>JAPQVY010000089.1:19601982-20801982 GCA_028535165.1 Quercus tomentella | reverse complement strand
TATATATATATTGATAAAATTTTTGTTGGGAATATTGGTGGTTATTTAAGGAATAAGAAAGAATTTTGAACAATTAATTTTTTTTTAAATAAAAATAAAAGACAATGATTAGAAGTTAAGAGTAAAGCTTCAATTGAAATTAGGAAAAAAATTATTGAATTCAAATAGGAGAACGTGTAACTGGGATTTGACGAGGTATGCTAAATTTTAGGAAGATAGGTGAACGTGGGATTTTTTTTTTTTTTTTTTTTTTTTTTTTTTTTTTTTTTTTTTAAATTTAGGATATGTATAGGATATGTAAAAAGTGTGTGGAATGTATCTAAATAGAGATAATGTAGGCGGATTTTTAGGAAAAAAATGTGTCAAACTTTTGAAATTTGTTAAACCGTTTAGTGATAAAAAGTTGTAGACAATTTCATTTTTGCAATTACTTAGAAAAAAATTGAGAAATCCAAACAGATGAAACCCCTTAAATAGTAGTATAGATAATAAATTGTCACACAAATTTATTAAAATAATAGTGGAAACTCAGAACATTATAGAGATGTTTACAAGGGATCATGATGCAAGAATAATATATTGGTCCTCTTTATTTCTTTTTTTTTTTTTTAAATTGAAAATTGTACATCTTCTTTGTTTAGGAATAATATATTGGTTCACATGGATCATGATACGGAGAACGAAGGGAAGACTGATTTTATTGATTTGGAAAAACATTGGAGTACTATTCTCGAAAAAGGAATAGATCAGTTGACTGATGCCCAAATAACTGGTTTGAAATTCAGTTCCCTAGATGATGGTGGAGAGTTTTATAACACATATGCAAAGTTGGTTGGGTTTAGTATTCGTAAAGATGAGATAAAGCGTAATAAAGATAACATTGTGACCTCTAGAAGATGGGTTTGTGCAAAGGAAGGGTTGCGAATTAGGAAAAATGAGTCCAATGTAAATTGCATGCGTGAGAGACCAATAACAAGAAGTGGTTGCAAGGCCGCTTTTCGTATTAGGTTTGAACGAAAGTTAGGTGAATGGGTGGTAGGAGAGTTTAAAAGGGAGCATAATCATGACTTAGTTCCGCAATTTGAGACTCAATTTCTCTGTTCACATAGGACTATTAAGGATTCTAATAAGGCTCAGATTATAGCATTGCATAATGTTGGGGTCAAATCAAATCAAATCATGGATCATATGATCCAACAAGCTGGAGGATACGAGAATATAGGGTTCACTTCAAAAGATCTCTACAATTATGTAGCGGAAATTCGCAACAACAATACGCGAGATGGTGATGCTGAATGTGCTTTGGGATATTTACAAGCAAAAGTAGACATGGACTCCTCATTTTTTTTTAAATACACTGTTGATGAAGAAAGCCGTTTGGCTAATCTGTTTTGGACAGATTCTCAAAGTCGTTTAGATTATGCATGTTTTGGAGATGTAGTCGCGTTTGATACAACATATAAGACAAATATATACAAAAAACCCCTTGTTATATTGGTAGGAGTCAACCACCATCAGCAAACTATAGTATTTGGTTTTGGATTATTGGTTGATGAGACCGTTGAAACATATACTTGGGTGTTGCAAAATATGCTTGTAGCAATGAACAATAAGACCCCTATTTCAGTCGTGACAGATGGGGACAAAGCAATGAGTAAAGCTATTAAAACAGTTTTTCCAAAGTCTCGACATCGTTTATGTGTGTGGCATCTTGAAAGGAATGCTTTTGCAAATCTACATGATAAAGTATATGAAAGTTTTATTAGGTGTATGGTACGATATGTTACACTAGATGAATTTGAAGACATGTGGAAGAAAATGGTCGACAATCACAATTTACATAACCATGAATGGTTGCATGAAATGTATGCTAAAAAAATGAAATGGGCTGAAGCTTACATGAGAGGTCATTTTTTTTCTGGCTGCAGGAGTACACAACGTTGTGAAGCCATGAATGCATTCTTGAATAGATTTTTGGATAGGAAGACTAGGCTTTATGAGTTGTTCTAGCAAGTTGATAGAGCAATTTCACGTATTAGACACAATGAGATGGGGGCAGATTTTTCTTCAAATTATACTGAACCTATTCTGATTACTGGGTTAGCTGAAATAGAGAAACATGCTACTACTATATTCACAAGGGAGATATTCAGCATGGTTCAAGAAGAATTATTGAATGAACAAAAATTCATTGTGCTTTACTACATAGATAAGGAAGGTTATCGTACGTACACGTTATCTCAGTATGCATCCCCTGACTCAAGATGGGAGGTTGTGTATTGTCAAGCTGATCAATCTATGAAGTGCTCTTGTTTGCTATTTGAGTCATATGGATATCCTTGTGGGCACCTATTTGCTATTATGAAGGTTGAACATTTGAAACAGATTCCACCGACATGTATAATGAACAGATGGCTGAAAACAGCAAAGTCCGACCTGCCTTACAAACTTGAATCCCAAATGTCTCCTGATATCATACGTATGGCACGGTTTAGTGCATTGTCTGCTAGTTGTAGTCAAATGTGTTACTTTGGTTCAAGAACAACACAAGGCTTCGAAGAATTGAAGGTTGAAATAGCAAGGTTGACACGCCGCATGGAAGAACTTTATAATTCAAGTAAAGAAGCTGCTGAAGATGGGATACGCACTGCGTCCAATAAAGCAAACTTAAATGTTCGTGATCCAGCCATTGTCAAGACTAAAGGCGACCATGGTAGCACAAGCAACAGCCACAGCCATGCGAAAGTTAGGCGATGCAGCAGTTGTAAAGATGTTGGACACACAAGGCGCACATGTCCATCTACACATATTCAACAAGGTGAACATGTTGATGGTGACAACGTCACTGAATCCATGGAACATCCAGCTGTTGGCTCACCTAATTTGGAAACAAATTATTATAATTTTCTTTAATAGTGAAATGTTGATGGGATATTTACTAGACAACATATGAATTTTTTTCTTCCGGCTTTTAACTTTTTTGGTTAAACTTCATTTTTGGTTATTGTTATCACATTGTTAGTTTTTGGAATAGAGTTACTGGATTGGAGTTGGTATTAAGTTCATCTTGTTATCACCGGTTCTTTTTAGTTGCTTGCTTTATGTTTTCTAATATGAAAAACTCTTTGAGTACTAATCTTAGAAGCAAACCCCGAGTTCTTAGTCATGTGGCTTAATGGTTAGAAATTTTCTGTTCTAGGTTCTGTTTTTTATTTTGATATTCTAATTCTGTATTCCAGGACTAGTACTGTTAGTTTTATATCTATATGCTTGAGTTGTTTGCGCTTAAATAAAGTTTGTTCCCCGGAGCACCGCATCACTCTAGTCCAATGGTCCTCTCAGCCAATAAGAAGCCTTCATCTGTGCTTAAATTTCTGAGTTAGATCCTAATAAAGCATGACAAGGAAAATCCAATTCTGTTTAACACCGTTGGAATGAATGTTTGAGCATTTTCAGAATAGCTCGGAAAAATTTTAATCTCAAAATTCAAATCCAAAGTTCAAATCTGTCTCTGTCGGAGTGTCAGATCACCCTCCTCTCCAAATGATTCCTAATTCTCTCACATCCAAAATTTCAAATCAAACCCAGCAACCTAAGTATAAGTTCCGCAAGGTCAGTCAAAGTAGCTGAGACAAGCCCAAGCTTTCAAGTCCATCTCCAGTTTTTGAGCGTATCAGTATCGGCACTCCCATTTACTGAGGTTAGTGATTTGCTTGGTCTTATTTTTTATCCTTGATTTGTGGATGCAGTTTTTTTAGTCTTTGTCGGGGTGTTTGGTTGTTGAGAAAATGTGCCTGTTGGTTAGTGAAGGTAATTGGGTTTTCCCCTCCTTGAAGATTGTTTATTTTGTTGGGAGTGGGTTGTGCACATTTGGATCTTTGTTTGGTGATAGAATTTAAGGAAGCGAAAAGGAATTCAGACTTCGAATATTAGATCTTTTATTTGTTTTGATCTAGGGAACCAAGTTTCTATCGGATTATGGAACTGAAACAAGCATCACCATATGGGTATAGTGATAGATGGAATACAAAATAAGAAAAATAGTATGTTTAGTTGAGGTTGGCAGCTTCAATTTTCTTAGCAATGGTGTAGATAATTAAATGCTTTGAATCACTGTACATACATGATAATCATATGCAAAGATTTTCATCCTTGTGCGAGGTTGAATTCTTCCCTCTAATCTTGCTTCTTTGGTTTTTGTCGATTTTTCCCTGCACCTTCTGACCAACTTAGGAGTAGATTTATTTTAAAATTGCAATCACATATTGAGATTCATTTTTCCTTGTTCTTATTGAGTGTTGGATACTCATAGCACATGTATTCTATATAGTCAACGAATTAGGTATGTCTCAAATGAAATTTTGATGTGAATTCATTTAAAAGTTCTATATGAATAGTACATACTTCAGATAGTATTGCATTTATAAAGAATGAGTTCGTCAAGTTTATGGAATTTTCTTATCAGCTAGTATTCTTAGGCTTGTTGTTATGATTTATCATGTATCTCTAAATTCATTTGCCGCATTAGAATATAGAAAACTGGTTTGGAATTTTATTTGGTGTAGAAGTTTCTGCAATATACTTTGCAATTTGACTTCTTTTTACATGTCAAACTTCTAGTCTTGACTAAGAGCACCAGTAAAAGTTTATGGGCCTAAGGTAGCTCCATTTGTTAAGCCAATAACTATACTTGATGTAACAAAGGAAAATAGACTTTTGTCTAAGCTTTCACGATACTAGTTGAGCCCAACTCTCTGTAGGGTCTCAGAGAAGGGTATGCTCCCGATTGTTTTGTTTTGATTTCTCTTAGTGTCATGCTTCTCCATGTCATATATATATATATATATATATATATATATATATATATATATAGAACAGTATAGAAGTTGATGACTTTGATTTTTTGTATTTTCAAACTTTGTTATTTTAAAATTTTAATACTTTATAATGGAAAGAACGTTGTCTATCAGGCTCATCAAAGATGGGAGCACTAGTATGATAGGGGTCATCCAATGCCATGATAATGTGCCCGTGATTATTCAACCAGTAGAGCCTATCTCAACAGGCTTCCAGTGGATAAATTGTCTCTTCCCTACCTATGTTGCAGGACAAATTTTGACGTGGGATGATAATCAATATCTGATATGGTTCTGGTTGCATTTCATCGAATGTTTTTATGATGTTCCAAGTAAAATATTTGGAGGACAGAACCGAAAAGAATATGCTACACTGCCTGGTCACTCTGTTTTTTCATGTCCAAAGTTTAAGTTGCAAAGTATGAAGCTGAAGATTGTCTTGGAAGAGATGTAGAGAATGGATCTGAAGATTGTGTAATAATCAATAAACTCTACCTGGAGGTTAAGATTCCATAAGGATTCTAATTGCTAATGGAGATAATGGGGAAAAACGATTTCCACTAGCAAGAAGCTAGAAGATGTGTTGTGAGGAAGTAGCACATTTTGATTTTTGCTAATTTCATATGTAAATAAGTAAATTCAATTTCCCTAAGTAGTTCAGAAAAGTTTGTTACTCCCAATTCTGGCTTGGAATGTAGAATTATCAGTATTATGTTTTAATATTTGGCTATATTTGTTTGTTTATAGAGATCCCATCAATGTCCATATTCTATTTCTTTTCATGAATGTACAACAAAGCTCATACTATTTCTTCTCATCAAATGTCCATCCTCTCCCTAAATATAAAGTTCATTCGCTTCCCGATCTCTCCTTTGTGGAAGATGAGGGTTCCTGCTATGGTCATCTGATCAGTTAAAATACAGAGTAGGGGCCAAATGAAATGAAGAGCTCAAACTATCACTACATAATACATACACAAAAAAATTTTAGGCTTCAAGCCTTCGAGTTCTCTTTCCCCTTCATATAATCATTACATCTAAAATTATAATCACTGTGATCAATTTGAACCAAAAGTTACCTATCAAAAAAAAAAAAAAAAAAAAAATTGAACCAAAAGTTACCGAATATATACAAGGACTTATCATTCATCACCAGAGTAAATTGCTTCTGCAGTCCCTCCCCAGGAAATAATGATAACAAAGTAAATCAAACATGAGATTGCATGACGAGTTGACATCATTAATGATGATAACATTATGTTACGAACCCATAATCAAGAATGCAATTGGACCATTAAGATTTTTTTTTTTTTTAATTGCTAAGAAATCATAGGAGAGAAAGAATAAAAGAAAAAAACTTCAATTCTTCGTGACATTCCAGGTCTTGGCAATTAAATAATATACATGCATAAGATAAGAAGTTGGAAATAAAGACAATTATATTGATCTTATCAAAGGGTGTTCCACAGTTTTCATCTATACTTTCGGTCTTAATCCCAACTACATTGTTAATCACAATAATAACAGCTCATCACTACAATTTTTCAATTTTTCATCTCAAAATGCATTTTCAAGGCCAAATCAACCTCTTCATTCTTGCCAGGACAATCCAGGAGTATGTTGAAAGTTATTGTGTTTGGAGGACACCCATGCCTAGTCATGCTCTCAAACAACTCCATGGCTTTTTGGACTTCACCCTTCTTCCCTAGCCCATCTAATAATGTATTGTAGGTCACAACTGTAGGAGCAAGCTTCATGTCCTTTATTCTGCAAAACATTTGCCATGCTTCCTCAACCCGGTTAGCCTTGTAAAGTGTGTCAATCAAAGAATTAATTACAATAACATCTGGTTCACAGTCGTTTTCCATCATCTCAGAGAGTAATTTAATGGCTTCATCTACTTGGCCTAGCTTACTGTGGCACTTCATCATCATGTTATAAGTTACTGAATCTGAAGCAATCCCACTATTTTTAAGCCCATTAAATATATCTGTTGCTTCTCCAAGCCTACCCATTTCAGCAAGGCTGTATAAAGATGCATTACAAGCAACAACATTAGGAACAATTCCTCGAATTTTCATTTCCTGAAAGGTTTGAAAAGCTTTGGTAGGATCACCTGACTTTCCATAGTAGTCAATGAAAAGGATATATGTATAAGCAGTAGGTTCAACTCCCAAAGATCCCATATCACTAAAAAGCTTCAATGCCTCATCCAACCTACTTACCCTTAAAAGTCCACAAATCAAAGTATTATAGGTATGAAGATTTGGTGAGATCCCTTGCTTCTTCATAACATCCAATATGCTAAATGCTTTGTCAACATTCCCAGCTTTGCATAAGGCATCAACAAATATGGTAAAAGTAACAACATCAGGAGCATAACCATCCACTTCCATTTCACTCCAAATTTCTTTAAACGTTTCCAAGTCTCCGGACTCACTAAACTTGTTCAGCAAAGTAATGTAGGTTACTCGGTCGGGCTTATGACGGGTAGCTTTCATCTTTGCAAATAATTGCTTGGCATTATCAAGTTTCCCCGCATTACAAAGAGCATCTAGGATAACTGTGTAAGTAACAACATCAGGTTCACATCCCTCATCATCCATTCTCTTAAGAATTGCATACACTTCATCAAATTTCCCAGCCTTTCCAAGTGCTCTAATGCATATAGTGAATGTGTATATATTTGGCCTCAACCCCAAACTTTCCATCTCTTTTAACAAATCCATTATGGTTTCAATATCCCTTCTCTTCCCCAATGCCACCATAAGCGCCGAGTAAGTCTTCAAACTAGGCTTATTTCCTTTGGAGACTGCTCTTCTATAAACTTCCAAAGCCTCCCTACAAAACCCAGATTGAAGTACATAAACAAATAGACTAAAAGCTGATAAGAAAATGTTGTTGGCAAGCTAAATCATCTTAGTAGAAATCTTAGAATGCAAGTCAGAAGCATCTAAACAATTGTAGTGACTAGTGACACAAATGAACATCTTAAAAAATGCTGAAAGTTAGGGCCATATGAGATCTTATGCCATAAAAAAAATGAACCTATTTTGCCAGAATAAACAGTGGGTAATGGACCTTTTCAGTTATCAGGTACAAAAACTGCAAAATGCAGTTTTCTTTGAAGACCATCCTAACATTCATTTCTTTACTTCTCAATTACATCTACTTCTACCAAATCCATGTAGTTAAATCTTTCTAGAACATCCCAAAGAGGCATCATTATTCTTTTGTAGAATAACATAAATTCCTAAGACAAACTTTCCAAGTCCCAACACTTAAGGAAAAAGTTTTTAGTGAAAGACCTTACATGCCCCTTATAATATTGCTTCAAAAACAAAATATTCACTTAAGACTCCTAGACTTTAGAGCCTATAAACATGCAACAAAGGAACCCTTTTATACATTTCATCTTCTAGATAACTACGACCAGGGCTTTCAAGTTGTTTGAAATCAAGGTACCAACAATATACAAAGTCTCTTAAACTGAGATGGTTGTTGACAAATATAGCATTTTCTATTATTTTTGAACGTTGTTCATTTTCCATTGAAAGCACTAGACTTGATGCCAACTTGTATCGAATACGTTTCGACCAACTCTCCTGAAAAAAGTAGACATTATTGATGAATAAGAGGCTTAAGCAAATTATGCGAAAACTATAAAATATACTTCCAATAAATATATTACCATCAAGGTTAGATTCTGTTTGATAATTTTTGTATGCATGTGCTTAATAACATACATGCCGCAATCATACCTGAAATATGAAAACAGTAAAAATATAAAAAACCTACAGATTCACGCAAAAGTTATCCGTATGTGCAAATCTACAATTTAGTACATACCCATTATCTTGTATAGGGTCCAACGGGGGTGATTTCAATGGAAATTTGGTAATACTATTAGTATAGCTGTCTTTCTCTAGATAACTCAATAACTTATCGAGACCTTTTACCTATCGCAAAGTGAGATTATAAGCAATTATTAAGTACAAAACTTAAGAAAACCACATATCAAAATTATAATTGAAATCAATAGAAAAAGAGACAGTACCACTGTTTGCACGTTTTTTATTCGAATGTCTTGCCTCGTTGTGCTTGGCAAAGAGTCCAATATATGTATACATTTTTTTCTTGAACTAAAGTCAATGACACATAAGTACCAGTGACTATTATTGTCATTCATAGGGATATAAATCTACAAGTACAAACAAATAATGTATTAGCATGTGTTAATTTAAAATACACAAGTGTGTTAAGTAAATTTACCTGTTCACAACACATCAATCTTGACATATACTTGTCATCGTCCCTATACGTCCTTTTAAACCATTCCAGTGTGGGATTACCATCTTCTTCAATCATTTTTTGCTACAAACATATATATATATATATATATATATATATATATATATATATATAGAAATAACTAAGGAATGAAATACTATAAACACAACCCGAAACATATATAAAAAATGAAAAGTAATATGTTAATTAAATACTATATGCACAACCAAAAATAATTAAGCAAACTTACCGAAAAATGTGTTGGCAAATGCCACGCATATAGTTGTCCATACTTTTTCTCTTCCAAAGTCATCATGCAAATGGTCAAGTTAATAATCTAGCATAAAATATTATTGTTAGAATTAGTGAATAAATAAAAAAAATTAATATTATATTTTCCTATTTTAATTTCATAAACTAACCTGACTGCTAATCCATTGGTTAGGGAGCAATGAAAAAAAAGCCACACGATCACCATACTCATATTTCATGCTAGCAAGAACTTCACTGAACATTATTCATTAACATATTATTTAGTTAGATCTTATTCAAAAAATGCATTAATATTAATTTCTATATATAAACAAAAATGACAAACCTCCCATCTAGATCCTTATTGAAAATATAATTGCATATGATCTTCTCCAATTCAGTAAATGGTGCGAACTCATTGATACTCTCCTCATCAACCAGTCTAGATTCCTAAAACAATATAGTATATAATAATTAACATAGGAAAATATGTTGTATTTACACCCTAATTTATTAATGTACACATTAAAGGATTCACCTGAGACGTATCTTTGATTTTTTTCATCTTTTTCAAATTCGGAACTACAACTTGGGAGGTGACAATTGGGCTACGTTTTAGAGATTTAGTGACTTTACTCTTGGCAGAATGTGTAACACATGATGCAATAATTCTATTGTTATGTGGGAAAGTTAATTGTAGCATATCCACATCCTGCACAATATATAACAAATAAACAAAATTAAAAAATTGTGTAGCTAATAGAAATTCTAAACTATTTTAAAATAATTAACTAGCAAGTATTGTGCTACTTACCACATTACGAGATAGGACTGTTTTGCTACCAGGTTCTTTAATGGATTTGCTTAGCCCAACCATGTGAACATTGCGGTCATTCTCTATTGTGTCTTGTATTGGAGATGATGACACCATCTTAAATTCTCTTTTAATGGGTACTGTATCATCTTGGTGCATTTTGTCTTGAACTGGAGATGTAGACTTTTTCTTAGATTCTTTTTTAACATGAATTGTATCATCTTGGTCCATTTTGTCTTGGACTGGAGATGTAGACTCTTTCTTAAGCAGCACCTTTGTCTCATTTTTAAGCTCTTCTACAATATCATTTAGGTCCAAATCAATGGTATATCCAGTATGTTCCCTTTTTGCTACATTCTTTAACTCCAAACAAATAGGTTTGGATGCATCATCTTGGTGCCTTTTGTTTTGAACTGGAAATGTAGACTCTTTCTTAGATTCTTTTTTAACATGAACTGTATCATCATGGTCCATTTTTTCTTGGATTAGAGATGTAGACTCTTTCTTAGGCAGCACCTTTGTCTCATTTTTAAGGTCTTCTACGATATCATTTAGGTCCAAATCAATGGTATGTCCAGTACGTTCCCTTTTTGCTACATTCTTTAACTCCAAACAAATATCATTCTTAAATGTTTCCGTATTGTTTGCAAACACATTCTTTAACTCCAAAACAATCTCATTCTTAAATGTTTCCATATTGTTTGCAATGACATTCTTCAACTCCAAAACAATATCTTTCTTAAATGTTTCCATATTTTTTGCAATGACATTCATGGTGTTATGCAAAACTAGCATATCATCTCTAATACTTGTTAATGATTGCTCAAATCTATGAGTTGCTTCATCAGAATCCTGTGGATTAATTTATAGAAACAATCGTAAAAACATGTCCATTATCAAAAAATCATCAAAGTCATAAAATTTATTGGGTGAAAACGATACCATATTTGGCTTGTGTTTATCCCTACATGGCATAGCATGAGACTGATTAATATATTGCTTTTCCAATGGAATATTGACAGTCTCATATCCACCCTCCATTTGTGTTACTACTAACTATAATAAACATAAAATAAATAATGTCAACTACATACAGTAAAAATTCAAATAAGCACTAGATTTAATAGAATGATAAGTATTCAAACATTATAAAAAATCAATTGTTACCTTAGGACTATCAAAACCTCCAATTGAATGTAATTTCAGCATCCTTTGCTTAACTTCCTCTTTTCCCCAAAAACAAATACGTGGTCGATGTCGTTTGGAAACATGTTCAACATCAATTTCAACGATAACGTGTTCAAAATAAAACAACTGCAAATGTATAAAATGTTTATAAAATTATAATCAAGATTCGTAGAAATTTAAGAAATAAAATTGTATTCTTGAATGTAACTATTTACTACATATTACCATTAATAACAACACGCAACCATCAATTGCTATAAGATTATTGTCTTTATGTTTGCGTACACCTTGAATGAGAAAATCTAGCACGAACTTTGCCCAATTCAAGTTTCTAATCTCTTCAACATTACGGCAAATTAAAACAAAAGACCGTTTCATATAAGATTTTGTAGTGGGACATAATAAAGTACCCACTATAAACAGCAAAAAATAACTCACAAATTCATTTCCAAATGTTTCCATCTTATTCAACTCATCCTCTAAGAGCTTAATTGGTATATCCCCTTCCACATTTAATCCATATTGTTGGCACATATGATTTATCTCTTCTGCGCTCCCAACAATAGATATATCAACCCCATTTGATCTTATTCCTAAAATATATTCTACATCTTCAGTGGAAATCGGTAACCTCTTACCACAAATATCCAATGCACATGAATTTTGGTCAAAATGATCAATTAACCATTTGCATAAATCTCTATCCAAATTTATAAACTTCAAATCCAACAAACTACCAAACCCTAACTCTTGAATGACAGATTTTTGTCTTAGATTCAATTTGTTAACCATCGAACGAACGCGACCAAGGGTACACCGAGTATCTAATGAAACTTGCATTATAAAATAAATAAAAAAAGGTTTTATAACGAAATTTAATACATAGTGATGCATTCTAAAAGTTTCGTAGGTAAATACTTACTTTACGTGGTTTGCAAGGAATATTATGTTTTAGATTTGCATAATTTTCACAATTCTCACGTGCTTCCCTCCTATACTCTAATTTAGAGTCGTCATCAAGATTATTCCACTTTTTTGTAATCTCATCCTTAACCTGTAATTTTAGATTTTCATACTCAAGTATGATGTCCATGAATATGTGAACTAAACAATAATAATAACCTAAAAAAATATAAGTATTATTCAACTTACAGCTTTGCTTATCTTGACAATGCCTTCAGCTTTCATCATTTCTACTTGCTTTTTACTAAAAATCCAAATTGAACAAAACTCACTTTCTTGAATATAACATTAGGATAAATAAAACAAGTGAATATATACTGAATTGCATGAATCTTACTAATAAATTATAAATGCTCCAAGTGGTCTTTTCGGGGGCCTAACTTGGGGAGCATCTTGCTCTTCAATGGCATCTTGCTCTTCAATGTTCTTCGCTCTCCCCATACTCCTATCGCAATATAACATGAAAAAAAAAAAAAACAAAAAAAACAAGGTAAGCAATAACATGCATTAAAAAGTAAATACATTTCACGGTTGAATTTTGAAACTAGACAGAAGGTGAATTTTGAAACTAAACATAAAATAAATTTGTGTGATGTGGACACAAGATATAAGGAGTCTACTATCAATTGGGCCTAAAGACCTAAGCCCAATCTCTTAATTAGTAATTTTCTTTTCCTATATGGATCAGGAGTTAAAGTTCTTTTCTTGTAAGCAATGTTTTGGAACTCTATTAAGAAGCCCTGGGTTCAATTTTATAAGACAAAGTTTAATTGATAATAAAGTTTTCACTAGTGTTATTTCAATTGTTTGGTGCCAACCCTAGCCAACCCTAGGTGTTGACTCCTAGCATTTTCTTTCACTTGGTTTTGAATCCAAGCAAGCCAAGGTGCTAAATCCTAGGTCCCATCCTTTATTTTCTTATTCTTTAATTTATTGTTGCAAATTTTTCGTTTGTCTTTCATCACTGTGTACTTTATAAAAGAACATTAGGTACTCATGTTCATAGTGGAGGAAAAAAAGTCCAACTGGTTTCAAGATACAAAGAGGAAAAGTGATTAGGAGCTCAAAAAATAGTCCCAAAAGATTATCAGGATTTTTTTTTTCTTTAAGTAAGTTTTTATTCACATAAAAAAGAGCAAAGATGAAACACCATCAAATACACGGGTTGTGAACTGAAGGTGCATCTAAATCCAGCAAACTAGAGACAAAATGACCACTTGTGGGAGCCATCCAATCATACAATGTAGAAAAATCAACTTCACAGCCAACATTAATCATTCAAGGACTTCAAATGCCCAGTTATTTTGTTCCTTCCAAATAATCCCCATGACACAGGGATTGCATTCCAAATATCACCATTTTTCTGCCTAGAAAACTGCCCCTTCCAACATGCCAACAAATCTACACCCTCTTTGGCATAACCCACTGCACCCCAAAGAGGCATAAAATGAAAGACTACGAATCTCTATCCATAGAACAATTTAACAATAAGTGATCATAGACTCCCCAGCTTGCTTACACATACAACAACAATCCACTATGATAACATAAGCATGCCTGGCACAAGAACCAGGTTATGAATGAATTCCTTTTATACCAAAAAAAAAAAAAATGGAGATAATAAGTGAAAAAATTAAAATAATACTTCTTTAATTAGTAGAGTAACTAAGGAAATGCAGTGAAGTCAATCAAGAAGTGTTTTTGAATAAAACCATATTCTCAAAAATTTGACAACTGCTAATTTTACTCCCCACAAACTTGTTTCGAATCTAATTGTAGCTATAAACTAGTTGATGTTCACTACAATGCACTTATTTTAGCCAAAGCATCAACCTATGCAAAACCTGCTAAATCATCAAAATCTATGCAGTATTCAACACCCCTAGGCCTTGGCTTAGTAGTAGCTTTTTCATCAAGTAGAGGAAAAAGCGTTGAAATGATTTTTCAACTTTAAAAAATTTAAAATTTAAAATTTAAAAAAAATAAAAACGTAATAAAATGATATTTAACAGCTGATAGTGTAGTTTTAAAATAATTTAAAAAAATTAAATTTAAAAAAAAAAAAAAAAAAGGCATCAACAAATATCCAAATAAGCAGGGCCAAGGAATGAGAAAGCTGAGCAAGGAATCAAACAGAGGTGGCATCAATAACAAATTCATCCCATTTTTGTTTGATCTTCTTGAATTGGCTTAGAGAATGACTCCCATGTACTCCCTCTTTCAATAATGTAAGTTTGAGTTGCCAAATACTCTTATTTGAAAGAAAATAATTGATGCAGAACAGAGGGCTTTGATATTAAAATTTATAAAAGACAGAAGAATTCTCAAGGGACTATGCAGAGCCACACTGCTAGAAAGTAGAAAGTAGAAACTAATGCTAAAAGAGGGACACAATTTTGATACAGGAGATGATCTAATTAGGAAGGCTGTTTTCATTACAACTTTAATTTATGGTGAACATCATACAGATAAAATATCTGCAACTGAAACTCTGAGCAAACTCAGTAGGCTTCTTTCAAATTCTAAATTTTAGAGAAACCAACTCTAAAATAGGAAACCAACTCAAAAAAATAGCACAAACCAACACTGAAATTGGTGTTCTTACTGCCCAGGTGGTCGGGAAAAAAAAAAAAAAAAAAAAACTCCTAAATCCGTAGGTTCATAGTATCGTGTCCTCACCACACTCCCAACCAAATCTAATCTTATCCCAACTTATGGATAAGGGTTCCCACGTTTCACATTCCAAACTCAAAAGTGTAAAGACTTTTTTTTTCTTTTTTTTGAGAAACCAGTCTGTGAGACAGACCGATGCTTTTATTATTAAAACATAAGAAAACTAATCAAAGCATCGGCAACCTTATTAGAATTTCGTTTCACATGGCAGTAATGATCCAGGCAATCAATGGTGGACTGACAAGCCCTTCGGTGTAAAGATTAATTTGTCAAATATATAAGAACCGAAACTCAAACAAAACAATAATATCATAAACCCACAAAGTTTAGAGAAATAATATAAACCCATATCAGCGTTAATCGTATGTAAAGAGAGAACCTGAAGATTGTGGGTGGCGCCGCCGATTTAGAATGGAAGAGAAGAAGCACCGCCGAGTCGTCCGGGAAGAGATGAAGCGCCGCCGAGTTGGATTGGATATGAGTGCGCCACTGATTTGAATATGGATTGGAAGCGAATAAGCTAGAGAGCGGTGCCGACAAGTGGATTGGATGAGAAGAAGCGCCTCCGATTTGAGGTTGTGGGTGCGCCGGGCTCTGAGTGTTTGTGGGTGCGCCTGGCTCTGAGGGTTTTGTGGGTTGCGCCGCAGATGCAAATAGAGCAAACGATTTGAGGGTTTTGTTTAGAGAGGCAAAGATTTGAGGGTTTTGTTTAGAGAGGCTCTGTGAGGGTTTTGTTTAGAGAGGCAAACAGAGCAATGGGTAGAGACGCAAACGTGAGACAGGAGAAAGGTGGAAAAGGCTGATGAATGTTTTAATTTTTTTTGTTTATATTTAAAACCTGTTTAACCGGTAACACAAAAACCTTTAAAATTATATCAACGGACAAAATCAAAACCTTAAGAAATTAACGCCTAAGATATAAGTGGGTATCGTACCCCCCCTTTTTTTGGGGGGGTACGGTAGAATGACCCTATATATATATATATATATATAGGGTTGGATTCAAGTTATACATGGGAAAAATCTAAGTATTGTTACACCATCTAGTAATTTTTTAATGAATTAATATTTTATAAATTTCACTATTGAATTATATGTTCTATATGTTTTTAACATACATGTAAACTTTCATGCTAATTAGATGTCAATTACCATTTAATCCATAAAGTCATGTTCTATATGTGCTTTCCATAAATCACACAACAGTGTTACAAATACAACAATTTTTTAAACATTTTTTACAAGTTGTTAAGGTGAGATAATGGTCAATGCAAGATTATTTTTAGGAATATGATCATGAGTGTCCTTGTGTACTAGTTAAGGAGGCTTAAAGAGACTCTCACCTACATTAGAAATGAATGCTTTATTGCAGTTCATTAACTAGACAATTATTATCACTAGTTGTAGACCTATGCGATATGTGAGAATAGATAATTATTTTGTAATTGTAATATAATGTATACTTTTTCCCTAAAATTTGTTGATGGTAATTTTTTCTCTCCCAAATTAATCAACATCTAAAATTATTTATCATCTTTCTATATCTACCAATATATATCACTCTATTATTTTAGGTGTTTTTGATTGATATTATTTCTTTTTGAGGTGGTTCATATTATTCAAAATTTTATTATAATGTTCTATGTTTTCCTAATATTCTTTCCTATACGGCTAAAATTTTTAAGTTTCAAATAAATTATTCAAATTCTTCATTCTCTTAAAGAAAATTATCATGAAATTCAAAACTCATAACTACTCAAATAATTGATAGACACATTCAAATGCATAGCCAAGATTATGTTTTAATACAAATTTAAATCTCAATTCCAAAATAATTAACTATTAATTCAAAGTAAAATCAATCCAAAGTTATAAGAGATAGAGATACTACTTGTAATGGGGAACTAAAAAATACTACATCAAAATTTAAATACCCAAAATAGAGTTATGAAAAACACAATGATTTGTCCCCCTAAAGTATAGTTGCAAGAAAAAATGAGAGAGAGAGAGAGAGAGAGAGAGAGAGAGAGAGAGAGAGAGAGAGAGAGAGAGAGAGAGAGAGAGAGAGAGAGAGAGAGAGAGAGAGAGAGAGAGAGAATATCAAAATTATAAAAAATAATACTAGATGACAAAGAGTAAAAATAAAATATATGGTAATAAACACCAAATTATCCAAGCCATAATATGTAATAGAATAAAATTATATTCTTATATATTATCTTTATAATATAGTAAGATAACATTTAACAATTAAAAAAAAAATGTTAGGCTCTATGCTTGTATAGTTCTGTTGGAAAATACGTGAACACAAATTTGTCTAGATATAGATTGTTAGGTTCTAAAAATTTAGAATAATTAGCAAACCGTGAGTACAAACTTATCTAAATATAGACCTTAGATTCTACAAGTATGATTAGACAATATTCAAGGTACTGCAAATCAGAATACAAGAAAAAGGAAGCCACAGGTTCAGAAATTCTAAACATGCCAGGTTCAACCGATCAAGAGAATAGGTTCGACTGATCAAAAGATGGGTTTTGCCGAATTTAATTAAAGCCTAACAGCCCATCAAACCTATGAAGTGATTAGGGTTTATAGTATTTAAAGGAAACCCTAAGACATGTTTTATAAAGACTTTGGAGGTGCTCTTTTGAGATCTAAAAGGTACTGTGCATTTTCCTCTCAAAGTCACTATTGGAAATTATTTTCATACCATTAGATCTGGTAGATCTATAGTTACTGTTGTAAGATCAATAATTACTGATGATCTAAACCTTTGAGTGGGATCTCAAAGTCACAAACAGGGAGTATGTGTTCAGCTAATCCAAGATAGAAGAGTTTGTGAAGTCAGAGCTGCACGTGATCGTGTTAGTAAGTTTTACTTGAGGTAGCTTTATATTTAGGGTTTAAATCTATTGTAATCTTCCGTTCTATCATAATGGATTTGTTTACCTTGAGGATAGTTAGGTGAAATCCTCCCCAGGTTTTTACCTTGAAACGGTTGGTTTCATTGGTCTTCATAGGTCATCATATTATTGTCTTCTTTACTTTTCCACACCAAGTAATATGTTTGCATGTGTTTAACCTAGACCCCATAATTAATCTAAGTAAATACTTGGCTAATTCATTAGGTTAAATTAATATGTTTTTAAGGGGTCTAAACAAAAAAACATAGCTCATAGATATTAAAGGATTGATTAGATAATGCTCAAGAAGCTGGTATTCGGTGTACAAGAATAGAAAAAGAGTTGATTCAAGGATATCAATATTTAACAGTTTCGACTAGTCGAAACTAAACTTCAACCAATCGAAAGTCACATACCAAAATCGGATTTTTAGCCCATCAGCCCATTAGATGTTTAGGGTTTCAGACTTATTTACTAAGTACTTAAAGGAAACTCTAAGACATGTTTTTTGGGGATTTTATAGCAGCTCAATTTGAGATCTAAAGGTTTGTGAATACTACTCTTTCAAAGTCACTGTCGGTGATCACTCACACACTCATTGAACCGGTGGATTCAAGTTGCTATCTTCCAGCTTTCAAGTGTGTTAGATTTAAACCCTTGAAGAAATAGTATTTAACAGTTTTAAGACCAAGTTGTTAATTAGATTAATTATGCAAGCATTAGGCTAAATAATTAATTAAGCATATCATGCACAACGGAAAAGTAAATAACAAAAGATATTAGTAAATTTAATCACAAAAATATACTTTTATACTTCATTCAAGCAATTTAAAAAAGTCAATTTAAATTAAAAAAATTGAATCCAATTTTTTTTGTCTTATTACTTTGATCCGACTAAATCAATAACCTGTAACTAGGTATTTAAAAATAAGTAAAGTAATATGTTTTTTTCCCATAAAAATATCATATTTTAACAAATTGAACAGAAAAAAAAAAAAAATACCCCCTACAAAACATCTATTTCCTAAATAAAATTTACTACCATTTGTTCCAAAGAATTTTAAAGTGATATGTTTCCCTTGGAGATACAGATATGGCAAGACTGGTATCTATAAAGCCCATATGGTTGGGAGTCCAATGTTGAGGTGCACGGCTGCACCTAGAGTCCAGCCCACATGCAATTCTATTTCACTATGAAATAGGTGGAGTAGTTTGCAAGTACAAGAATACCATTCCAAATTATATAAGGAATAGTGTAGGCATCAAAATCTTTTATATAAAGCTTTGTATGTGGGTTTCATGAAGATAGAGGGATTCAAAAAGAGAATGAAGATTGAAACACAGATTTGAAGCCGATTGAAGGAAAAAGAATAGTGTTTTGTGCAACACTGAGGGAAAAAAGAAAAGGTGATTTTTCTTTTGCTCAAGACACACAAGGAAGATAAATTGGGGGTTGACTCTAGGACGATTATTTGGGTGCTACAACCACAGAGAGTTGAAGTATTCAGTGTAGAAGATTTTTCTACCGGGTTTTGTGATGAGGTTGTATTTGTTTCTAGAGATATTATTGTATTTTCCCAATTTATTGTGAACTCAGGTTTTGGGTATAACTTGAGTGTTTGTAATTTCTATTTTATTATAGTGGATTGATCGGATTTGCCTTGTGGTTTTTCCCTCTACATTGGAGGGTTTTCCATGTAATTTCTAGGTGTTTTTATTGGTTGAATTTTTTATCACTTCTGTTGATTTCTATTTTCTTTATTGCTTAGGTTATATCTAATTTATTTCACACATAGACGGGGATTTATCCTAACATCCAAGCATTATCGTTTGTATCCCAGAAATTTGCCAACGTGT
This sequence comes from Quercus tomentella, assembly GCA_028535165.1. NCBI lineage: Eukaryota > Viridiplantae > Streptophyta > Magnoliopsida > Fagales > Fagaceae > Quercus > Quercus tomentella. Next base: position 20,782,184 of record JAPQVY010000089.1, on the reverse strand, counting down.
CTTGACAAATGATGAACACTTTACAAATGGTTATCCCAAATTTGCTACTCTTTTATTAGGAAGAACATTCTAACACACAGTTTCCAATGTAGAATGATGAAGCCAAAAATGGTTGTTAATAGAAGACCTCATCTAGGCTCTGGACGAGGTGATGTTCCCCGTAAAGATGAGAGAGAAAGGCAAAGTAATGGCGTTAGCCAATGGTTCTCTAATGACTAAATCAGTAGAATTCTTAGTATCTTTAAGAGAATTAGAATGTAATTCTGTGTGTCTGAATGTGTATACCTTTCTTATGATGTTTGATGGCTTATTTATAGATTCTGTATAGCTTTTTGGTAGGGGTGAGCAGAGTGATACCGGAGTCGACCCAACCGACCGGTGCCGACCCAATCGTACCACCTCTAGCACCGACCGACTAAGCTAAGGCCAACGATTGGATGGAGAATCCCACTCTGACGTCGGTGCGGTGCTACCGTTGGAACTGCAACTCCAAACCGAGTTGGTTACCAATTTGACCGATATGGCGATATTAGTTTGTTTCGTTCTGTTTCTTTCACTAAATCAGTAGAGTTTTCACTTTTCACGTTTTGTGTTTTGGTTTTGTTGACAAAAACGATTCGTTTCATTTAGTTATTAAAAAAAAATACATATATCAAAACGGCGTCGTTCTTGAGCTAGGGTTGTTGAAATCTGTCTAATATAAATAGCATTTTTCTACTTTCAGCCACTTAACTCTCTTAGACCAGACGCTCTCTCGCTCTCGCCTGAGTCCGTCGACCATGACCAACAATTGACCGTGAGTCACTGAGTCGCCTCTTGCAGCTCGACAGGCTCACCATTCATGAGTCACAACTAGGCTATCTACTACTTAGTTGCCTATCGCCATCCGCCGGTAACTCACTCCCTCTCTCTCTCTCTCTATGTTAGTGACACAACAAAGTTTGAACATATGAAATTTAGTTCTTTGATAATGGCTGGTTTTCTCTTTATTTCACTCTCAAAGCTAGAATATTTTTGGTGTTGTATTAGTAATGGCTGCAACGGAGTTGAGATAAAAATATAATTGAGTTATGAAGTTTGTCTAGTCATTCCATACATTTAGTGGTAGCCTTTAAGTAGAGAAGAAACCCACCAAAATTAACACTTTAATTGTTAACCAAATCAATTATAATTTTTAGTCTACTAATATTTTTTTTCTGCATTTTGATTGTTATGGAAGCGAGATTGAGATTGAGAGAGTTCTCTCACTCTTCAATCATTTATTTATTTATTTTTTATAAGTTAAAAAAAAAATTATGAAGTACAAACAAACTGGAATTGGGATTTATAAAAGGTGTTTGACTCTTTATCTTTACTTCTTTGATTGGTCTTGTAGATTGGTTCAAGTGCTAGCTAAAGTGATAGGCCAAAAACGAATTGACCCCTTGTCATGAATTAATTGATTAATTAGTCAAATTTATTAATTAATCAAGTTTATTAATTAATCAAATTAACATACAAAGCGCGTGGTAGTACAAACAAATCACCATAAACTAATTATGCAGCGGAAAATAAATAACACGGTGATTTGTTTACGAATGGGGAAAACCTAATGTCAAAAACTCCATTGGGTGATTTTCAGGTCACCACTCCCAAAAGTCCACTATTATCACAACAAGCGGTTACAAGTAAAGGAATCCCAAGTACCTTACCAACCTACAATTGAACCCTTATCCCAATACCCAATTGGACTTGTTTTGTAGTGACAGTTTCCCCTTTCGATGCACGACTCCCAAGTACGTGACTAACCAATTGCACGGATCCCAGTATGCGACTTCAATCACCAACTAAGAAGATTGTTGGCTGCAAAGTTCTTCAGTTCATCCACACGATGAAGATTAAGAAGATGCTTGGTCACAAAACCCTACGGTGCACATACATAGCAACTTCTTCAAAAAAAAGAGATGAACTAGGGCAAGAACTTCGTCTCCGGTCACAATTTTCTTGAACAGAGTTTGCTCAATGCTTGTGCAACTTGTGAATTGTTTGACGGCCCTTAAAACAATCCTTTTATATGTCTAGAGTTAGGAGAAAAGAAGGCCCAAAGACACCTCTACGGACCCAAGAAAAACATATTAGAAATTCTGTTTTTGTAAACCTTGACATATAGAAGCTGTCGAGCATCTGTCAAGCTAGCTGTCGAGCCACGGGCTGAAACAGCTTCTTAAACCTCGACAAATGCTAGCTGTCGAGCTTTAGTAACTCTGCACTTTCAGCTTGTTTTCCTGGACAGACTTGAAGGCTTCAACACTTAATTTTGAAACATGGTTTCTTTAAGTATTTAGACACATCCTAAATCTATCCAAATACAAGTAAAGTGCATTTTGTCAAAGGATAAGCCAATTACATAAAATAGTGACATATGTTCCTAACAAGTGAATCACATATGTCCTAACAATCACCTTTGGCAATCCGTGACAAAACCACAACAAATAAATGAACATATAAGAGAAGTCATAATTCACTCAACTTATACTCATTTGTTGAATACAATAAAATCTATCCTAACACGAACTCTTGAAAAACTTTGCAAGAAGAGAGTTTATGGCAAGTAGACTTTGGCAACCTGTATTTCTGAAACACTTTAAACAAAAATTATTAAGGCATATTTCCGTTAAACAGAAATAATAGATTGCATACACAGTAATAAGAAGTATGTGCATAAAGAGAGAAAAGAAACAACACATGTAAGGGGTAGGTGAAAGAAAAAACATACATCAACATATATAAAGAAGATAATTACAATGTATGCCAAAAAAAATGGTCACAAGACATAAAGTACAAGAACAATGTATGTATAAAAGAAAGAAAAGAAAAGATACATAAAATCCTCACTACATCCCTCATATCAACACTCCCCCTAACAAAATATCCTATACCAACTCTCCCCCTAAGTATGACTACTCTCATATCAAAACTACTCCTCCTTTTTGTCACGAGAGACAAAGGGTAAGAGTGTCAAGCAGACATCTCATCGGTAGAGCTAGCATCTCCATCATCATCATCCTCAGAAGCATCATCGTCATCACCATCATCATCATCAGAATCAGAATCAACAGAAGGTGGTAAAGGAGTAGCCTCGGGAGCGAATTCGCCCATGGTCGCCTGATGTCGAGCAATACGGCCAACATGAACGTTCGTCTGATACATCTCTGTAGAGAGTGTATCTAGACGAGCATCCATGCGCTACAGCTGCGCCAAGATGTCTCCTAGTGACACATCGCTCGTAGAAGAGGTGGGAGTGGATGTGGATCAAGTAGATTGAGATGGAGTCGGACGGGTGGAAGGTGATGAATCCGTCTATCGTGACCTAAACTAAGCCTCACTACATTTAATAGTAGCGTAATCTATGGCACACATGAAGGTGAAAGGGTCGGACGCTGGAAGAGGGACGGAAAAATGGCGTAAGATCCTCGCGATAACAGAAGGAAAGATGAGTTTATCGCGAGACACCAAATCTAGATGAACAGCTATGATGGAAAGAATAAAATGAGAAGGGAAATCAATCGTAAGATGCTCAAGAAGGGACAACAGAAATCGAGCACGAGGCTCGGTGATAGAGTTATAATGAGAGAGAGGATGTAGTACAAAGGTCATCACCATGTTCAAAAACCGCGGGCCTTTTGCAAAGGCCGAATAGTAAGTGAACTAGTGCTCACCCCACTCGGAAGGACGCTCACAAAAAGCGGATTTGAGTTCATCCTTGGACACAGTCCGCAGACGCTCACAACTAGGATAGTCAGGAAACTTTACCCTAGGAACCCAAAGCACATCCGGAACAAGCTACAGTGTGATAGGAATGTGCGTACCTCAAACGCGAGTAAAGAAAAAAGGCACTAAACGATCAATCCCGTGCATGCTGGAGTAAAACTCCTAGATAAGCACGAAAGGACATGTGACCGGGACGTCACACAGTGACTCTCATCCCCGACTGTGAATGACAGTGGGAAGGTTGGTGTTGGCAAAGTCCGCCAGAATGACTTGGCGTTAAAAATGAATGCCTCGTTTAGAAAAGTTCTCCGAGAATGCCTTGTGGGCATCATCATCACGAAACCAAAGAGAGAGAGGAGCAAATTCAGAAAACGAAGAGGCATCGGAACAAAGAGGGTTTCGGGCTGGAGTGGACTTATGCTTAGATGCCATAGACACAACTAATGTAAACAGAATAAAGAGGAGGAAGAAAGAAACAATCAAAAAAGCTCCAAAACAATTCAAATATAACAAGTATATTGAAAAGTAGAGAACGTGTGAATGGGAAATGCATGAACATGTGACATGCAAAAGAAATTGCATCATAGGCTTAGCCTAATCCAATCCTACTAGCACACAATCAATTACACACATCTAAAATGCATGATAATACTGTTATTATGCTAATGTGATGCAATGCATGAGATTTTAAGATCAAATCTTTAAAACCCATCCCAAAATTTCAAAAAAAACTCAACAATTTTGAAAAACCCCAAAATTTTTCAAAAACCCCAAATCCTAGGTTTCAAAACATGAAATGCATGAATATGAAAGATTAGAAGCTTACCAAGTGAAGAAAAACTTGAAAAAGCTTGAAGAAACCTTGAGGAAGAAGATTGGAGTGAGTGAGAGAGGATAGGGAGATGAAAAGACAAATCAATCGAGAGGGAGATTGACAGAAATAAGAGGTGGATTGCACAAGGTGTTTAAATAGAGCCTTAGTAAATCTCGACAGATGAAGGTGTCGAGAGGTGTCGAGACATTTGTCGAGGTAGGTGTCGAGAAAAAGGCCGTCGACAGCTATAGGTGTTGAGCAGGTGTCGAGGAACAAACCACCATATCAAGAACAGAAGCTCGATCGATCGACCTAGTTGTCGAGAAGCTATCGAGGAGACAAGAACTCTCTCGATCAATCCACCAGGTGTCGAGGAGGTGTCGAGATTGCGATAAGAAAAAAGCTTGGAAGCTCGACCGATAGCTAGGTGTAGAGGAGGTGTCGAACAAGCTTTTAAAAATAGTTTTTCAAGAAGAGAAAAATATAGATACGAATGCAATCAAACATGCAACATAACCAATGATCCAAACACCATATAAACCTCTCAAAATCATCTCTCAACAACAATTTTAAGCACATGGATCCCAAAAACACACACACACACACATACACACAACAAGTCTAACCGATTTTTGTATTTCAAAAAAAAAAGTCAAGACAGTTTAGTGAGTGTACATTAACACGTGTAAAACCTTGTGATGGCCAAATCACATTGTACCTACATATGTATCAAGAGTAGCAAAGAATATTGGGTGTTGTGTGTGAAAAACATTGCAAGATTACATAAGTGTATACATGTTATGACGATTTGAGATATGAGAAAATCACTTTAACTCACACACAATCATAACTGCTTGATGGGGACTATCACCTTCAAGGTACATCCTATAACTCCCACATCTCCTAGAATACACGCTTGCAATCATATTTGAAGCATTTTTTTTATCTTTTTGCTTTTTATTTTCTTTACATATTTTTATTTAAGCAAATCATGCATGGGCATATAAGAGAGAGAAAAGAAAATACCCAATGATGGTAAGCATTTGACATTCCAATTTTGCTATGCCAAAGCACACAAATGTCATTGACACTGCAATTTTGCTATGCCGAAACATATAGTTGTCATATTATGATTGGCGGGCAACAATGGTGAGATGGTTATTTATGCCTTTCTTTTAGGATTTTTTAGTCCTTCCTGTCAAAAAGAGTGATACGAGTGTTAAGTACAAGAGATAACTTAATCTTACTCATTACAAACAAGAGCCACAAAGCTCACTTGTTTAGTTGTGCATAGAGATGCTCATCTAAGCTACAAGAGATACAAATTTTAGAAAACTTTATTTCAATGGCCATCTAAGGTACACAAGTACCAATGTACACAAAACACACACTATTTTTGTATTTTTCTGATTTTTCAATTTTTATTTTATTTTTATATGAAAAACAAAACAAAGCAAAACTGAAAAATAACCAAACAAAAACATGTTAAACAAAACAAAGCATAAAAACTAGATTGACTCAAAACTTGAAAGCAAAACACACAAGTAATGCACACACAAAAACAGGAAGAGAGAAAGAGAAAAGTGATAGAATCACTTGGAGCTCTTTTCCTTCCACACCCTGGAAGAACCTTTCCTTTGATTAAACCCTTGAACCGACGGTGAGGGGGAAGAATTAAAACCATTTAAGTTTGAAAGGAACATGAGGGCTTTGAGAAGATCTCCAAGGGGAGCAAGAGAGGATTGAAGCTGATTCTAGCTTCTAGATGTTATCATGCAGTTGCTCTGTTGAGTGGCAAGCCACTTATAGCAATTTGGTTGAGTATGACCGGCAATTCCACAATGATAACAGAGATGCTGCTTCTTTTGTTAGGCTTTTGAGAGTTAGACATCTTAGCCTTTGGGTTCTTAACTTCCTTCTTATCTTGCTTAGGGGGTGCTTCTAAGATAAATTTACCTTTGTCTAAGTTCTCACTAGCTAAATCAGTTTTAACATTATTATTCTCAATTTCAACATTATTGCTAGGAGGAACAAAAAAAATAGTACTAGTAGAAGCAGTATTAAAGGAAGAGAAACCATACCTTAATCCTGTTCGGTGAGAAGCAGATTTTTGAAGACTGAGCATCTCATCAAGTTTTGCACTTGAAGTCCTCTCCAATTGAGCTCTGACTTGAAACAGCTCTGCTTCAAGCTTCTTGGTCTCCTCAGCCAAGAAATTGTTCTCGAATCTCAATGCTCCAATAGTCTGATTAGCCTCATCAAACTTTGTGGAAAACTTCTCACGGTCAAGTTCCACATCACTGAGCTTCTTGGTGGTTAGCCTATACAGTTTCTCATGTTTCTTAGAGAGCTTGTACAGTTTCTCATAGGCTGTATGGATGTCATCTTGATCATCCATCTTTTCAAACTTGGATTCCACCAATTCCTCTTCTTCAACCACATCTTCAACAATCCCATCAGTAGGATTAACAGTGGCAGTGAAGGCATTCAAGATTCCGTCATCCTCATTGTCGGAATCATCCTCAGGCTCAGTGTTGCTCAAGGTAGCAACAAGTGCCTTGCTCTTCCCAACACTCTTGAGATAAGTAGAACACTTTTGTTTCATGTGACCAAAGCCTTGACACCCAAAGCATTTAGGTCCTGTGGGAACAGTGTACTGATCGCCATCCCTTGCATCCTTCTTCCCTTTGTCTCAGCTCTTGAACTGAAAAGAATTAGATTGCCTATGGTCCTTGTTGAAGCCCTTTCCATTAGCATTCTTCATAAATTTGTTGAACTGCCTGGTGATGTAGGACTTCATCTTAGAATCTTCATCATTTGAAGACTCATTTGTCTCACTGCTCTTGGCCTTCAGTACCATGCTTTTGCCCTTCAGTGCCATGCTCTTGCCTTTACCCGTCTTGCCAATCCTTGATAACCCTAGCTTGTAGGTCTGCAGATTACCAACCAGCTCAGTCAAAGGAATCTTGTCAATATCCTTTGATTCCTCAATTGCAGTGATCTTGGCATGGAATCTCTTGGGTAGAGATCTAAGCACTTTTCTCACAATATTGGGTTCAGGAATGGTTTCCCCAAAATTGAATGCAGAGTTTACTATGTCCTTGAGTTTGGCATAGAACTCATCAAACGACTCATCCTTCTCCATCTTAATCTCTTCAAAGCTTGTAGTGAGCCTCTGAAGCTTTGAATCTTTGACAGCCTTGGTTCCCTCATAAGTTGTCTGGAGAATGGTCCAAGCCTCCTTGGCAGTTTCAGTTGAGGATATCTTCTTAAACTCCTCATTGGTGACCGAACTAAATAAGGCATTTAACGCTCTGTTGTTGAAGTTTGCCGCCTTGATCTTGGCATCATCCCAGTTGGCCGGCGCTTCCTTCGGCTTAGTCCAGCCTATCTCAACAGCTTGCCACACTTTCTCATCTAAAGACTGCAAGAAAGTTCTCATGCATACTTTCCAGTATGTATAGTTAGTGCCATCAAATAAAGGAGGTATGATTAACGATTGTCTTCTATCCATGACAAATAAGGGTCAATGGATCAACACAGCAAAGATTAAACCCTAATCAAAGTGTGCCTGCTTTAATACCACTTGATAGGCCAAAAAAAAATTGACCCCTTGTGATGAATTAATTGATTAATTAGCCAAGTTTATTAATTAATAAAATTAACATGCAAAGTGTGTGGTAGCACAAACAAATCACCAATAAACTAATTATGGAGCGGAAAATAAATAACACGGTGATTTGTTTATTAATGGAGAAAACCTAACGGCAAAAACCCCACTGGGTGATTTTCAGGTCACCACTCCTGAAACTCCATTATTATCACAATAAGCAGTTACAAGTAAAGGAATCCCAAGTACCTTACCAACCTACAGTTGAACCCTTACCCCAATACCCAATTGGACTTGTTCTGTAGTGACAGTTTCCCCTTTTTATGCACTACTCCCAAGTACGTGACTAATCAATTATGTGGATCCCAGTACACGACTTCAATCACCAACTAAGAAGATTGTTGGCCACAAAGTTCTTCAGTTCATCCACACAATGAAGATCAAGAAGATGCTTGGTCACAAAACCCTACAGTGCACATACACAGCAACTTCTTCAAGAGAAAGAGATGAACTAGGGTAAGAACTTTGTCTCCGGTCACAATTTGCTTGAACAGAGTTTGCTCAATACTTGTGCAACTTGTGAACTGTTTGACAGCCCTTAAAACAATCGTTTTATATGTCTAGGGTTAGGAGAAAAGAAGGCCCAAAGACACATCTACGGATCCCAGGAAAAACAGATCAGAAATTCTATTTTTGTAAACCTCGACAGATAGAAGCTGTGGAGCATCTATCGAGCCATGGGGCTGAAACAGCTTCTTAAACCTCGACACATGCTAGCTGTCGAGCTTTAGTAACTCTACACTTTTAGCTTGTTTTCTTGGACAGACTTGAAGGCTTCAACACTTGATCTTGAAACATAGTTTCTTGAAGTATTTAGACACATCCTAAATCTACCCAAATACAAGTAAAGTGCATTTTTTCAAAGGATAAGCCAATTACATAAAATAGTGACATATGTTCTTAACAAGTGAATCACATATGTCCTAACATAAAGTATAAAAAGAACAAGCACAAAAAAGGGACCAAACCGATTAACCGACCGTAAAAAACCGCACCACTAAAGGTACACTTTCATTACTATATGAAACTGTCGGATAGTAGAAATTATAAACATAAAAACAAGTATTCTTTCTACAAATACACAACCTAAACACTTTTGTTTCACTCTACAACATTGATGATGCTGAGATCGTCAGTTAATTAGGTTCGTCTAGATAGGTCAGCACGGGCTCTATCTCTATACCTACGAGGTTAAGAATAGAATCCTCCCTGAATGGTCACCCATGTGGTGTCGGCCACGAAGACTCCAATGGTAAAGTCAGTGAATGAAATTGGCAAAGAAGGCTTATGAGAGCCAGAATGAATAATGTAAGTATCTGTATTTTAGTATGTATATTTATGTACCTTGTTTAGTTTTGAAAGGTGTATATATATACCCCTTTTTCTTCTAGCCGTTGTACCCTATTTCTGATGGCTTTAGTGCCTCTTCAATAATGCCTTTGGGCTCATTAATGTGGGCTTTGATGGGTCTCCCAACGGTCTTCTGGCTGATTTGTAACTGTCCAAGATATTGAATGCTCCTTTATGGCTTCCTTTCCTCCGTCCATGTTGGGTCCTGGTGGACGAAGGTACCTAATGGGTTCGTCTGGACAATGGTATTTATTAGGCCTGTAAGCTGCCCTCCCTGATTCTGTGGTCGTCTTTACGTGTAATGATGATCACAAAAAGGTGGAAGGTTTCTTGTTCAGATGTGACCCTTGGGATTCCGTTCCAACCACATTTAATGCGTAATGGTGGCGCCATACGTGTCGTGGTCACGTGGCACATTCTGACTGGTGGAATTCAATGCTTCACTCATGTGTCCTTTGGGTTTCTTGTCGATTTTTAGTTTTTCGTGCTCAGCTTTTTAAACTATCCTTTTCTCTTTCCTCCTTACTTTTTTCCTTTTGCACCATTGTTGCTTAGTGTTTTTCTTCTCCGAGTTCTCTATCACATTTTTCCTTTCTGTGATTGTTCTTTTAAGGTACGGTTTCTTTCTCCTTGCTTTATTCTTTGTAGCAAAAATTACTGGTTTTTCCTTCTTTCTTTCTCTCTCTCTCTTTTTTTTTTTTTTTTTTTTTTTTTTTTTTTTTTTTTGTATTTGTTTTGGGACTCGGAGTTTTATCCTTTTTTTTTTCCTTCCTTTGGGTTCCATGGTTGATAGCTCTGAGGTTAGTAGACTCTATCCTTTCATTTCATTTTTCTTTGCACGCTTAGGGGCTTCTCTAGGTTCTTCTCGTTCCTTCGGCCCTTTAATTGAAAGTTTTGTGTTTGGGGGTAGTGGCTTAGGTTTAGTGTTGGCCAATATGCTTCCCTTGCTTCGTCAATCAGTGAATTGGTTCGAGGAACTAGTGGGTGAACAGAGGGTTATGTCCAAAGGAAGATCTAGTGAGTTAGAAACAGGGTTGTCGTCTAGCGACGACCTTGTTGAGGCAAAGGTTGATACCACCGTCTCTAGTCAAAGGGAGGACAGGGTGTTTCATGCCTTTAGTGAAGAGTGTGCGTTGGACGTTGACACTCTTTTTAGGTTTAAGGATAGGTTTCAATTTCCTGAGGAGGTTAGGATTTGTCTTCCTCATGAAGGGGAGAGAGCTTGCCACTTCTCGCCTGGGGAAGTGTGCTTATATGAGGCAGCTTTTCAGTGTGGCCTCAGGTTTCCCGTCCACCCTTTCATCATGGGGCTTCTAAACCACTTTAACATCGCTCCTAGGTAACTTATTCCGAACTCATGAAGAATAGTAATAAGCTGTATGGAAATATGGATGATCGTCACTGAGGGTGACATGATTAGGGTGGACTAGTTTGTTCACTTGTATCGTTTGAAGGAGTCAAAGGAGTACAGGTACTACGAACTTGTGCCCTGGGTCAGGAAGGCTAGGATCATTACTGATCTACCATTGTCCTTCTAATACTAGGAATTGAGGTTCTTTTTTGTGTCTGGGGATGGATGGGAGACCCTCTCTGATGATTTTTGAAGTGACGTCCCCAAGTTGCTTCATTGTTGGAGAGCCCTGAGTCTAGGTGCACTGTCTTTTTGCCAGTCCTTTCTTCTTCCTTTTTTCCTGATTTGTTACTAACCTCTTAGTTGTGTTGTCTATGCAATTAAGAAGCGTCCAAAGCTTAAGAGCAGGTACAAGGTGCGTGTCAAAGCTACTACAAAATACGCTAAAATGATTTACGACTTCGACAACCTGGTCAACCCTAGGACTTTAGCTCATCATTGCCTTGGTCCAGAGCCTTCTTCCTTTATTCTGCGGGCTATTAAGATCGAAGAAAAGGGTAAGTGTTTGGTTCTCCCAAAGAAAATTCCTTTTTCTTTTAATTATTTTTTTTAACGACAAGTGTTTCTCTTTTGCAAAGATGACGACGAAGTTCAACCAAGAGATGTACGCCAAGATGAAGGCCAGGAAAAACGAGCCTCTTTCGAATCTTGGGAAGAGGGTGGTACTAGTGGTTAAGAAGGGGATTCCCGTCACCCCTGTTGCTTTCGTCCTTAAGGCCATGAGGGTCACATCTCCTGCTACATTGGTGGAAGAAATCACCCTCGTCTGAAGAGGCAGCGTGTGGCAGACAAGGAAAAGGAAAATGCTGACTTGCGTTCGTTGAGTGTTTGGTATGACGCTGGCCTAGCTCTGATGAGGGCGCAGGATGCTTTCACTTTTGAGGAGCTTAAGGTGTTCTCAGGCATCCCCTCTAATGAGATCGTGGGTCGTCACATCTACAAGCTCGTCCAAGTGATATACTTGTATTACTCATTTTTCCTTTTTTGATTTTGTGCATGGATCTGAAGGTTTGGTGTTTTACATGATCTCCTTTTAAGGTTCTGGGAGAGATGATCCACATCATGTCGGAGTACTTGAGCCATGAGGCGAAGGCAACGTCAGTGGGGTCCAAAGTGGAGGCTCTGGAGGTGGAGAATGCTAAGTTGAGGAGGGAGCTTATTTCTGCCATGGACGAAGCTAATACTGCCAAGGAGAAGTCTAAGGCTCTGGCTGACGACCTAAGGACTGAGAAGCAATTGACCGTGGAGAAGGATGAGCAACTCCAGGCTATGAATTAGAGGGGTAAGACCATTGCTACTAAGGCCATTGAAGCCTTTCAACAGACTGAGGAGTACAACACTGTTCTCTTCAGTTGGTATTACAAGCGTTTCGAGCTCTTTCAGTGGTATCTCATTAAGCACCCTACTAGCGTGGACTTGGGGAGTTCGGACCTCAAGGAGGTGGACAAAGAGATGGAAACGGACAAGGCTTCTCAGTCCGTGGTTGTTGCTCTTGATGGTAATGCTCTAGAGAACACTCCTGCTGATGGTGATGAGGTTGCTGCTTAAGTAAGAATTTGTCTAGTATACTTTTTTTTTCTTTTTTTTCTTTTTTTTGGGGTACACAATGTATTTTTTGGACTCTACTTTCAAGATAATGCTTTTTGCCTTGTGTTTTTTGGGCTTTAATTACTACTTTTTAGACAATGTTCTTTACCTAGTGTTTTTGGGTTTTAATTGCTGATCATAGAAAAAATATATTTATGCTATGGTTTATTTTCATACCTTCAGTGGTTTTTTCTTCCATTCTTTTTATGGTCATCATGTAGACACTCCTAGTGATTTGTGTAAGACTTGCGTTTTTGTGAGAATCTTTATCTGCTTCCGCTTTTGGCTCATGACTTGCATCCGTCAGTGATTTACATCTGTCTACAGGAATCTTATCACTTAGCCCTTTTTTTTAAGGTGATTTACATCCAGTGAAGGAATCTTATCACTTAGGCTTCATCAGTGATTTACATCCGCCTAAGGGAATCTTATCACTTAGCCATTTTTAGGTGATTTACATCCAATGAAGGAATCTTATCACTTAGGCTTCATTAGTAATTTACTTCCATCTAAGCGAATCTTATCACTTAGCCATTTTTTGGGTGATTTACGTCCAGTTAAGGAATCTTGTCACCTGAGCTTCTTTTAGTGTTCTATACTTGTATACAATCCATTGGTATATTGGCTAAATAATACTTTTATTGCTTTATTTCAAATGAAAATATTATTCTAGTGAATACAATGGTACTTTACATCTATTGATGATATTTCTTCAAATGCTTAATGTTCCATGGCAGGGGTACCTTCTTCCTGTCCATCGTCTCCAGGTGATAGCTGCCTTGTCTTGAGTAATGGATGCCCTTGTAGGGCCCTTCCTAGGTTGGTCCAAACTTCCCTTGGGTTGGATCCTTAGTTGCTGGCGTGACTCTGCGTAGAACGAGGTCTCCTATGTTAAGTCTTCTGAGCTTCACCTTCTTGTTGTAGTAATCGGCCATCTTCTCCTGATATCTCATCATCTTCTGGAATGCTCCATCTCTTACTTCGTCCAGGCAATCCAGGATGACTCTCAATTTATCGTCGTTACTGTTTTCATTAAAGCCTCTCTTCCCATGCTGGTGACTCTTACTTCGACTGGAATTACTGCCTCGGTGCCATAGGTAAGCCTGAAGGGTGTCTTTCCTGTCGGGGTTCTTGATGTAGTTCTGTATGCCCACAAGACGTTAGGCAATTCCTTCGACCATGCGCCTTTTGCCTCCTTTAGCCAAACTTTGATGATCTCCAGTAGCGTTCAGTTTGTCACTTCCGTCTATCCATTGTCTTGTGGATGTCCTGGAGATGAGAACTGGTTCTTGATCCCCAATCCTGAGCAAAAGTTCTTGAAATCTTGGCTGTCGAACTGTCGTCCGTTGTCTGATATGATCGTCCATTGTATCCCGAACCTACAAATTATATTTTTCCACATGAAGTTCTAGATCTTTGCCTCTGTGATAGTTGATAGTGCTTCTTCTTTAACCCATTTCGTAAAGTAGTCAATTGTGACCAGTAGGAACTTTACTTGTCTCTTACCTTGTGTTAGTGGGCCCACGATGTCAATTCCCCACTGGGTGAATGGCCACAGGGAGGTTATGGGCGTTAACTTCTCTGTTGGGATGCATTGAACATTCCTAAACCTCTGAGACTTGTCGTATCATTCAACAAACTCCTTTGCATCTCTCTGCATAGTAGGCCAGAAATAACCTATTCTAACGATCTTACTTACCAGGGATCTTGGGCCTGCGTGGTTTCTACATACCCCTTTGTGAATCTCTTTCAAGATGTACCTAGCTTCACTTTCTTCGACACACTTTAGGTAGGGCATAGAGAACCACCTTTTATACAGGGCATCATTTAGGATGGTGAACATGGTTTCTCTTTTCCTGACTCTCCTAGTATCCTCGATGTCTAGAGGAAGTCACCTGTCTCGGAGGAAAGATAGGATTGGTGTCATCTAGCTGTTTTCACTTTGAATTACAAAGGTGTGGAACTCTTCAATGCTGGGATGCTTCTGGACTTCCATATTCAAGTCTGTGATTGTCAATCCTGCTTCTGACGACGCCTGCTTCGCTATCTCATCTGCCTCTATGTTCTAGCTCCTAGGGACCTGTACAAATTCTACCCGATAAAATTCATAGGCCAAATGCCTCGTTAGCCTCAGGTATTTCTGCATCCTCTCCTCCTTTGCCTCTTATTATTCCTTTATCTCTCCCATGACCAGCTTAGAATCACTCTAGAGGAGCAAGTTTCTAGTGCCCAATGCCTTTCTAACTCTTAGTCCCGTCAGTATTGCCCTCGTAGTTAATGGCGGGGAAATGAAGTTGAACTCCATATCTCCTTCTAGGTAATGATGATGGCCCCTACTCTGCCTCTTTTTCGGGCTGACGGCTTGTTAGTTTAGATCATCCAGGGGTCGTGAACTCGGCGATAAAGTCGGATAATGATTGTGCCTTGATCGTTGTTTTGGGGTGGTACTTGATGTCGAACTGGCTAAGCTCGATTGCCTATTGTACCATTCTTCCTGCAGCTTTGGGCTTGTTCATTGACTTCCTTATGGGCTGATCTGTCATTACCAAAATAGGATTCGCTTGGAAGTAGGGACGCAGCTTGCGAGAGACTACAATTAGTGCGAATGCAATCTTCTCGATTTGTGGGTATTTAGCCTCAACTCCTTGAAATGCTTGACTGATATAGTAGATCGGGAATTGTGTTCCATTATCTTCTCGAATCAAGGCCGCACTCACGGCTGTAGCTAATACTGCTAAATACAAATATAAGTTTTCCCCTTCTTTTGGATTACATAGGTAGTGCTTCAGCTCTTGGAAGATCTTCTCGCACTCCTCTGTCCAAGTGAAAGCTTGTTTCAGAGTTTTGAAGAAGGGTAAGCATTTGTCCGTCGCTTTAGAAACGAATCTGTTGAGTGTTGCAATCCTCCCTATTAGTTTTTGAACTTCTTTCACCATCCTTGGCGACGTCATCTCCAAAATGGCTCGCACCTTTTCTAGGCTAGCTTTTATCCCCCTCTGGGACACCATGAACCCTAGAAACTTTCCAGATACAACTCTGAAGGCGCACTTGTTAGGATTCAGCTTCATCTGATATTGTTTGAGGATAGTGAAGGTCTCCTCGAGGTCGTCCAAGTGTGCAGATTCTTCCTTGCTCTTGATGAGCATGTCATCCATGTATACCTCTATGTTTCTTCTGATCTTCTTACTGAATATTTTGTTGACTAACCTCTGATAGGTCGCTCCTGCATTTTTCAGTTTGAAAGACATTACTTTGTAGTAGTATAGCCCCTAACTGGTGATGAAGGCAGTTTTCTCCTAGTCTTCTTCTGACATTTTGATCTGGTTGTATCCTGAGAATGTGTCCATGAATGTGAGGAGCTTGTGTCATGCCGTGGAATCCATGAGTTGATCTATTATTGGTAGGAGAAATTATCTTTCGGGCAGGCCTTATTCAGGTCTATGAAGTTTACACACATCTTTCATTTCCCATTTGCTTTCTTCACTAGGACAACATTGGCTAGCCAATTTGGATAGTAGACCTCACGTATAAAATCTACTGCCAGCAATTTGTTTACCTCATCTATGATTGCTTTGTTTCGTTCAGGGGCAAAGACTCATCGACTTTGCCAAACGGGCTTCTTCTCTGGATCTACATTCAGGCGGTGTTGGATGACCTCAATTGCTATGCCTAGCATATCCTCGTGACTCCATGCATAAATGTGCAAGTTGCCTTGAAGGAATTGGACTAGCTTTCTCTTTATCTGATTGCTTAAAGTCGTCCCTATCTTTATGGTCTTCGTTGTCTCTCCGTCCACCAGTTCCATAGTTTTTAGGGCTTCCATTTTCTCTTTTTCTTTCTCCTTGATCATCCATGTATGGTTCTCCTTTGCAGCTAACATTGCTTGGTAGCACTACTTAGCTAGTACTTGATCTCTTTTTACTTTGCCCACGCCATTCTCCGTTGGGAATTTTACCTTTGGGCAATAGGTGGAAGTTGCTACCTTCCAACAGTTGAGCGTGGGCTTTCCAATTATCACATTGTATGAGGAGGGGCAATCCACCACTAGGAAGCCAAGCTAACAAGTTAACCGTTAGGGTAAGGACCCCACCATGATCGTCAATGTCACTATACCTTTGGGATACACCCGATCTCCATTAAAACTGATGAGGGGGGACTCAAAAGGCCATAACCTTTTGGGATCTAACTTTAGCTATTGAAAGGTAGAGAGGTAGATAATTTATGCAGAGCTGCCGTTGTCTATGAGGATTTTACTGGTGTTAAACCCTTCTATCATGAGCATGATAACCAAAGGGTCATTATATGGCTGCTTCACACCTCTGACATCTTCTTCTAAAAATAGGATGTCCCTGTCCGTCCTTCTTTGCTTAAGGGGTGGTATCCTATGGACACTGTTTACTTACCTTTGTTGTGACTTCTTGAGGGATTTGAAAGATCCACTTGTGGACGATCCTCCTGTGATCGTTTTTATTTCTCTTATTGCGCATTGTGGACGATTGAACGCGTTGTCCTCATCCTTAGGAACAACTTCGTGCTTCTCCTTATTATCACTTCTAGATCTACTGGGTTCCCCCTTCTTTACAAATTTCTACAGCTTCCCCTTCCAAATGAGTTCTTCTATCTGCTCCTTCAGGTCTTTGCAATCTTTAGCGTAATGGCCATGGTCCTTGTGGAAACGGGAGTATTTCTTCTTGTCACACACATTAGGTGATGAGTGCAGCGGCCTTGGGCACTTAAGGTAATGTTCGTCCTTAATCTACGTCAAAATTTTGTCAACAGGCATAATCAAAGGGGTAAATTTTACTGTCTGAGGGGTTTTACTGTCCCTTCGCTTATTGCCGTCGGTACCCTAATGGTCTCCCCTTTCTCTTTTTCGTCCTCTCCAGTCTTCCCCCTTTCCTTCCCTCTCCCTGGGCTTCTCCTTGTCCTTTATTACTGCTAAGGCGTCTTCGGCATTCATGTATTTCTGAGTTTTCAATAGCATTTCCGCCATCATCTAAAGAGGGCTTTTCGTGAGTGCGACCACAAACTCTCTGGACTTTAATCCAGCTTTGAAGGTCATTATCTGCACTTTGTCATTTGCTTCATCTGCATCCAATGTTTCTCTGGTGAAACACTTTCCATATGATTTCAGGGTCTCCTTTACCCCTTGCTTAATGGTGAGTAGATGGGCTACCCATCGTTTTGGGTGTTGTCCACCGACGAAATGGCATAAAAAAAGAATTGTCAATTGCTTGAAGCTATTAATGGACGATGTTGGTAACTTCTTGAACCACACTCGTGTTGCTCCCTTGAGAGTGGTGGGGAAGGATTGGCACATTGTCTCATCAGGGGGCTGTTAAAGACCTAGAGTTGTCTTAAAGGTGTTAAGGTGGTCTAGCAGATCTTTCAAACCATCAAATGACTTGAGCTGTGGAAGACTAAACTTTGAAGGCATTGGGCATTCCTGGACCTTTGTTGTAAAAGGTGAGCCCGTCCTCTTGACCATTCGGTCTAAGTTTCGATCTGTTTTCTCCTTTATTGCACTTCTCAGCTCGTCCATCTCCCTTCTCATTTCCCTAAGGAGGTTTGAGTTTGGTCCTTTAAGGGTATTTGGTCATTGGTGGTCGTTCCTTCTATGGCAATCTTCTTTGTCATTCCGGTTGGTCCCAGAGCGATTATCTTCTTGCTGGAGCTACAATCTCATCTCCTAGTTCTATCTTGTGAGTTCGTCTATGTTGGCTATGAGTGTTTGGATTTGCAGCGCTAGTGCTACTGAATCTTGGGGTGTGCTGGACTCCATTTGGACCTTAGAGTTGAACGAACCTACACTTTCGAATCTAAGTACGAAATTGTTGTCCCCACAAACGGCGTCAAACTGATGATGCTGAGATCGTTAGTCAATTAGGTTCATCCAGATAGGTCAACATGGGCTTCGTCTTTGTACTTGTGAAATTAAGAACAGAATCCTACTTGAGTGGTCGCTGGTGAGGTGTCGGCCACGGAGAATCTGATGGTAAAGTCAGTGAATGAAATTGGCAGAGAGGGCTTATGAGAGCTAGAATGAATAATGTAAGTATCAGTATTTCGGTATGTATATCTATGTACCTTGTTTAGTTCTAAAAGGTGTATATATATATCCCTTTTTCTTCTAGCCGTTGTACCCTATTTATGATGGCTTTAATGGCTCTTCTGTAACGCCTTTGGCTTCATTAATGTGAGCTTTTATGGGCCTCCCAACGGTCTTCTGGCTAATTTGTAACTGTCCGACATATTGAATGCTCATTTATGGCTTCTTTTCATTTGTCCATGCTGGATCTGAGTGGACATAGGTACTTAATGGGTTCGTCTGGACAATGGTATTTATTGGGCCTATCAAACACCATTGTTAATATTAATTATTTGACAACAATATGAAATGTTCTATTTATAGACAAGTATCTTACCTCTTCGTATAATGTCACAACCCTTTTATCAATTATAACACTTAGCAACTTTTACAAGTTATATCCCTTTCCCAAGAGTTACACTTGTTCAAAGAAGGCCACACTCTTTAGAAAGAGTCAACTCTTTGTTATGTAAAAGACCGGGCCCACTATGGATCTACTCAACTCTTTTTCTTTTGTTAAACAATGCTTGGATTAATATTAAGAAAAAATAAGTCTGTCACAATAAGTAGTTCTGGCTTTCTTTCTAGCCAGTAAATCAACCACCACATCCAGTGGGTTATACAAAAGATGAACATCAAAATCATGGTTAAGATCTGCACCTAAATGAGCAAGGCAATCAGCACAACCATGAGCTTCTCTGAACACATGAGTTACCATGTGATTAGGGAAGGTCTTTATTAGGTTCCTGCAGTCAATTAAGAGAGGTTCAAGCATTAGATTAACTACTGAGGGATTTGAAACAAGGTGTATAATAAAATCAGTGTCCATTTGAATGCAAATATTATCAATCCCCAGTTGCTTGGCCACATTAAGTCCATCCTTCAAGGCCCACAGTTCAGCAACAATGCTGGACATGTTTCCTAGTTTGCGCATGAAGCCAGCCAACCATTCACCATTACTGCTCCTCAAAATGCCATCCCCACCAGCCTTCATCGGGCTACCAAGCATGGACCTGTTTGTGTTAAGCTTTGCCCATCCTGGTGGGGGTTTAAGCCATCTCACTTGGATTTGTGTTCGCCTTGGTTTGTTTGGGCCATTGGGGACAATGGCATAGAACTCCACTCATTTCTTAACGCAGCAAACACTACTGCCCACCTCAATTTTTCCGATTTGTAAGATAGCCTTGTTCCTATGTAGCCAAAGCGTCCAAACCACTTAAGGGAATAGAATTTTCCAAGGCATACGGGGTCTTGGGTACATGCTAGTCATCCCACAATTAGTTTTTAACCAAGCACCCAGATTCAGCCCAAAGAACTCCAGGTTACCTTCCTCAATTCCTAAGTCTTTCCACATAGATTTTGCCACCTTATAGTCTCTAAGAGTATGAAGGATGGATTCAGGACTTTCTCCACACAACTCACACGTTGGGTTAAGAATTAGCCCTCTTGAACCAAGCACATCCTTTGTAGGAACACTGCGATGAGTGCACAACCAAAGAAAAAACTTTATTCTGGGTGTAGTACTTGCTCTCCACACCTATTGATGAGGGCTGGTTTCAAGGTTCAAGATGTTAAACCCTTTAGCAATGAGGTAGGCAGATTTAAGGGAAAAGGAACTATCCTTAGAGTAAGCCCAAACTAGGATGTCCTCTTGGTTCGGGTCAGCAGCAACAAGTATGCCTCTGATTTCTTGCACAATCCTGTGAGGAAGATTAAAAGAGATACTGTCCATATTAGCTAAAAAACTCTTGACCGATAGCTTATTCTCCCCTTTAGCCAAAGGCCCTTCAATTTGATTTCTAAGCGGTCTAGATGGGAGCCAAAAGTCATTCCAAAGACACGCTTTATCCCTATTAGCAATGGACCATTTCAGACCCTTGTTAAAAACAATACCTCTAGCCTTACATGCTCTCCAAATGCAAGAGGCAGTTTGATTTCTTGTTTCACCCCTAAGGCGTGCCGGAGTAAGGTATTTGTTTGTGAGCATTTGAGCCCAAGGCATATCCGGGCTAGAGGCAATTCTCCAACATAGCTTAGCCAAAATGGTAGAGTTTCTAGCTTTCATTTCAAAAATTCCAAGACCGCCCATATCAATCGGATTGGTAACCTTGTTCCATCCAATTAGATGAAGCTTTTTCTTTTCCGCCGTAGATCCCCAAAGAAAGTCCCTAGTCAGTTTGTTAACATCCTTATATACCTTAGCCGAAAACTTGTAGCACTGCATATTATATTCAGGTATTAAGGATACAGCTGCCTTAATGAGTACCAACCTTCTCGTTGGTGAAAGGCTCTTCGATTACCAGCCAACTAATTTGGCTTGAACACTCTCCACAACAAAGTGGAATTCATTTCGTCTCCTCCCCTTATGAATGAAAGGGAACCCAAGAATTCATTTCGTCCCCTTCTGATTCACTATCTCCCTCCTTTTCTCCGCTGCAACATTAGGCAAGAAAAGAATTTTTGATTTAGCTTTGCTGATTTTTAGACCTGTGAGTTGGCAAAATTCATCTAGTACATCAACTATAGCCTTAATATTGCTCTCATCAGTTCTAGCAAAGAGTAAGAGGTCATCAACAAAGAAAGTATGTCAGAAGCCCAGTCCACTACGAGAAGCTTTAACCTTTTTCCAACTTCCCTCTTCACACTTCAAATTAATAAAGGTGTTTAAAAATTCCATACAAAGAATAAATATGTATGGGGAGATCGAGTCTCCTTGCCTCAAGCCCCGTGAAGGGAAGATCTCTCAAATTTGACTCCCATTGAAGAGTAAGGAAGTCGAAGTAGAAGAAATGCAACTAAGGATTAACTCCACAGTATCTGTATGGAACCCAAAGCTCACTAACATACTTCTCACAAAACTCCATTCCAGTCTATCATATGTCTTCTCCAACTCGATTTTTAATATCATAAATCCTGCCTTCCCTTTCTTTCTTTCGATGGTGTAAACCAGCTCTTAGGCTATGATCACATTATCTGTACCTCGTCTTCCAGATATGAATGCTGTTTGGGAGGGGGATACCAGTGTCGGCATAAGGTGCTTCAACCTATTCACAAGGATTTTAGTCACAATTTTGTAGATACTCAACTCTTTGTTATACTAACCACATGGTAAGTATTAATTACTAGGAAACTTTCTTGAATAGTACGTAATTTTTAAATATTAATTTTTATTTTATATATTAATAAGTGGATCTCACTAATATTTGCTGCTATATACAAAAAAGTAAAAATGCCCTAGTTTGACGGAATCAAAGAAACCTGAATGTTCAAATAGTGTGTAAAACACCTTGAATGTTTAGACCCCTAATTTATAAATTACCAATTCAAGCTTATTATTAAACAATGTATGTGTGAAATATGAAAATAAGTTAAACCAGAATTGATAAAAAAATTTAAACCAAATAAAATCACAACCACAGTAGAAATTAAATGGTAAAGATTAAAGGAAGAGAGATGCAAATATAAAGACAACACAGTGATGTGTTTTCGAAGAGGAAATCAAAGTCCTTGGCGTAAAACCTCTCCGCTGCCCTCCAAGCGGTCAATAATCCACTAAAGAATGAAGTTGGGATACATAAACGACAGAAGACCCTCTAAGCCTAATCTACCTAGTGTACCTAAGCCCTCCAAGCTTCTTGCTCCAACGAGGTTACGTCGAACCTTTGTCTTCTCTAGCTTATCGGATTTCGCTATAATCCATAGCATCAACCAATATCAATTGGTCCATTCCTAACTGCTTCCCAAGCACCAAATAGTCTCCTCACAAATATGGGTATGGTGAGAAAAGGTTTTGGCTAAATGTACCTCTCAAGGATGTATTAATGGAGACGGTGAGAGTAGAGGAATTTGGAGAATCAAAGGATTAAGATTGTGGATGAGTCAATCTTGTTTTTCTTTAAGGTTTTTCTCTCAAAATTCTCTCTGGAAGCTCTCAACAATACGTGGGTATAAGGGGTATTTATACTGGTGTGTGTTTAGAATGCGAAAGGTCAGTTTTTTCCAAATAGAGTGATCTAGCGACTTGGCTTCGCGACTGGACTGAGTCGCGAGTTCAAGTCACGAGCTAACTGCCTGGCCGGCCTGGGACTTTTGTCCTGTAGTGGAACAGCTGGCGTGACTCTTCAGCTCCTCTGCATGCTTCACACGTGTGCCTATTTGGCGACTTGCCAGTCGTGAGCTTGTCGCGAGATCCAGTCGCGAGGCCCTGTTAAGTTGCACACTTCTGAGCTTTTCTTCACACTCTCTCACACACTACCCTTACATGATTCCCACCTAAATACAGTATTTCTAAATGCTGAATTATAAGCAAATTTGGCATGGAATAAAGCTAACAAAATGATTGATTAAATTCAACCTTACAAAACCTACCTATATAATACTAACAAACGAATCATCGCGGCTATAGTGGAAATCAATAAACCTACAAAATAATGAATTATCACCATTATCAATATATATATATATATATATATATATATATATATATATATATTTAAACATTAAAACAAAAAGAAAAAACAAAAAATTCAACGATATTTCTAAATCGTAGATCTGTTTTTGACCATGTGCATACCTAATTGTTTAATTATTAAATACGAAAAAAAAGAAAAACAGAGCCTAACTACAGACAAGATCATTCTAAATATCTCTTGAATTAAATATCTCTTGAATTAGACATTGTAATCATAATTTATCAAATACAAACTATAAAAAAGCGGACCACTAACCATTTGAATGCATCTTGTAACTAACGAAGAAGGAAAATTCAACATGGAATTGGATTTCTTGTTATTGATTGCTACTGCTTTATTGGGTTGCTATGTCTTTATATTTTGGTTTCTCAAGAGAGTGAATGAGTGGTACTATGTTGCTATGGTGGGGGAAACGACATGTCGTCTTCCTCCAGGTGGTATGGGATGGCCTTTTCTTGGTAACATGTTGACTCTCTTCAAGACTTTAAGATCTGCTCACCCCAACTCTTTCATCTACAACCTCATCTCCAGGTCGGTCTCACTCTCTTCAAAACTTTGTTCCATGTATGTTATGTCTTAAAGACTTCAGCTATTTTTACTAAATTAGTAAATAATACTTTTTAAAAATTATATTTGACAAAATATCTATGTTTGAAAGTTATTTTGAGAAATAGTCTATTTGAATCTCTTCTTTTGAAGAGGTGAGTTCGAACACAGAACATGTACGTTGAAAAGATGAGTTCATAGTTTCAGTTGAATCATCAAGTTCATACTAGAACTCGTTTCTCATAGAGCAGTTCTCGTTAACGAGATACATTTTAGTTGTAGGAAAACAAAAGGATTCATTTTAAAATAATAGTACTATTAAACAAAAAGAGAGTAAAAATGTCTGCCTATGCAATTTCATTGTGTCAATTCCCCCGCCCCCTTCCCCCTTTTTCCCTTTCTTTTTCTAAATTCTACTACCATGAGAGGGGATGGGGTTCTAACACAAATATAGTGATTGGCAATATGTATACGATGTAATAAGAATTTCTTTTTCGTAATTGTATGTCACATGAATTGAATTTTGTTAATATCCAAATGAATTTGGAGTATTATCAAAAATAGTTATTGAATTAGGTATTATTTATTGAAAATCTTCATAGAATTCAGAAATTACTTATGTAACAGTGCAAAGTGGGGTCAGATTAGAGGCTTCCTGTCACCTCTTTGGGACGGTTAAAATACATGTGGGGTTGGGGTGGAGCAAGTCAAAAGGATGATAGAGAAGAGAGAGTGAAAGAAAATGTTTTGAAGATAGTAATGGAACATGAGTTGGATTCAAATTACACTTAATATAACTTCAAGCAATGTTACACTATTTAATATATCTTAATTGAAGTGCAAATTTTGACAAATCTACCATTGTATTACATTATCTTCGTATATTCTCATTGCTTGCAAAATTTCCAAACAATTAAAGATTAATAAATAAGTCATCAAGGAGATATTTAAAGTGCAAGATTTTGTAGTTTAAAAATATGCATGAGAGATAACTCTATTGAACAAATAGTAATTAATGTGATTTTTGGCGTGCTTGTTAAAAATATAGAGAATACGCAATCAAACGGTTGGATTTTCAAATTATTTATCAAATAAAAAGTTATTATGTGGTTTAAGTTTCTTTAAAGTTAAACTGTGTAGCTTACCACCATGCACTCTTGGCATGATAATTGCTCTACAAGTACAAGTTCTTATGAGGTGAGGGGGTAAGAGTCGAGATTCAAGTATTTAAGAGAGAGTTTCACATATATATACACTTAGATTAGACTAGAGTAAGATTTTCCATCTTAGGAAAAAAAAAAAAAGCCATAACTTGAACCCATCCAATAAAATATGTATTTTCCATCTTAGGAAAAAAAAAAAAACCATAACTTGAACCCATCCAATAAAATATATACATACTAGTCATTCCGCCACCTATTTTGGTGGGAAAGTCATGCACGATCAATGGAGGGCAACATGACAGGTCAAGTGGGGCGGGAAAATTTTTAAACTTTTATACTTCATTTAAGTAATTAAAAAAAGGAAGTTTAAATTAAAAATTGAACTCGTATATTTTTCTGTTATTGCTTTGATCCAAAAAAATCGTTAATTTGTAAATAGGTACTAACTGATATATATATATATATATATATATATTTCCCGGCGGCATAAAAAAGCCTAATTCATTAAACAGAACTGAAAAATACCCCCCACAATGGGTCTATTTCCTCAATAATATTTACTACCATTTGTTCCGAAGAACCTTAAAGTGACATGTTTACTTGGAAATACAGATATGGCAAGACTGGTATCTACAAGACCCACATGTTTGGGTGCCCAAGCATCATCGTTTGTACACCTCAAATTTTCCGGCGTGTCTTGACAAATGACGAGCACTTCACACTTGGTTATCCCAAATCCACCACTCTTTTATCAGGAAGAAAATCGTTACATCGGTTTCCGCTGTAGAACATAGGCGTTTGCGTCGGCTAATTGGGGCTCCCATCATTGGCCATGAGGCACTAACAATGTATATCCAACATACAGAGGACATTGTCAAATTCCTTGGATGAATGGGCTAGCATGAAGCAGCCATTCGAGCTCTACACGGAGATAAAGAGGGCTACATTCAAGATAATGATGCACATTTTCATGGGCTCTGTTAAAGATTCTACTCTCTGGACAACACATAATTTATATGCTGATTATCGTAAGGGGTTAATTTCCATGGCCATTAACATCCCGGGCTTCGCTTTCCATAAAGCACTCAAGGTACACTTTCATTACAATATGAACCATTTGATAATTTGTCTTAGGAAATTACTGGGTACTACCATAGTGTAACGACGTAGTAATAATCTTCTATCTCACATAAATAATGAATTCTACTATCATTTGCTTTTATTTTATGAGACACACAAATCATGTATGAAAAGAGAGTATCATGTTAATCATTTGTTTTGGTGGATGAGAAA
Organism: Quercus tomentella; assembly: GCA_028535165.1. Lineage (NCBI taxonomy): Eukaryota > Viridiplantae > Streptophyta > Magnoliopsida > Fagales > Fagaceae > Quercus > Quercus tomentella. The sequence goes on along the minus strand of JAPQVY010000089.1, from coordinate 20,756,040 downwards.
TACTTTTCGTTTTTTATTTTTATTTTTATTTTTTGTTGGTATTTATTAAGATAGAAAACGCAAGTCAACGATGATTATAATAATTAAGTGCATAATTATCATAGCTAAGATCTTATCTTTTGAATTTAACTATGTATAGATTGCTTCTTCATTTAAAATTTCTAAATGATGCAGTGGTCTATATACCTTTAAATTTTAAGAGTCAATTTTTTTGGAAGAGACCGGACCCCCTATGGATATACTTATTTGGTTTCAGCCCGACCCAATATTTCTAATCCAAAAAAGTTAGATTAATAATGGTTTTAATGCATCAGGCACGGAAAAGGCTAGTACAGGTGCTTCTATCTGATTGGACAGGGTGGTGGCTGAAAGTAAACAACAACAGGGAAAGAAAGCTATGATGGATTTGCTTATTGAAGCTGAAGACGAGGATGGTCAAAAATTGGAGGATGAGGATATCGCAGATTTGATACTCGCTTTATTGTCAGCTGGTTTTGAGACCTCCGCACTTGCTACATTATGGGCAATAGTACACCTAACAGATAATCCTGAGGCACTCAAAAAAGCCAAGGTAAGTGTACATTCTAATTAAACTAGCTGCATTTTACTAGCTGCATTTGGTTTAAACCTCAAAAGCCAATACAATTATTTGTAATTGGAAGGTATAAAATATTTTAACTACACTATCACATATTAGGCTAAACTTATAGAGTTTTTCACTAAATAATTATCTATACTACTAATAACAAGATTTCTTGTTTGGGTTTTATTGTTTTGTGTACTAAAATATACTCACACAAATTCTTAAACATTTTAAAATACCCTTTTGCTAAGTAATTTTAAATTTAAAAACACAAACTAGTTTAAAAAAGTGATTTACTATTTTTTAAAAAAAGTTACTAAGTTTTAGGCTTTTAAACTTTTATCAACTAAACTCAAAATAAATAAATAAAATGCCTCATCACATGCGCTTACTTTTATACATTATTCACTAAACCCAAAATTTAAAAAAAAAAAAAAAAAAAAAAAATCTCATCACACGCACTTACTTTTAAACATTATTCACTAAAAAGTTCCTAAGTTTTAGGCTTTTCCTTTTCATCATTTTGTGTATTAAAATATCTTTACACAAGTTTTTAAACTCTTTAAAATACCTATATCTTTTAGTTCAATAATTTTAAATTTAAAAATGACTATTTTTAAAAAAGTTCCTAAGTTTTAGGCTTTTCTTTTCTCTTCTCCAATCTAAATTACCACCTTTTATTTTAAATTAAAATTTCAAACTTTTATCATTTCTTACGTATAGAAAAATCCTAAAAATTAGGACACTATCTCTATCTTATTTTTAAATATTATTTCACGTTATTTTACCTCTTTCTTAAAAAAAAAAAAAAGAAAAAAAGAAAAAAGAGAAGACTCACCTAGAGAATGGTCCCAAGAATTAGGACATTATTTATATCTCACTTTTAAACATATGACATTAAATCAAAAATAAAAGAGAGCCTCATCACACACACGAAATGCATGTGATGATGCTAGTATTGTATATGAAAATACAAATCTTAGATCTCCATCCATGTATGGATGCTCATTGATATTAACCATGAAATAATCCATAACTTTTAGGAAGAGCAAGAAGAGATCATAAAGAGAAGACCATCAAACCAGAGAGGATTGAACCTTAAGGAAATTAAACAAATGGAATATCTTGCTAAGGTATGGAGTTTCTCATTTTTCCATTCTTTTCCTATGAAACATTTTGTTTAATATTTCTGACTTGGCCAAGCTAGGTCATATTTTGGGTCTTTGGACTAATCCGTACTTTACAAAAAGTAGTAGGAGTCATGAATTTTAGGTGTGTGTGGGGCCCGCCCCCGGGGGGACTACATATTTATACACTAAAGACACATTTAAAAGACACATTTTTTGATAAACAAACACACAAATATACATCAACGCACATGTAATATTCAACAACAAAAATCATATGACTAATTCTAATTAATTTGTTGAGAATCCATAGTTGACTCACAAAAATTTTGGACCAAAGCTTTGTTATTATTGTATGCATATATTAGAACTTATCATCTTTACAAACTTTAAGAGTGAATTGCCTACTTTGCAATTGATATGTACCCAAAAAAAAAAAAAATCACCATTAATTGAGTTCTATCATCACCCAAGATCAAATCTCCTCTATTTAGTTTTCTTTATTGCATTTAAGATTTTGAGTCTAAATCAAGTATTGACCAAAATACTCCTGTAACCTCAAAATGAATAAAATACCCTTGAAATCTCAAAATGATCATATCCACGAAACCTCTAAAATGCCCAAAATACCTAGAAATCTCTAAAATGACCAAAATTTTGTTAAAATCTCTAAAATAACCAAAATATCCTAAAATTTTTAAAATGGACAAAATACTCTTTAATCTTTAAAATGGCCAAAAAAAAAAAAATCGTAAAACCTCTAAAATGACCAGAATCTCTAAAATCTCTAAATGCCATCAAATAACCATAAACTTTTGGTTATTTTGAAGGTTTCAAGTATTATAGGCTAGTTTAAAATTTTCGAGGTAGTTTGGTCATTCATATGTTTTTGGGGGTATTTTGGTCGTTTTAGTGATTTTAGGGTATTTTGGTCATTTTGGAGGTTTTAGGTTTTTTTGCTCATTCAATAGGATTTAAGGGCATTTTAGTCATTTTGTGATTTTGGGGGTATTTTAATCCTTTTATAGGTTTTGGGGTATTTTGGTCATTTTAGAGATTTGTGATTATTTTAATCATTTTGCAATTTTCATGGGTATTTTGGTCATTCAAGAGGTTCTAGTGTATTTTTGGTTGTTTTGAAGTTGTGAGGTATTTTGGTTGTTTTAGTGGATTCGGCGGTATTTTGGCCGTTCTAGTGATTTGAAGGGTATCTTGGTCATTTTAGTGGTTTCGGGGTATTTTTCATCATTTTAGAGGTTTCAGGGTATTTTGGCCATTCTAGTGGTTTCAAGAGTATTTTTTGTCATTTTAGAGATTTCAAGGTATTTTTACCAGTTTGAGGTTTTAGGGGTATTTTGGTCATTTTAAAGGTTTCAGGGTATTTTGGTCATTTTAGAGGTTTGGGGTTATTTTAGTAATATTTTAGATTAGGGGTATTTTGGTCATTCTAGTGGTTTTGTATGTATTTTGGTCATTCTAGTTTTTTTGGGAGTATTTTGGTCATTTTAGAGGTTTTGGGGTTTTTTCGTCTTTATAGAGAGTTTGGGGGTAATTTCGTCATTTTAGATGTTTCAAGGGTATTTTGGAAATTTTAGATGTTTCTAGGGTATTTTTGGTCATTTTTTAGAGATTTTGAGGGTATTTTGGCAATTTTAGAGGTTTCAAGGATATATTTTGATCATTTTAAAGTTTAGGGGTATTGTGGTCATTTTGGAGGTTTTTGGGGGCATTTTGGAGGTTTTGGGGATATTTTGGACATTCATAGTGCATTTTAGTCATTTTGGTGATTTCAATGGTATTTTGGTCATTTTAGAGGTTTAGAGTATTTGAGAGTATTTGTTTTAAAAAAATATTTTAGTAATTCTCATAAGTATTTTTTTTTTTTTTTTTTAGTATGGGCAATTATTTTAATTCAATCAATTATTATGTCCCCACCAATAAAGGGACATAATAAAAGTCTGGGGGTATTGTGGTCATTTTGGAGGTTTTTGGGAATATTTTGGTCATTTTGGAGGTTTTGGGGATATTTTGGATATTTCTAGTGCATTTTAGTCATTTTGGCAATTCCAATGATATTTTGGTAATTTTAAAAGTTTAGAGTATTTTAAAGTTATTATTATTATTATTTTATTTTAGTAATTCTCATAAGTAAAAGAAATTTTTTTAGTATGGGTAATTATGTTAATACAATCAATTATTATGTCTCCACCAATAAGTAATGTAAGATCACTCCTATTGAAAAAGGTAGTGTAATTAAAGTGATCTGATATATTTTGTAATATTAGATTATGGTAATCTTAGAAAAAATTGAATGAACTAAACACCTTAATGTCATATTAAGGTAATGTGCATTATATCAAAGTGAACCAAACACACCCTAGGATCATGTTTGTCTTGGAAGACATTCCCCTTCCCCCTAATCTCCTTGTGTCTTCGTTAGCCTTTGATTGTTATTCACAGTATCCACTAAAAGCTCTGGTCAAACTATGAAATAAATTTTTAGAGTTCGACTTATTTGTATTCTTGGATTTCTCTTGTTCTCTATGTTAAAATGCAGATCGTGATTGTTTAAGGGATTTAATTTTGATCCCAATTTTCAATTATTTTTACTTTTGTGAGATCTTAATGAAACTATTTTTTTTTATAAAATAAAATTTATTCCACGTTAGAAGTATATGTAGGCATTTGAGTTTCGGTATAATTTTTTTTTTTAATTTAATTTTAATCATTAGCCATATCAGCATTTCACATTTATTACTTAATAGCATAGTCTATTTTAATATAATACCAAAATGTTAGGGACTAAATTAACATATTTGAATCATTAGAGACTAAATTGACAAATAACCTAAAAAAAAAAAAAAAAAAAACAAAACAAAAGAAGACCATTTAAAATGGTAGCAAGAAATAATTATAATCATCTATATATATGTAAAGCAACACATATCAAATGCTACTGAAAGAAAAAGGACAAATCAAAATCTCTCATATGAAAAACTCCACAAAGCAAATGTACCGATATCTGTTTTTCGCCTGTTTTTGTTGTGTCTCACTACAATTATTTGTTTCCACTTTCCAGGCTACATCATACCTAAAGGATGGAAAGTTTTGGTCTGGTATGGAGCTGTCCATATGGATTCTGAAATTTATGATAACCCACAAAACTTTGATCCATCGAGATGGAATGCAAGTCCTTTTTTTGTGTTTTATTCCCTTGGCCTTAACCCATTTGAACATGCATAAAAATTGTTATGGATAATAGGAATAAAACCCGTTTTAAATTTGTCCAGACCCGACCAAGTAAACCGTGGATTCCAAATTTCCAATCCAATCACTAAGTTTGTATTATAAAAATGAAAATTAATTTTTTTTATTGACTCATTTTCATTGTATATTTATATACTAAAGATATAATATATTTTAGGTAAAGTTGTTTGTGCCCCGCAATTTGCATAAAATTTGACCTAGTTAATCAACTTGGATAATTGAATTTGATGATGCACAAAAACCAGTAGGCTGCATGCTTCAGGCTTTCATGACGGTTGGATGACCTGAAAAGGAAGAAAGTGACTATTAAAGGTAACCGGGGTGAACCGGCCAAGTACCTTTCAACGATTAAGTCAGTTTTCTCTCTAGAATACAAGAGTAATGAATGAATGAATAGTAGAACGTACCTTGGTTGGATGAGACTTGATCCTTTTATAGAGAATTTGAAGTGGGTCTACTTGTTGGGTGCCACTAGCATCATGGGAGGTGTGTGAACTTAGTGGGAAGAGTGGAGTGAATTTCGGGAAATTCACCCCACGTTTCGAGATGTGGGTTAGTGGGCTAACCATTTGAGATTGTAGAAAATATTCAGAGATATACTAAGTGTTTATTAGTCGTCCATACTTGAATATGGTATGGACAACCGTAACTTCTTTGGACGACTAGATCCTTGTTGGACGACCAGTGACTTGCTTGTAAGTCCTCATTTTACATTTGTGGTGCATATTTCTTTCTTCTTCTTTTTGAAGGCTATTTTGGACATTTCTAGTTATGGATGACTAATATGGATGAAGAGCTAATTATTTTATTTACCATCAAAATTAATTAACCGAGGTCATTTTATAACCCAACATTAATAATAATATAAAAACACATGCACACAATAAATGATGGGTGTAGATGAGTCATTTCCCATCTATCCTCATTTTCTCTCCAAATTGGGTAGATTATTTTAGTGGGTCTAGAGAGAAAAAACCTAAAATCCACCAAAATCTTATCCAATTTCCAGCCCCAACCAAATAAACAATCACCCAATGTTCATCCTATTTTCCTCTCCCTCTTTTCCATAGTCCTCCAAATCATACTAACTAAACATTCACTTAATTTAATTGCTCAAGCCCACGACTATCAATTAAACATATAATAAAAAGTCACTATTATCAAATTTAAATAATTAATCTAAAATAAAATTTTTCTATAAAAAAATCTAAAATAAAATAAGATAATTTAAATGCTAGCTGGAAAGCACTCACACTATACTATAGCACTACATAATCTGGTCTAGTAGCCTAGTGATATACTATCAAGAAATGAGTGAAGTCACTCAAACTCAATAAAATAATAACAAAATTTAAACAATGAAGTTTTATAAACTGATTTACTATAAGAATCAAAATGTCATACATTTGGAACCTCAAAGAAGTGGTCAAAGCCCCAATTACATATCTTGAAATAACTAAATTGTTATTTTTCTTGCAAACAAAATTTAAAAGCCAAAGCAGAGGCTTTCATTCCATTTGGTGCAGGCAGCAGATTTTGTCCTGGAAGTGATTTGGCTAAGCTTGCGATAACTATTTTCCTAAATGATTTTCTCCTTAACTACAAGTGAGTTTTCTCAAACCTTTACTATGTGGCCAACAATTTTTTTCTTTTCTTTATCTATAGAATGAAATATATATGTCACCACCATGCACAGTATACATGCTCTATTAGAATTCCATAGATTATCAATTGATTAGGCAAACTGGTCAAGCTTGACATAACCGTTTTCCAACTCTATTTTAATTAACCACAAATGAGTTCCCTAATAATTTTAAAATAGGGGATTTTTTTTTCTTTTTTTTTTCCCCTTGAGAAAATGGAAAATCACCACGTAAGGTATAGAGTAATGCTACAGATCTAGACAACAGTTTTCACAAACAATTGAGTTGACAATTTTTTACTCATTTTCATTTGAATCCATTATTAACATCACTTTTTTATTTAATAATAAAAACTTGCCACTTCGGCAATTGTTATATTTTTTTAATTTCTCTAAACTTATTGTTTAAGTTAATGTGATAGTGCAGCATTTTTAGGCACTGCATAGTATATACTATTATTTTATGCTAATGGAATATTCTTTTTCTTCTTTCTTTTTTCCTCTGCTGGGGTGATTTTATAAAAACACAGATTATTTGAAAAATAATTTACAATTATGAGTGCAGGATGAAGCGACTTAATCCAGAATCCCCATTAAGTCACCTACAAGGACCAATGCCTAAAGACCAGTGCCTCGCCCAAGTCATAAGGATCCCATCAACCAATACATGAGGAAAGTGATCATTCTTTACCACCTTTAGCTAATTTTAGCTAGAATATTGACTCAATGCGGAGTGAACCTTCGCCTTGCATCATTCCTGTCATGAAACGTTACATGATCTTTGTGAATATGCATGTCTTAATATTTTAAATTGGCTATAATATATTTGTAATACTTGCTGTAGTTTCTTGTTTGATGATTGCGTGACTTTGAAGGAAAATTCTTTCTTGTTGGATTATAAATTATTATAAATAATAATTCGATAGTTGTGACTTACAACATTGACTGATGGGAAATCCAAAGTCCAAACTATTATTAGATTATATATATATATATATTGTGAGGTTTCAGATCCTCTAGATTTCTTAAAATACTCTACGAATAGATTTCTTTAAATCCTAACCACTTTTTTATGATTTAAGAGTTTAAATCCTACCATGTTAGCATTCCACTAACAATACTCTTAAAATAATAAAATAATGTTGCAAACAAAACAATTAAGATTATTGTTAGTGAAATGCTGACATGGCAAAATCTAGACCATTAAATCATTAAAGAATTGTTAAAATTTAAGGAAATCTATGAAGTAGAGTATCCTAGAAAATCTAGAGGATCTAAATCCTTCTTATAAACATAAACTGATCTAGATATAAATCATAGTGTCTATAGGTTTGATTAGACAATGTTCAAGATACTACCAAGTCATATTTCAAGGAATTATGATTTGACAGTTTCAACCATCGAAAGTAGATTTCCAAAATTTGTATTTCAGCCCATAAAACTTAGTAAGTGACTAAGGTCAGTCCAACTACACTTAGTATTTAATTGAAACCCTAGTGCACGTTTTTAGAGACTTGGGAGCTGTTCTTTTGAGATCTAAGAGGTTCCGTACATTTTGTTCTTTCAAGCTTCTACTGGAGATCACACACATACTCATTGAACCAGTGGAATCAAGTTGCTAACCTTCAGCGATCAAGTGTACTGGAGATATAAAGCTTCAACTGGATTTTGAAGTGCGTGAGTTGGAGGATCACATTGCAGCAATTCACTGTAAAGAAAGCCTGTGGGATTGAGAGCTTAGTTTGGTAACTGAAGTTAGATTTACTACGAATTGTTATTCTTGATTGTAAATCTCTAGCTTATAGTGAAACTGTTACCTCAGGATTAATTAGGTCAAGTCCTCCTAGGTTTTTCCTTTGGAACAAGTTGTTTCATCATAAGGTTTCCTATATCATCATATCTTGTATCATTTACTTTTTTGCTGTGCATGATATGTTTGATAAATTGTTTAACTTAAGGGCGTTCATAATTGATCTAAGTAATTACTTGTCCTTAAAATTGGTTAAACACTATTTTTTTAGGGGTCTAAAACTAACAAGTATAATTCTCCTCTTAATGGAAAACAAGCAATCTAATTCAACTACAAGTTTCTTGGTATTATATTTGTTATACTCCAAATTGTGTGGATTTGATTGAATTAGATTGTTTGAGTGTGTGTTTTGTAGACATGTATTGAATCACATTATCAGATATTTACTTGGTAGATCTTGGGCTGTTGAGAAATTTAGATCCCGGTTGTTAACTTTTAACCAATTTTATGCCCAACAGTTTAATTAATCAATTATGATATTCAATTTCAGTTTTGGTTAATCACACCACAAACCAATATTGCTAAATAAACAAGTGCAGAAACTAAAGAACAAAAAGAATATGGTTAAGAAGTGAAAATCCTAACGGAAAAACATTTAGGGGTTTACCGCGGACCCTTAAGGAAACAGATTTAATCGTAGAATTGATGCTACTCATTAAACGTCAATAGCCATTTTTCGTTATGTCTAAGTAGTGGCAGGCAATACATGAGGCTATTTTTCAAATGACATTTAACTTTGCTTTGAATGAGGACGGGGGAAACCTGTAGTGACCTTATCCAATAGTCTTGAAATGAGGGGCTTACAACGATGAACTCTACGTGCTATCTAACTATGCATAATGCAGTTCTTTACCATTAAAGAAATGATGCTTGATGTCTGATCTCTACCATTATGAAGGTTTTTGGTGCAGTTCATTCCAGTTAGAAGCTAGGAATGTTGTTGGCTCAAGAACATTTCAAGCCTCAACTCAACCAGACCTGTGATTGTGAATGGTACTCCGAAGTCTAGCACAGTGTACGAAGTTTAACATGGACATGAAAGTGCGGACTAAGTTAACGAATGAATGTTTGGGTTTGACAAGTGGTTCTTGTGAATGGTATATGAGAGATCCATGATGACGCCCTAGTGAAAAAAAAAAAAAAAAAAAAAAAAAAAAAAAACCACAGGCAAGGGAAGCTAGTATACACCAAAAAAATTAAAAATCCAAAAAATTCATAAAAAATATGCATATAATATTGTGAGAGAGAATGACATATTTATAACAAGAGAATAAGAATAAGAATAGCCAAAATAAAGGAAGATAAATGTATAGAGAAATAGTGACTAAGGTAGAGAATAATGGGGAGATCAGGGTAAAGGGAAGGAGAAATATAAGAGAAAGTGTAACAATAAGTTGATAAGAGGAAGATGAGTTAAAAATAAGATAGGGAGGAGGTTGGAAATAGGTAAAAAATGTGGCACCATGAGAGTGTAAGAGCATTCCCATCAAGGGTTTAAAAAATTTTAGCATTTAACAACTCAAAAAGTCACTTTATAGCATTTAACACTTCACTTTACAATACACCAAAAATCAAATCTTTTTTTTTTTTTACCACTTCATTTAAATATTATTTTTTATGTGTCAAGCAATCCAAACTCACATCTCATCTTTCTTCTCATCCCTTAACCCAGCATACCCACAGCCACACCCACCATTAGCCACCGCCAGCCACCACTACCTAAAACAAAAACAAAAAAACAGCCACCACAACTCACTAGTCACAAAATTCACTCAACCAGTACTAGCCACCACTGAAAAAAAAAAAAAAAAAAAAAAAAAAAAAAAAAAAAAAAAAAAAAAAACCACCACAACCCACTAGCTACATAACTCACTCAACCACCACTACATTACTGCCATAAATCTGATCAGAACCCACATCCACTGCCACCAACTCCTACAACCAGCCACCACCGCTGAGGGAAAAAAGACACAAACCGGAACCACCACCAGCCACTTGCCACATTCACCACCACCAACACCACCGTGGTAGCCATAACCCACCACCACCCCAACAGTCATCGTCATCAACAACCCACCACAAAACATATTAAAAATAGACCAACACCACCAGCCAAAACAACCACCATTAGAATCACAAGTTACCTCTAAAAAATAAATAAATAAATAAAAAACCATAAAACTTCAACACCACCACTACCACTGTGGTTATCAGTAATGAATGTCGGTGAAAGAAGAAAAGAGAAAGAAAGAAGGCAAGAGAGAAGAAGTGAGACTAGTGAGAGAAAAAGAAAGAAGAAATGAGAGAAGAAGTGACACCAATGAGAGAAAAAGAAAGAAGAGAACAGTGAGAGAGATGAGAAAAGTAATAAAAAATTATTTTTTTAATAAAATTTGAGCTACAGTAGACTATTATGACAGTCTATTGTAGCTGAGATGCTAAATATTTTGAAAATAGCAGCTTTGTTGCGGTGCGTATTTTGCGGAATGAGATGCTAAAATGAGTTTTTAGCATTTTTCACATCTTTAATGTGAATGCTCTAATAGAATTATAATTGTTATGCTTCTTACTTTTTTTTTTTTTTGGGATTTTTTTTTTTTTTACTTTTATATACATATATATATATATATAGAGAGAGAGAGAGAGAGAGAGAGAGAGGAAACTACTACTACAAGCTATATTACATGCCAACCATAACCTATATTTTAAAAGTTGTGGGAAAAAATATCCCGAAGTTATTGTGTAACTTATTGATGGATGTGAGTTCGTAACTTGCATGTTGTGATAATGTGATGACTTATTCTATGTAATGGTCCACGTGATAAGCGTTGATTACCAGAAAATGTTTCTTGAATAGTACGTAATTTTATAATATTAATTTGGAGTATTTTATATTAATCAGTAAATCTCACCAATACTAGTTGCCATATGCTAAAAATGCCCTAGTTCGACGGAATCAAGAAACCTACATATATAACAGTACAAACAAATGAATCATCACCAGTCACCACCATCATTGAAATCAAGAAACCTGCAAAATATTAACCAAAAAAAGAATCATGACCATTGTCATTATCCGCACTAAACTGTATTGTATACATAAAAGCAAAATTATGTACATGGGAAGGGGCAACTGCAAACTATAAAAAAACGAACCAGTACCATTTAATTTGAATGCATCTCGTGACTGACAAATTAAAGAGGGGAAATTCAACATGGAGATGGAGTTGGACTTCTTGTGGTTCATTGTTGCTGTTTTATTGGGTTGCTATGTCTTTATATTTTGGTTACTCAAGAGAGTGAGTGAGTGGTATTATGCTGCCATGGTGGGGGAAACGACATGTCGTCTTCCTCCAGGTGATATGGGATGGCCTTTGCTTGGTAACATACTAACATACTGTCTCTTTTCAGAACTTTAAGATCTGCTCACCCTAACTCTTTCATCTACAACCTCGTCTCCAGGTCTGTCGGTCTCTCTCTCTATATAAACCTTCGGTGCATGTTGTGTGTCTTGAAAACTTAGGCCATTTTTACTAAATAATACCTTTTAAAAACTATATTTAACAAAATAACAAAGTTTGAAGATTTAGAAGAGGTTATATCTATCCTATAAGATTTCGAAGAGGTTAGAAGAGGTTATATATATATCCTCAAATACTTTGATCGGAGAAAACTCGTGTAGGACAGAGCCGAACATAACTGATAAAATGTGACAGAAAATTTTTACAATCTTTGTGTTAGATTTAAAATATTATTCTTCTTAAAAAAACAATTTAAAATATTATATCTTACTCTTTATCATCCTAAAAGCAAGTACTATTAGTAAATTTAATCACAAAAATATACTTTTATACTTCATTCAAGTAATTTAAAAAAGTCAATTTAAATTAAAAAATTGAATCCAAATCTTTTTGTCTTAATTATTACTTTGATCCGACTAAATCAATAATCTGTAACTAGGTATTTTAAAAAAATAAATAAAGTATAAGTTTTTTTTTCCATAAAAAAAATCACATTTTAACAAACTGAACAGAGAAAATAGTCAAATACCCCCTACAAAACATCTATTTCCTAAATAAAATTTACTACCATTTGTTCCAAAGAATCTTAAAGTGACATGTTGCCCTTGGAGATACAGATATGGCAAGACTGGTATCTATAAAGCCCACATGTTTGGGAGCCCAAGCATCATCGTTTGTACCCCAGAAATTTGCCGACGTGCATTGACAAATGATGAGCACTTTCTCAGGAAGAGCAACCTCACACACAGTTTCCAATGTAAAGCATAGGTGTTTGCGCCGGCTTATTGGGTCTCCCATCAACGGCCACGAGACACTAACATTATGGGTCTGTTTAGATAGAATTTATTTTACTAAAACTGAAAACTGAAAACTGAAAACACTGTAACAAAATAATTTTTAAATGTGTGAATAGTACTGTGAGATCCATTTTTAATGAAAAAATTGATAAAAAATAAAATTTGTGGGTCCATAAACAGTGCACGGATGCACTGTTTACGAAAGACCGATCAAAAGTTACGGTTACTGTTTATATACCGTACATCAACAGTATCTCTTGTTGAAAAAAAAAAAAAAAAAAAAGGGGAAAACGCAACAAACGCTAGATCCAAACTGTGCCTACATATTCAAATCAGCAAGATCTTTTTGATTTGCTTTCCATAAAGTACTAAAAGTAAACTTTCATTTTATATATGAAACTGTTATAAACATAAAAAAAAGCATTCTTTCCACGCATACATTTTTATGAATAAATCTTACAAATCAGCAGGATCTTTTTGAGCGTTTTACATTGTTATATGGAAGAGGCTAGAATGGTAATGTTTGTTACATTAACAAATACACAACCTAAACACTTTCATAAAACTTATTAAATGTGAGGGAGAGATTTACTTTTGTTTCTCTACAGCAGCAATAAAAAATTCCTTATCGTGAAACTATCAAATTATTAGATGGATTTTACTAATGTATGTTTTAAGAATATATAATAATAAATCAATTTTGAAAAAAATTTATCAAAAATTAAAAAAAATTACCAATTTTTTTAAAAATTAATTTAACCAAACCCTTATTAATTTAGGGAAAACAACAACGACGATGACGAAGAGTATTTCCATATGGCAGACAAAAAATCTGAAACGCATGAGGGAAAAGACAAGATATGTCGGGAAACCAAAGAAGATAAGATATGTTAAAATAATTGAATTGAGCTGTCACACGTTTGTGTCGTGGAAACTTTTTTTTTTTTTTTTGAGCTAAACAATAGAAGTCACGTGTTGTGGAAACTTTACTTTATCCCAGACCTGTCTTCTTGGGGTATCTTTTGGAAAGTAGTTCAGTCAAATAAACTTGTAGCACCCTTCACAAAATTGTTTCTTTTTTCTAACTATGTAAGAAGGAACTTTTATAGAAAATTAAGATGATAAAAGTATAAAATTGTTTCATAATCAAGAAACCGTCCTTCCTTAACATTATGTACCGTACTCGATTGTTTTGATTATTTCTTTTTTCTCTTTTTTTTTTTTTTTATCAAGATGCTCGAATCATAGTGGGATTTTCACGTTACGTAAGTTCAGCTTAAGGTCTATTTGAATACTGCTTATTTACTGAAAACTGAAAATTTATTACTAAAAATACTGTAGAAAAATATTTTTTAACAGACAAAACACTATTTGCACGTTTTATGCAACTTGGTTGGTCCATAAACAGTATCATGGGACCAATTAAAACGCAAACACAAATCCTGGCCGTAGTACCCAAACGCACACCTAGTGTGAAAAATCTGTTTCATATACATACATGTGGGGTTTTACACGTGAAATTCAAAACTAATGTTTTTAGAATGGGCAACGACCTAACACAACCATATAGTTCCAGAGCACGCAGGGACCTGCTTTTAGAATAGTTTTTGTATAAGGGGCATTATAAAATATAAAGTACTAATATGACGAGGAAAACTTTAAAAGTTAACTTAGTGAACTCGCTGTTTGTCCAATAGTCTGGAAATGAGTGCGCACAATGATGAGCTTTACTTGCTATTTACCTATTTATAACGACGTTGTTTCCCATTCAGGTACACACACCTTCTATATTTCCTTTCAAAATAAGGTATACACACCCAACATATTTCGAGCTAGCTTTTTTTCCTTTCTTTTTTTAACAATGGAGTCCTCTTCTTCCAAAATGAACCAGAGTCTAAAATGCAATGAGAAAGAAGAGTACAGGTTTGATCCAACGACCCATAACAAATTCAAAGAGATAATGTCAACCATTCCAAGAAGAAAGGCTGCTTGGGTGTTTGATCTCTACCAATACGAAGGTTTTTGGTGCACTTCATTCCTGTTAGAAGGAATGTTGTCGGCTCAAGAACATTTCAAGCCTCAACCAAATCAGGTGATTGTGAGTAGTGCTCCAAAATCTGGCACAACTTGGCTTAAGGCTCTGACTTTCGCCATTATGACACGATTCCATGTTGATGAGTCTACAAACCCTTTACTCACAAGATTGGCACATGATTGCGTACCCTTCATTGAGGTGAATATTTGCTCAAGCCCACAAAAATTGAATCTAGATGTTCCACTTGTGGCTACACACATTCCCTACACCTCCTTACCAAAATCCATTACAAATTCTAGTTGTAAAATTGTTTACATATGCAGGGATCCAAAAGATGTATTTGTGTCTCTATGGCACTTTAATCACAAGATGAGTGCTAAAGAGGAAGTCTCAGCCACGGAAGACGTTCCTTTGGAGGAAGCACTTGAGTTCTTTTGTCAAGGATTAACTACTTGTGGACCATATTGGGATCATTTATTAGGATATTGGAGAGCTAGTTTGGAATCACCAGAAATGATACTATTTTTAAAGTATGAAGATTTAAAAAATGAAACCTTATTTTGGGTAAAGAAAATGGCTCAATTCATAGGTTGCTCTTTCTCCTTGGAGGAGGAAAATAAAGGTGTGGTGCAAAAGATTATAGACCTATGCAATTTTGAGAACATGTCTAGTTTAGAGGTGAATAAAAGTGGAATGGTAAGATTGGAGCTTGGAATAACGCAAGATGGAGTCAACACATATGAGTTCAAAAATAACGCATTTTTTAGGAAAGGTAAGGTTGGAGATTGGAAGAATCATCTCACACCAGAAATGGCAAGGCGAGTTGATCAAATAACCGAGCAAAAACTAGCTGGTTCTGGTTTGACATTAAATGTCTCACGTAATGGATGAGAGAGAAGTCTACACCACTTTCATGGCTTCCATCAAAATGGTTGAGTATGGAGGCTAAATAAAATATGTCACCAAGGCTTCTAATATGTCATGGTTCTTAGTTTTCATCAATTCAAGGGTATGCATAACGCCATGTTACTTAAATTATTTTCCTCTTGTTAGTTACTTATTAAGGTGAGAATGATCTTGTTAGTGTGTGACATTAAGTATTATTGTGTTTTTCAATGTATTGTAATTGTTGAAATTTGAAATATCAATGTCATAATTATTATGTTAATGTAATTATGGGTAAATTGCAAAATTGGTATTTATTCTTTATACTATATTTTAATTTGGTCTTTAACTTTTTAATTGTGTCAATTTGATTCCTAGCATTTTCAATACTATGTCAATTTAACCACTGTCATTATTATTAGATGAAAAAAAGATGATGCGTCAAACAAACTAATAAAAAAAAATTTATGCCACATTAACTGCTAATTGTGCTGCCACATCAAGTTATTAAAATTTAAACCCAGGTTAAAATCTAAACACGTGAAATCAAATAACTCTCTCTCTCTCTTTAAGAAGTCATTTGGGTTTTTTGTTTTGGGTTTTATAGATCTGAAGGTTTTTCGGATTTTTAAGGTTATTTCCCAATTCAATGATTTTTCTTGTAGAATCAGAATAGAGAGCAATCTTTTCTCCAAAAAAAAGAAAAAAAGAAAAAGAATAGAGAGCAACCGGATTTCTATTTATGAAATAAACTGGTTTACAAAGATCCAGTTGTCATTGGTGAAGAAGTCACGCCTTTTCATCCTGCATAACAATATCTTTCTCTTTATTTTTGGGGGTGAGATGTGGAAAATCTGTTTCCCTTTGTACTGTTGCCTATTTCTTATTCATTAATTTTCAAATCAGAGGCTCTTCCCTAATCTATACAAAAACACATCTGAAATTTCACTTGGAACCGTGAGGTGTGGAAATTTTATTGGGTTCTGCTTCTTTGAGCAGAAAAATTTCAAACTTTTGCGGTTTTTGCTCTTGTTGTCTTTTTTCTCTTGCTCTGTTCTTGCTATTTTTCAATTCAGAGGCTCTTGTGAGAAAAAAACCAAGTGAAATTTCATAAAAAGAGCTGTGGGATAACCGATAATATCAACCTTTTACTGTTTTTTTTTTTTTTGCGCCTCTTGTTCTCCTTTTTCTCTTGTCTTGCTCTGTTCTTGATGATTTTTTTTTTTTTTTTTTTTTTTTTTTGATTCAGAGGCTCTCATCCTAGCCGAGCTACACACATGAAACAAAACCGGAAACACAAAAATTAAGAAGTCATTTGTGCTTTGATTTGGGTTTTAGATGTATAGTTTTATAAGTAGATCATGGTGGTTAGCAATTATAAGTTATTTTAGATGTGTTTGGCTGCCAAGAATCTGAAAGAGATAAGAAAATATTGCAAGTTAATTTTTTTTGGGTAAAGAGATGGGGACGATATTGACTAGTGATGAGTGAGAGAGAGAGATAGAGAGATTAGTCAGGTGATAATGATTTTAACGTGTGCAGATTTTAATTTTATTTTATTTTTAAATAATTTGATATGACAAATGTCAATTGATTGATGTGGTATGGAAAATAGTTATTTAGTGTTCCGTTTAACGTATTATTATTTTTTCTTTTAATGATAATGAGAGGGATTGAATTGAGTTAAATTGGAATATGGTGTATTTTCTAAAAAAAAATTGAAATATAGTATAAAAAATAAATACTAACTATATAAATTATTCCTTTTTATATTACGTTACTCAAAACAACCGGTGCGATAGGATATACACGGTTTAAAATGGCTAAATATTCTATTGTATTCCTTTTTATTCACTATTTAAAATTCACATCTAAAAATTTATTTAAAATATTCTATAAATAATTAAAAGGATGGATGCAAAGCACCAACATGTAACTCTACTCTTATCCACCTCTGAGGTGGCTTGAATTTAGGGGTTAGATGCGTGAAGCATGATGTACAACTCTTAAAACTAAAGTAATCCATTTCTAAAGTTTTTTCTTTTTTACTACATAATAAAACTTATTAAACGTGAGGGAGAGATTTACTTTTGTTTCTCTACAACACCAATCAAAATTTCCATTATCGTAAAACTATCAAATTATTAGATTAGGAAAAACAACAACAATAACGAAGAGTATTTCCATATAGCAGACAAAAAATAATCTGAAACTTATGAGGGAAAAGATAAGATATGTCAAAATAATTAAATTGAGTTGTCACACATTTCACATTTGTGTCGTGGAAACTTTACTGTATCCCAGAACTGTCTTCATAGAGTATTATTTGTAATGTTGTTCAGTCAAATAACTTTGTAATCCCTTTACAAATATTTTTCTTTTTTTCTAACTATGTAACTAAGGAAATTTTATAGAAAATTAAAGTGATAAAAGTATAAAACAAGGTTAATTAAACTACTGTATTCGTTTTGATAATTTTTTTTGTTCACCAAGCAGCTGAAATCATAGTAGGGTCTCCAAGGATATGTAGGTTCCATTTTTAGTGTGAGGAATCTGTTTCATATACATGTGGGGTTTTACACGTGAAATTCAAAATTACTTTTTTTTTTTAGAATGGACAATGACGTAACACAGCCATATAATGCCAGGGCAAGCACCTGCTTTTAGAATAGTTTTTGTTTGGATAATAATTGGGTTTTCATCATTAAACTATAGTGGCCTTATCCAATAGTCTCGAAATGAGTGCCCACAATGATGAACTCTACGTTCTATTTACCTATTTATAATGACATTCTTTCTCACGAGCAAAATAAACTTCAAAATGAATAAAATATTTCTTAAACTTTAAAATGTGCCAAAATATCTGTGAAATTTCTAAAATGTCTAAAGTAATCAAAAACTTTTAAAATGACCAAAATTTCATTTAAATTTCTAAAATAACCAATTGTAGGGTCACGTTTTTGCAGCCCAAGCCTAAGATATATGGGATTTTGAGCTAATGAACCTAGTACAATGAATTTGTAGAGAGTGGGTCAAAGAGCTAGGCTTTAGTGCATAGATAATAGTTAATATGGTGTTCATGACAATCAAGCAGAAATAAACTGAATTCATCAAAGAAGACTGGTCCTCGGCATGATCCGAGAAGCTTTTCTAGTACATGGTGAGCGTTAGTGGTTCCTGGAGTCCCCCCAGATTGCCTCCTACCCCCCATTTTATACTAGCCTCCATCCTCTACCCAACATCCACGTGTAGATTTAGATTCATCGTGCTGATACTTATTCCATCAGCCTCTCCCCAAAGTCGTTGGGAGTGGTTGTAAAGGCTGAAAAGTATGGCTCTGTTAGGTATAGAGCACTTAATGCAATAGTGGCAGCTTTCCCTTAGATATTTCTATTCTTTCCGTTGTCCTTTTCCGTTTTAGTACTTATCCTATTCCATAGAATGACTCGGAATGTCAATCTCAGTAATAGGCCATTCCTTTTGTCCTCGGCCACACCTGGCCGAGGAGGGGTTCTTCCTTGAACTGGGCCCTTGGCCCAACGTATACACTGGTATGAGCTCCTCGGTCTGTTCCCCCCACAATAGCCTCTCGGGATTCTTCTTTTCTTCCCCGTAGGAGGAAAGGAGGATCTCAATGTGATGATAGTTATTTTGCGACCATTTTACACTACGTCTGATTGTAAGATATTCTTTTAGTTTATCCAAGTCGCGTTCCTGTCGTTTCGGTACACAAGGCACGCTTTCATTAAGGTCTTTTACGAGGTGATGCAAATCCAACGGTTGAAGACTGCTTTGGAAATTGAGCGAGATTTATCTCGCTTGTAATTCTTTCTTTGAGATTCGGGCGAATTAATTGCCACCGGGTTTGCCTCCTATATAAGACACAGGGGGGGGGGGAAGGGTCGTTCTTCCTCGTTTACAGATCCTTGAGTTCTGTGGGAGTTTTAAGCTCTTAACTCTTCAGACGTTCCCAAGTACCCTACCAAGGTGGTGATTGGGGTTTAGGGAATGAAGTGGCTAAGGATAAAGGTGAGGGTGAGGGAACCAAGCCTTCTTCAAAAGCCTTGGACGTCGCCAAGATTCAAGATGACACAGTTAAGGCAAGGGAAACAGAGGCCAAAGACATTTCTTCCTTTCAACCAAGCAAGAAAGAAGTCTTTCTTCCTTCAGCCAAAACCCAAAGCAGGTGTAGATCGCATCAGATTTTTTATGCGACAAAATTTGGATTTCACCCGGCGCCATGTGTCACGTGTGCACAGATGTGGAGATGGACTGAGGCTGATCAAGCAAACCAACAAGAACGTGGGTAGGCAGGTGTTCTGTCTCCCAGCCTTAATAGCAGAACATCTCGTAGTTAGGAGAAGAGGGGCCCATCAGACGCTCCCATCTCTTCTTCTTTCTCATCGCAGGTACCATCCATACTTGTTCGATTGCTGCTAGAACAAGGTTGTGGATCTGGCGTCTCCTTCTTCTTCTTTCTCGTCGCCGGTACCATCTATACTTGCTCGATTGCTGCTAGAATAAGGTTGTGGATCTGGCGTCTCTGCCTCTTCTTCTTTCCCATCGTCGGTACCATCTATATAGGCTCGATTGCTGCTACAACAAGGTTGTGGGTTTACCGTTCCTATGGACTGCTTTTTAGGGTTAGCTTTTGAAACAGGCTTGCCTAAGCCCTTTTGTATATGATGTACTTTCCCTTTATTTAATAAAAAGATAGACACATTTTACTCTACGAACCTTTCTTTTTTGCAATAATTGTTTCATGAATGGGTGTGTTGATATTTTTCTTTAAAATAGTACTTAGAATTGATGCTATTGATGGTAATGAAAAGTTGTCACCCTAACTTTATCAAAACTGACGGGCACCCGACCGATAACTTTAAATGAGTTAAACATGTAGGACTAATCAGGAAAATGACCGTGTGCTTTATACTGCGAACAGTGCAACCACCAGAGAATGGGCAATTTAAAGTAAGCGGTCCGAGGGGACCACCGGGTTCTAAGGTTCTTTTCAACATTTACGATGATGTTATAGCATTAACTTTCCTTAAACATTTGGTTCGAGGACTCAGGCAAGCACTAGGTTCTGTTTAAGCACTTTATATAGGTGCCTCAGTATTGATTTCCCCCAAGCATTTGGTCTGAGGACTCAGGCATGCATTAGGTTCTGTTTAAGCACTTTAAAAAGTTGTCAAGCAGTGCTAACCTTACCACATCGCCTGGTCCGAGGACTGAGGCATGATTGAGTTCAGCTTAAACACTTAGAAAGTGGCCAGTGCGTGTTAATTTCCACAAGGCAGGAGGTCCGAGGACCCGACATAGCTAAGGTTCTATCTGACCGCTTCATAAGATGCCAGTACATGTTAATTTCCCCAAAGAAAGAGGTCTGAGGACCCGACATAGCTAAGGTTCTGTTTAACCGCTTCATGAGATTCAGTGCGTGTTAATTTCCCTAAAGCAGGAGGTCTGAGGACCCGACATAGCTAAGGTTCTGTTTAACCGCTTCAAGAGATTCAGTGCGTGTTAATTTCCCCAAAGCAGGAGGTCCGAGGACCCGACATAGCTAAGGTTCTGTTTAACCCTTTCATAAGATTCCAGTGCGTGTTAATTTCCCCAAAACAGGAGGTCCGAGGACCCGACATAACTAAGGCTCTGTCTAACCGCTTCATGAGATTCTGGTGCGTGTTAATTTCCCCAAAGCAGGAGGTCCGAGGACCCGACATAGCTAAGGCTCTCTTTAACTGCTTCATCAGATTTGGTGAGTGTTAATTTCCCCAAAGCAGGAGGTCTGAGGACCGGACATAGCTAAGGCTCTGTTTAACCGCTTCATGAGATTCAGTGCGTGTTAATTTCCCCAAAGCAGGAGGTCCGAGGACCCGACATAGCTAAGGTTTTGTTTAACCACTTCATAAGATTCCAATGCGTGTTAATTTCCCCAAAGCAGGAGGTCCGAGGAGCCGACATAGCTAAGGTTCTGTTTAATCACTTCATGACATTCCGATGCCTGTTAATTTCCCCAAAGTAGGAGGTCCGAGGACCCGACATAGCTAAGGTTCTGTTTAACCGCTTCATAAGATTCTCGTGCGTGTTAATTTCCCCAAAGCAGGAGGTCCGAGGACCTGACATAACTAAGGTTTTCTCTAACTACTTCATGAGATTCCGGTGCGTGTTAATTTCCCCAAAGCAGGAGGTCCGAGGACCTGACATAGCTAAGGTTCTGTTTAACTGCTTCATGAGATTCAGTGCGTGTTAATTTCCCCAAAGCAGGAGGTCCGAGGACCTGATATAGCTAAGGTTCTGTTTAACTGCTTCATAAGATTTCCAGTGCGTGTTAATTTCCCTAAACCAGGAGGTTCGAGGACCTGACATAGCTAAGGTTCTATTTAACCGCTTCATGAGATTCCGATGCGTGTTAATTTCCCCAAAGAAGGAGGTCTGAGGACCCGACATAGCTAAGGTTCTGTCTAACCGCTTCATGAGATTCTGGTACGTGTTAATTTCCTCAAAGCAAGAGGTCCGAGGACCCGATATAGCTAAGGTTTTGTGTAACCGCTTCATAAGATTCAGTGCGTGTTAATTTCCCCAGAGCAGAAGGTCCGAGGACTCGACATAGTTAAGGTTCTGTTTAACCGCTTCATGAGATTCCGGTGCGTGTTAATTTCCCCAAAGCAGGAGGTTTGAGGACTTGACATAGCTAAGGTTCTGTTTAACCGCTTCATAAAATTCTTGTGCGTGTTAATTTCCCCAAAGTAGGAAGTCTGAGGACCCGACATAACTAAGGTTTTGTCTAACCACTTTATGAGATTTCGGTGTGTGTTAATTTCGCCAAAGCAGGAGGTCTGAGAACCTGACATAGCTAAGGTTTTGTTTAACTGCTTCATGAGATTCTGGTGCATGTTAATTTCCCCAAAGCAGGAGGTACGAGGACCGGACATAGCTAAGGTTCTGTTTAACGGCTTCATTAGATTTAGTGCGTATTAATTTCCCCAAGGCAGGAGGTCCGAGGACCCGACATATCTAAGGTTCTGTTTAACCGCTTCATAAGATTCCAGTGCGTGTTAATTTCCCCAAAGTAGGAGGTCCGAGGACCCGACATAGCTAAGGTTCTATTTAACCGCTTTATGAGATTCCGGTGCCTGTTAATTTCCCCAAAGAAGGAGGTCCGAGGACCCGACATAGCTAGGGTTCTGTTTAACTGCTTCATAAGATTCCGGTGCGTGTTAATTTCCCCAAAGCAGGAGGTTTGAGGACCCAACATAGCTAAGGTTCTGTTTAATCGCTTCATCAGATTCAGTGCGTGTTAATTTTCCCAAAGCAGGTGGTCCGAGGACTCGACATAGCTAAGGTTCTGTGTAACCGCTTCATAAGATTCAGTGCATGTTAATTTCCCCAAAGCAGGAAGTCTGAGGACCTGACATAGCTAAGGTTCTGTTTAACCGCTTCATGAGATTCCGGTGTGTGTTAATTTCCCCAAAGCAGGAGGTCTGTGGACCCGAAATAGCTAAGGTTCTGTTTAACCGCTTCATAAGATTCTGGTACGTGTTAATTTTCCTAAAGTAGGAGGTCCGGGGACTTGACATAACTAAGGTTCTGTCTAACCGCTTCATGAGGTTCCGATGCGTATTAATTTCCCTAAAGCATGGGGTCCGAGGACCCAACATAGCTAAGATTCTGTTTAACTGCTTCATGAGATTCTGGTGTGTGTTAATTTCCCCAAAACAAGAGGTTCGAGGACCGGACATAGCTAAGGTTCTGTTTAACCGCTTCATAAGATTCAGTGCGTATTAATTTCCCCAAAGCAGGAGGTTCGAGGACCCGACATAGTTAAGGTTCTGTTTAACAACTTCATAAGATTCCAGTGTGTGTTAATTTCCCTAAAGCAGGAGGTTCGAGGACTCGACATAGCTAAAGTTCTGTTTAACCGCTTCATAAGATTCCGATATATTCCTTCAAAAATAGAAGTTTTTGTAGGGAAATTGTGCCAACCGATTTTCCATCCATGCTTTGATTCTTTGCTTCTTGCCCCAATGGGAATTCGGCAAACTAGGCCACTAGACCCGTGAGGACTAGCCCCTTAACAAGCATATGGGGCATATACTTGATGTCAGAAGCCCCTAGAACTACGCCCCATTTAGCAATCCTCCCTGCGTAATTAGTATTTTGAAGTGTAGACCTGAGCGGAAGCTGAGTTACGACAATAACTGTGTGTTCTTGGAAATAATGGGGAAGCCTTCATGTAGCATGCACCACCACCAAAATGGTCTTCTCGAGGGACTCTACCAAAATGGTCTTCTCGAGGAACTCTTGCTGATAGGAGCTTGATCCCACCATGATTAACTGTTGCACTCACTAACACACAAGCTCTCCCAACAGACAGTGCCAATTGTAGGGTTACGTTTTTGCAGCCCAAGCCCAAGGTGTATGCGATCTTGGGCTAGTGAACCCGGTACAATGAATTTGTAGAGAGTGGGTCAAAGAGCTAGGCTTTAGTGCATGGATAACAGTTAATATGATGTTCATGGCAATCAAGCAGAAATAAACTGAATTCATCAAAGAAGATTGGTCCTCGACATGATCCGAGGAGCTTTTCCAGTACATGGTGAGCAATAGTGGTTCTTGGAGTCCCCCTAGATTGCCTCCTACCCCTCATTTTATACTAGCTTCCATCCTCTACCTAATGTCCACGTGTAGATTTAGATTCATCGTGCTGATACTTGTCCCATCAGCCTCTCCCCAAAGTCTTTGGGAGTGGTTGTAAAGGCTGAAAAGCATGACTCTGTTAGGTATAGAGCACTTAATGAAATAGTGGCAGTTTTCCCTTAGATATTTCTATTCTTTCCGTTGTCCTTTTCCGTTTTAGTACTTATCCTATTCCATGGAATGACCTGGAATGTCAATCTCAGTAATAAGCCGTTCCTTTTGTCCTCGGCCACACCTGGCTGAGGAGGGGTTCTTCCCATGGCCGAGGAGGGGTTCTTCCTTGGACTGGGCCCTTGGCCCAACGTATATATTGGTATGGGCTCCTCGGTCTGTCCCCCCACACTAAAATATCCTAAAATTTTTAAAATTGTCAAAATACTCTTTAACCTCTAAAATGGCCTTAAAAAAAAAAAAAAAAAAAATCTAAAACCTCTAAAATGACCAAAATACCTCTAAATGCCCTCAAATAACCCAAAACTTTTAATTATTTTGAAGGTTTCAAGTATTTTAGGGTTGTTTAAAAGTTTCAAGGTAGTTTGGTCATTCATATGGTTTTGGGGGCATTTTTGGTCAATTTAGCGATTTTAGGGTATTTTGGTCATGTTAGAGGTTTTAGGTTTTTTTTTTGCTCATTCAAGAGGATTTAAGGGCATTTTTGTCATTTTGTGATTTTGGGGGTATTTTAATCATTTTATAGGTTTTGGGGTATTTTGGTCATTTTAGAGGTTTTAGGATATTTTTGGTCATTTTATAGTTTTCTAGGAATTTTTGGTCATTTTAGAGGTTTTAGGATATTTTTGGTCATTTTATAGTTTTCGAGGAATTTTTGGTCATTTTAGAGGTTTTGAGGCTATTTTAGTCATTTTATAGTGTTCATGGGTATTTTGGTCATTCAAGAGGTTCTACTGTACTTTTGGTTGTTTTGAAGTTTTGAGGTATTTTGGTTGTTTTAGGGGTTTCGGCGGTATTTTGGCTTTTCTAGTGATTTCAAGGGTATCTTGGTCATTTCAATGGTTTCGGGATATTTTGGTCATTCTAGTGGTTTCAAGAGTATTTTCCTCATTTTAGAGGTTTTGATGTTTTTTTTTTTTGTCATTTTAGAGGTTTCAAGGTATTTTTGCTAGTTTTAGAGGTTTTAGGGGTATTTTGGTCATTTTAGAGGTTTTAGGGTATTTTGGTCATTTTAGAGGTTTGGGGTTATTTTAGTAATATTTTAGATTTAGAGGTATTTTGGTCATTCTAGTGGTTTTGTATGTATTTTGGTCATTCTAGTTTTTTTGAGAGCATTTTGGTCATTTTAGAAGTTTTGGGTTACTTTTGACTTTTTAAGGGTTTGAGGATAATTTGGTCATTTTAGAGGTTTCAATGGTATTTTGGAAATTTTAGAGGTTTCAAGGGTATTTTGGAAATTTTAGAGGTTTCAAGGGTATTTTGATCATTTTAAAAGTTTAGGGGTATTGTGGAGGTTTTGGGGATATTTTGGACATTCGTGGTGCATTTTAGTCATTTTGTTGGTTCCAATTGTATTTTAGTCATTTTAGATGTTTATAGTATTTTTGAGATTTTCTTATATTTTAGTATTTCTCATAAGTAAAATAAATTTTTTTAGTATGGGCAATTATGTTAATTCAATCAATTATTATGTCCCCGCCAATAAGTAATGTAAGATCACCCCCATTTAAGAAGGTGATGTGATTAAAGTGATGTGATATATTTTATAATGTTAGATTATGGTAATCTTAGAAAAAATTGAATGAGCTAAACACCTTAATGTCACATTAAGATAATGTGCATTACATCACGGTGAATCAAACACCCCCTAGGATCATGTTTGTCTTGGAAGACATTCCCCTTCCCCTCTTCGTTAGCCTTTGATTGTTATTTACAGTATCCAGTAAAAGCTCTGGTCAAACTATAAAATAGATTTTTAGATTTCGTCTTATTTGTATTTTTGGATTTCTCGGTGAAACGCATACCATGATTGTTCTAAGGATTTAATTTTCCTTATTAAGTAGAAAGCTCTATTTATTGATCTGAGCAAGGTACGACTTATTCGAAATTCATTGAATGAACAATTCATAAAAATGAAAGTTTCTGTGAGATTGATAACCCGCCGCCGGTCATATAGAGTGCTCCGCCAGCAATTGACTCAGCATTCGAATCAGCATCTAAGCTCCTCGCTTGCCTTGCGACCTAGCTAGGTATTCCGTTTCTGGTTTCCCAGACTTTTTGGAGGTAGGGCCCTTATCCCATTCCTAAAGTAAGGAATGGCGGGCCGGCATTCTGAGTGGCTTAATCGCCTTCAATCTTTCAAAAAGGAGAAAGGATCTTTCCGTGATGGCGAAAGAGGTCTCCGCCCATCAAAGGACCTCGAGATGCTAATCCACAACCTCTCTTTTTTCCCCTTTCAAACAAATCGAAATGATTGAAGTTTTTCTATTTTGAATCGTGTTAGATTGGGTCTGCCGTAGACACCCGAGAGACCCCCACAAGGCAGGCTAATGGCTGAGAGAAAGCGAACAGCACCTTGTATAGGTTGGGCGGAGCTGGAACCCGAGAGCTAGCAAGAGAATAGAAAGAATTCCATGTTGGCACGCTCCCTCCTATTGTAGGCTTATTTTCCACTGGACAGTGTTACGGAAACTTCCAACCCTTTCTAACACCCTCTTTTTCGTTGGTAATGGTTTCAGGTTCTGGGGAGATCCATAGATCTGGATAGAGTCTCGCCCGTAGATAGAGGAAGACCTCTGTGAGGTCTTAATTAAACTATTTTTTTTATATTAAAAAAAATTTATTCCACGTTAGAAGTACATGTGGCATTTGAGTTTTGGTATAAAAATTATTTTTTATTTATTCTTTAGCCACATTAATATTTTACATCTATTATTTAACGATATAGACTATTTTGTCTTAGAAGACATTCCCCTTCCCCCTAATCTCCTTGTGTCTTCGTTAGCCTTTGATTGTTATTCATAGTATCCACTAAAAGCTCTAGTCAAATTATAAAATAGATTTTTAGAATTTGTCTTATTTGTATTCTTGGATTTCTCTGGTTCTCTTTGTTGAAATGCAGATTGCAATTGTTTTAGGGATTTAATTTTGATCCCAATTTCCAATTAATTTTCCCTCTGTGAGGTCTTAATTAAACTTTTTTTTTTTTTTATATATATAAAAAAAAATTTATTCCATGTTAGCTTGTAGTCTGGAAAATATTAAGCATGACTAATTAGTAATTACCATTGATGCTAACATCGACTTAATTTTGCCTCTCGGAATGATGAAAACATAGTTGTCAATTGTCATGCGCAACATCTCATCAATTACCTATATCATAAAAGATTCGTAAACGGCTTAATGCATGTAAATTGAGTAATGAATCAAACTTTTCGGCATAAGGGGTTAGATACTTAGATATTGGTACATTTGCTATGTGGAGTTTTTTATGTGAGAGATTTTGATTTGTCCTTTTTATTTCAGCAGCATTTGATATGTGTTGCTTTACATATATAGAGATGATTATTTCTTGCTACCATTTTAAATGGTCTTCTTTTGTTTTTTTGGTAAATTATATATTTGGTCCCTAATATTTAGGCTATTTGTCAATTTAGTCTCTAATGATTTGTATCTGTTAATTTAGTCCCTATCATTTTGGTATTGTATTAAAATAGTCTATGCTATTAAATAATAAATGTAAAATGTTGACATAGCTAACGATTAAAATAATACCAAAACTCAAATGCCACATGTACTAATTAGTATCTGTTTTTCACTTGTTTTTGTTGTGTCTCATTACAATTATTTGTTTCCACTTTCCAGGCTACATCATACCTAAAGGATGGAAAGTTTTGGTCTGGTATGGAGCTGTTCATATGGATTCTGAAATTTATGATAACCCACGAAACTTTGATCCATCGAGATGGAATGTAAGTCCTTTTTTTGTTTTATTCCCTTGGCCTTAACCCATTTGAACCTGCATACAAATTGTTGTGGATAATAGGAATAAAAACCGTTTTAAATTTGCCTAGACCCGACCAAGTAAACCATGGATTCCAATCCATTCATCACTAAGTTTGTATTGTAAAACTGAAAATTAATTTCTTTTTATCGACTCATTTTCAATGTATATTTAAATACTGAAGATATAATATATTTTAGGTACGTAAAACTTAGGCATAAAAGCTATATTATTATTGGCTAAATTACAAATAACATCTTCAAACTTTGCTTGAAATTTAATTTAGTCTTCTAACTTTACTTTCGTTCAATTTAGTTTTCTAAATTTTAATATTATTCAATTTAAGTCCACTACTCAGTCTTCATTAAAAATGTGCTATTAATTACCCCTAAAGTGATGAAGTTTTAATTTTTTTTTTTTAATTTTTTAGAATGATTTTCTTTATATCAAACCACCAAAGCTCATTTTTCTAATATTGTTTGGAAAAAAAGAAAGGAAATAAAGAAAAAAAATGAAAATCATTTTCTTTACGTTAGGTCTGCTATAGATACTGAAACTTGATAAACAAATATAATAACAATTTTAGAGAACTAAGAAAAGGTGGGAAAAACCCAAGGGATTGGCAAAGTGATTTCTAAAGCCTCATAATATCCTTGAGATATTGGGTTCAAAAACTCCTGCCAGAATCTTAGGGATACCTTTGTTGGAAAATTTAGACCCCAGTTAATAGAATTAACAAATTTTAAATCCAAGTTGTTAATTAGATCTATTATGAATAATTCTTATTCAAACAAACAAACATCAATATCATGCACAACGGAATAGTAAATAAGACAAGATATGATGACCTACGAAAACCAATGAAACAAACTAGTTTCACAATAAAAACCCTGAGGGAAAACCTTCCCAAAAAACAATCCACTATAATAAAGAGAAGTTTTAGATTTAGTACAAAACTTTTGTCCCTAGACTCTACAATCCAGTAGATGAACTTACAGCAGAAACCTTCTATCGCTTCAGAACCTTTGAACTTTTCAAAATATGAATGCTCCACCCACAATCACAACTAGAACCTCCAATTGACTTCAAGAACCTCTTGAAGATTTTCCTCACAGTACCAAGTCTGTGGTGGTTGTTATGACTTCAACTTCTTCACCAATGGAATCTTCAGATCTACTTTGAAACTCTTTAATTTGGTGAAATAGAGAAAACTTGATTACAAAACCCTAGATGCATAAACGGAGTATTTCTCTTTTGAAAAAACCTTCTAATAGATGGCTTATGATGTCCTTTAAATATCGGTTCAAACGGATCTCAATTCGGGTTTCAAATGAATAAGTTATGGGCTTTTTCGCGTTGCTGATTTTTGCTGATCCACGAAACTTGATCTATCGAGATGCTATCGAGAACAAAATCTCGATTTATCGAGTTGCTATTGAGGAGACAGTAAGTTTTAGCTTCTATTGAGAGGTATCGAGACTTCTATCAAGGTACATGCTGAAAATGTGTTGAAAATGTGTTTTTCTTGAACTTTTCTTAAGCAAACTGTGTCTTCAATTTGGTCTTCAACTTCTACTTTAAGACATATCAAAACTCAATAAAAGACACATAATTTGGCATAATTGACAATACCAAAACACATGAACCTAACAATCTCCCCCTTTGTCAATCCATGACAAAACCACAAATACAAAAGTAAGCCCAATACAATAATAACTCGAATACAATGAATGAACCCATAATCAAATACACTAGCCTATCTAAAAACAACCAATCCTGAGAAACCATAGCGCAAACTAAGATTGACTGTTTTGATTGATTTCATATCTGTTTTTTCTAAAAGCACTTAACAAACTTGTTTTGCGCTCCATATGGAAAACAATGATAGATAATAAACAATTAAATTGCGTGTTGTCATAGGATATGCCAATTACATAAAAATATGAACCTAACAACCTTTATGGCATATATTCCTCCTTGTAATATCTTGGTGTGTGTGGGACGAAGGGATTGCTTACACACAAGGAAATAGTCAAATACTCAATTGTTAGGGTCATATTTTTCACGTGTTAGCATATCTTTTGACAAAACATACTTTACTCGTATTGGGTAGTTCTAAGTGGATTCTAAAATATCATGAAGAGCACAAAGAAACAAGTGAGAAAAGTTGACAAAGTGAACCTTGACACAAGCTCAATGCTATGCTTCTATCGAGAATTAATGAGGAACCTTGATAGCTCTCGATCTATCGAGCTTCATAGATCCATAAATTTCAAATTTGTTTTTTGGCCCATGATGACTTGTGTAGGGTCTTGTTTTTTAGCCCAACACCACACGATGGGTGGGATCTTGGACCTGCAGGCCCAATACAATGAATTTGTAGAGAGTGGGCTAAAAGGCTAGGCCTTGGTGAACAGACAGTCGTTAGTCATGGTGTTTCAAGATGATCGCACAGACGTGAACTGAGCTTATCCAAGAAAACTTTCTCCTCGGCATGGCCTGGGTGGTTCTGGTTCTTGGACCTGGTCCCCTTTCTCTGTCTCCCTTTCTTTTTCTTTTTTTTTTTTTTTTTTTTTTTTTTCTCTCCCCCCTTTTTTCATGGAGGGATTCTTACATTATATAACCCTTTTCAGTTGATCCTGGCCTTCCATCTGTTGATCAGGCAGGTAACTACTTGAGTGCTTGTCCCATCAACCGCTTTCCCCCACCTTCTATTAGTTGCAATAACCGAAGCCATGTTGTTCATGGGTCCTTTCCCCATTAATGCAGCCAGGACGTTTGTTGGCACATTCAATACGGAAGTGACAGCTTTTCCTTGAACTGCTCCTACACTGTACCCTCGTGCACGTTCTACTGTACTCGTCCCTTCTTTTGGGAGCACTCTGGGGGCTGCCTTTGATGGCGTGCCGTTCTTCCCTTCTAGGTTTTGGGATGCCGAGGACAGGATCGTCCTCGGCTACATTTCTAGGCCATTTGGACTTTTGTTGCATGTCCTTGGCAATGTATTTCCTTGGCGCGAGCCTTGGGCCCTAATGTAAAGTGGGCTGGGGTCACAAATTCTCTGGCCCCACAATAGCCCTTCAAAATTCTGCTGTCCAGCTCCTCGGACGGAGAGGAGGGTTTTGATGACATCAGGCCTTTGCCTTAGCTTGTCAATCCTTGTCATCTATCAGTACCAGAGCCTTTTCGTCTGCCCGAGACACATTCTTGGCGCCTTGGTATGTGAAGCGCGTTTTCATTAAATGCAGGCGGCTCTGTGCTCCCCACGTTCAACGGTGCGATGGTAATCTAACGGTAGAGATTTCCTTACCTTTATGGGCGGAAAAATTCGCACAGTTACTTTTGCTGGGAGGTATAAATAATTTTTAGAACTGATTTGTGTCTTCACTTTCGCACTTAAGAGTTTTGGCGCACATATCCTGGGTTCAGTCAAACTTCCATCCAAACTCAAGTCTCTCTCCAACATAAAAAGCCCGTTCAAGGAACTTTTCCTCCTTTCTGTAAGTTTTCTGCTCTCACTAACTCGTGCTGTCTCTCTTCTAGATTTATTTTTCTCTTGTTCCTCTCCTTCACTCGTCATCCCCTGAGTCTATTTAGCAATTCCTAGAGATGGGTAAATTAAAAAAGTTGGTTGAGACCGAAGAGGCGATGGAAAAGTTCATCGCCGACTATAGGATATCTCCCAATGTGAGTTTGAGGTACTGCAAGGAGGGGGAGTGGCATCTTAAGAGAAGAATAGGCAAGGTGGTGATTCCCCTTCTCGCCTTTATAGAAGGGGGTGTGAGAATCCCCATGGGGCCGGTAATGAGGGATTACCTTAGGCATTTCCGATTAGCTCCCACCAGTGCCCTGCTAATGTGTTTATGATCCTGGGTTGTGTGGACGCCTTAAACGAAAAAATGGGGCTAAGATTGACCCATCATGATGTAAGCTGGTGCTACAACTTCCAACATTTGAGGGGCAAATCCTATTACATGAAGACGAGAGATGATAGGGTTCGGCTAATCCAGTGCCTCCCCGAGTCCAGCAAAGGATTGAACAAGGACTTTCTCATTATATCTGGGAAGTGGCACGATGGCCTTCCTTGCCCAACTATGGAGGGAGAACCAGGTGGGGTGTAGAGAGTAGGAGGGGGCTAATCTTTTGTGCCGTCTTAATTTGTATGGTTCGGTTACTAACTGTGAACATGCCTTCTTTTTGCAGATTCACACGCTTTTTATCGACACTTTCATCTGACCAAACGGGCAGATTTGGAAACCGTTCTCAAAGCGGCAGTTTTTGCAAATGAAGAGGACAACCAAGTTAGAGCCGCTCACAAAATCTTGGGGTACGATCCTATCTAGAAATCATTTGTCGCCCCTAAGCATGTGATCAGAGCTAACGATCCTCGGCTTTAGAGAATCACTGTAACCGAGCACGGGTTTTTGATCTCTAAAGGATCTCCTGTTCCAGAGGGTATCCCGTCGGCGGGCTCTTCTCCGTCCCACCAAGCAGCGGAGGACGAGGGTGATTTGGGTTTATCCGAGGAGGAGTTCGGTGCATTTGACCAAGCTGATCCATCCGAGGATCCTTCCAGTGACCTGGGTGACCCTAACTTGTCCGAGGCGAAATTGTTGTTAGTAGGAACATCTTCTCGGGTAGAGATGGGCCTTAAGAGAAAGCCCCTGACCAGCTTGCTCGACCTCATTGAGGGCCAGTCGGGAAAGGGCGCACAGGGAAGGTTGCAATCCAGTGTTTCAACTCCCCCACCACAGCCCCAGCCTGTCCAGACTAGGTCTTCTCCTTCCCGGTCACAGTCACAATCTCCCCGACCCAAACTTCCTGCCTCTCCCCAATCTACTTTGCCTCCTTGGCCTGAGCCTACCAACCCAAAGAGAAAAAGGAGTTTCAAGGGTAAGGAGCCAATGGACGGGGGGAAATCCTGCTCCTTTCGAGAGGAGGACGAAGTCTCGCGAGCTCAAAAACAGTTAAAGATCGGGCATTAAGGCCAAGGGAAAGGGACCGATGCCCAATCCGTGCCGAATGCTTGGCTTTCTGCCCTAATACTCCACGGGGAGCCACTGACGGAAGATGCATCCATGAGGAGCTTCCGAGACTGCGAAGGCGCCTATGTGGCCGACGCGTTAGAGAGGACCCTGCTGCTCCCCACTGACATGAACGAGTTGAAGAGTATGAGGATGCAAGAGGTTTTCCTCAGCATGAAGAGGTACCTGGGTATGGTAAGGCTCCTAATTCCTATGACTCCGTCGACTTTTGCTCTTAGATTTTCATTCATAATGTGTTTATTTCAATTGGCAAGCCGTCCAAGCCACCTATAGGCTAGAGGATGAGGCTAAGGGGCAGAGCAAGTCTGTAGAACTTGAGCGTAATAAACGTATAGAGGCTGCACGAACCCTTAAAAATTCCGAGGCTGACCTCGCGAAGGCCAGGGAGGACTTAAAGGAGATGACCAAGGCCAGGGATAGTGCTGAGGCAGGCCTGGACGGTGCCCAAAAATAGGCCGAGGACCAAACGAGGCGCCTGCTTGTTGCCGATGAGCAATTGGAGATCGCCAATGAGCAGATCGGTGACTTAAAGAAGAAATTGACTGAGGCAGAGAGGGCTAAGGGCGTCGCGGAATGGGCCAGGGACGAAGCCGTGAGGGCCAAGACAGAGGCTGAGTTTGCTAAGACGGAGGTCGAGACCTCCAAGGACAAGGCCGAGGAGGAGGCTTACGATTAGGGCTGTCCACGGGTTGGTCCGGGTCGGGCTTGTGCCCAACCCGGAACCGACCCGATCACTTCGGGTTTCTCATGCTTAGACCCGCCGCCGACCGGTGAACGGAGTCGGTTCGGGTGGTCGGATTTTCTCCGGGTTTAGATCGGTCCTCGGTCAGTTTCGGGTTGTGTGAAAATCTGCCGGATTTTGCCAAAAGTCGCCGGATCTGGCGAGACCTGACCAGATCTTGATGAGATCTCGGCGGACCTCGAAGAGATCAGCCCTATCTCGGCGAGATCTAGCCGGATCTCGATGAGATCTCGGGATATCTCGAAGAGATCAGGCCGAATCTCGACGAGATCTCGCCTGACTCTTCGAGTTCACGCCGGATCTCAACAGATCGGACAGAAAATGGGCGATTTTCCTTCGAGTTCAGGTCAGATCTCAACAAATCGGACAGAAAATGATCGATTTTTTGGTCAGATACGGTCGGTAGGTTAAATATCGGTTTCTCAGCCTCAAACCCGCCAACCGACCCGCCGTTTTCGGGTTCAGGGAGCAGAGACCCGCCGCCGACCCGTCACCGGCGTCGGATCGGCCAGTTCTCGAGCCAGATCGGACGGTTTGGACGAGTGGGTCGGGTTCCGGATCTGGCTGGACACCCCTACTTACGATGCGGGGGTGGCTGATACCCAGGCCATCCTTAAAGCTCAAATCCCTGGTGTATGCAGGCTATACTACTCCCAAGTTTGGAATGAAGCCCTCAAACGAGTTGGGATGGAGGCTTCGTCCTACCTATGGAAGGCGGAGAAGGTGTACTATCCTCCAGCCATCTGTGAGACCGCCTCCGCCAGCTTTGAGGCTGTGAACGCTCCACAGGAGACTAAGGCTACTCAGCCAGAAGCTGCTTAGCTCGTTCTCACTCCTAATGAGCCGACTAAGGGAGGAAAGCTTCATGGGGCGACAGAAACACCTGGAGGTCTAAATCCTGAGGTGCCCCAGGAGGCTGCCAAGTCCACAGTCAGTGCTCAGGTCTTTGATGCCGAGGAGCCGGCCCTCTTGGTTCAGCCCCTTCAGGCCATTCCCCTTGCTGATGTCTCCGAGGGCCTTGAGGCTAACCCTGCTCAGCCCCCCCAGGAAGGGGACGTCTCCCAGGGTCTTGCGGCCAATCCTGCTCAGCCTCCCCAGGAAGTGGCCAAAACAAAATTGAAAAAGTAGGAGCCCTGGCCAACTTTTGTATTTGTTTTTAGTTTAGCTATTAATTAGTTTCCCTTTTGTTTTGAGGACCTTGGAATTTGCTTGTAATTAAACTCTTTGACCATATGTATGAAATTCCTTTCTTCCTTTTTCCTTTAAATTATACGTTTGTTGCCTTTGCCGATATTTACTATTGCTACGAATCTCATGGTTTTTGAATTAGTTATCTTAACATGTATGAATGGTTGTGCATATGATATATTTGGAATTACATCCCAGAATTCTAACTTACCCGCGCCCATGAGACGTTGAGTTTGCGTTTACACATATTTCTAGGGAGCTAAATGCATCATCCGAGGTGCCAAGCGTGTTCTTAGGCCATGTCTGGTACTTAGATTTTCTTGGAGTATTTAGTTTCCTCATAGGTTTGAGTCCGAGGACCATGCAAGACCTTGATTCTGTCTAGTACTTAGATTTTTTTGGAGTATCTAGTTTCCCCATAGGTTTGAGTCCGAGGACCATGCAAGACCTTGGTTCTGTCTAGAACTTAGATTTTCTTGGAGTGTCTAGTTTCCCCATAGGCTTGAGTCCGAGGACCATGCAAGACCTTGGTTTTGTCCAACACTTATATTTTCTAGTGACTAGTTTTCCCATAGGTTTGAGTCCGAGGACTATGCAAGACCTTGGTTCTGTCTAGCACTTTCTTTTTGAAGTAGCTGGTTTCCCCATAGGTTTGAGTCCGAGGACCATGCAAGACCTTGGTTCTGTCCAACGTTTATATTTTCTAGTGACTAGTTTTCCCATAGGTTTGAGTCCGAGGACCATGTAAGACCTTGGTTTTGTCTAGCACTTTCTTTTTGAAGTAGCTGGTTTCCCCATAGGTTTGAGTTCGAGGACCATGCAAGACCTTGGTTTTGTCCAACACTTATATTTTCTAGTGACTAGTTTTCCCATAGGTTTGAGTCCGAGGATCATGCAAGACCATGGTTCTGTCTAGCACTTTCTTTTTGAAGTAGCTAGTTTCCCCATAGGTTTGAGTCTGAGGACCATACAATACTTTGGTTCTGTCCAACACTTATGGGAGTTCAGTGAATCGGGCTATCGGACCCGCGAAGATTAGCCCCTTGACAAATGTGTGGGGCATAGACTTGATGTTAGAAGCCCTTAGAACTGCCCGTGCCACTGGCACTTCGAAGTGTAGCCCTGGGTGGGAGCTGAGTTAGGGCAACAATCGCATGCTGCTGGAAATGATTTAGAGGCTCTCGCATAGCTTGCACCACTGCCAAAATTATTTCTTTCGAGGGACCCTTGTTGACAAGGGCTTGATCCTACCATGACTAACCGCTGTTTGTGCCAACGCACAAGCCTTCCCCACAGACGGCGCCAATTGTAGGGTCTCGTTTTTCAGCCCAACACCACACGATGGGTGGGATCTTGGACCTGCGGGCCCAATACAATGAATTTGTAGAGAGTGGGCTAAAAGGCTAGGCCTTGGTGAACGGATAGTCGTTAGTCATGGTGTTTCAAAATGATCGCACAGAGGTGAACTGAGCTTATCCAAGAAAACTTTCTCCTCGGCACGGTCTGGGTGGTTCCGGTTCTTGGACCTGGTCCCCCTTCTCTCTCTCCCTTTCTTTTTCTTTCTTTTTTTTTTTTTTTCCTCTCCCCCCTTTTTTCATAGAGAAATTCTTACATTATATAGCCCTTCTCAGTTGATCCTAGCCTTCCATCTGTTGATCAGGCAGGTAACTACTTGAGTGCTTGTCCCATCAACCACCTTCCCCCACCTTCTGTTAGTTGCAGTAACCGAAGCCATGCTGTTCATGGGTCCTTTCCCCATTAATGTGGCCAGGACGCTTGTTGGCGCATTCAATGCGGAAGTGATAGCTTTTCCTTGAACTGCTCCTACACTGTACCCCCGTGCACGTTCTATTGTACTCGCCCCTTCTTCTGAGAGCGCTTTGGGGGCTGCCTTTGATGGCGTGTGGTTCTTCCCTTCTAGGTTTTGGGATGCCGAGGACATGATCGTCCTCGGCTACATTTCTAGGCCATTTGGACTTTCGTTGCATGTCCTCAGCAACGTATCTCCTCGGCGCGGGCCTTGGGCCTTAATGTAAAGTGGGCCAGGGTAACAAATTCTCTGGCCCCACAACTTGGATTTCTAAGGCCACAACTTGGATTTCTAAGGTTTCGTTCACTAAACTTCCAGGGGATATAATAGCTTTATTGAGGTAAGATTTCTTGTATTTGTAATCTCTTGATTTTGATTAGTCATTCTTGAGAGTAATGACCTGAAAATCACCTAGTGGGATTTTGGCCTTGTGAGAGGTTTTGCCCATTAGTCAACAAATCACCGTGTTGAATTTACTTTCTGCTGCACTTTAGATTATTTGGTAATTTGTTCGTGTCTCCATGATTTGCATATAATTTGACCTAATTAATTAAATTGGATAATTGAATTAATTAACGGAGGTAAATCTATAACCCAACATTAATAATAATATAAAAAACATGCACACAATAAACGATGGGTGTAGATGAGTCATTTCCCATCTATCCCCATTTTCTCTCCAAATTGGGTAGATTATTTTAGTGGGTCTAGAGAGAAAAAACTTGAAACCCACCAAAATCTTATCTATTTTCCGGCCCCAACCAAATAAACAATCACCCAATGTCCATCCTATTTTTCCTCTCCCTCTTTTCCATCATCCTTCAAATCATACCAACTAAACTTAATTTTATTGCTCAAGCCCACTACTATCAATTAAACATATAATAAAAAGTCACTATTATCAAATTTAAATAATTAATCTAAAATAAAAATTTTCTAAAAAAAAAATCTAAAATAAAATAAGATAATTTAAATGCTAGCTGGAAAGCACTCACACTATACTATAGCACTGCATAATCTGGTATAGTAGAGCCTAGTGATATATACTATCAATTTAAACAATGAAGTTTTATAAAGTGATTTACTATTAGAATCAAAACGTCATACTCGATGTCTCAAACACACTCACAAACGTGCACTCGTGGGCGCACACATGCTACACACCAAGGTTTTTTATCGATGCGGTGGAGGCAAGATCAGCACTATGGCGGCGGTGTCAATATCGAGTGGATGCTGGTTTCACCATTGGAAGATGGAGCTTGACTGGCGACAACTTGTTGTGGGCCGTGTAGTCGGCGACGTAAGGAGTTTTTTTTGTAGTTCAAATTTTATATTACGGGAAAGTATCAAAGATAAATCCTAGTCATATCAAACAATATTTATTTTTTAAAGCAAAAAAAAAAAAAAAAAAAAAACAGTTGGGACAACCAAGCAGGTGTGTCGTAGAGGTATCCGTACCAAATATGGGTACATCGCCCAAATCCACGTATCTATGTGTAGGTGGGTCTTTGTGGGTGCAATGAGGAGTACGCCTTGGCCGAGTGGACCAAGGCAGAGAAGAAATAGAGTCGTCACCTAAATTGAGTTTAAGAATCATAAATATAGTGCCTTTACAAGGAAGAACTGATCTTTACTAGAGAACGTGTCCGAAGTTTAGGTGTAGGGATGGGAAGGTGTTAGGCACCCAACCCCACCCGACCCATAAGCTGGCCTCCACTCATTGTATTCCAAATCTTAATCCCAACAAAAGGTCTTCTAATATATTATTCTAAACTCACACACACTAACATATTTCTAATATCCAAACATAGCAAATATCTCACACTCACCCATAGCATAAAATCATACTATTCTATATCCAAGGGCAGCAAGTAAATCATAATACAGTAGCATCATCAACAAGGCATTAACATCAAGTACATTTATCATGTTCATCAATCAAGAAAGTTCACCATGTTTGTCAACTAAATTAAATGCATGTTCATGTAATTATCCATGACTTACCTCATTTATCTCATAGCACCATGCACCTATGTATCAATGTATGTCCATGTTCATATGTATGTTCATGTGACTCAACCATGATATAAACCCATATTATCAATTCAACAATCAAAGCATGTGAAACATGTTATTCTACTAATCCTAAACCTAAACATGTGAAAACTAGACTTGACAAGACCTAAACATGTGATTAAAATTAATCAAAACAAACAAAAACAAAAATCCTAAAATAAAGTTAACTAGCTTAGTGGGTGAGCTC
Source organism: Quercus tomentella (assembly GCA_028535165.1). Taxonomy (NCBI): domain Eukaryota; kingdom Viridiplantae; phylum Streptophyta; class Magnoliopsida; order Fagales; family Fagaceae; genus Quercus; species Quercus tomentella. The sequence goes on along the minus strand of JAPQVY010000089.1, from coordinate 20,716,670 downwards.
AAACAAAATAAAGAGAGAGAGAGAGAGAGAGAGAGAGAGAGAGAGAGAGAGAGTTTAAAAAGAAAACAAGAGTGAGTTAGGGTCCATTTGGTAATATTGTTTTAGTAACGTTATTTATATTTTTTGGAAATACATGTGAGTGAAAAAGTGTGTGAAAATACGTGTAATGTTGTTTAAAAACTGAAAACTGTTGTTTAAGTGCACGTACCAAACACCTCCTTAGAGTTTAGAGAAATTATGAATTGCTACTATAGAAGTTTTTTAAGGGTATTTATTTTTGTTATTGTTTGGGCTAATTTCTTATTTGGTTGATCACGCTAATTTTGTTATTTAAAGATGGTAAGAATTTTGTTTGGGGCCAAGATGAATTTTTTTGTATTCAAATTCAAAACCATCATAAAATATATAAAATATTAAAGTTATTTTTTAAAAAAATTCTTGGGGTGCCATGGCACCCCTTGATCTTTAGGTAGTTCTATTCCAACTAAGAAGGGCGTTGAAGGGTTATCAACAAGCTCATTATTGAAAGAATAATGTCACAAACACAACATTTTTGGAATTCCCACTGGACTGGCTATTTCTGTATAAACTAAATTTTGAATATGCTAAATAAATTTGCACCAAACATACATAACTATACTAAGAGATGTTTAATATTTTAAAAACTCATAAAAATATAACATAATCATTATATTCTATATTAAGGATTTTTATTACATGAATAAACGGTTTTGGTTTTTTTTTTTTTTTCTTTCTTTCTAAAGTTAAAATTCACAAACAAATGAAAGAAATAATTTAACAATTAGATGCACACTAATTTATTTCCAAATTATATTGTTTGTATACAAATTTTCATAATGTATGAATAAATCAACTCTGAAATTCAACTTTTTAGGGAAGGGCAGTTGACGGCCCTTAAACTTCGAGTCCCGTCATGATTGCTGCCATGCTCATCACATAAGCAAAGAACATAAAGTAAATGCAACAATAAGTTAAAGGCCCTAGAGAGCGGTTAATTGGTCCGCTCATTTTTTTGGGCTTGTTCTTAGGAGATGTCTTCGACATTGAATTCATAAAGTGGATCATCATTACTGCAGCTGAGGCAATAAAAGAGATTGAATCAAACGCCAGAAAAATTTTAAAGAATATGTTCTTTTGTAAAATTGCCGTGCCCGTTTGGCCGTTGTATCCGCCTGGCACTTGCAAAGCTGCTGCATGTGACAGTTGTAATGATCGTTATTGACGTTAAACTGAATTTCGAAATATCCTGGTCATCTGATGCGCCTTCTGCCTCCTTTCCTTTGGAAATATTCTGGTCATCTGATGCGCCTTCGATCTTGATAATCCGCTCTTCTTTCGTAGTCTGGACGCCATCCACTTGTTTCAAATTGCAGATTCCCATAATTAGTACCTGCAAGCGATTTAGACGAAAATGTCACTAACTAATCACTACAAAACGTGAAATTCTTGATTTCAGAAGCTAGAGTGGCCTTCTACATAAGAAGTTTTTAATTTGTAAAACTTATAAAGAGTTTGGAGTTGCATGTGCACAAATGCCGTAGGGACACTGCAAATAATCACAGCTTGATACACCGACCGGAGTACGGAGTACTGGGCAAAAACTTTACCCAAAATATATATACTTTAATCTATATATATTCACTATGCATAATTTTAGGAGGTTTTACCTTTTCTAACCGCAAAAGCTGGTTATCTAGTTGAACAATGTCCGCAGTGATCATTTTTTTCTCGTTCATAACCAACTTGTCCACTCTCCTGTCATGTGCAAGCATCGATAATATTCTATAATGCCTATTGATTGCAGCTAGATGAAAAGCCGTGTTTCCATCTTCATCTTGCTCATTTATGAGATCCCCAAAAGCTAATTCCTTGAGTAATATTTTCACTGCATTTATGCTTCCGCTTTCCACGGCAAGATGAAGAGCCGTCCTACTTTTCTTGTCCAACAATTCACAAGCACCTGGATATCTTTTAATGATTGTTCTCATTACGCCACCATTTCCTTTCTTAACCGAACTGTGAAGAGCAGTCATGCCTTCTTTGTCAGGTTTGTATGCAACGGAGTTATTCTTTTGCAAAAATAGTTCGACAACGTCTACATTGCCAATATGGGCAGCATAATGAAGAGGAATTCTGCCAGAATCATCCTCTTTCAGAATTGCATCTGGAAATTTTTCCAACATCTTGTGCACAAAATCTACAAGGACAGAGAATCATGTTGTTATGAGTTAGCTCTGTTTGAAATTTAACCTAATTCCTAGAACCTATGAAATTAGAAAACAGAGAAAAAATTGTGGAAAAAAAAAAACAATTAAATGATATAAAATTTAGGTAGTTTAGTAATGTGCCTACGTCCATAACGTTGCAGCCATTTCACTATTTCAGGAAGAAAAAATGTAGAGACAGCAGTAGAGTTTTATAAATATATCACAAACATTGGAACCAAATTGGCTGAAAATGGCCTAAGCCTCTACTCTATGGACTAAACCTCAAAAATCTCTCATTTAAAATTTTAAGGCTTTCAAGTTGGATCGGTTCACAAACTGAATCAAACACAAACCAAGCTCCAAATAGACTCCTGCAAGCTAAAGTTAGCATGTGTTAGCAATGAATAGGTCAATATATTTTTATGTTTTTTCAATTCATTAAGACACCAGAATTAATTGTTACATGGGGAAATAACAAAAAATGCTACACGTAGGATAACCAGCTCTAGAATAATTCTCATTTCTTTATTCAATAGAAGATTTCATGCTGATTCTCTAAAAAAAAAGATTTCGTGCTATGCAAATTGGTATATTGATAACATAGAATGGATTGCTGAGCACAGAAAATTCCGCTTTTATGTTCTGTTGTACAAGTACAATCAGCTCACACTTCTTTAGCTAAATTAAGTAGAACTCATCCAAAAAAAGAAAAAAAAAAAGCAATAGAAAACTTCTGGAGATATAGTTGAAGATAATTACCACTTTTTGCGCGATTAATGACTGCTAAATGCAAGACATTCTTCCCTTTCCTTCCCCCATAGTCTCAATCTGCAACGGTTTCTATAATGTGATGAGCAATTTGGTAGAATCGTCGATCCACTGCTAGGAAGAGAGGGGATTCCCCATAAATATTTGTAAACAAAGTCAACCCTGAATCTTCCCGAATTAGCAAATCCACAATGGCGTAATGATTATATTTTATAGCCTCATGCAGTGCTGTATTATTCTCACGATTTTGCTTCCTCAGTAGCTCCATTCTCATTTCAACTTCTTGGCTGTTTGCAAACATAATTAGCAGCTTTGTCATGTCAGAATGCCCTAAGCTTGCTGCAATATGTAGTGCAGTGTTGCCTTCGCAATTTGTTTTATACAAAAGTGATGGCTTCAGATCGAGGACTCTTTTCATGATCTGTACATTTCCAGATTTTGCTGCCACATGAAGAATAGTACTGTTCCTCCCCTTTGTCTCCTGCTCGAGATTTAAAATCTCATTTCTATTTTCATCAAAGAATCTGTCATTCGCAGAAATTGCAGCATTGAACAAAATATCATCCATTGCTACGAATTTCTTCTTGAATCTCAATCGAGACCTTGGCTTGGCAATCAGAAAAAGAATGAATCTTATAAATCATATTAAGGGTTTATATTAGGATTTAATGTGACATGTTCACAACTTATATGTGCAACTAGGAAAAAGACAAAATAGTAAAATTTAAAATGCCTCCACTTTCATAGAAGTTAATCTTCCGATGCAAATATTTTGTTTCATTTTTTGTGTTTCACTTTGTCTTCTATTAATCATAATTTGCTTTGTAATTATTTGACTTTTCTTTTAAAATAACCTAATTAAGTTTAAAATAAATAAAAAATTAAATTCATAACAAGTTGTAATTAGTAAAATATAAAATAGAATACAAAAAGTTAAACAAATGATTTGTATAAATTACGGAGAAATTAGTATCATTTTGCGCTAAGTAGCCTTCCTGTTAACCTACATGCATGTATTGCATCTATTAGTTATGAAACTAACATATTGGATATGAAACTAAGAATCTAAGATGCATGTATCAAAAAAAAAAAATCTAAGATGCATGGGTGTTTGTGTTAAATCACTTTTTTTCCGTGGTACTCTTCAAACCTAAATTGCTCGAGGCCCATATCATATTGAGACCGCAAAGCTTTTTGGCATATTAGTATGGACGTCAGATAAAAAGGGGTCGAAGAGGCCAAGCTAGGACTTTATTATTGGAGGCTGAATAGAAGCCATAATCATTAAGCATTTTTTTTTCTTATATATATTTACTTTAAAAAAAATTAATTCATATATAAAAGAAATATTTTGAGGTAAATTACAATTTATTCCATTATGATTTGACTATCATATTTAATGGAAAAACTTTCAATTGATATATATAGTTGATAACTTAAAGTTTATATTAATATAAAATTATTAGGATGCGGTCGAAATTAACAAAATTTAGAGCTCAAATAAAATTCTCATTTTCCAATTAGATCACTAATCTCTATATAACTTGAAAAATTACCTATGTTATAATTAGACTAATCTGAGTATATAATAAATCATATATTTATTACTTAAAATCCTTTAATTTATATATATATATATATATATATTTATATATATATATATATATATATATATATATATATATATGTAAGATTGAATTTATTCAACCACCTAATTGGCTTTATTCCGTGCCAAATTTGCTTGTAATTCAGCATTTAGTAACCTTGTATTTAGGTGGGTTTGATGTAAGGGTAGTGAGTGAGATAGAGTGAAGTTTGCTCAAGAGTGTGCAAGAAAACAGAGACTCGCGGCTGGGACTCGCGGGTGACTCGCGGCTGCAAGCCGCCAGACGCAGCACACGTGCCAAGCATGCTGGAAGGTGAACAGTCATGCCAGCTGGAGCACTACAGGACAAAACAGGACAACTGGCCATACGGTTATCTCGCGACTGGATCTCGCGACTTGGTCAAGCCGCGAGGTCAAGCCGCGAGCCACCCCTGTTTTGTAAAACCTGACGTTTCACATTCCTCTCCCACTCTAGTATAAATACCCCTTTTACCCACGATTGAGGGAGAGCTTCCAGAGAGAATTTTGAGAGAGAAACCCTAAAGAAAAACAAGATTGATTCACCCACAATCTATACCTTAGAGTCTCTCCAAATTCCCCAACTCTCTTCCTCTCCATTGTCAAATCCTTGAGAGGCATTATACCAGACCTGGTTCTCACCATCATCATCATTGTGAGACAGTTGTTTGGATTTCTGGGAAGCAGTTAGGAAGGAACCAATCTTCATTGGTTGATGCTATGGTTTAGTAGCGGAATCCGGGAAGCTAGAAAAGAAAAAGGTTCGGCGCAACCTCGTTGGAGCAAGAAGCTTGGAGGGCTTAGGTGCACTGGGTAGATTAGGCTTGGAGGGTCTATTGCTGTCCTTGTATCCCAACTACATTTTCTAGTGGATTATTGACCGCTTGGAGGGCGGCGGAGAGGTTTTACGCCGAGGGCTTCGGTTTCCTCTTCGATAACACATCGCGTGTTGTCTTTGTGTTTGCATCTTCCTTCCTCTCTATCTTTGCCTTTTTATTATCTGCTGTGGATTTTATTTTGTTATGGCTTAGATAGTTTTTAACCAATTTCATATTATGGCATATGTTAAGTTTCCGCACACTTGTTGTTTGACATATTGCTTGAATTGGTTAAGTTGTAAGTTGGGGGTCTAAACGTTCAAAGGTGTTTTTTACACGTTTTTGAACTTTCAATTGGTATCAGAGCGGGTACACTGTTATTGGTTTCATTACCATTGTGTGATCCTTGACTCCCTTTTGAAATGGATAGGTCTCAATCCCTAAATGCACCTCCATATTTTGATGGTAGTAATTATGCCTTTTGGAAGGTTCGCATGAGAGCATTTCTATGCTCCATTGATGAATCTGTTTGGGATGCAGTTGAGAGTGGTTGGACTAGACCTGAGGCAGCCAAATCCACATGGGATAAGGCAGCACTCGCTGCATGTAATGCTAACAGTAAAGCTTTAAATGCTATTTTCTGTGGTGTGTCTCCAGATGAATTTCACAGGATTTCTCACATCACCGTTGCCAAAGAAGCATGGGAGATATTGGAAACTACCTATGAAGGCACGAAGAAAGTGAAGGACACCAAGTTACAAATGCTGACCACCCGGTTTGAGGAGCTCAAGATGAGTGAGGATGAGTCTTTTGACTCTTTCTATGGGAAGCTAAATGAGGTGGTTGTCAGTAAGTTCAACTTGGGGGAGAAAACGGAGGATTCTAAAATCGTAAGGAAGATCCTTCGATCATTGCCGGAAAGTTTTCGTGCTAAAGTGACAGCAATTGAAGAGAGCAAGGACCTAGATGACATCAAAGTCCAAGAGCTGGTCGGTTCTCTTCAGACTTATGAAATGTCGCTGCCCAATCAACGGAAGAGTAAATCCCTTGCTCTTAAGACCATTAATGAGAAGGTAGAAGTCCATGACTCATCGGAAGACGATGTGGTTGATAAAGATGTTGCATACCTTGTAAAAAATTTCCGAAAGTTCTTGAAGTTTAAGAATAATGGAAAATTTGGTGATAAAGGAAAATTCCAAAGTTCTGGAAGGGAGAAAAGGGAATTCAAAAAGAGAGATGGTAAAGAATCCCAACCTACACAAGGTGTCACTTGCTTCGAATGTAACGGGCATGGACACTTTAAGAAGGAATGTCCGAATTATTTGAAATCGAAAGGTAAAGTGTATGCCACGACATTGAGTGACTCTGATTCGTCTGACTCAGAATCTGAAGAGAGCTGTGATGGAGAGGGGAACTATTCAGCTTTTATGACCATTGCTCACGTTGAGTCTTCAGAGGAGTTGAATCTGCTTGTACAAGACCTTGGAGAACATAGTGATGATGAATCACTAGGAATTGTTGAAGAATCAGATGCTGAACAAGATGAAAGCACAGCAAATCTTCAAGAGAATTATAACTCACTCTTGGAAAAGTCGGGTGAGTACACAAGGGTGGCCAAGGCTGCTGTGAGAAAAATGAAGAAGGCAGAGGAGGACTACAAAAGTCTCCTAATCCGATATAGAGAGGCCAAATGCGAGATAGAAATTTTGAATGGTGAGTTGTCCGAAGCTTACACAAAAGTAAGATTTCTTGAGAATGAGGTTGTGCAAGCAAATGCTAAAGTAGAGAGGGTCACCACCAAGAAGCTTGATGATGTTATCTCATCTCAAAAGAGCTTTTCAGACAAATCCGGATTGGGATATACCGGAGGAAGTAGCTCATCTGGAAATGTCACTAAAGAAGTGAAGTTTGTTAAGGCTAAAGATCCAGTTGTAGCTGACCTTACTGATGAGAAACTCAAAATGGAGGAGAAGAAGAATGTGGTGAACCAACGGATGCTGAATTCCCGTAGTCAATCTGTGGGCAGATCCGAATCTCGTGCCAAGTCACGTCCACGACCACAAAGAGGTCCTAGAGTGACTTATGTGTGTCATTATTGCGGACTTCAAGGGCATACTCGACCAAATTGCCAAAAGCTGAGAGCAAAGAACAGTGCAACTCCTCAAAGGTCAGGAGGACCTAGAAATGATAGAATAGTTTGGGCAGGTGATCAATCTAGAGATCAGAATGGTGATCCCGGAATGATGAACGTGATGAAGATGATTGGTGCATTCACCAACTGCTTGGAAAGCTTCTCACGAAGGTTTGAAAGCCCTAACTCCCGTACCCAATCCTATAAGGAAATCACCCCAAACGCAAGTGACGTGTGGGTGAAAAAGGGTACTCATGCATAAGCATTAGAACATGTCCATGCATTAATACTTCCTATGCTTTGTGACAATGTTTGTTTGTTTTTCTTGCTGTTTTTGCTATTGGTTGTTTGCTTGTCTTCTTGTGTATATTTCTTTTGTCTTATCAATCTTTTTGCTTCGTGTGTCAAAAATCCAAAAATCACATAAAAAATTAGAAAATCAAAAAGCTTGATTGACTTTGTTGAGTTTTTGTCTCAAAACTTGTTTTGCCGTGTACCTTTGTGCTAATGGCTTTGTGCATTTTCGAGCATTGCTTGTCTTCATGCACTCATATCTATGTGGGAGAAATTTTGAAATCTTTGTGATTGTTGTAAATAGATCTTCAAACTTGTCATGAATGATTAGTGAATGGTTTTGTTGATCTTGAGACTTGCATAGACTTGTGTCTATATATCTTCCCACTCTTTATTGTTGTTTTTGCTAAAAAGAGCTCACCAAATGTAAATCTCCAAATGAAAAGAGATATTGAGCTGCAAAAGCCTGTCGCACATACTAGTATTCGACTAGGAAAAAGGGAAAGCGACCAAAAATTAAAGAGAAATGTTTTATTCAAAAAGCCAAAGGCTTGTTCATCAAAAGGAAATGTCAACTATCACTCTCACAATGAGAGGTGATTGCCTCAAAAGATCAAAAAGATCAAATGTTGATTAATTGTGGAGTCAAATGTAAAGCTCCAAGTTATTTTATCAAGTTTTTGTGGGAGGTCATATATACATTCTTCTATAATTGAGATGGGTCACATAATCTAGTGCTAATTGTGTATGTCTTGATTGAATTGATCATTGAAGCTTCACATTAGACTAAGGACTATCTCATTGTTGATATCCACACACAACACACAAGTTTATGTTCAATAAATGCCATATTCATTTGTGTGATTGTACTTGATAAAATGTGTTTTCACATGCTCAATCTTTGTTAAATCAAGCACAAAAAGATTTTTTGAGTGTTTTAAGTGTTTTTGGAAAGTATTTTGGTTGAAAAATCTGAAAATTTCAAAACTCCAGTTTTGCCCTGTTTTGGCGGCTCAGTCGCGGGTATTTCAAGTCGCGAGCCTCAGTCGCATCTTCGCTGGTCATTTTTGGCGACTTGTTCGCGAGTGAAAGGTCCAGTCGCGAGGTTATTCAGAGATTTTCGCGGCTCATCTCGCGACTCTTTCGCGGGTATACCTTCCAGTCGCGAAAAACACTTAGAAAAATTTTTCAAATTTTTATCCTTAAGTGCTTTGGCGGCTTGATCTGGCGACTGTGTGGCGACTTAATCAAGTCGCAAAAATCGCGTGTTTGGCAGAAAAAGGAGCAGTTTTTAAATCTTTTTCAGTTTTCCCTCGAACTTTAGTAACTGTTCATTTTCTCTCTAAAATATCTCCTTTCCAAACACTCAGTGAATCCATTTTCAAACCCCATTGGTGCTTCATTTCTTCTCCAAATCATTAAGAAAAGGTATGGGTTTTACTTTCTCAATCTCATTTTTCCCTTTTCCTGCATATTTTTGTTACTGTTTGGATTGATATTGTGTTCGAAATTCTTCTCTCATTGTGTAATGGGTTTGGCGTGTCTTGCTTGATATTGCTCTCATCTGTTTTTATGTAGAACGGTCACAATGTGTTTTTCATTGCTCTGATATTTGCCTATTTGTGTGTCTGACAATCGTTTCTTACATGGGTTTGGTGTTTATTTAATTTACTCATTTCTCTTGCTTGAGTATTGATGTTGGATTTCGGTATTGGTTACTAAGTGTTTATGATATCATAATGTGTGTCTCTCAACCATGTGGCCTAGTATAGATGATTTGTTTCTTCTTGCTGAAATATTATCCATTGTTCATATATCTTGTGGAGTGTTTTTATGTTATCAGTTTTCAATGTTCGAATGCTGTATCCGTTTGCATATCATGGTCATGGTAACCTGTCTAATTGACAGTTTTGTCAGTTGTTGACATTCATTTTGTGCTCCTTTGTTTTGATTGGAAGTTTGGTTGGGTCTACACTACCTTCAGTTTGTATTTATGTGTTGGATTTTTTTTACTGAATCTTGTTGACATTCATCTTGTGTGGTACTGCTGTTGGTTCTTTGCTATGGGCCTGTTATCTTGCAGATGTCTCGTCGATCTTCCAGGGGTAAAGGCGTTGTTGCTGACGAACCAGCAACACCAGTTGCTAAAAGGACTCGACTATCATCTCAAGCATCTCAAGATCCCAATGAGGATAGATTCAGACTTCCGCTTAACTCTCACGTCTACTCAAACGTGTTTGACAAGTCAACCACTATAGTGGAACGGGTGGTGGAGTTTAACACCTTAGGGACCACTTTCATCCCTCGAATCTTTGAGAAACGAGATTGGGCAAACCTGTTCGGGAACTTTGATGATCCAATCTAACTCTTATCTATACTCTTGGTTTAAACTTTAACATATTTTGATGATGTTATTCAGGATGTTTTGTTATCTGTACCCATGTGCTTTTGTAAGCTTTTAGGGTTTATGTTTTATGCATAGTTTGTAGGCTTTATAGTTTGTACCTTGCTAATTGCAGCCTTTATGCTATGATTGAAATCAGTACTCTGATCTAAATGTTCTGCATTTTGATATTTGTACTGTCACTCTTGTGCCCTTGTAGGATTGTTCCTAGATGCATATACCTTGTGTGTTATGCATTGGTTGAGTGTTGAACATACAAGTGTCTTGCCTTGTGCTTGTTAACTTGTATGTCCTTGTGTTCATTCCAAGTGTGAATGAGCACTGTGATCACTACCTTGTGGTGTTCACTTGGTTGATCAAGCCATGGCTTGTTTCTTAACTCCATCTTTGCTTGATCACATATTGCCTGTTTCATATGCATTTTATAATTTTTCTGCTTACAATGATCATGGTGTATTGTTGTGTTTCAGGAGTATTATGTTCATATGATTCAAGTGCCTCACAGTTTCTAGAGTTAGGTGTGAGTGAGTTTTGTTCAACTGTTCCCAACTCACATGTTAAGTCTAGAGTCTGTTTTAGGGTTTTGTCACGGAATAGCCAAAGGGGGAGATTGTAAGATTGAATTTATTCAACCACCTAATTGGCTTTATTCCGTGCCAAATTTTCTTGTAATTCAGCATTTAGTAACCCTGTATTTAGGTGGGTTTGATGTAAGGGTAGTGAGTGAGATAGAGTGAAGTTTGCTCAAGAGTGTGCAAGAAAACAGAGACTCGCGGCTGGGACTCGCGGGTGACTCGCGGCTGCAAGCCGCCAGACGCAGCACACGTGCCAAGCATGCTGGAAGGTGAACAGTCATGCCAGCTGGAGCACTACAGGACAAAACAGGACAACTGGCCATACGGTTATCTCGCGACTGGATCTCGCGACTTGGTCAAGCCGCGAGGTCAAGCCGCGAGCCACCCCTGTTTTGTAAAACCTGACGTTTCACATTCCTCTCCCACTCTAGTATAAATACCCCTTTTACCCACGATTGAGGGAGAGCTTCCAGAGAGAATTTTGAGAGAGAAACCCTAAAGAAAAACAAGATTGATTCACCCACAATCTATACCTTAGAGTCTCTCCAAATTCCCCAACTCTCTTCCTCTCCATTGTCAAATCCTTGAGAGGCATTATACCAGACCTGGTTCTCACCATCATCATCATTGTGAGACAGTTGTTTGGATTTCTGGGAAGCAGTTAGGAAGGAACCAATCTTCATTGGTTGATGCTATGGTCTAGTAGCGGAATCCGGGAAGCTAGAAAAGAAAAAGGTTCGGCGCAACCTCGTTGGAGCAAGAAGCTTGGAGGGCTTAGGTGCACTGGGTAGATTAGGCTTGGAGGGTCTATTGCTGTCCTTGTATCCCAACTACATTTTCTGGGTCAGAGGAACGCAGTTTAGTGTTTCCCCAGACTCCATTGCAGATCTTCTCGGTATCACCAGACCGCAGAATGTGAATATAACTCCTTACGATGATCGAACTCCAGAAGTTGGAGAAATCCTACAAATCCTAGGATCCGATCATGAAGTATCCAGTGCAGGAACATCCATCAGCACTGCAAAGTTTGCACCAGAACTGACCACACTGAAGTTGATCATGTTCACCAATCTCTACCCACTGTCCAACACTACATTCATCAATCTTGGGAGAGCTCTATTCCTTTGTGATCTTATTACTGGAGCCCCCATTGATATATGTGCTCACATCTACTACACCTTGAGGAAGACCGCTTGTCGAACTGCAGCTCGAGGAATCATCCCATTTTGCAGTCTAGTCATGAAGCTCATTCTACGTGAAGGCATTACTCCCCCTGCAGATGGAAAGATGTTGTCCCGTCAGCGTCCTATTTCCATGGTCACTCTTCAAGCTAGCAGAAGTCACTCCTCTAACACACCAAGGAGTGCTCACATCTCTCCGGTCACTCCATCTGCCCCTGACTCAGAAACACATGCACATACCACATCTACTTCACGTGCTGTTCCTGAAGCTTCACCGGCTAGTATTCCGCAAGCACAGACTGCTCCTCATACTGATAGAGTCAGCAGTGCACTTGAGCATATTCAGAAACGCATTGAGGAGCTTGTGGCACTTCTCTACTCCACAAACAACCATGTACAAATGCGTCTTGAGACTATGGAGAATCAGCTAGATGCTATTCAACAAAGGTTGGACGAGAGCCTTTAGCTATTCGTGCCAAAAAGGGGGAGAGCATTCAGTAAGGGGGAGAAAGTTCAAAGGGAAGTGAGCATAAGTGTGCATAGTGATAGGGGGAGTTCTCACATACTTTTGCCATACTTTTGTTTTAAGTCTTATTCTTTAAACTTGTCTTTTATGGGTTTGATACACTGTGTTTTGGTGTATAGTTGTTTCTAACTCTTATCTATACTCTTGGTTTAAACTTTAACATATTTTGATGATGTTATTCAGGATGTTTTGTTATCTGTACCCATGTGCTTTTGTAAGCTTTTAGGGTTTATGTTTTATGCATAGTTTGTAGGCTTTATGGTTTGTACCTTGCTAATTGCAGCCTTTATGCTATGATTGAAATCAGTACTCTGATCTAAATGTTCTGCATTTTGATATTTGTACTGTCACTCTTGTGCCCTTGTAGGATTGTTCCTAGATGCATATACCTTGTGTGTTATGCATTGGTTGAGTGTTGAACATACAAGTGTCTTGCCTTGTGCTTGTTAACTTGTATGTCCTTGTGTTCATTCCAAGTGTGAATGAGCACTGTGATCACTACCTTGTGGTGTTCACTTGGTTGATCAAGCCATGGCTTGTTTCTTAACTCCATCTTTGCTTGATCACATATTGCCTGTTTCATATGCATTTTATAATTTTTCTGCTTACAATGATCATGGTGTATTGTTGTGTTTCAGGAGTATTATGTTCATATGATTCAAGTGCCTCACAGTTTCTAGAGTTAGGTGTGAGTGAGTTTTGTTCAACTGTTCCCAACTCACATGTTAAGTCTAGAGTCTGTTTTAGGGTTTTGTCACGGAATAGCCAAAGGGGGAGATTGTAAGATTGAATTTATTCAACCACCTAATTGGCTTTATTCCGTGCCAAATTTGCTTGTAATTCAGCATTTAGTAACCCTGTATTTAGGTGGGTTTGATGTAAGGGTAGTGAGTGAGATAGAGTGAAGTTTGCTCAAGAGTGTGCAAGAAAACAGAGACTCGCGGCTGGGACTCGCGGGTGACTCGCGGCTGCAAGCCGCCAGACGCAGCACACGTGCCAAGCATGCTGGAAGGTGAACAGTCATGCCAGCTGGAGCACTACAGGACAAAACAGGACAACTGGCCATACGATTATCTCGCGACTGGATCTCGCGACTTGGTCAAGCCGCGAGCCACCCCTGTTTTGTAAAACCTGACGTTTCACATTCCTCTCCCACTCTAGTATAAATACCCCTTTTACCCACGATTGAGGGAGAGCTTCCAGAGAGAATTTTGAGAGAGAAACCCTAAAGAAAAACAAGATTGATTCACCCACAATCTATACCTTAGAGTCTCTCCAAATTCCCCAACTCTCTTCCTCTCCATTGTCAAATCCTTGAGAGGCATTATACCAAACCTGGTTCTCACCATCATCATCATTGTGAGACAGTTGTTTGGATTTCTGGGAAGCAGTTAGGAAGGAACCAATCTTCATTGGTTGATGCTATGGTCTAGTAGCGGAATCCGGGAAGCTAGAAAAGAAAAAGGTTCGGCGCAACCTCGTTGGAGCAAGAAGCTTGGAGGGCTTAGGTGCACTGGGTAGATTAGGCTTGGAGGGTCTATTGCTGTCCTTGTATCCCAACTACATTTTCTAGTGGATTATTGATCGCTTGGAGGGCGGCGGAGAGGTTTTACGCCGAGGGTTTCGGTTTCCTCTTCGATAACACATCGCGTGTTGTCTTTGTGTTTGCATCTTCCTTCCTCTCTATCTTTGCCTTTTTATTATCTGCTGTGGATTTTATTTTGTTATGGCTTAGATAGTTTTTAACCAATTTCATATTATGGCATATGTTAAGTTTCCGCACACTTGTTGTTTGACATATTGCTTGAATTGGTTAAGTTGTAAGTTGGGGGTCTAAACGTTCAAAGGTGTTTTTTACACGTTTTTGAACTTTCAATATATAAAAGACTATCACTAAAGATAAAATTTATTTTTTCAAGACCCATTATATTATGGGCAAAACTTAGGTATATATTCTTGGATGCCGTACTTTAGATTTCTTAATTAAATTCATATATATAATTGCATTTTTTTTCTCAATGATCACATGATTGTATTGGCCAATAATGAAGCACAAACATTGTTACGTTTTTCAGAATAATTAATTCAATAAAAAATGTGTTCAAATTTAATTGTCAAATGCACTATACCTAAAAGACTGTATAAACTATTATGAGATAATGAATTTATTCATTTAATCTAACATGTTAAGAATTGGTGATTTAACATGCTTAAATGATTAAAAAAAAAAAAAGTGCTCATCTATAGAAGTAGAACACTCTCCCCAGTCCCCACCTTCTTTTTGTTAATACTCACTTCCTCCTCTTCATCTTCTTCCTCTTTCTTCTTTCCTTACTTCGTCTTAGAGCTGCCCAATATTCACTGGATCTAAGCGTTCACATCATCAATACGGTTTTCTGTTGAAACCATGGGCTCGATACTTATTATGTAAAATGTTTAGGGGCAGTTTTGTCAAACTAAACATAAAATTTAATTTCCGTTTTATTTTTAGGATGAAATTTTCTGTTTGAAAATGAAGAATATGGACAATAGTGTGCATTTTAACAACATACTTCATAACTTGTTAAGGTATGAAGTAGTATTTAAAGTTTTAAAAATCAAACAGGACCAGTCAGTCCAAGTGGTTCAACCAGGAATCGGATACCAATTTAATTCGGTAAAAACCCCTAAAACTGACTAAAACATGTCAAAAACTAGTAAAAATAGGAAACTAAGAGCAAAAACGGTTCATTGACCGTACCAGTTTATAAAACAATGGTAGTATCAATTATAAAATAAGTTCACCTCAATATATATATATATATATAGAAAATTACAACTTACTTACTTGTAGTTTGACCGAAATTTAAGTTGTCTACTTGTGGTTTGAAATTTGACACTTTACCCATCTGAGGTTAGTTCAGTTAGAGTTTCATAACTCACCTCTATTAAAAACATGGTTTAATATGTAATTTTATCCACTTTTATGTCTTTCTCCTCAAAAAAAAAAAAAAAAAAAAAAAAAAACCCATAAAAATACAAGATCAAATAAGATGAAAAAAAGAATACAGCGGAACACTTGCATCATGAGATTTCAAACCACATGTAAACAACTTAAATTTATGTCAAACTTCATGTGGGTAAAATATCAAATTTCAAACCACAAGTAGGTAACTTAAATTTGGGCAAAACTGCAAATGGATAAATTGTACTTTGCCAAAAAAATAAGTTCAAAATCTTTTTTTTTTTTACCAGTTAACAAGAGATTTTATCTGTTAAACCACTCTACTCTTCTTTACTCTTCCTTCCTCCTCCTCCTCCTCCATCCCTAAAGCTCTTTTAAGACCATGCATTACGTGAAATCTCATTTAAAATAAGGCATGGCCATTACTGGCCAACCCTCTTGTCCGATTTCTTTTAATATGCTAACAGACTCCAGGCCTGCTAGAAACATGGACCTAACTAGAGTCATTTAATTATTATGATATTTGCAAATCTTTTGTACAATCCACTTTATAAGATAACCGTAGAGCAGTACATATTAATGGTTATTCTTAAATGTGTCCATGAGTATGTAGGCATTACAAACTAGTAGGCAATTAAACTGGGCAAACAAACTAAAATTGTGTAGTGGGCATCTTTGGTATCAAATATTTGATGGGGTGCTTCTGATCGGAGCAGATGACTTATTCCTAGGCGGCTAGGCCTATGAATCCGGGTACATTTTCTAACAATATTCTATGGTCATCTACTCATCTCTATTTCAAAGCTCTATGCATGAAAATAAATAAATAAATAAAGATAAACAAAATAAAAGAACGAGAGCTCTTACCTAAATAGATATGATTTAGTTCTGCAAACATGCCCTCGTTGGTGTTCGTGCTCCCAACTTTCCAGAAGCCATTCACATTTATAGACAACAGTTTCCTGGACCACAAGCTCTAGAACATGTTTTAAGTGATGAGGGATAATCTTCTCTTTTCTTTTTGTCAAGAATTGTGAAGTAAAGAATATAAGAAAAGAAAAGAAAGAAAATTTCTTATGAGTATTCTGATCAAGTGACTTGAAATAGTAGGAAAGAAGAACAAGCAACAACGTATTATTAAGAAATTCAAGAGATATGATAAAGGAAAGAAACAATAACTATATAGTTACCAAAATTTTCACAAATTATTTCACAACTACGAGATGACAAATTATTAATGATAAATGATAATTTAATGTTAGGAGTGGGCCCCAAACCAAGAAAAACATGCCAATTTAATTGTTGTGAAAATCATCATATATGTAGCGCTATTCATAAAGGAATTGTTTTATTTTTAATGTTTTAATTATGATAATTCAATAATTACGATGAGAGAGGGAAATATGAACCTTATAATCTTATATATGTTTTTGATGAAAATATTAGAAAGTGTAAGTTAAGATATAAAACTCTCAATGAAATTCTGTACTTAAAAATAAAGAAATGAAAACATTTTTATTAACGTTCTCTTGAAGTGACTTAAAATAGTAAGAATGAAGTATGAGTTTGGAGCATATTATATTAAAGAATACAAGTAAGAGATATAGTAAAGGTGTAAAGATTTGTGCTCAAGTAAGGGTACGTTTGGTACACTGAATGAGGATTACGATAAGAATTATAATCTTTATTACTAGGAATAAAATGTGTTGTAATGTAACAACTAAACCTATTCATTAGTTTGGTTGTGAGTTATAACATTAGAATGAAACTTAACATTTATTTTAGGAAATTTCTTCCTCATACAATTATATCTCCTTAAAAATTGTTATTTTTAAATTTAAGAGAGATATGTGTTATTTTTTATGATTTTTTATTTTTATAATTGTTAGATGTATATGGAAAGTTTGTTTATTTGGAAATTTATTAATTTTTGAAATTATTGCTCTTACTAAGGAATAGCTAATACAACATTTTAAAAATGAATAGTTATTCCTCATTTTGAAGAATAGCTATTCATAAGGAATGATTATTCCTTGTAATAAAAACATAACCAAACTAAAGAATAACTAAACCATAGGAATAACTATTACATTACAACGCCTATTACAGTCTACCAAACATGCTCTAAGGGATATAATAAGGAATTATGTACTAAAGAATTAAAAAAAAATGAAAAGAAAAGCTTTTACTGGCTTGAAAAGAAAATTAAGTGTGTGTTTGGATACTGTTTATTTTGTTAAAAACTGAAAACAATAAAAAAATAATTTCTGCAACACTGTTCACTCTTTTAACACTGTAGCTTTGCCTACTTGCACTGTTCATATCCCATGAACAGGGCAAGAGGCGCTGGTCAAGAAAAGAAAAAAAAAAAAAGAAAAAAAAAAGAAAAAAAAGAAGAAGAAGTAGACACAGACATGAACGTGGAACGCACAATCCAAACGGAGCTTAAACCATTTTTCTTCTAATACTTCTGACTGTTAAAGTATTTGTCAAGCCTCAAACATATTTATGTTAGAGGCATCAAGGTTAGGGTTCTTAAGACTCACCAATCCTTTAAACTCGACTAACCTAACACAAACAATTTCAAACGGTTGGGTACTTATTATAAATCAAAATTTTCCGTACCACTTTCTCCGTTCCTCTATGTACCACAAATTAAAATCTACCTTGTGTCTCGGTCAAAAAAAAAAAAAATCTGCCTTGTGTCTATTATTAACCGTCATTCCACACTTGATCTTAACAGCTATTCTTAAATGTGTCGTTAATTAAAGTGGGGCAACCAATTTGAAAAAAATAAATAATAATGACTTTGATAGGCGCACTACCGTTTTTACTTTTAAAAAAAAAAACAGTAAAGCAAGGCCCATATTTGAACGTTCTTATGCATAAAAATAAATATAAAAAAATAAAAAATAAAGGCCCATTATGAACATCCTGTTACTTGAATAGATACGATTTAGTTTTTGTTTTAGTCCGCAAGCTTGGCCCACTTTATTTTTTGCCCTTGAATCGACATGAACAGCCTGTTACTCGAATAGATATGATTTAGTTCCGCAAGCTGGCCCAGGTATCCGTAAGTCAGACAACAATTTAGCAATAAGGAAGTAAGAGCTAGAATCACGAATTCTATGGAGGGATTCAAGCAAAGGAACTATGTACTAAGAACGAAAAAGGAAGTTTTTTTTATTAGTGTTTTGATCAAGTGATTGGTATGAAGGAAATATAGGCAAGAATATATTATATTATGAAATATAATATATGTGAGAGGAAAATGGTGAAAAGGAAAGCTACTTTAGAAAGTTGAGTTACTTAGAGAAAAGAAATAATGAACTAGCTCTTCAAAATACACACTCTTGGAATAATACCTCATAAGTAGGATTTCTTGGATTCAAATTCAACTAGTTACCAAGATGACAGCTTTGCTTATTTATATATACATAAGCAAGCTGTTGAGTTGGTTACAATAACCTACTATGTGGCTGCCATGTGATTGACCAAACACCTAACAAACTTCTCTAACTAATTGATAAGTTACTATACTTATCACTACTAATCTTATCAACTAACTAACTTCTTGTTACAATTAAGAGCAGCTACTTATCATACAACATAGTAAACAACTAGATTTAAAAATACACTGCATCAATATGCTAAAGAAATTATGTACTAAAGAATATAAAAAAGGAAAAGAAATTGTTTTATTAATGTGCCATTGAACCAACTTAAAACAATTATTCTAGGATCACACACTTCACCACAACTTAATGACATATGTGATTGTGTTTGGCATATTATTAATCGCATATGGACTGACTGTTTTTTCTTTACCACTCAATATTACACATATCATCAAATTATGACAAAATGTTTGTCTACATGTTTACTCGACTTAAAATAGTAAGAAAGAAGTATGGTCTAGGAATATATTATATTAAGGAATCCAAGGGATATAATAAAAGAAATATATACTAAACGTTTTACAATAGTAAAGACAAATTCTTGTTACTTATCTATTGAAGTGACTTAAAAAGAGGGGAAAACAGCTATTCTTGTTATTGTTATTGTTATTTTATTTTTTATTTTTTATTTTTTTGAGAAGCTTGTTATTGTTCTTTTCAAGCCTCAAAATTATATACGTTGAAGATATCAAGGTTAGGGGCCACAAGACTAGTCACTAACCCTTTAATCCTAACCAATCGAACCGATCTCACCTGACTCAAAGGGTCATAGGCAATTTCAAATGTGTGGCTTGATCGCTAGTGGGTTTTATCTGCCTTAAAAAGTAGGTTAATAGTTGAGTATTGGGTTTAAAGAAACTGCACACAAGGATTGTCGATAGGCTTAGCGGTAGACTTTCTTATGCTTAAGTTAATAAATATAGTGTGCTTAAATTCTATTTTCTATCACTCCCCACCCCAACACACCCCCCCCCCCCCCCCCCCCACGCACAAACACCCAAAGCAGAAATATTAGACATAAAACACACGGATTGTCGATAGGCTAAGTAGTAGACTTTCTTATGCTTAAGTCAGTAAATATAGTGTGCTTTAAATTCTAGATGGGTTATAAGAGTTGAGACTAAGATTGGAAACAAGTTCTGGTAGAGCCACACATTTGTCATTTGAGCAAGGGTTTCTGTCATGGGGGTTTATTTGTACTTGATGGTGATTGTGAGAACATGAAATAAATCTAGTACTTCTTTTGCTTATTTGTACTTGATTTTGATTATGAGAACATGGAATAAAGCTAGTACTTCTTTTGATTATATTGTTGAGTCTTTGGGTATTTGGCATGGTGGAATGAAACAAATGAGTTCAACTCCAACTTAACTAAGTAAGAGTACTTAAAAGGTCAAATATGTGTAAAGGCAAAACACTTTAAAAACTTTCAAATGGTTGAAAGGAGTCTTGGACTGTTAGAAGTCACCCATAGTGGCTTAGAAAAAAAAAATTGGATTACAACAAGCTCTTAACAATGGCATAAAAAGCTTAATAAAGCTTTGGTTTTTGATAGAATTGTTTTGAACAAACTTGATAGATGTATGAATAAAAAATAAAATCTTTTTGGTGATAGTGACATTTTCATGTGCCTATATGTGGATGACATGCTATTTTGAGAGTTGATATGAATTATTAAAGACCTTTTATTCTTTGATATGAAAAAACCTTGTACAAATAGATGTAACTTTGAATAAAAGGAAAAATAATAATAAAATTGGGAATCTTCCATTGCACAATCTGAGCATGCTAAATTATTGGTGGTATGATATTTTTAATAAACTGTACACATCCAAACATTGCATATGATGTTGGTAAAACCTTGTAGATATCTTGCCTATGAACATTTGAATGCTCCAACTCGTCTCTTGAGATATATGAAAGGGCACCATGAACTTGGGCCTTACATCTACAGGGTGTCCAACAATATTACAAGACTGTTGTGATACAAATTGGATATCAAATGATGATAAGACCCACTCCACTAGTGGCTATGTTTTCGCTCTAGGTGAGGGAGCTATACTTTGTACGTCTTCTAAACAAACTTGTGATGCTTGATCAACTATGGAATTTGAGTTTGTTACTTTAGAAAAGGCATGTATTAAAGTTGAGATATCTACTTGCTAAAATACTAATATCATCATATTATTGTATTTTGATTAACAAGCTATAAATATATGTGGAAAAATTAAGCTTTATGATGGGAAGAAGAGGAATATGCACCTAAGGCACAACATAGTGTGACATCTTATAAGTAATGGTGTAATTGCCATGGAGTTTGTGTGGTTAGAAAAGAATTTGCAGATCCTCTTACCAAAAGGGATAACTACACAATTAGTCTATGATACATTGAGAGGGATGGGACCTAAGCCCATTGAGTGAATCACCCATGATGACGACTGAACCTTTGTTTAAAAGGTTCAATGGGCGTGATGGAGAGATTCAAGATTGCACTATCAATGAGAATGAGATCTCATTGCCCCTCCCTATGGTGTAGATAGTGCTCACTACCAAACTAATGAGGTTGAGTTCTATAACTTTTAATGAATTCATAGCCTTTAAGGGTGGTGTGTGGTAGTGCGCACTTGATGAATTTAACTATGTGAGTATGGAGGTGGGGCCACCTCCTATGAGAGTGAGGGCAAACTCTCTAGAGAACTCATGAAAACCCAGGTAGGGTGCATGGCTAAAATGCGCCAAATCGAAAACTTGTCAAAGGATTCACAAGAAAAAGGTGTTTATATTCAGCGGTTTATGAATCTAGTTCAAGATCTTGTATCACCAAGTATTTGTAAACTCTAAAATTTAAACACCAAGTGTTGATTCAAGTCCACAAGACATCAGCACTAATTCATCTTGTGACTGCCCATTTCTTACTTTATAAAATAAAGAAAATTTCAAAACATGTAGGGGAATGTTGGGTATGTTTTTCAAATTTAAAAGGAAACTAATTTTATTAAATGGTGGGTAATTTCTAGTGCCACCTGGATTGCTATTGACCAAAATTAGTGGATGTGGTTGGTGAGGATTAAACTCACCAGCCCCACCATCAGCTTTACCCCATACCCACGGCCTTCTTTCTTTATTCACAAACAAAATCAGCCCTTCACAATATCATCACTTTCCTTTCTAACTTTCACCTATCTTGCCTTAACCAATTCAAATCCCTATCAAATATCCCTATAATACCAGTAGATGTTGAAGGAAATCAAAGGGATAATTATGGAGTGCTTATATCACGGCAGATTCTCAAATTTGTGTTGGCTTTTGTCAACTCTTTTGCTAAAAATATTCCATTGGCTCTTCTATATAACCAAAAGGCCATTCCTCTTTCAAATGTGTGAGAAGTAGAAGGAAAAAAATAGAGTTCATCTAATATACCATTTCCTCTATCTTTCTTCAATCTTTATATTGGGCATCCAATGACAAGTTCGAAGTTCTATTTGTGAGTGCATACTAACAGAGCTGTTGTTGTATCCAGGAGAGTGACCACTTGATCCATTTGCAGCAACGGAGTCATTTTAGTTGGGGCAAAATTGCTTCTTTAGGACAGCAGATTAAGTTCTGTGCCTCGACTCAAATCGATAAGTTTATATCTCTCTACACTCTTATCTTATATCTTTAATCAGTTTTGTATTTTGTTAATTAATTTGGGCAAATTTCAAACCTTATTTCCAACTCAAGGGATTAACAAAATGTTGATTCTTAGAACTTTTTCTCCTCTATATATACTATTCTTACTATGCAGAGTAGTATAAAGACAATTTTGTCTTGGCTTCTTGTTGTTGAAGGATTGAAGGAGAGTATGAATGGTAGGATGATCCAACGAACTAGGGTTTGTGTTTGGTTGGTGGAGGAATGTTTGAAAATATTTTTTTGGGTGAATGGAGAAGGGTTTCTAAACCTAAGGGTTTGAGATATCTTTATGGAGTATAAGAGTTCACACCAATGGTTCCATTTCCAGCCTAATTCTATGTAATTCTCTCTAGGTGCTTTTTGGTGTCCTCAATGTTGAGTATATACATGGTAGAGCTCAAGATCTTAGAGTTCAATTAGAAAACTTTAATTTCAAAGTTATCCAACTCATATTTATCACATAAGATGATAAGATAAGAGTACAAGTTAGAATAATCGAGTTAATTACTGAATTAAAATTAATATATGGACAAAGATTTCCTCTAAGGCCATTTAGAGAATTTAATTTCCTTTAACCCCTAAGTATATGGAAATTCATAAAATCATCAACGTGTATTAAATAAAATTATTAATGAAATTATTTGATTAACAAGATGCATGATTCACTAAATAGGTCATTTGACTAAAAATATATATATGAATGATTATTTGAATTTTCATGTAGTTCTATAAACCAATTTGGAAGTGAACTATGCCCTATAGATAGTGGACAATGGTGCATAAGATGATTTAAGTCTAAAAAAGAAAAAAAAAAAAAAATAGATAATTAAAGTGGTCACTATTGGGCAACTT
The DNA here is from genome assembly GCA_028535165.1 of Quercus tomentella. Lineage (NCBI taxonomy): Eukaryota > Viridiplantae > Streptophyta > Magnoliopsida > Fagales > Fagaceae > Quercus > Quercus tomentella. The sequence continues at coordinate 20,693,192 of JAPQVY010000089.1, read as the reverse complement.
TTCACACACGGGCATCTTGCTATCAAATATGTAATAGGTATGGGGGTAAGCTACAAACAAAGGGTGCCGTTCTGAGGGCACTGGGGGCGGAAGCATAAATAGGTTACAGTTGTAGTTCCAGTACAAGAGTAAACTAGTGGGGAGGAAAAGAAGAGAGTCATTCTGATTACAAAGTAGTTTAGAGTACTGAGTAAAATTGGAACTCTGAGGTAGTATCTTAAACTAAGCCTTTGATAGCTAATAGTTCAAACTAAGCCTGCTGAAGACTGAGGCCAAGGGTGCCTTATATAGCTGGAGGGAGCCTTGGATCAGGTCAGGAAACTGCTGGAATTGCGGACGGAAATCACGGAAGGTAAATTGCTTTTACTGAGGTGAATATCTTTTCCACCGAAAGCAACAGTAACTTTAATGATTCTGTCTGGGGTACTGTAGAGTGAACAGTAACTGGTCACTGTTTGTGAACAGTGTCTTGTCCCCTTGCTTTTCTGAATAGTAAAACTGCATAGTGTTCTGGACTGTGCAGTGAATAGTAGCTTGTCTGCAACTTTGCTGGAATGGGTACTGTTCAGAATAGTAACCGATTTTGCAAAGGTGGTTCTTGAGCTATACTGGGGCTTCTGGAGCTGTTCTGGAGCATCAGGAAGCGTTTTCTGGAAATGACTCAGTCGCTGTCCAAATTATAACCATCATAAGGATCTTGTGCATCCTGGAATGGGTCAAACGGGACACGACTGCAAGAGGCTTCTGAAGAGGCAGGAGAGTTCTTTTCTTCTGACTCTAAATGTTCTGATTGGAGAAGCAATTGCTGGGCTAGATCTTTGAGTTCTCTGCTAGATTTTTCGGCATATTGAGCGGATTCTAGGCTGGACTGTGATCTGGTGTGATGAGCAATGGTTCTCTGTACTGGAAGGGGAAAGTCCTTGTAAACTTTGGAGATAGCATCTGTTGGTCTGAATTTGTCCCACCATTTTACAAAGAATTCCCTATCGAGTAGATTTTTGTTGATAGCATAATTCCACATGCTAATCCAGTGGATCTTGTATTGTATTGTCATATGCAAGATGGCTGGAAACTGGGAGGAATGCTTGTCAGTCTGGAATCTTGAACTGAAATATCTTAGTGCATCCTGTAGAGGTTCAGGGAAGTTTTGTGGAATTGATCCAAACATTTCCCACCACTTGAGGAACCACGAAGGTATCTGTCCTTTGAATTTCCTGTCAAACTGAATGAACCATGAGTGGTCATAATTATCATTTTGGAAGAATAATACCTTTTCAAAGGCATCCATATAATCATAATAATTGTACAAGGGTTCTGATCCTTTGAGAACTGTAAGGGTTTTGAGCGAAGAGGGGTGTCCCCATTCTTTGCAGCTTACAAAACTCTGAATTATGAATTTATGGAATAGGACTTTTGAGGGATTATTCCTTTCTCTGATGTCTTCTATTCTGGCAGACTTTTCTTGGATGAGAATGCCTTTATAGAATTTGATGTTCTTTTCTGGGCTTCTGGGAAGGAAATGCCATTCATGGGGCAATACTTCCATTGCTAAAGCTAGAGGATCTGTTATGTGGGCCAAGTGTGGCTCAATATAAGAGATATGCTGAACAAAAGATTTCTTGATATAAGGAGCTCTTCCTGTTCTTGGAGGAAGGGTGAAAGAAGGTTGCCTGGGCACAATTGGGCCGAGGGGATCTTCTACTGCATATGGAGAAATTTCCTTAGGGGGAGGTGAAGCTAAAGCAGAGCTATAACTGTGTTGTCCTTGGGGCCTTTGGTAATTTGGTTTTGGGATTGTGGAGACCAAATATCGATTGGCAACAATGGATGGGGACACAGGTAAGGTCTTAGGAGAGGCAGAAAAAGGTACTAAAGGGCCAGGGTTTTGTACCTGACTCGTACTCCTAGTGGTTGGTTTAGGCAACTTGGGAGGTTGGGGTTGTACGGGTTTCTTTCCGGACATTTTGGACTGGATTCTGCAAAAATTCACGGGTTAGGAAGTCAGGTATACTGTTCTGAGTTCCTGCAATGAATTCTATGTCAAAATCAAAGACTGAAAGGATGGCTTGCCAACGTGCAAAAATTTGTTTTGATGCAATGTTTTGAACATCTTTTTCTAAAACATGTTTTGCAGATTTACAATCAATCCGTATCAAGAACTTTTGATTCAAAAGATCACTTTGAAATTTTGAAATGCATAGTACTATAGATAAAATTTCCTTTTTAATAGTACTATAATTAAGTTGAGTGGGAGTCCAAATTCCTGAATGGAAACAAACAATTTGTTCAGGGGAAGTGGGACTAACACACTGAAGGAGAATGCCACCATAACCAATGTTAGAGGCATCTGTCTGAACTATCTTGAAGGAATTTTCTGAAGGGATTCCTAGACAAGGGAGTGTCAAGACATATTTTTTGACTTGTTGGACAACCATTGTATGGGTGGGTGTCCAAGGGGGAGGATTGGTTCGAAGTCTATCAAAGAGAGGCTTGCACTGTTGCCTAAGGTTTTGATAGAAATCAGAAATGTAGTTGAGGGATCCTAAGAACCTTTGGAGTTGGGTCTTTTCTAAGATCTCATCTGGAAACTTTTCTGCAAACTGGATGGCTCTATCAATTGGTTTGATGACTGCCTGTTTTATGTCAAAACCTAAGAACCTGACACTTGTTTGGAAAAGCTTGATCTTTGGGGCCGAGACAACAAGACCATTTCTTTTGATGGTTTGGAAGAATGTTCTGAGATGCTTCCAATGTTTGTCTAGGGATTCTGAGAAAATGAGTACATCATCGATGTACACAATGATATGACTGGAGAATGGATTGAAAATCTCATTCATGATGTTTTGGAATTCAGAAGGTGCATTCTTAAGACCAAAGGGCATTACATTCCATTCGTAATGACCAAAGGGTGTGGTGAAGGCTGTCTTGTACCTATCAGACTCTCTGATTTGTATCTGCCAAAAACCACTCTTCATGTCAAACTTACTGAAAACCACTGCTTTACAAAGCCTATTAACTAAGTCTCTTTTGTTGGGGATAGGATATCTAATCCATTCTAAGACTTTGTTAAGGGGTTTGTAATTGATGACAAGTCTAGGGACACCTCTCTCAATCTCAGCGTTTTTCTGAACATAAAAGGCTGGACAAGACCATGGTGACCTAGAGTTTCTGATGATTCCCTTTTTAAGAAGATCCTCTATTTCTGCCTTGCAAGTATCCATAAGTTCCTGACTCATTTGGATAGGCCTGGCTTTGGTAGGGATGTTCTTTTCTTGGAAATCTTTGACATATGGTAGTGCAACTTCGTGCCTTTTCCTATGCCAAAATGCTGTGGGGAGATCAGAGCAGACTTCTTGTTTGAGTTCTTCTTCAAACTTTCTAATCTCTGATTGGTAGCTTTTGCAAGCTAATTGCTTATCAACCCTTTTGTAACTTAGTTCATTACTAAGGTACTTAATATGTTGGGTTTTGGCTTGGATAAGGTTAAGGGTCCTGGAGATGGAAACCTCTTGGAGACAATTGATGTCTTTAGGTTCTGGGCTCCTAAGAAACTTAAACTTGACTGGTTGGCCAAAAGGATGGGTAGTGATTCCTTCACTATCCGTGGTAAAAGGATACAACAGACACATGAAAGGGTTTCCTAAGATGACCCTATCTGTCATATTCTTGACAAGAACAAAGGTGGTTTTGAAACACACATTGTCTTGGCAAACATGTGCTTTTGGGATTTTGAATTCAATCTGCATTTTCCCACCACTTGCGGAGGTTAACCTTTCCTTGGTTTTCCGGAAGTATTTAGAGGGAATGATTCCTTCTTGAATGCAGTTGAGATCAGCGCCTGAGTCTATTAAGGCAACTACCTCAAATTCAAAATCCTTACTTATGACAATCCTGACTTTGGAATGCCATTTCTGGAAGTTAATCCGACTGATGGTTTGTAAGAACGATTCTCTTGATGGTTCTATCACCATATCTGTAGTAGGGTTAACTGTTTTATCAGCTTCTCTATCATAAGGGTTCTGTAATGAGATTCTGTCCTCATTGCCTTGACGAGAAGTGTTTTTTGGATTTTTGACCCTAAGGTCTCTGAGACCATGATCAACCTTAAGGATGACTAATTCTTGCCTAAGGTTTACCACTTCTGTTTTGGTATTCTTAATCTCTTTCTGGAGATCTTGGATTGTAATCTCTTTCATGGATTTGGTGAATCTGTTGTAGATTTTTTCCAAATCAACTTTGGGTTCCTGTAACCTAGTTTTGGATGTACTGGTTTCCTTGACTAGGGTTTTATGGAACTTACTAAGTTTCTGAGATTTCTCTTCTGGGTCCTTGATCTGTTCTATGAGATCTAGGAGCAGTTCTTCTTGTTGAGAAAGAACTTTGATAGTGTTGTTCCTGCAACAGCTATCTTGGTATGGTATGACATTATCTGGGCTACTAGAGGTGCTGGATGAAGCTCTAGGAGAGGATGAATCTTGGTAAATCTGGCAGATTTCTCTGTCAATAGAACTATTGGGGGACTCATTTTCCTGATGGTCGAGTTCTAAGACTTTGGAGATATCTTCAGATACCAAGGAATGGGTAGGAAAGATGCCTGGACATTCTTTCTTGAAATGTCCTTTCTTTTTGCACTTAAAGCATTTTCCTTTTGCTTTAGGCTTGAGGCATTCTATGGTGCTTGGGTTGGGGTTTCCTTTCTTATAGAAGCCATTGTTGATGATTCCTCTTTTCAACAATTTTTGTCTTCTATATTCTTTGGAGACCAATCTCATCCTGTGGAAATCCTTAAAGGCTGGGTTACCTCTATATTTGGATATCCATTTTCTAGGGGGAAGTGGGGGTGTGTCTCCAAGCTGGTCATCTAGTGGTTCAGTCTCCTTTTCACTTTCTGAGGAGGGTTCATTAGAACTGCTAGAAGATATGTGAGCTTCTAAGACATTTATATGCGGTGAAGGAGAGGGAGGTTTCTCTACTTCTTGTGAAGGTTTCCTAACACTTGTGGTTTGGTTAGGTTTTTCTGGAAGTTTGGCTATGACATGGTTCTTTTTATGCCATTTGAAATGTTTCTCAAAGTATTCAAAGAAAGGATAATCAGCTTTGACCTCTTTCATGAATAACTTCCATTTCTCCAAAACTTCAACCTTTTGTTCCTTGGTATGGTTGGCTCTATAGGTTTCTCTTTTAACTCTGTTCTGTTCAGAATTAAATTCCTTTTCAAGAGCGACCATATCAGGGGTGAACTCTTTAGTCAACACCATGAGCTGATAGTCATATTCATCTTCTGGATGAACAAGATTTCTCATATCAGTTCCTGATGGTGAGGGAGGTTTAAGACTGTCCTGACTAGTGCTGTCTTCTTCCTGATCAGCAACTGAGTCTTGTTTGGCTGTGTAACAAGGGGTACTAACCTGGGAGTGGTCTTTAACACCTTGGAACAAAGGACCTAAGTCTTTTCTAGATGTGGGGAAAGGAGCTCGTGTTCTAGACGAACTACACTGGGATGCAGGTCTATCTTTAAGGAGGATAGTTGGCTGCCTAAATGGTTGGCGAAGATCTACGGATCTAGACCTTGGCTCCTGGTACAGATCTACTGAAGATCTGGGTTCATCAGCTAAGGGTGATCTAAACCTAGATTGGTCAAAGCTTAGTCTAACCGTTCCATCGGCTAACTGCTGGACAAAATCTAAGTCTGGATTCCTAACTGGGTTCTGGACCTGTAGAGGATAGTTTTCATTTTCTATCGTCCAATGGGTCGGGAACGTGACTTCAGACCACTTCAGGGTTCTTGGTACCTGAACTGTGGATCTAACGTCAGGGGTGTGGATAAGAGTGGTTTCTCCTGCCTTTCTCTTATCGACTGCTTGGATGGACATGTTTGTCCTCATGCACTTATAATACACTCTGTATATAAGAGCAAGCTGTCTGGTGCCATGTAACACGAAGGTTCCATGGGTTCTGATGTTGAGGGTGAGGACCTTCAGAATATGAGGGTCGTCAAGTGCAACTGTGAGGTTTGGGAAACAGTCGAAATGAATTGGACCGTTACTCAAACTGGATTCAATGGTTCCTAGAAGACTGTCATTAAATCTGAGATGACGGGTGTCTCTAAGGGCCATAAGGATTGAATTGTTCAACCCTTCTCTGATCAATGGTTTTACTCCGACTTGGACAAGTCCTATGTGGAGGAATTTATGATCTTTTTCCCTGTGGGCTTTCATGGCTGCAGGGGATAACAAGTAGCATGTTTCATACTCCTTGTTGATGCTGTAGATTTGTTCTATAGTCCTAACATGGTAGTCCGTTCTGAAAGACTTTTTCAAGGACCATGAAGATGACTTATAGACCTGGGTTGTGGGAACTTTGGGTATGTTCCAATCTCCTAACTTCTGATCTAGATCTGAAAGCTGGTACGACTCACTGTTGATGGTTCCATCTTCTGCTGGAATCTCAGGTAGTGAAGTACTGCTGGATCTAATGCTAGTGGATGAGTCACTCCTTCTAAACATCCTATTCATCATCCTGGATTAAAAGCCTAAGAAATCAATTACAACCTAGACTACTTCTATCCTCCAATTTCTGGATCTAACCTTAGATCTGAAACAGGGAGTGTATGGACGCCTTCTGTGAACAGTTACCAACTTACCACCGCTCGGACACCCTCTGTGTCAATATGGGTCAACTCACTATGATAGATACTCTATGGTACCTACCATTTTCACTCAAAAACAAATGAAAACCCTTCTCAGCTTATTTATTTATTTATTTTTATTTTTAGATTTTATATTCTAAAATTTGATCGAAATTTATTAGATTGAAATAAAATATTTGTACTTTAATTGATATTATTGTAAATTAGAATTTGTGTATAATTTATTTGGTTATAGTTATTATAATCTATGTGTTTTCAAAATATAAGATATGTTTATCATTTTTCATCATATTTTTAAAGTATGTGATTTAGGCCTGTTCGTTGATCTATTGGCACTGACTGAAACCGATCTCTGACCACACCGATCCGTGCTCTTCAGAGCTCCGTCGATGGTTTCCGACATAGTGGTCGATGTCATCTCTTCAGTACCGACGTTGGACTGGTGTGGCCGTCGGCGTCGAGATGTGCACACTGCCGAGAACCGAACCGCACCGAGTATGTTTAATATATATATAATTTTTTTTTTTTTTTTTTTTTTTTTTTTTTTTTGTATAACTGAGATGTGCTCTCAGTTTCTCACGTTGTGGCCGAACTGTATTTAAAAATATATGGCGTGCTTAGTCTCTTAGTTTTTTTTTTTTTTTTTACGAGGACTCTTAGTTTCTTTCTCACCCACGTGCGAAGTCAAAAGAAATAACGTTAGTGTGCCTATCAATAAATAAAAAATGTTAGCGTGTGTCAGTCCTAAAGTCTAAATAGTCTCACTCAGGACTTGTCTAAGTTGTCTTGCATTAAAAAATAAAATAAAATAAAAAAAGAGAGAGAAAAAGAAAAACGATGTCGTATTTGGTTGGTGTTTTAAGTCACTATATAAGTTTTTTTTTTCTTGTTTACTCCCAAAGACACACGTACCCAGTTGTCTAACACTCTAACTTGTCTCTTTCTCTCTTTTTTAGACTTTTGCTCTTAGTCTCTCAGACTCCACTCACTCCATCACTTAGCTCAATCAAACTCTGACAGGTGGTTTGTAATGGGTTTTAATATTTGGGTTTGTAATGGGTTTTGAATCTTTTGATATTTAGATTTGATCTAAGTTTTGATTTGTGGTTTGAATCCTTGAGTTTTCTGGGTTTGATTTGGTTTTAGAGTTTAGATACCTCTTCCTGTGTGTGTGTGTGATAAACAGGTGGACACTGACAACCGCGCCGACTGGAACTGCCACCGAGGTTGCCGAAGAACCATTCCTCAGGCGCGGTGGCGGCTTGGATTTTTAGGAAACCGAAGATTCTAGTGTGGTGCAGAAATGGCCACAAAAACCGGCCACACCGCACCGTGTATAGCCCTAGTACCTACCATTTTCACTCAAAAAAAAAAAATGAAAACCCTTCTCATTTTTTTTTTTTTAGATTTTATATTCTAAAATTTGATTGAATTTTATTAGATTGAAATAAAATATTTGTACTTTAATTGATGTTATTGTAAATTAGAATTTGTATTTAATTTATTTGGTTATAGTTATTATAATTTATGTGTTTTCAAAATATAAGATGCGTTTATCATTTTTCATCATATTTTTAAAGTATGTGATTTGTCATGTTTATGCCAACACAATACAATATATTTATAAAAAATAAAAAATGAGTCATCTATATCAACCTAATAAGGCATTTATTTATCAAGCAGGTTACGCACTTACGCGAGTTATATCATATCAACCTATTAAGTAAAAAGGTCATGTTACAGTTAAGAGGTTAATTGAGGGATTTGGATGGCCGATATTGTAATCTACTACCCTTATCTTGACCCCCACACAAACATAACCTGCCAAACATAAACTATAACCCTTCTAACTTGCTACTTCTACTACGAAAATCATATCACAGTTTTCTGACAAAACTAGGTGGCTGATGCTGTTAGAAACTTCTATTAAACAATACTAAATATTAAAAAAAGAAAATAGAAAATGAGAGCTCGTACCTGCAGAGGGGTGGGTGATATAATCAATCGCTAGCTAGCTCGCCGTCACAACTTTCCTTATGATTGTCTGTACTCTCTTTTCTCTAAGACACAGTTCAAATTTATGGACGTACCCGACAGGCCGTTGCCATAGTTAAGTATCTGGGAAGTACAAGCAATGAATATAATAAAACAAAGAATCCAAGTTAAGGCTATATATTATAAGGGAGAAATGATAAAGAAAAGAATTTAGCAAAGAAAAAGTGATTCTCACTATTGTTTGTTTGGGTCTTGTACTCTTGTAATATTTCTGTGACGTGTAGTCCCAAAGTGATTCTCACGAACTAGCTAATTATTATTGTTATTGAGTAGATATCGTTTTAACTAAATGTGAGTTCTTAAATCCACAAAGGATTTATTAATATCCATAATGAAAAATTTTAAATCCACAATATGAAAGCAATTAAATTAATAGAATTATTATCGATAATAGACTTTAATTTTAATTTGTTTTATAGGACATTGTAATTGTGAGATCAAAGAAATTCGTACTAACTCCACTATGTTTTATTTCTTTGAGTTGAGACTCCGTGAATTTTGATAATTAACCATGGTGATTTTTTGCTTCACTGATTGGTTGTGTATTATTAAACTAAGTAGAACTTTAAAAACCAAGCTTTCTACTTTTCCTTCTCTAGACATTTCCTTTGGAATATTCGAAGTTTACAATTTTTATTTATTTATTATGAACTCGTGACTTTTGCTTTTATGCTTGAGATCTAAGACACATATTGGCTACTCCTTATTAATCTGTACATATCCTTGATACTTTGCTTATTATATTTCACCTCTTAGACTTGGAATATTCTTATACGTTACTTTAATCATTTAGTTATGTTGTCTTTTTTTTTTTTTTTTTTTTTTTTTTTTTTTTTTTTTTTTTTTTTGAGAAAGACATGGACTGAACACACACACAGGGGAATGGAAACTCGAGCTTAATATCACACAACTCACAACATACAAAAGTCTTCTTTCTTGACTATATATATATATATATATTTAATCTTATAATATACTTGTAATTTATAGTTCGTGAATTATATTAGTAGCTCCTGCCTATGCACTAAGGAAAGAGCTGTGATGCGGATTTCGGTGTTCTTATATATTTTGTGGAAGTTTACGTGTCCTCTGTTATGCATGGCACCAATTTAGGGGAATCTATGCCAATGCATGACAAGTTATTGTTGTAAAAGTTGTAAACTTCTTTTTATGTCCCTCGTATTACTCTTTACAATATTTTATAATAAATGATTAAAATGATGGATGCAAAGCATCAACGTGTAATCTTACTCTTCTTGAGGAAAAAAAAAAAACGATAAAAAAAAGAAAAGAAAAAGAAGGTAATTTACTAAGTTTACTATGATCCACTTGTGGTGTGGGGTGACTTGAATTAAAGTGGTTAGGGAAGCACGATGGTATCACACAAACTAAAGTAATCTCTTTTTTAAAGTTAGTTTACAACTTGTTCTACTCCTTCCCAATGCCATAACTGAGCCGGGCCTAAGCCTGGACCACTTTGACCATCGCCTAAGAGGTTACTTAATAAGGGCCCCAAATTTGGGAGAAATTTTTGTTCTTTCCTTAATATATATAGGAGACAAAAAAATTAATTTTTTATTTTTTTTCAACTTTTAAGAAGGTCCGAAGAATAGAGTATTCAAACTTATTTTTGTTAAGCACATCAAGGTTAAGGGCCTTTGGACCAGTCACTAATCCTTCAAACCCGACCAACCCAACCGAAGTGTCACGAACAATTTCAAACAGTTGAGTACATATTATTTATTGTTAAATGTGTCCATGAGTATGTAGGCGTTACAAAAATACAAACTAGCAGGCAATTTTTATTTTTATTTTTAAAGAAGAAATAGTAGGCAATTAAAGTGGGCAGCCAATTGATGGGGTTTGCAAGAAATGAGTCATGAAGATTGAAGTATTTGCTAGGCCCACTTCCGTTTTTCACCATAAAAAAGTATTGCAAGACCCACTATGAACATCCTGTTACATTTGTCTAACAAAATTTTGTGGTTGATCTCTGTTTAAAAGTTATATGCAAAAAAAAAAAAAAAAAAAAAAAAAAGAAGAAGAAGAAGAAGAAGAATATATATCATTTAGTTCCGCAAGCTTGCTCTGTGAATTCTCCAAGAAAACCGTTTAAACTACTTTTTATTATTATATAGATACAATGAAATTTTAACTTATAACATTATTTCATGATAATTGCTCCATATCATTAAATTAAGACATTAATTAGTTTTTTATATAGGCAGGGTTCAAACATCAAATCTCTTATTTAACAATAATAAAGTTACTAGTTGGAGTTAAATAAAACCCACGTTCAAAAAACAATTTAGTAATAAAGAAGTAAAACCTAAAAACATATATTATATTAAGAAATTGAAATCTGGAATACAATAAATGAATTATGTACTAAAGAATATAAAAATGTAAGAAATATTCTTATTAGTTTTCTGATGAAGTGACCGGTACAAAGTATAAGCAAGAACATATTTTATTAAGAAATTCAAGTAAAGAATATATATATATATATTAAAGTAATTATGTGCTTGATGTGCATGAAATATATATAATAAAATACTCTCATATTTGCATTTTTTTTGTCATACTTTTAAGCTATTTTGGGACTGATTATATATTATCTTTGTTTAATAGGTGATAAGGGCTTTATATGCTAAGTGGGGCTAAGTCAGTTGCAAACCCAACCTGAAGGACCTCGAGGGCATGAAGTAAAGAAAATAACAGCAAGACGAGCTAAGCAAGTAGAAAGAAAATTAAAGAAAAGAGGTCCAGCCTATTGATTCAAAGCCAACATGAAAATAAGGACCTGGAGATACGTGAAGGAGCAAAGAAAAGAACTAATTGATAGGGAGCTTATTCACGTGGAAGAGATACATGGGCTTGAGGTTTAAATGAACATTTGTTAATTGTTGGTGGGCCTCTCTATTTCTTATTGAAACACAAACACTCTTGGGCTAGTCTTTGGTTTCGGCTGGGCACAACTTAAAGCGTAGCGTGTGGCTTACCATCCTAGTTTCACTTGTATTAGAACATTTGCAGTAGTGTAGTTATAATGTTATATTACTATATTTTAGCTATACTAACACTAAAATGATGCTCCGGTAGTGGAGCTAAATCTTTTTTTTTTAGCTTCACTGTTCATAAGAGCTAAAAAAAAAATATTATTTTATTCAGGGCCAGTGATTAAAATAATAAAAATTCCTCTCTCTCTCTCTCTCTTAGACTCTCAGTCACTCTCGCCGCTCTCTCTCTTAGTCATTCTCTCTCTCTCTCAATCACTCCGTGCTCAACGTCTCCGTCGGCCTCAACGTCATCGGCCCAAGCCACCCAAGACCCATGCCTCCGCCGACCTCAACGTCACCAACCCAAGCCGACCCATGTCAATCAGACCCATGTCTTCCGCCGATCAAACCCACGTCGATCCATGTCTCCGACCCACGCCAATCCACTTCTCCGACCCACGCCAACGCCCACATCTATAGATTGAGTTTTTTTATTTATTTTTATTTTTTAAATGTATTTTCATATGACTTTGGTGGCTGTGGTGGTGGTGGTTGATTTTGGCTATGGTAGTGGTGGTGGATGATTTTGATAGTGGGTTTGTGGATTTTGGTTGTAGTGGTGGTGGATGATTTTGGCTTTGGCAATGGGTTTTGTGGATTTTGGCTATGAGTTTTGTGGTTTATGGTTGTGGTTGTGGCAGTGGTAGTGGGTTGTAGTTGTGGTTGTCATGGCTAGTGGTGATGGGGTTGTGATTGTGGTTGTGGTTTTGTTTTGTTTTGTTTTGTTTTTTGTTTTTTTTTTTTTCCTCTATGTTGTGTTGTGGTTGCCAAAGTAGAGTGGTGGTTGTGGCCGGTGATGGTGGTGGTGGTGGTGGTGGTGGTGGTTGTGGTTGTGGTTGGGGTTGTGGCTGTTGCTGATGGTAGAGGTGGTTGTGGTTGGTGCTATGGATTTTTTTTGGTAATGGGATATATTATTTTATTGTAATGTTTATATTATTTTATTATGTTGAAAGTTAAATAGATTCACTGCTGCAACATGTGTATAGGTAAAATAGATAAAGTAACTTTTGATGGAGCTAAAAAGCTAAATTTTTAGCTCCACTGCTATGGATGCTCTTAGGAATTTTCATAGAGTCAGGCGGCTTCTCTTTGGAGTGCGTGTGTCTTTGTGTGATATAAATATGAGCAAATAGAAAAGTGAGGCGAGAGCTAGGGGCTGGAGCGCAGGAAGCAGGAAGCAGGCAGCCGCATATGGCTTCCTTTATTGCTTTTTTCGTGACTATTTCTTTTTCTATTTTATTTGTTTAGTTTAATGTTTAGTATTTTATTCTTGTGTTTTATTTCAATTATCATGAATAGTTAAATTTATAATTAGGGTTGAGGATGAAACCTTGTTAAAGATTATCAGTAATATTTATGTGATTTAATTTTTCCTATAATAGTTGTTCTCTAATGATTTAAATTGTTCTTGCTTCATATCAATTGACTAAGATAAGATTCTAGATATGAGTTCAATCATGTTTTTCTCATGGTTTAGGATTTTTCTTAATTAATTGAATGCTTGGTTTATTATTTCTTGATTTTAAAATTGAATATCTCTTGTGATTTGTTTGGTTACGAATACAATTGATGATTTGATTTTATACTTAAGAAGCGAAGATGAACATACTTTAGATTTTTAAATATAAGTTTTAATGATGATATTTTCCATGATAGCAAGATTTAGTTCTAGAATATCATGTAGTGTTTGGGAAAAATTAATGATCATAAATATATGTTGTTATAAATTAACAAAGCGGATTCCAAAACCTTAATTCATTTTCTCTAAATTGTTTACATCTCTTTACTGCTTTATATTATATATTTGCTTAGTTTAATTATTTGTTTAGTTTATTTAATTGCAAACAACCAATTTTTATTAAACTAGATTAGGATTAATTTGGTTAGGGTTTAATTAATTTTCCTACTTTCATTCAAGTCCCTGCTTTAGTATGGTTCGTACATTTGCAAATACTTTAAAATTTCACAACAGTGCTAAATAATATAAAGAAGAAAATGAAAAGAAGTATGATCTACAAATATATTATATTAACGAATTCAAGTAAGGGATTTACTAAAGGAACTATGTACAAAAGATTTTCAAAAAGGAAAGAAAAATTCTTTAGTGATCTATCTATTGAAGTAACTTACAAAGGTCTCAAACTTTTTTACGTTAAAGATATCAAGGTTAGGGGCCATAGGACTAGTCATTAAACTCGGCCAATCCAACCAATTTGGCCCAACTTAGAGGGTCACAAAAAGTGGGTTTTATTTGCCTTAAAAAGTTGCTCGGTCGTAGGTCAAGTACTGGGCTTTGGGAAAATTCAATTAACATAACTCGACAATGAAACGTACTGGTTGTATATTTTTCTTCTTGAATGAAAGTTCAGTTTCAAAGAAAAAAAAAAAAAAATCATTTTGCTAAATTTAACAATCCACACACCAAAAATAGAGTTACAATGGTGGTGCTATTGTTAAATTCTAGCAAAGTTATTAAAAGTTCAAAATTTTCATTTACATACTCCGTAGAACAAAGGCTTCCTAGCTTTTAACACTAAAGAATGCAACCTATCTGAAATTCTGAATAAAACACCCAAACTTTTATAATCTCTAACAGATCAAAGATTTAATGCATTGACATTAACGTTTACTTGGCTAGCTACTAGATTAGCTTTGAGTCTCAATCAGTGAGAAATGATGAAATTTAAATCAATTTGGATTGGTAGAGAAAACGCAAACCAAAGTTGGACTAAAAATTTGAGTTTCCCACCTCTATGCCGAAGCCTAACCCCGTACATCTTAGTTTTAGTGAAGGAAACTTCGGTTCAAGCATTTCATCAAACAGTTGTGCTTTTTTTGCCTCACACCAAATGCAGATTGCATAGAGAGAACGAGAGATATGAGCAGCACTAATTGATTTATCAACAGCTCCATTTGAACCTCATTCTCCAACCTGGATACTCTCAACCCCAATTCGGGCCCATGTCGAGGCATGGGCCTTGGAGTCGTTGGCTAACGCTAGGAAAGATTTGTGCCACATGCGTCTTGGTTCAGGAAGGTCCTAGTTGGGTCTATGCTATGCAATTGGGTTTTGAAAGTTCTGTTTTCCATTGATGGTTTTATGAGGTAGAGAGAAAGGGTAGGGAGAGTAAATATTGATTGTGTAGCCTTAATGTAAAAAAAAAAACATACATATATAAACCCAAAAAAAGCAATGTTAATGCTAATGCTAACGGTGTGAAAATGATGTATCTTTTGTGAAGTTACACAGAAATATTAGGCATCGGAAATTTTATCAAATTTTTCACACAAAATTTTGGGTTAAAAGTTCGGTGCTTGTGACAAAATTTATATTAGATATCCAACGAAAGC
Organism: Quercus tomentella; assembly: GCA_028535165.1. Classification (NCBI taxonomy): domain Eukaryota; kingdom Viridiplantae; phylum Streptophyta; class Magnoliopsida; order Fagales; family Fagaceae; genus Quercus; species Quercus tomentella. The sequence goes on along the minus strand of JAPQVY010000089.1, from coordinate 20,678,078 downwards.
TGTGTCTTCTTTCAATGCGGGACTATTCTTAAAACACAAACGGAATTCATTCCTTTCATATCACAATCTACCATACTTGTGTATGGAACATTACAAACCAAGAACCAACTACTACATAGATTCCAAACTGTTCTTTATTATTAAGTGCAAAGAGACAGACAAACCATAAAGGCCGATAGACCAAATTGCATTGTACTTCCATGTTTCAACCCAGATACAAGCAATTTATACATAAATTATTAAACTAACTGCCAGAGGACTCTGTAGTTTCGGTAAAAATACCACATAGGTTGCAGAATTGAAGATAAGACAAGGGAAAATTAAGGTGCTACGACTACGAACCCTTAGAACTGTGGATGAAATTGATGACATGTGATTACTTACTACCTCATGGAGAGCTAGTGGGGGATCAATGGTGGAATCTAGAGCTAAGACTGAACTGAACTCAAAGGTACCACGGTAGTTTACGGGATGAGTACAGGAAAGTTTTCCTAACGATAATTGGTCTCACTAAGAAAAACGAAATGGGAAAAAGAGAGGCATACACGACCTCAGGAAGCCATGAATTTTCAGTCAAGACTGATCTTGTGCCTTCTATAAAGGCAAGGACCAAACAGATAAGGGAGAATTCAGTTAATACCAAGGAGAACATTATTGGGTATGTGATACGAGTAGCTTTTGCTAAAAACGGATACGCAAAGTTAGCAAAAATTGAGACAGCTGAAAACCCAAATGCCAACGAGTCATATATCAGAAATTTCACAAAACTGCCTTTTTCCCTTAAATTTGCCAAGCCGTCACCACCAGTTCCACCAGGAACTTGAAAGGCTGCTGCGAAAGTTACGGTTGCAATGATTGTGGCGACCACTAGATTGAAGTTGGCCAAATCCTTGATATCATCTTTTTTATCTTCTTTGGCTTTCATATTATCATCTTCTTTGTCTTTCTTACCATTTTCCTCTGAAGAATTGGCTGCACCAGTTCCTTCTGCCTTAGAACTCTTCACTTTTGTAGTCTGTCTGCCAACCATTGTGTCCAAACTCCATAGAACGTTGTGTCTCTCCAAATTTGACATGATTATCTTCTGCAAGTATTTAGAGAGAAATGTCACTTCCTAATGCCTAAAATTGTAATTTTCCCATTTGAGTACATGCATGATTCTTATTTTAAGTATTTCATTTTATATTTCACCAATCATTACCATATTAATCTTTACAAAAACAATCCAGAGGAATGTCACTTTCTTTGTGTTTTCTTTGAGTAAAGTTATAATTTGTCATCCATAGATTATGCGTGAGTCTGGATAGCAGTGAGTGATACGTTTGCGTTTGTGTTTGCGTTTTTGGATGGGTCCTATGACACTGTTTACGATCCAGTCAAAAACACAAAAACGCGTATACTAATGCATTTTTGGATCTCACAGTATTATTCACACTTTTAAAAATTATTTTGTTACAGTGTTTTCAGTAATAAATTTTCAGTTTTTAACAAATAAGCGGTATTCAAACACACCCTATCTTAAGCCTATTCTACTTTAAGATTTGCATGGCTTTTCTACTTTAAGATTTGCATGGCTTACCTTTTCATCTTCCATCAGTTGACTATCTGCTTGAATAATGTCGAGAATACTCTCCCCTTTATTGTTCACAGCACCCCCCATTCTTCTAACATCTGCCAGACTCATTAATAGTGCATATTTCCCATTTGCGGCAGCGATATGAAAAGGGGTGTTTCCTTCATCGTCTTTCTCATTCATGAGATCACGAAAAGCGAATTTCCTATTTTGGAAAAATTTTTTAAGGGCTTTTATATGTCCACTTTCCGCTGCAAGATGAAGAGCTGTCCTATGGCTTTTGTCGAACAATTGACAAGTATATGGACATCTTTCAATGAACATTCCCATTACGTCAACATGTCCTTCCTTGGCTGAAATGTGAAGAGCACACATGCCTTCGTTGTTCTGTTTGTAAGCAAGGGAAATATCTCTGTCCAAAAATAGTTTCACAAGTTCTTCCTCGCCAAAGTGTGCAGCATAATGAAGAGGAGTCCAGCCAAAGTCATCCTCTTCTGTAATTGCCTTTGGAAATTTCTCTATAACTTTTTCCATAAAACCTGGAGAGAGAGAGAGAGAGAGAGACCACATTGAGTAAGATTTTTATTTATTTATTTTTACATTTTTTAATTACGCATTTCGACTTATCAAGAGAGTGCATTGAGTAAGATATTTTGTTTAAAATCTCTCGAGCAGAGACAATTGTTTTGTGGCAAATCTATACTGGAAAACCAAATTAAAACATTGATAGCCAGAGAACATTGATAGTGAATCAAGTGATAAATTGTTAGAGAAAATTATCATTGAATTTATTGAACAATCCCAATTATAAATATGGAATTTATTGTAATGTATTATAAAGAAAGCGAGTGGGAAAATATAATTGCTTGGGCTCTTGTCTTGTGAAGGACACAAGGTTGAACAACCTAATTAGTAAATTCTCTTTTTATTTTTTCTTCAGTCATATTATGTTGAAATTTTTTATGCATGTACAAATACCATGATAATAAATGCCTATGTGTAATTACTATAATTATCAAATTCATATTTCGAATTCTTCTTAAAAGAAAAAAAAAATAGATAAAAGAAAGAAAAATATTATTATTATATTAAGAGATTTGGTAAAGTCTGATAGTTAAATAAGAGATCTGAGATTCAATCTCCGTCTACGTCAAAAACCGATTAGTGTCTTGGTCTGATGATAGAGAACTATCATCAGGAGCAGACGCCATAGGTTGAAACTTAAAAAAAAAGAACAATAAGAAGTTGTATAATTCATCTAGGGAAAATATAAAAAGAGAGAGAAATATATAGCATCCCAAAGGAAAATGGATTACCTATTTTTGTGATATCGAGTTTACTTCTTTTGTCCAAAATTTCTTTAGGGATCTTCGTTTGATAAAAGCTATCTCTTATGGCATATAGATTATGACGCACTTCTCTTAGGAATGAGGCAACAGCTTTCCAAGTAAAAATATCTTGAGTGCAAAGTTTAAACAAATTGCCTACAGAAAATAAATGATCAGAGTAGCGGATTTTAGCCAAAACAACATAACAACGTAACCTGAACCCAACTCATATCTTATTTCACTGTACCAAGATTTCCAAGACACATGATCTTGCTGAAGTTTAGGGAAAAGTAAAGCTAGTAACGGACCCTCCTGGTCCCATGAAAAAATTAGAAAAAATTTAACTCCTCCACAATAATATCATAATATATATATATATATATATATATATATATATATATATATATATATATATATATATTTAGATACAATACAATTTCAACTTATAAAATCTAGACGGGATTTGAACTCAAATTTTTTATTTGACAACTCTTTACCAATATATTGAGTTAACAAAAATAAAGTAGTAATAATTAATAGTGTAAGGGTCAATATAGATAAACATATTGGTAATTTTCTTCCACTACCCATAAGACAACACATGATAGATTGCCTTTCTTTCAAATTATTTTTGAACCCGACTAGTCTATATTTCAGATCGTTTATGAACTGTACCTAATTATCTCTAAGAATTTTCAATAAGTTTGTAGTTTTGGTTTTTTGCTTAAATTTTGGTCCCACTGGCCACTACAAATATGCTTTATTTGTAGCTTCTTTTCTCACACGGCCCGGTATTGTTTTTGGCCAAAAAGCTGCGGTTAGGTTTTGTTTTTGGTAAAAAAAACTACTATTAGTGGTCCTACACCCCTACTATATTTTTTCTCACATCTTTGCTTATCATGAGTTTCACTTCACTTACTTTTTTTTTTTTTTTTTAAGCTACAGTACTTTTACCCTAAAAATCAATTTGCTTATGTGTTATATAGTTTTCAGTTTTATATCTATAATACTTGTAGTAAAAAAACTAGGTAAGTTGTTTCCCAACTGGACACAAGTAAACCATTTGTTCAACAGTAACAAATGCTTCTCTTTCTTTCATAATTGTAAATTGAGTTTTTTTTTTTTTTTTTTTTTTTTCTTCTTCTTTCTCCAAAAAAAAAAATCTTATGTTTTAGACTGTTTTTTATATATATAAAAAAGTAACTGTTGTTTTTGTTTTATTTATACTTATTATTTTAGAATATAGTGAAACAAATATTCTAAAATATATAAGCACTCGTATGAGCAAAAATAAAATTGATAAACTTAAACATATTAGGGGACTCACTTTTATCTATGCGAATGGCAGCAGCATGCAAGACATTCATGCCTTTACTTCCCCTGTACTCACAGCATTCTTCAATGTCTAGAATATGTGTAGCAATATCGAAAAACCCTCTATCCACGGCTATGAAGAGAGGAGATTCTCCAACCTTATTGCGTAATGAAGTCAAGCTCGGACATTTTTCAATTAGCTTCTTCACAATCTCATTGTGGCCATTTCGTACCGCACCATGCAATGCTGTTTCATTGCTTTCATTTGTAATCTTCAACAGCGGTACCGTCATGTGTCGGTGTTGCGACAACAGAAAATTTGTCATGTCCAGATGACCCAAACTTGCGACAATATGAAGTGGAGTGTTGCCTTTCGAGTTGCGCTCGTGCAAGAGTGATGGGTCAAAATCGATAACCTTTTTTGCAATTTTCGTTTTTCCAGATTTTGCAGCAACATGAAGAATGGTGTTCTTTGTGGATGTTACCTCACGAAGAACTTCAGCCTCAACTGTGAAATCCTCACGTTCTTCAACCACAGCATTGTATAATTCTATTTTACGTTTACAAAGTATTACTTCTATGTTGTCCTCAATATGGACTTCATGAAAGCCCTTTTCAGGATCCATTGAACAAGTTTTTCCCATGTAGTCAATACTGATCTCTCTGTGTATAAGCAGTTCAAAGTTTAGATAATTAGAGGGGAAAAATCATTTTTCCAACTTATCTATGATATATAAACTAAAATTGCTATGCCATATGGGGGTATCTTATTATTTTATATCTTTCAAACAATCCATCTGAATCGAATTCATTATTAAATGTATAATTTAAATTTTATGAATTATACATTTAAAACGCACTTAAAAGTATTTGCTATGAACAGCATGGGCTCGGTTAAAGAGAAATAATTTGTATTTGTTAATAGCAAAACTCAACTTTCAGGTTTATGATTTACAATTATACAATTCAAACTAATCGTAATAATACTTTTGTGAACAAGTTTCAAAGTACAAGATTTGATTAAATTGAACACACATACACAAATCAAGTCACAATTGGTGTAATTTCTTGTTAATGTTACAACAACCAAAAACTTTTATCAAATTAGTTTTTAAAAATCATACCATTGGATTATTTGTTCCTATTTATTTTAACACAAACGAAAAAGTTGGGTATCTAGGATGCTATTTTGGTATTCGATTCATAAATTCTTTTTTTTTTTTTCTGAATATAATTTTTTTGAGAGAAAAAAAATATAACCAAGAAAGTTAATTTTTTTTCTATATATATATATATATATATATATAAACTTGAAATCTAAGTATTTTATAATTAAGAAATTTTTTTATTTGTTGTCATCTAGAAAATATGTAACTATATATATTATAAAAGAAAATCCAATGAAGAAATTGTTAAAATACACATTCAAATAAAAAATTATTTAATGGTCTAATCTTGTTTGAAGAGATTGAAAGAATCATACATATTCCTAGAGTATGAGTAAAAGTTCCAAGCAATGACTTAAAAGTTGACAACTTGATATATATGATAGGTGATTATCTAAAAAATTGATATATATATATATATGATAGGTTTTAAATTACCAAATAAAAGTTTTGGATTTGTTTCCAAATATTGTTTTGCCAAAGTACGTATATTTATCAATACCGGAAGATGAAACCTTTGGGCTTTCAACAAGGAGACTTGATTTCTAATTGAGGTCTTGCATGCCTCTACAATATGACACAATAATTTGTTCCATTTTTTTTCTCGAGTTTTAAGTCTTGTTATTTTTCAAGAAAATTGGGATGAACAATGAAAGAAATAAGAAAATTTTATATAACAAAAAGAAATTTTAATGGCTAGTGGCACAATGAAACCATTTTCCTTAGATAATATTTACCCTTACACTCAAGTTACTAAAGAGTTACTACAAATTTATCTTCAAGATATATCTAAATCTATTGGGTTCTACAAATTACAATTTTTTTTAGAAGACCCACCAAATTTTTAGTGTTTCTAAGAGAAAATTAGAAGTTATCTTGAACTTAAATTGTTATATCAGTTAAAAATTTTGAAAACAATTTTCCAATATTAACAAATGTTTATGTATCAAATGATACAACTTTTGGTCTTAAAAACTGCAAAGATAGCTATTCTATATAATCTCTCCTAAGAGCATCCACAGCAGTGGAGCTAAAAATTTAGCTTTTTAGCTCCACCAAAAGTTACTTTATCTATTATACCTACACACATACTGCAGCAATTGATCTATTTTAGCTATCAACACAATAAAATAATATAAACATCACAATAAAATAATATAACCACTACAATAAAATAATATATCCCACTAACAAAAAAATACATACACGGCACCAACCACCTCTACTATCAGCCATAGCCACCACCACCACCACCACCGGCCACAACCACCACTCTACTTTGGCAACCACAACACAACATAGAAAAAAAAAAAAAAAAAAAAAAAAACCACAACCACAATCACAATCACAACCCCATCGCCACCAGTCACCACAACCAAAATTCACAAACCCGCTGTCAAAATCATTCACCACCACTACCATAGCCAAAATCAACCACCACCACTACAGCCACCAAGCCCATATGAAAATACATTAAAAAAAAAAAAAAAAACAAAAAAAACAAACAAATAAACAAACTCAATCACAGCAAAGAGAATAAAGAGATGGCGTGGGTCTGATCGGAGGACTGGACGGAGGCGTGGATCGGCGGAGTGGGGAGGACTGGGTGGCGTGGGCTGGGAGATGAGAGAGATGAGAGCTTGACAGACGGCGCAGGCGTGGGTTGGTGACGGTGTGGGCTGGGACGGAGACGGTGTGGGTTGGGAGATGAGAGAGATGAGAGCTTGAGAGATGAGAGTGATGATGAGCATGCACGGTGAGATAGAATAAAAGAAATGAAAAAAAATAAAGTGAGTTGCATTATTTTAATCGGTGTTGGAATAAAAAATTAAAATTTTTTTTTAGATGTCTGCTACAGTGCACATCTATAGATAGATTTGCACTGTAGCAAATCAGCTAAAATTTATAAGTTTGCCACTACTGCTGCAAGCCTTTTTTGGTATATTGGTGGAGCTAAAATAGCATTATAACTTTTTAACTCCACTGCTGTAAATGCTCTAACATTCATCTGGCATCTTGGTCAAACCAACTTTAAATAGAGAGCCCGAAGAGTCTCACCCTAATATCTCAGTCGACCCAACTATCACATGACACTTGGGTTGACCATGATTTCTGACCAATTTCACTGAGCTTATTTTTTCTCTCTACTAAATAGATAATAACACTTTTCCACTTTCAAAGTGGGATTAAGCAACTGTCTTCACGTGGGATCAAATTTGTATTACAACCTGCTTGAATATACAAAATATCCAATAGTCACCTCACAGTCAATTTGATCCAACAACTTGAATTTCATTTTTTCATAAAATATTCTTTATTACCTTTTTTTTTTGCTTTCATTTCTACAGAAGCTAGAATAACGCCAAGAGTCTTGATAGTTCTATTTGATATTTCTAATGGAGATACTCACAGTTCAAAAATTTCTATTCCCAACAATCGAAAAAAAAATTTTAAAAAGAAAAAGAAAGGAAGTAGAAGAGGAAGAACGGTTGAGTACGTATTAATGGTTTTTCTTAAATCAGTCCATGAGTGTGTAGGCATTAGAAACTAGTAGGTGAACATGTGGCAATTAATTAGTTAGATAAACATGTGACAAGTTTTTATTGGTGGAGTATAAAGTGGAGCAGGAAAAGTGGGACAGAAGATTTGGACTCTAGTTAAAGTGGGGTTTGGAACACAAGACTCGTAAAGTAGTGCTAAGCCCACTACCATTTTTTACTTGAATAATAAAATAAATTAATAAAATGAGAGAGAGAGAGAGAGAGAGAGACTTATTGCTAGGTTCAGTATGAACATCCTGTTACATTTTTCTAACAGTATTTTGCTGCGATCTGCATTTGAAAGTTCTATGCAGGAAAAAGAATAACAATAAACAAAATAAAAAAGAACGAGAGCTCTTACTTGAATAGCTATGATTTAGTTCCGCAAGCGCTGTCTTGTTGGTATCCCGACTTTCCGTATCATCTGTTAAGTATCTAAGGAGACAGTTCAAATTTAATGACTACAGTTTAGTAATAAAGAAGTACAAGCTAGAATCATGATATGTCGGCATTCAAGTAAGGGATATAATAGATTCTAAAAAAATAAAGGTAGTTGGATAGAATGAAGGAATTATAAAGTAGTAGAGAATATGAAAAAGGAAAAGAAAAATTCTTGTTTAGCGTTATGATCAAGTGACTTATACGAAGGAAGTACAAGCAGAAACTTATTGTGTGGGTTTGGATTTAGCAGAAACTTATTGTGTGGGTTTGGATTTAGCGTTTCTGCTGAATCCTGTGTCGCGTTTTCCTCCTTTTCTTTTCTTTTTTTTTTTTTTTTTTTTTTTTTTTTTTCTTTTTTTTGCTTACACGCGTTTAAGGGAGAGACAAAATTTACTGTTCATGAGACAAATGTCACTGTTCACGTACTGTTCCGGTATTGTTCATGTACTGTTTACGGGTCCCACGACACTATTCACACATTTAAAAATTATTTTGCTACAGTATTTTCAGTTTTCAGTTTTCAGTTTCAGCAACAATAAGTTCAATCCAAACAGGCCCATTGTGTTAAGAAATTCAAGTGAGGGATAAAATAAAAGAATTATGTACTTAAGAATATTTAAGAATTTAGTAGTGCAACTAATATTTTTTTGGTGTTTTCAACGGAGATATTAATACTTTAAATCCTTGCACCACCAACTATCGATTTTTTATTAGAAGTGACTTAAAATAGTAAGCAAGAAGTACAAGCTAGGAGCATAATATATTAAAGGAACATAATATATTCAAGTAAAGGATACACTAAAGGAATGTTAAGCTGACCAAGTAAACCTTTATGTGGAATCTGTCTTTCATACTTCCGTTCATCATTCAATCATTATACATAATCACACAACTTTTATAATTTTATTTTTTGATATGATAGAATTTTAACGTATGGCGTTTGTTGCATGATGCTTGTACTTTATCATTAGGCTAAGACACTGATCGATTTGTGGTGTAAACGGAGTTTGAATCATAGATCTCTTACTCAACGACAAGAAACTTTACCGATTGAGTTAAGTAGAATTCACAAAGGAACTATGTTCTAAATAATGGCTTCTTTTAACGAAATTTCCTGATTACCAAAAAAAAAAAAAAAAAAATTTAAAAAAGAAAAAAATATTATATTAAGGAATTCAAGTGAGGGATATAATAAAAGAAAAATATATTAAAGAATTTAAATAAGAAAATGAAAATTTCTTATTAGTGATCATTTCAACAGATATATCTAGAGTTCAAATTCTCGTACAACTAACTATCAATATATCAAAGACAAATATGTGCTAAAGAATATACAAAAACAAAAGTAGAAGTGACTTAAAATAGTAAAAATGAAGTATAATGTTAGGAACATATTATATCAAGGAATTCAAGTAAGGAATATAATAAAGGAATTATATACTGAGTATTTTTTTTTAAGGGATATACCAAAGCGGTACGAACAGTTTCAAATGAGTGTCAATCGCTAGTTTAGGCAATTAATTAAAATGGGTAACCACTTGCTCAGTGGGCATCTTTGGCATCAAACATTTGATGGGGTTGGGAACAAATGAATCATGGAGAATTGCTAGGCCCCCTACTGCTTTTACTTTATAAAGAAAAGTACCGCTAGCCGCTAGGCCCTCTATGAACATCTTGTTACATTTTTCTAAGAGTAATTTTTTGTCTTTTGTTTTGTTTTTGCTGAATTAGTAGTAGGTTTTTTTTTTTTTTTTTTTTTTTTTTTTTTTTTTTTTTTTTTTTTTTTTTTTTTCATTTGGAAGTTCTGTACATCATTAAAAAATAATAATAAAAAATAAAGACAAAAAAAAAAAAAAAAAAAAAAAAAAAAAAAAAAAAAAACCGAGAGCTCTTACATAAATATGATATGATTTAGTAACAAAAGCTTGCTCCTGTTGGTGTCCCTTTTATGGACAACAGTTTAGTAACAGAGAAGTACATGAAAGAACCAAGTAAGGTATATAATAAAGGAATTAATAGTAATAAAAAGGAAAGGAAAAATTATTCTTAGTGTCATAAACAAGTGACTTAAAATAGTATGAATTAATGAAGTACAAGGAGGAACATATCTATAATTAATAAATATAAAGTATTAACTTTTGATTGATATTATACTATTTTGCTACATAAATTTTTAAGATTTCACAATTTTACACATTCTTTTATATATATATATATATATATATATATATATATATATATATATATATATATATATTTATGTGTATTAATTGAATATAAATTTCATTATACATATAGAAAAGTGAATCATGAAGTATTGTTAGGCCCCCTATTGCTTTTACTTTACAAAGAAAAGTGACGCTAGCCTCTAGGTCCTCTATAAACATCTTGTTACATTTTTCTAGGGGTGTCAAATGAGTGGGTATAATTAGGTTGAGTTATAAAACTTATTTATGCAATTATTGTCTATTCCCTCTGTCCCACTTTGTTTGTCCTCTATTCCATTTTGGGATGTCCCAAAATATTGTCCTATTTCTAAAAATAAAAGTCATTAATTTACTAATGTTCCTATCTATTAATTTACTGATTCAATTTTTTGATAAATTTATTTAAGGGTAGTTTTGGAAATTTATACATTTTTAAAAGGTAGACAAGACAATAAATGATGTTCCCTTAAAAAGTTTGACTTTTCAAACAGGACAAACAAAGTGGGACGGAGAGAGTATTTAACTAATTACTTCTAACTCAAACCCAACCCCACCCAATTGTTATGGGTAAACCCCAACTCACACAATTACCCAATAATCAAAATTACCAAAATGTTCCTGAAACTTGAAAATGACCAAAGTACTCCTAAAACCCTTTAGAGTTAGTGATTTGTAGAAACATAATAATTGGGTTTAATTGGATACCTAGTAAAACTCAATAAACATTAATGTTAATTGGGTTTAATTGGAGTTAATACCTATTTAAACCAATTAATAATTAGGTGGATTTGGGTTATTTAAGTGGGTAGGCAAATGAGTTTGGATTGATTTTGCCACCCTTAAGAGTATTTTTGTCTTTTGCTTTGTTTTGTTTTTACTGAATTAACAAAAAAAAAATATATATATATATATGTGTGTGTGTGTGTGTGAGAGAGCTCGCTCATAAATAAGATATGATTTAGTAATAGAAGCTTGCCCGGTTGGTGTCCCCACACTTTTGGTATTATCCGTAAATTATTTAAGGAAAGCATTCAATTTTATAGACAACATGTTTTTTTTTTTGGTGTGGATGGGATTATATATATAACGAAGAAGTACATGAAAGAACCAAGTAAGGTATATAATAAAGGAATTAAAAGTATAAAAAAGGAAAGGAAAAATTCCACTTAGTGCCATGATCAAGTGACTTAAAATAGTACGAAAGAAGTACAAGGAGGAACATATCTTTAATTATAAAATATTAAATTTTGACAGATATTATAATATTTTTCTACATAATTTTTTAAGATCTCACAATTTTACATGTTCTTATTATATATATATATATATATATATATATATATATATATATATATATATATATATATATAATATTTATGTGGGTTCTAGACTCCAATGACTGAACTTCAAAATAAGAAAAACATATACAAAAACATACTAATCTTAAATATGTTCATTGATCAAACTTGAAAATAAAATAAAAATCCCCACCAAATTGATCAAATTCCAATTGCAGAGAGAGAGAGAGAGAGAGAGAGAGAGAGAGAGAGAGAGAGAGAGAGAGAGAGAGAGAGAGAGAGAGAGAGAGGCTTACGAGAACAAGAAATTCAAAGTGGGTTGGTCACTAACTCCTTGGCCTGGTTTCTGGGGGTAACAACAGGGAGAGAGAGAGGCGTACGAGAACAAGAAATTCAAAGTGGGTTGGTCACTAACTCCTTGGCCTAGTTTCTGGGGGTAATAACAGGGTTGAAAACTAAGGTTTGAGTTTAAAGTGAGGCTAAGAAAGAGGTGGAGATAGAAGAGAAAGGTGGCCAGTAAAGGTAAATAACAAGTGTATTTCTTGGTTTGGGTTACCGAGGTTTCTTCATCATGTCGATTTGGAAATCCAAATCTATTCTTTTTCTTTTTCTTTTTCAAAAAAATATTTAATTTTTTTTTATTAAAGAAAATCAAAATTGGACACTTTAACGGCAAGCACTTAACAGAAGTGGACGAAGGTCTTAATTGAACAAATTTAAAACTTATTAACGGACTCAATTGAATGAAAATAAAGTTAAAGAACTTAAATGAATTCAAGTGAAACTTACAAGATAAATTTTGCATTTTTTCCAACTTTCTATATTGAATTTCTCTTGAACAAAAAATTATTTTGCTTTAGCAATTGCTCTGAAGTTTGATTAATGAAATTCTGCATCTTTGATTCACTTTAATACAAACCAAACTAATTTAAACAACACTTACAACATTTTATTTTGACACAAAAATGTAGCGAACAATCTAAAACTTAACTGTATACATTGTACAACAAGAAATCGGAAATAAGGGGATTAGAATGGAAATCACTAAATAAAGTGTAACCCAAGAAGCAAGGTTTGAAGGGTCATCCACTTCCAAGACTGATTGCACGCTCCCATAAAAGGCTACGATCATCCAAAATATGGAGAATTCAACTAACGGCACTTGTAGCATTTCTGCATACCGGCGAGGCGAGGATATTTTATATCTGGAAAAATTGTAAACGCAAAGTGGATGCACATTACCGCAGCTGAGGTACCAAAGGCCAAACAATCAAATATCAGGAGGTTTGAAAGTGTTTGTTTTTGCGTAAAACTGCCAAGCCCGTTTCGTCCTCGTATTCACCAGGAACTTGAAAGGCTGCTGCGAAGGTGACATTTGTATATATTGTCATTGCAGTTATATTGAATTTGGCTATAGGTGTGTCTCTTCCAGCATTGTCTTACGCATTATTGGCACCACGCATTTCTGCCCTAACCTCTGCACGCACCATCCCGTGTTTCATGAAATTCTTCAAGCCCTTCTGTCTCTCGAGTATGCACTTTTGTAGTTTGTCTAACCACTCGTTCCAAACTCAAAATATAGTCTCGATTACACTTTGACATTAATACATCCTACAAGTTTTTTGTTTGAGCATATATTTAGTACTTTGAGAGTTCAACAATGTGGTATTCTTTCCTCCATGGCAGAGCCACAACGGGGCAATGGCTCCCAAAAATATTTAACCAAAAATAGAAAATATATGTATGAACTGTCATAAATATATATATAAAAAAAAAATTGAAATATATATATATATATATATATATATATATATATATATATATGCATATGGCCCCTGCATTTAAAAATTAATTTTTTTATAAATTTATAAATAATATTCTCTAATTCAAATATATGATTTTGAGAAAAAGTCTGGTGTATTTCACACCGAGTTAAATAATGTTACAATCCTGTTAGTGATAAATTATACATATTGGTAACTTAAATTAACTGGACATTCATAAAATTATAATGAACATATAAACTTCTTTTGACAACTAACTCAAAAATAAAAGGAGAAAAAAAAAACGGGTTTTTATTTTTTGATCCTTCCTCTTAAGTAAAAAATTAAAAATTAAAAACTTTTCTTTCTTACATTGGGGTTGCGGTTGTGGCAGAAGGAGTGTTGTGTTTGATAGAGAAAGTAATTAGCTTAGTGTTTCATTCTTCTTCTTAAAAAATTACAATTGGTATTTGCTGCATGTAGCCCATCTGACTCTCTCTCTGTCTCTCTCAAACCAGATTGGTGCGTGTTGAAACACGTCCATGACACAGGTCCTAGTAACATCATAAGCCGAGGATTTTTGTGGGTTTTTCTCTTCAGTCTTCTTGGATTCTTGAGGGATTTTTTTTTTTTTTTTTTTCACTTGTTATCGATTTCTAAAGTGTTTTCCTGATTATGAGTGAGTTTCTCAATCACTATTTGATTTCTTTGTGAGATCTGTGGATATTCTTGGATTTGGTGGGTCGGTTTTGCATACTCTATTATTGTTGGTGGTCTTGTTTTGTGTGTGGTTTTATGTTAACTTGTTATGTGATTCAAGTTAGTTTTGTTAGGTTCAAAAAGTTTTGTTAGTTAAAGCTACATCTAGTATAACTCTAAGTAATATTACACCACCTAATAACTTTTTATTAAATTAATATTTTAAAAGTCTCACCATTGGATTATATATTATTTATGTTTTTACAAGTATACCAAGTTTCATACCAATCATATGCTATTTAACATTCAACCTAGAAGCCCATCTTTCATGCACTATTTTAAATACAAAAACTTGAAATTTAAACCTTTGATTGATGCTATGGTAATTAATCTCAGATCATCATCTTGAAATTTCATAAGTATGTAGAGCATAAAAAGATCATCTAATTCAATGGTAGATTTGTCAAAATTCACATGTAATTAAAATATATTGAATGGTATAATATTACTTAGAGTTACATGAGAGTTAACTAAACTAAAATTAGAGAGAATTCTTAATTCAATTTTTCTCTTAAGATTTTCTAATGGCATAATTTTTGTTTAGGTATTATTTTTCGTATTTAATTCAATAAATCATATATTACTGAATTAAATACCCACAAGATTGAGTAATTGAATTATCTATAAGTTTTATTTTGTTAAAAAAAAAAAAAAAAAAAAAAAAAAAACTTAAATCAAGTATTTATACTGTATCTGGACTATATTTTTACCATGTTATGAGATTTTTTTTTTTTTAATTATTAGAAACTAGAATTTTATTTTGGGAAATAAAAAACTCTATTTATTACCACTCACGACCCTGACAAACATGTGGAAGGCAAGATTGTTGGAGCTGAAATCCGACATTGACACACAGGCTGGTCGATGCATGCCAAGAGTGTTAAGCGAATATCACACTAACTTTCTGTCTTTAATTACTCTCTTTTGAAACGAAAATTATTTTGCTTTAGTGATTGTTACCAAGCTTGATTAATGAAATCCTGCATCTTGATTCGTTTTAATACAAACCAAACTAATTTAAAACAACCCTTACAACAGTTTGTTTTGACCCAAAAATTTAGCCAGATATCTAAAACTTAACTGTATACATTGTACAACAAAAAATAAAAAATAAGGGGACCAAAATGGAAATCACTAAATAAAGCGTAGCCCAAGAAGCAAGGTTTGAAGGGTCATTCTCATCCAAGACTGCTTGTACGCCCCCATAAAAGGCTACTATCATCCAAAATATGGAGAATTCAACTAATGGCACTTGCAGCATTTCTGCATACCGGGAGAGGCGAGGATATTTTACTTCTGGAAAAATTGTAATCGCAAAGTGGATGCACATTACCGCAGCTGAGGTACCGAAGGCCAAACAATCAAATATCAGAAAGGTTCGAAAGTGTTTGTTTTTGCGTAAAACTGCCAAACCCGTTTTGTCCTCGTATCCACCAGGAACTTGAAAGGCTGCTGCGAAGGTGACAGTTGTAAATATTGTTATTGCCGTTATATTGAATTTGGCTATAGGTGTGTCTATTCCAGGATTGTCTTTCGGAGATGTGTTGTCTTTTGGAGTTGTGTAGCCTCTTCCAGGATTGTCTTTCACATTATTGGCACCACGCATTTCTTCCCTAACCTCTGCACGCACCATCCCGTGTGTTTCATGAAATTCTTCAAGCCCTTCTGTCTCATGAGTCTGCACTTTTGTAGTTTGTCTAACCACTCGTTCCAAACTCAGTAGAATGAGGTCTCTATTCCACTTTGACATTAATATATCCTACAAGTTTTTGTTTGAGCATTTATTCAAAACTGCGATAGTTCAAACACAAACATCTATGATACTAATTTATTAGCTTATACAAACTTCCATAAACATGCACAAACACAAACAGCTATATACACATATAACTTAGTATCCTCCATAGTAAATTCTTAAAGTTTTTATTTTTAATATAAGTTATCAAATTACCAACCAAAGTGAGTAAAAAATTTTCAATTGAACTAATGAAGTATTAAAAGACATGAGTGATTCAAAACTTTAACAGACACAAGAACACATTTTACAATAAAAAAAGAATGTGAGAAATTGGACAATTTTTTTAAGAGCATCATTAGACTAGCTTAAATATTTGGGGGGGCCAAGTCCCATTTTTGTAAGCTAATAATTAAAATGTTAAATATTTATATATAGTATTAAATTTTTTTTGGGTGGGGGGGGGGGGGGGGGGGGGGCATGGCCTCCCCACTCATACATGTAGCTCCGCCCCTAAATGTGGAATTATTTCCTCCATGGCAGAGCCACAATGGGGCAATGGCTCCCAAAAAAATTTAATTAAAATGAACTGTTCTATTTAAAAAAAAAATTGAAGTGTATATGCATATGGCCCCTGCATTTAAAAATTAAAATGTTTATAAATATATAAATAATATTCTCTTTTTCAGATATATGATTTTGAGAAAATGTCTAATGCACTTCACACTGAGTTAAGTAATGTTTTTTTAAAGGCCAAAAAATGGGATCTCCAGTGTAAATTCACTATCCCCACGCCCTACGGGTTGTTGTAACCAATCAATGGGTACCACCCAAGCCATCACATGGCTACCAAGACACCTCACCCCAAAACTGGACAAGTAGGGGAATGTAGGTGCCACTACTTGAATCACAACCCTTGGACTCGTAGACATAATGGAACTAAAGCTCCTACCGCTAGGCCACACTCTTAGGTGGTATCGAGTTAAGTAATGTTACAATCTTGTTAATCATAAATTATATATATTGGTAACTTAAATTAATTATACATTCATAAAATTATGATGAACGTACAAACTTCTTTTGACAATAAACTCAAAAATAAGAGAAAAAAGGGTTTTTATTTTTTGATCCTTCCTCTTAAGTTAAAAAAAAAAACCAAACAAACAAACAAACGTTTCTTCCTTTCATTGGGGTTGTGGTTGTGGCAGAAGGAGGGTTGTGTTTGATAGAGAAAGGCAGAAAGCAATGAGCTTAGTGTTTCATTCTTCTTAAAAAATTACAATTGGTATTTGCTGCATGTACCCTATCTGACTCTCTCTCTCTCTCTTTACCCAGATTGGCGTGTTGAAGCACGCCCATGACACCAGTCCTGGCCACATCATAGGCCGAGGATTTTGTGTGTTTTTCTCTTAAGTCTTCTTGGATTCTTGAGGGATATTTTTTCATTTGTTACCGATTTCTTGAGTTTTTTTCTGATTATGAATGAGTTTCTCAGTCACTATTTGATTTCTTTGTGAGATTTGTGGATATTCTTGGATTTGGTGGGTCAGTTTTGCATCCTCTATTATTGTTCATTGGTGGTTTTGATTTGTGTGTGGTGCTACTGTTAAATAATTCTGTGATTCTAGTTAGTTTGTGTTCTGGTGTTGTGTCAATGGCACCCGCTACATGTAAATCTTCACGGGGGAGAAGGATTGGTGGCTCTCATAAGAAGCAAATGATTTGGAAGAAAAAACATTTTAATGAAACAAGGTATAGCATACAGAATTAGATGAGTTTTTTAAAAATGGTTAACTAAATACAAAAAAATAGGTTCTTAGTGCTCTAATCTAGTTACTTTTCGTATCAAAACTAAGGGAACAGAATCCGTAATCTTTTCTGAAAATTCCAGAAGACTGGCGTTTTCCTACAGAAGTTTTTCTTTGGTAAAACTAATATAATTTTTCATCAATATATACAAAGTTTCACGAGACATACCTTTTCAGAGCTTAAAAGCCGATTATCTAACTGAATAATGTCAGCAGTGTTCATCCCCTCCTCGTTCATAGCCCACTTGTCGACTCTCCTGTCATCTGCTAGCATCAACAGTATTGTATAACGCCCATTGATTGCAGCTAGATGCAAAGGCGTGTTTCCTTCTTTATCTTGCTCATTTATGAGATCCTGAAAAGCTAATTCTTTGAGCAATATTTCCACTGCATTTTTGTTCCCAGTTTCCACGGCAAGATGAAGAGCTGTCCTACCTTTATTGTCCAACAGTTCACAGGTTTCTGGACAATTTCTAATGAGTGTTCTCATTACACCCACATGTCCTTTCCTAGCTGAAATGTGAATAGCATACATGCCCTCTTTGTCCTTTATGTAAGCAAGGGAGCTATCTTTTTCCAAAAATAGTTCTACAACTTTTACATTGCCTAAATATGCAGCATAATGAAGAGGAATCCAGCCATGGTCATCGGCTTCCTGCAGAATTGCCGTTGGAAATTTGTCCAACATCTTGTGCAAAAAATCTGAAAAAAAAAGAGACAGGGAGAATCATGTTGTTACGAGTGAACTGAAATTAGAAAAGTGTCGTTGATGAATAGGTCAAGATATTTTAAGGTTCTTTAATTTTACATTTCGTTCCATCAAGGCTCAAGATTTGATAGGAGTGTGTTCTGTGTATTATTATAATTTACTACATTCTCCATTAAAAGTTATCATGACTTTTGAGTGAATTTATGGTGTGTTTTTGTGTTAAAATTTAATTCATTTTCTTTTATAGGTGTGTGTTTTTGTATTTTGATTTAAAAAAAATATATAATTAATTAAAAATAAAAAATTATAATTTTAAATTGAAAGAATAATATTATTATACTGGTTTTTTTTTGAAATCATATAAAAAAATAAAAAAATAAAATTCCTTATGCATTAGCAGATAAGAAATATAGCATTAAACTATATTTTTAAGAATAGTTAATTTGACATCTACCATCAAATTTAAAAGAAAAGGCTAGGACAAGCATCAAGATCTAATTACGGTTATTTCCCTCCATTCACAAAGAGATATACATATTCTTTAAGATCTAATTAGGGTTATATTCTTTAAGATGTAAATTAATGCAATTACAACACTTTTTGTCGTGAAATAAAACCAACATAAGTGTCATGTGAAAAACCATAACTTAACATACCTCATCAATAACAACCCATAACATTTTATCAAGAAAAAAAAAAAATCTATAACAACCTGTCACTTAAGATTTGTTGTGAAAATATTATGGACATAGTATTTTTCAAAATATTATAATTTATTGAGAAAATTACCTGTTCCGGTGACATTGAGTTTGCATAATTTGTGGGATTCAAAAATTATCCAACAGATTTGTTTAATCAGCCATAAAAGAGCATCCTTGCAAACGGGTATAAGCATATTGTCTTCGAGGGTTAAAACAATAGTTGCGAATCCTGTCAAAAGGAAATTAACAATGTAATTAATTAACACTAATGATTTATAGGAGAGAGATATATTAAACATTTTCTCACAATATTTATAAAAGAACAGTTTTTTTTTTTTTTAAAGAAGATTTGGCTTTTTATTTCGTGTTCCTTTTTTTTTTCTTTTCTTCCTTCTCATCCTAGTTGCTACTTCCTATGTTCATATATAAATTTGTTTTCTTGATTTTTTGTAAAATTATTTACATGAAATGGACGAACTTCATAAGTTTTTTAGTACTGATAAAAAAAATAACACATATTACGACATTTCTGGTTGACAGGCACAAAAGACAACCGTCCTTGATGTCCACAACCAGGAAGTTGAAAATTAGGCAAGTATAAAAGTTACACGAGAGTAGACTTTTCTCTGGTCAGGATGGACATCAATTTCTACTTGTTTGCTGTCAGCAGTAGAAAGAATAATTATTATACTTCTTTGGCTCAATAAAGTACAACTCAGCACCCAAAAAGGGGAAAAAAATCAAAATATAGTTGAAGGTATTTACAAGAGGAGTCCTTCCTCTAACAGGAGGTGTGCGCCCCACCATGAGTCACCCACAAGGGCCCACATTTATTGTGAGAGGAGGGACGACTCTTCCGGTATGATTAAATAATTTACTGTACTTACTATTTTGTTCGCGAATGACAGCTGCATGTAAGGCATTCATGCCGTTCCTTCCCATGTAGGAGCATTCTGGAATGGTTTCTATAATTTGGAGAGCAATTTTGTAAAATCCTCGATCCACTGCTAAAAAGAGAGGGGATTCCAAAGCATTATTTGTAAAAGAAGCTAACTCTGGGTCTTCCCTAATTAGTAACTCCACAATGTCATAATGATCATTTCTTATAGCCTCATGCAGTGCTGTGTTCTTCTCCAGATTTATGTTTCTTAGTAGTAAGTTTTTCACTGCAGCCTCCTGGTCTTTTGCACAACTTATTAGGCGCTTTGTCATGTCAAAGTGTCCTAAGCTTGCTGCAATATGTAGTGCAGTATTGCCTTTGGAATTTTCCATATACAGAAGTGATGGCTGCGAATCAAGAACTTTTTTCATGATCTGCACCTTTCCAGATTTTGCTGCCACATGAAGGACAGAGTTCCCCCTCCTTGTAACCTGCTTGAGATTTAAATCCTCATCCCCAATTTCTTCAAAGAAACTATCATTCCCAGAAATTGCTGCATTGAACAGTCCAACATCCATCGAGTTTCTTCTTGAATCTTAAACCTTGTTTCCCAAAGATAACCTTATAGTTTATAAATTTACGGCAATCAGCAAATTAATGAATCTTATAATATCACATATTATTTGTTTATATGTTAGTCAAAATTATATGAATTCTGTAAAGATTTCATGTGACATGTTCACAAATTGTTAATCGTTATTCTAGAGTATCCAGATATTACAAGTTACAACACAAACCAGCCGGCAATTAAAGGGGGCAACCTATTGCTTGGTGGGCATCTTGGTATCAAACATTTGATGGGGTTAGGAAGGCTTATTAAATGTTGATAGGCTCACTATGAAGTATGAACATTCTGTTACATTTTTCTAACCAGATTTTGTGTTAACCATAATTTGAAACTTCTATGAAAAAAATAAGTTTAAAGAAAAGATAAAAATAAACTAAATAAAAGAAAGATAGAGCACTTACCTGAATAGATGTAATTTCGTTCCACAAGCTTCCCGTAAATTTTCTAAGGGAAACCATTAAAATTTATAGACAATAGTTTAGTAAGAAAGAAGTATACGTTAAGAACACATTCATTCAAGAATTCAAGGAATATAATAAAGGAAATATAAATTAAAGAAGTTCTTGAGCATCCACAGTAGTGGAGCTAAAAATTTAGCTATTTGGCATCACAAAAAGTTAATTTATCTATTTTACCTACTCACATGCTACAACAGTAGATCTATTTTAGCTTTCAACACAATAAAATAATATATCTACTACAATAAAATAATATATCCACTACAATAAACAACAACCACAACCACCCGCAACCAATTTCTCATTAAAATGACCACAAAAAATCCTTTTTGTGTGCTTCTGTTTCTGGTTGTGCAACGGAACATAAAACTAGGACAAGAACTTCTATTACAAGAAAACCACACAACAAATTCCTGCAAACAGAAAATTCCCAATACATTCCAATACAAATACATTCTGTCCATTCATGGATGCTCTGAATCAAAACGAATGGATGCTCTGAGAACAAATGACAAAACTTTTCATTGAGCAAGAACAGCAAAAAAATTATTGCATCTAAAATTATAAACTGAAAGAACAAGAAAAATAAATTATTGACCACATTGCTAGTTGTCTCAGTTTTGTCTCCTGAACCCCCAAGCTAAAATGGAAAATAAGGGACACCCGTTCCAGCAGAGAACAAAATATCCATCATTTTCTTTGATGTTATACCCAAATCAAAAATCCCAAGCATGTAGATGAAGAAGACAGAGACAACTGACCTGAAGTGGATCGGCGGAAGAGAAGTGCTCGGCGGCGTGGGTCTGAGGCTGATCGGCGGCTTGGGAGTTCGACTAAGTGGGTCGGCTGGTGGGTCGGTCACGTCAAGCTTCGGTGGTAGTGACGTTGAGGATCGAGGGCCGGCGGCGTTGAAACAGAGAGGTGAGAGTTTGAGAGTGAGCTTGAGAGAAGGTGAGACAGAGAGATGAGAGCTTCAGAGTGAGTTGAGAGTGACACTGTGAAGCTATATATGTTTGGATTGCCTTTTTGTTTGGATTGCCTTTTTGTGGGACGCGTCTGCCATCTCTTACTTTTTTTTCTTTTTCTTTTTTTCTTAAGTCCAACGCGTGTTGCTTTGTTTATGAAACATGAATGGGACTTTTTTTTAAGTCCAACGCGTGTTGTACTGTTTATTAAACATGAATAGTACAAACCGGTAAATAAACAATAATTTTGTGGATAAACATTAATTGAAATATATTTTTTTATTATTTTTAATTTTTAATTTTCAGTAAAATAAGTGGTATCTAAACGCATACTAAGAGAGGGGAAATTATTACCTAGTACCGGACTACAAGGTCACCAAGCTAACCTTGTAGTCTTGGCCAATGAGAACAAAACATGTAAGATGAAAATGCTGACATCATTTAAATAGTACAACTCATCAACAATGGCAAATGCTAGTCTTCCCGTTAACTTTCCCGTTAGCCAGTTGTTTTTAACAATTCTTTCACCAATTTCAAAAGTTTTCAGGCCCACCTTAATTTCAAATTTCAATCCACTCGCTTATTTCTTATATTTCATTTCTCCTCTTCAACATAAAAATGAAAATCACTTTGTTGTAGTCTTCCCGTTAACTTTCCCGTTAGCCCGCTATTTTCAACAATTCTTTCACCAATTTCAAAAGTTTTCAGGCCCACCTTAATTTCAAATTTCAGATTTCAATCCACCCGCTTGTCTATATATATATACTAGCCGCAAACCCGTGCTATGCACGGGAACCTATTTGTTTGTGTGATAGACTAAAATAATTATATAAAATTTAAAATTGATTATGAAACTATACTATTTCATGAATTTCTTCGGTTTCACTTCAATTTTTATTACAATTTGATAAAGAAGTCATTGTTTGAACGTGCAATATCTTGTGAAAAATCTACCAATTGGTTTCAGATATTAAAATTTTCAAAATGCCAAAAAATATTAAAGAATAAGAAGATTCACTGCCTAGAAAATTTTGAAACAATATATATATATATATATATATATATATATATATATATATATATGACTACACAATAGAGAAATACAAGAGAAAAATAGGTTATCTTTAAAAGAATATATAATTCATGGTATAACCATTGAAATCTGCTAAACATGTTCAGATGTTGCAATAACTAATGCAAAAATGTAGATATTAAAACTTTCAAAATGCCAACAAATAAAATTAAAGAATCGAATGATTCAGAGCATATAAATTATTGAAACAATACAAATACGTGTGTATATATATATCTGATAGAAAATTATATTATTTAAAAAAAATTAAATGATAGAATTAGAGTCCCAAATAAATTTATGAGTTTGAATAGCACCAGGACATAATGGTATGTATGAGTGTGGCATATGGTGATATATATATATATATATATATATATATATATATATATATATAATTTTTTGTTGTTATCTAATTATAATAGCAAAAAATAAATTAACACATAATCAAAAGATTTTGAAATAAAAAAAATTATATTCTATAACGTAGAGTTCAAGAAGTTTGGTTGTAGGGTTTTTAAAAAATTAATTAACTTTTTTTTTTTTGGGGTTTATTGCAATAAAGCCGATACTTATCCTTTTATTGCAGATTTTTTTTATTTATTTAAATAATCATCTTTGTGGCATATGGTGATATATATTTAATTTTTTGTTGTGATCTAATATATAATAGCAAAAAATAAACTAACGCATAATCAAAAGATTTTGAAATAAAAAAATTATATTCTATAACGTAGAGTTCAAGAAGTTTGGTTGTAGGGTTTTTAAAAAATTAATTAACTTTTTTTTTGGGTTTATTGCAATAAAGCCGATACTTATCCTTTTATTGCAGATTTTTTTTTTTTTTTTTTTAACAATCATCTTTGTGGCATATGGTGATATATATTTAATTTTTTGTTGTTATCTAATATATAATAGCAAAAAATAAATTAACGCATAATCAAAAGATTTTGAAATAAACAAATTATATTCTATAACGTAGGGTTCAAGAAGTTTGGTTGTAGGGTTTTTAAAAAATTAGTTTGGTTGTAGGGTTTTTAAAAAATTAGTTAACTTTGTTTTTGGGTTTATTGCAATAAAGCAGATACTTATCCTTTTATTGCAGATTTTTAAAAAAATAATAATAATAATCTTTAGATTAAACTCAGCTTAAAATATCATATTTTATCCAAAAACAAGAAAAAGAAAAGAAGAAGATAAGTATAGATAAAACCGAAACCTCTGCAACTCCTACAATTTTTCATGTCTGCACAATAAAAAATAAAATTAAAAACTCTTTTTTTCAAAACAAAAACAAAACCGGATACTTAACAAAAAAGAAAAGAAAAAAGAGAGGTTTAAGAGACACGTTTAGGACTCTTTTCCTATTTCAAAGCGTTTAGCCTAATTAGTTTAAAACCCTACACACTGACTTCAGACGCAGCCTCTTCAACAACCAAGTCTTCTTGAGGAATTTTTATCACAAAACGCCAACCTCTCTCCTCGATTAAGTCGCAGAGACCCCAGCCTTTGACTTATTTGAAATCATCCTGATCAGATTCTCACTACAATATGCAAACTAAACCCTCTCAGATTCAACCCATCCTAACCCTAAGGGCTAGGAATGACTTTTATCTATCAAACATGACCTTGCGGTATTCTACGGGTAATTTTGAAAGTCAGGTGAGTTTATTATTAATCTGTAAATATGTGTAAAGACTTTCTTCAAATTTCGTTGACACAATATTGTTGGTGGTTTGATGTTGAATTTACTGTCTCAATCGTGGGTTTTTTTTTTTTTTTTTTTCATTCAGTTAAATTCGACTATTAATTTCTCTTTTGGTTTTTCTGTATGCTTTTCATCTGCTTCTCTACCCAGTGACAATCGATTGAAAGTGAGGAGAATTATACACCTCCTCCAAATCGTTTTACTATGGTTTTTAAGAAGATAAAATGCCTCTTAGATTGGTATTTTTGAATGAATTCTAAAGTAATATTCATCAAATCCCTAAAGAAGTCACCATATGTTTTGTAAGTAGTCAATTATTATAATTTACTTTTTCAATTATTTCTCTCGGAAACAAACTTGATTATAAGAGCTGAATTGGATTTTTTAAAATCTAAATGTGGAATTATACAAATTTCTGTCAAAACTATTGAAAAAAGATGAAAATTTTCAATCAAATATTGTTGGCTTTCTCTTTAAATATTGTTGCTCCTTATTCAGTACTTTGATCCAAGTCTTTAGAAGCTTGATTTGATTCTCAATTTTTGTGTTGTTTTCTTGCATGATCCATTTGTTCATCTTCAAGTTCCTTTTCTTGAGAATTTGTGAGCCATGTCATTACTGTCTTTCTTAACCATTGTTGTTCCTTTTGTAAAGAACAAAGAAAAGATAAACAGTACATCAAAGACTGAGGGAAAAGAGAGGAAAACAAAGTTTAAACTGATATCAAAATAGCAGAGGAATAAAAAAGAAAGAACTTTAAGAGAGATAAACAAAGAGTACCTTAATTTTAATTCTCAATTTTGCAAAAAAGATTGGCATCATTCTTGATCCCTTCAATCTCCTCTCTACTCTTTCATTCTCACAACATTGGCAATTGACCAATTAAAAATTCATTAACCCATATACAGGGGGCCAATATCGCCACAGCTGGAGAGCTTCAACTTATGAAAAAAATATGATCATAAGTAAATACATGCAAAACTCTTTTAGGGGATACACAAGGAGAGATTGACTTCCAGCAAAGGATTGGGCACACATGCTGCAGATGCAATCAACTTCCAAGGAATGATTTATAATTTATTGGTGAATCTGTCAAATATCTGCCAAATTTTCACAATCACTAAAATCAGTTCTGCTTCTAACCATTATGTATAAAATTTTATCCTTCAAAATAGTCAGCATGCATCATTAAGTTTACTTCCAATCAACAAAAAAGTTCATACATACTTCTATTGATGTTTCTTGAATGTTGGCTAAAAATCAGATTCTTACTGTTTTACAGGTAGGGATTTGGCATTTTGTTATCTGGGTTATTTGGTAATACAACTACAAGACGAGCACAGTCAAGTATTTACCGATCTTTCCTTTATTCTGTACTGTTTCTTGCATATTTATTGATAATATGCTTCTTTACTGACAATCCAGGCCCTTTTATCATAATAGCTACATGTTTAACTGTCAAGACTTTTAAAGGCAAGTTCATTTCTCTTCTCTATTTCTCTTTATATGTAATTATGCGTAGTTTAACAATTTAGCCTTTAGAGGAATTTGTATGCGGTTGCCTTTAGAATAATAAATAGATGATGGCTTTGGAAATTTACTTTTTCAACCAATTTTAACCATTAAAGACAAATATTAGATGGTTGAGATGGTGTGACAATCCATGAGTAGACATATACTATATCCTCCTCCTCTCAGGTTCTCACATAAGAATGAGCTGGATCCCTCTACATAGAGCCCACCCTTATGTGAAATGAGAGAGATGTAATACAATGGCTGTTGGATATGACCAGACCAGAACAATTTCAATTGACCATTGTGGAAAACCTTACAGGAAAAAGTAAACACCTGGTGCAACCAGGGTCATATAGTAAGCCTACCCTTGGGCCTGCAAAGGTCATGGCTTCCTGATAAAAGCATGGCTAATTAGAGTCCATGCATATAAGACCTGATAGGATTGGCTTTTAACATCCATCAAGTAAAAATCTTGGCAAATAAGAAGCAAGGTTGATGAGAGTTTTGAACTACTACTTGCACACCACAGAATATTCAAAATAATATCCACTGAATGGTATCCAACATGCTGAAATTATTGTTTTTGTAAATGAGATTAAGGAAAGCAATGGGGTTCAATTAAACCAAGAGTTAAAAAAGGAAAAGGGTGTTGAGCCATTCAATTACTTATTTGATACTATTTTGACATTGGTCTACATATTTGAGTGACCAACTTGAACTTCAACTTGATGCCATGAGGTGTTCAATATCCCTCTCAAGTTCCAAATGTCTTCAACCTTTTCAGGCTGGACATTTGATGCTATATCCACCTGCCAATCAATGTAAATATGGCCCTTGAAATTGGATATGCAAATTCAGTTCACCTTTTGGTCCTAGAGGTGCTAGGTCCTATTGGATTCATATGTTTTTGATGTAGCGGAAGCCTGAAGAGAAGCACACACGATGCTCTCTTAATGGAACAGAAACTAAACTGTTAGTTCCTGGTAGTAAACCTCGAATCCACGAGGGGTTTCCCTGAATCCACAAGGAGAATAAAACTGGAATCCACCAGAAGAAAATTTGACAAAATGTCTGCGTTTATTGATAATAGTCTGATCTACCTCTGACGGCTACAAAACATATAAATACTAAGGAAAAACGTCTAAAAACCCTAATTCGCACTAATTACGCGATTAGGTGACAAAATACCGAATTTTACCAAAAATGGCAAAATTGAGTTAAATGCAGAATCATAAACTACTGACCTTAAGGGTCGTCCCAAAACAAACGGGACCTTATTCTGACTTTTAAACTAAAAGTTATTAAGGAAAAACAAATATTACTATAAATAGCAAAAACACTGTTATCGGGGCCTTAATGAAGGAATTCGCCTAAATTTTGGCGACGTTCATGGCACCTATCATGAATCTGGATCAGAATGCCGTTTCCCTTCAACCTGCCAAATTTCATGCAATTCCGACACTGTTACCCCGATGGCCCCCCTACTGGCACCCCCCTTTGATCTTGCGTTGTGACTTCCTATACCCCTGCTGCTCTAGGAAAGCATGTGCTATCTGTTCTACATCAGTTTTTTGTACTGCTCATTCTGCATCTATATTACTGGTACTTTGAACTTTTCATAAATGATGTACATTTCAAAGTGAGAGATATATAGGAAAAGTAAGATTGTTGATTATGGTCATGTAAGATATACTTATAATGTAAGATTGTTGAAGTACTGATAAGTGATTTTGAAGCTAACGTCATATTCAAATGGAGTCAATAAGTCGCTACCCAATAGATAATTGTACTTTTTTTAATGAATTCTGTGCATTGCAGGAGAGTATAACTTATCGTCAACAAGTGGAACAAGAGTTTATATTGATTTGGAAATTCCTAACACTGCTAATTTCAAATATCGGTAAGTGCTTTGTTTTGTATTCAAGTTTTTAATGTATTTATATTAAAATACACAAAAACTAATAAGATATTAACATTATATTTGTCATTTCTCTTATCAAGTATAGAATTCAATTACAGGTTGAAGATAGCTCAAGAATGACCACATTCATTTTAATTTAAACTTAAGTTTGATTTCTATTTTTCATTACATAATTTATTGTTTCATATCAAGGATAGGAAACTATGAGACTGAAATCCTAATGTATAATCAAAGAGGAAGAGAAAAAGAATTGTTTACATTTTTATACGATGCACGGGTTAGCAGCTAGTTTCTTATATTTCATTTCTCCTCCTCAACATAAAAATGAAAATCACTTTCTTGTAACTCTCTCCCAGCCAACACAGCCATCGTCTCACTAGTTTTTTCACCTTCTTGTAGCTTTTTTCATTTTTTGTTTATCACTGAAAACTTAGAAATTCGTCTCTCATGTTTTGTGTTTAATTTTGTAGATCATCAGCATGCACGGGTTCAAGAAAATCCACAAGGTTCAAAAGGTGACAATGAAATCGCACTCTCTAATCTCTCTCTCTCTCTCTCTCTCTCTCTCTCTCTCTTTTTAAGTTACTGAACTTATATATTAGTGTTAGCCTCTGTTTGATTGCCGAGAAATTGGATGTGAAATCAATTATAAATGTCTTAATTAACCACTGTTTCCATTGCTATACAATTTTTTTTCTCCTTTCAAAAACTCAAAAAGTGTGTTACACTCTTACTCAATTAAGTGTTGTTTTACGTTTATGTCTATAGTGCTTTGAATCATCAATGAAGTTCTTAGCCTTTGTTCGGTTCCAGAGAAAATAGAAGGAGAAACTTGATGCCAAATTTAAGTTTTAATCACCATTTTCATGGAATCATAGGTGCTTAAAGGTGATTTTGGAAGGAGCGTTAGCCATATGACCCTGAACACAACTTTTGGCCTAATCACATGACCCTCTGTTTGTAGTAGGTGGGAACAGGGGAAAAGCTTGGGGTTTATTTATTTCTATTCATGATGTATCCTCGGGAACAAACTCAGCTAGCTTGGGACCTTTTTATGTTGTATACTTTGTTTACTTACACATCAATAAAATTCTATTTTTTATCTAAAAAAAAAGGGTGCTTGGCAAAGGCCAAAGAATGCATCACCAGCTGCTACACCAGGGCAGCTTAGCTTGCCACATAGTGCAACAGTTAGTACACCGGTGATGCAGCATCAGCTGCCACACTAGTGCAGCCCAACATGCCACACAGTGCAGTAGTTTGTGCATCAAAGCTACCCAGACAAGCACTTGACCAAGCAAGACAAGTAAATCAGTTACTAGTTGGTGTAGGAACAGATGAAACTCAGATTGAAGCTTCAAGTAGAAATCTAGAGATCTTACCTTGTGTTCCAGAGTTGAAGAAATTGAAGAAATGTGCAATTTTATCTAAACGACAATGTAGCTTATTTCATATATGTACAGAAACAGTGTGTAAGAGTTTGTTAAGTTTGTTGAATCCTGTTCACACGTGCATCTATCTGTTAAGTTAGTTATAGAACAGAGTCCTTATATATATTTGTACAGCTACTGATTCAGTGAATGAGATTATAATTTTCAGCTTTCATCAAAATCAATTTTCTCATAGTGCTTGAAGTGTGTGTTTGTGGAATATGAGAGCAGGAGTTTTGAGAAGCTGCCAAGTGCCAACAAAAGATCAATTTTACTATAATGTAATCACAGCCTGAACTTGGAGTCAAATCACCAATTGTACACATGCCATTTTATGACATGGAATTTAACCTTGAGCTTAATATTGATAATGCAAACTACAAATCACGGTTTTCTACTCTAAAGCCATACTCCTATCTCCATTAACACTAAAACTATAGTTAATACATAATTTTCACTTGGCAATAAGTCAAAATAAATCCAAAGAGAACAAATGTATTCCTAAAAAATAAAATAACAAACAAAAGAAACTTGGTGTCATGATAAATCTCACTCAACTCCAAGCCAATAATTTGTGCTGGATTTGTGAAGTTCCTAGAGTTCTTGGCTGCATGACATCTTCAGTCTTCCCACCTGGAAACATGTAAAAATCATATTAGCATATTGAATGGAACAAAAATGAATACATTAACATTCACAAAAACCATTCTATACAATCACACTTAAAAACCAAACCCCAATTAAAATAATCAATAATGAAGTATACCTTTGGAACTTTCTTATCCAGAGACTCTTGGATTGCTCCAACCTTGTTGTTCTACATTGTTGACCATCTTTTGTTAAAAAAAAAAAAAAAAAACCCATTGTACAAACGAAGTCATCCTTAGGATCAAGAAATAAGTAATAAAATTGATAATGCAAACACACCGCAAGAATTTTCAAATCTACCTCTTGTATATGTGTGGAATTTGATTGCCTAGAGCTATACATCAACGAGTCTGTTTGTGAGGTAATATAAGTCATTGGATTCTATAGAGATCAAAATATAAGAAAACATTATTTCGAAAAAAAACTCTATACCCATGTTAATACATAAATTATAGATATTTTATTCCATTTCAAATAAATAATCAATTGTGTCAATTTACCTGACTAAGTTGCCTTATAACATTGGTACCTTGCAACATAGTTGTAAATGGAACATTTACACAACCCATTTCCTATATAGAGACAAAATTCATATTTAGATATTACGTCAATGATCAAAATTATGATTACACATTATAAATATTCTAAATTTGTAAATTAAAGGATGTTGAATACCTGAGAATGATTTGTCCATGACATGTAAGATTGACCATGTGCATTATCACTTGTAAATCCTAAATGAGAGTAGGGGTTTGGTGGTTGGTATATAGTTGGATTGTATGAGCCACCGAATGACACATTTGAATTTTCTTTGGAAACTTGTTTTTTTGCTTTTCCTATAAAATTGCACATTAAAAAAAATCAAACATAATAATAATTGTAAATAAAAAGTTTTATTAAAAATAAAAATATGGCATATATTTAGTAAAAAAAAAAATAATAATAATTTCTTACGTGAAGAGGATGCATCATTAGACGATTTTGCCTTGCGCTTCTCAAAATGGTCTCTATGTCTATCATTTCGTGAGCCTTTTGATCTCACACATGAGGGATTTAAAACTGACACATGATTTGATAAGCCAAGCATTTCATCAGCTGTATTATGCTCTACAACTTCATTTTCTTCCAAATTTGCATTTGAACCCAACTTTGATGACTCTCTTTCGATTTTTTCATCAAGTCCCAATAGTATCTTTTGACAAATTCTTTTAAGGCTATCATCCCCTTGGCTTTTGGATATAATTGTATTAGCTATACGTAACATGCTATTAAACTTATGCATCATTTTATCCCTTGTGTTTTGAAATTCTAATTCTGAATCACAATATTTTTTACACTTGTTCCACAAGGACTAAAACTCCAAATTAGAATTTAACTCTCCAAAGTAGGAAGATGCATTTTTTGAAATATGCCACAAACATAGTTGATGATGTGTGTTTGAAAACACTTCCTCAATAGCATTTGACATGGCTTGATCTTGGTCAATAAAAATTGTTATTAGAGATCGATTCCCCATTGAGCCTAAGAATGACTTGAACAACCATTTGAAAGAAGCAGTAGTTTCATCCAAAAGAAATGCACATCCAAATATTACATTCTGCCAATGGTGATTAACACCTACAAATGAAGCACAAATCAAATTATATCTATTGGTGCAGTAAGTAGTGTCAAATACCACATCACCAAAACAATCATAATCAACCCTTGATCTCCCATCTCTCCAAAAAAAATTCGACATGCGATTTTCTTGATCTACTTGAACCGTGTAAAAAAACATGGGATCTTCTATCTGCCTTTTTTTTAAAATGATTCAATAGGCTTTGAGCATCTCCAGCACTAATAGTTGACATCTTTTTTGTGTTCACATGATTATAACAATCTTTTTCAGTGAAACCCACATTCTTACTCCCTCCAACTTCTTCTATTAAATACAAATAAGTATTCTTTGTACTTATACCAGCATTCACCATGGAATCAATTAAACCTGCCTTAGGTTTTGAAATACGACGACCCGATCTTAACAAATGTCTTTTTGATGGTAGTGCAAGTTCATGATTATGCTCTGGATTAAATGCAGTAACCCCACACATCATTTTCAATTGTGAAATGAATAAATGCTTTATAGCCAGTTCTAGTCTCTAGTTTATTCCAATTTTTCTCTTCACAAGGATCTTCATCTATTTTAAAACCCTCCTTAGAACATAGAAATTCACGTTGCTTTATGTTCTTTGTTCCATTAAAATATCTAGGCTTTCCTTTACGTATACTAAAACCTGTTTGTAATGCATAATTATTGTACAAATTGTATGCTTCAACTTTAGTATATGCCACCTTATCCAACAAATTGTCATCACTATTTTCTAGTCGTTCAACAAACAAACAATCTTCAATTCCTTCAATATCACTTGAATTGCAAATAACTACAATAATTTTTATGAAAAATATAAATGTTAGAAATAAAATATTAAGGAATTTACAATACAATAATTATCTCATGTGTGCAATTTTTTATGTGTTCTTAAAGGGTTAAGGTATGCTTTATTACAAAGCTTCCCCACTTCTAGGCACAAATATAATTAGAAATTAGACATAGTTACCAATATAAAGATGAATATATTATTTATTCCTATCATATTATATATATATATATATATATATATATATATATATATATATATATATATATATATATACACGTACATTTATAATATAATAACCAAAAAAAAAAAAAACATATATCACTACACATATTTTTTTTGGGAGCAAACACCTTTATATATTTTATTTGGGAGCAAACTTATCACAACAAAGTAATAAATTCATACCTCAATACACTTTTATATATTTTATTTGGGAACAAACATATCACAACAAAGCATTAAATTCATACCTCATTACATTTCTATATATTTTATTTAGGAGAAAACATATGACAACAAATCATAATACATTCTTTAAAAAATGAAACAAAACACAACAAGACAAAATAAATTATACCTTCATTACTTTGAAAATTGGGTTCTTCCATGCTTATGTGAACAAGATTTTGTCTCTTTACACTAGAACTATTCACTTGATTTCACTAAAAATCACTCATAGTAACATTTGTTTGTGGTCACACTGTACACTTATTTTTATCGGCATTAAGGAGTAAGACTTGTGGCTTTTGTTTACAAGAGTGAGAACTCTAAAAGGTACTCTTTGTCCTAAGTCCCATTTGGAAAACATTTGGCTAGCTGCCTTTTTATATTTTATTCTTTTAATAACGTTAACGTTAACTGGTTGTCTAACGTTGGGGACTTTTTATTTTTATTTTTTATTTTTTTTGAGAATTAACGTTGGAGACTTTAAGAGTGTACTGCCATTGTTGATGAGCTGTACTGTTTAAATGATGTCAGCATTTTCATCTTACGTGTTTTGTTCTTATTGGTTGGGACTACAAGGTTAGCTTAGTGACCTTGTAGTCCAGGACTAGCCGACTAGGTAAGAATTTCCCCTGAGAGAGTGGCACGGTGAGAATAAAAGAATATATTTTTATCTGGCTGGAGAATAAAAAGTTATATTTTTTTTAGCTCTCAGCTATAGTGATGGCTGTGCATTGTGGCAATGAAGGTAAAAAATTTACCTTTAGCTCTACTGCTGTAGTGTGGATTTTTGTGTTTTGGTGGAGCTAAAATAGCTGTATAGCTATTTAGCTCCACTGCTGTGAGTGCTCCATTGATGGAGCTAAAATAACAACAATTCTTATTATTCTTCTTTTGATTGTTGAAGTGTTTGTCAAGCCTAAAAGTTATTCAAAGGTATCAAGGTCAGGAGTCTTGGGATTTGTCCACTATGATTAAGTTCATTTAAGTTTTGTTTATATATATATATATATATATATATATATATATATACACGTACAATTGATAATTTATCATGATATAAATTAGGAGATAGTTTAATTTTGGGGAATATTTATGATTACAAGCTATAACCTTGTCTTTGCAGTAAGAATTAATTTTATCTCATGAAAATGAGGTTCTCAGTATTTAAGGCAAACTTGCACCCGTTGGTACTCACATCTGTATGAACAGATACATCAATCCCAAAAGTTAAAACCCTACCCAAATACTAGTTTCTCTCTATCGAAATAGATGAATAACAATTGTTGCCAAATGTCTAAATTTATATGTATTTATGACGAACAGAGATTTAATAAAACATGTAAGTTGTTGCAAAGAATCTCAATTGCACTTGGCAACCAAAAAACGGAGTTTGGTTCACACTCTTGAGATTTTGACAAGCGGATTGTAGTATATTTATAGTTGAAGAATACAATAAAGATTACATTTAGATTGTTATATTAAAGAGAAATGCAAAACTAAAGGATTTCTAGAGAGAAAATATTTCAAAGATTCTGTTATTGATTTTTATATGATTGCATATTTGATTATGAGTATAAGGCTGTATTTGTTTCGACTGTAAATAAAGGAAATAGGAAAAACATTTTCCTTGACCGTAAAATATTTGGCCCTTCAGTGTAAAATAGAATACACTTTTATTTTACATTCAAACCATTTTAGCGCGCGCACACACACACACACACAGAGCTTGAACCTGGGTCAGATTGTATACACACACACAGAGCTTGAACCTGGGTCAGATTGTCATTGCCGCCCTTTAGATCATCTCCTCCTCCTCTTGATCTCATCTTCGCTGCCTCTAGATTGAACCAATCATGACCGATCTCTTTCTCTTTCATGATCTACTTCTCTCTTTTCCTTAGTCTCTCACTCTTTCTTCCTCCCTCTCTCAGTTTGACCGAGTTTGAAAGTTTTAATGAATGGTTTTGTTTTGATTTTTTTTTTTTTTTTAAGTTTATATATTGATATTTTTTAATATAAAATTTGTTTGGAAACTAAGAAAATGTGAGAAACTAGTAGAAAAAAATAGCATTTTTAGGAACATAACCAAACACCTAAAAATATTTTCCAAAACAATTTTTGGAATGCAACCAAATACTTGAAAATATTTTCCTTTCCCAAAAATATTTCCCTATGAAAATATTTTACACTTGAAAAATATTTTATATATTGCCAAACACAGTAGACTCTGCTTATATACATGGAACAGAGATCTACAAAGAGTGGCTCCTAGTCTAACAGACTAACAGCTTTTCTAATGACCCAATAGATTAATTACACGTGAATTTCACTCTTAGCCAAATATTATTAATGTTGAGAGTATAAGCTACATGTTGTTTGAGTCCTTAATCTTGTGCTATATGTCGTTTTAGCTAGGCTGACATGATTTGAAGTCCAACATTGCAGCTTTGGTCTGATCATATCTTAATCTTGTGTCATATGTGTTGTTTTACATATGTCTCATCCTATTTTTGTAGTTAGATGAAAATAATATAGAGACAAGATTTATCAATCATTTTATCTAGATATATTTGATCATGTTTCTTGCTAACATGATCTTGGGTTGCTCTTGTTTAATTGAAGCTTATCATTATAATCTGATCCAATACTCCTCCCAACCATTTATGCGGATTTTATTTTGATCGATGATCAAACTATAAAACCTTCGGGAAAATTAATAATTTATCCGGATGTAACTTTAAGAAAAGTGAATTATGTATGGAACAGATATAGAATTAGAAACCAAGCAATACACATAAAGAGCAACATGTAAGAAATGATCACTAGTTCACAAACCAAGAACGATCAATTACATAGATCCCAAAGTGTCGTTTATTTTTTATTTACAAGAACAGACCGACAACCAGGGACGGAGGGAGACTTGGACTAGGGGGCAATGGCCCCCTCTAATTTTTTTTTTTAATTAATATATACATGGTCACCAATTTTAGCAATTTTGTTTTATAAAGTCACACTTTGCTCTTCTTAATATTATCAACAATTCTTTTAGGAGTACTATTCTAGCCACAAAATTTTCTATAACATTTTTACAAACTGTTGTGGTAGTAAACTTTTATTGGTTTGCATTTGGGCTCATCACTTACATCGCATTTTTACTTACTAATAACCACTCACCATATTAATAATTTGTAAAAAAAAGTTTGTAATTCTAGCATTTTCCTGCTTTTAAAGGCCAGATCTAAAATCTAAAGCAAAATAAACAAGCTCAAACAAATTATTCAACAACAAAAATTACCAATAATAAAGCTAAAAACAATTAAACTCAATCAACCAATTTTATCTAAAACAAACAACTTGACCCTTAAAAAATTTTAAACAAAATAATTTTGTCCATACCTAGATGCACACATAAAAAAAAAAAGAAAAAAAAACTCATTAACTATTAAGCAACTGAGTCGAAAGCTAGAGCCATTGCATGCAACTAACAGTAAAACTGCCCCCCCTATTTTCAAGTTCTGGCTTTGTCCCTACCGACAACAATATAGGCGGATAGACCAAATCGCATCCCACTGTATAGGTTCCACCCAAAGGCAGAGATGCAAGTAAAAGATGCAAAAAGTAGCACTCTGGTGTTGCGGGAAAGGGATCACACTGGTTGCAAAAGAGTTGTTAGAAAGGAATCATTTGGTGGTGAGAGAGAAGAAGACTGGGGAATAGTTTAGGTGCTACGAGATCCTACGGTAAGAATTCCGTAAGAAATAAACAAGAAGAAACATCAAGGGGATACAAAAGGAATACCAAACACACGCACAAATACTATTAGAAAACCCTGAATTTTCAGCGAAGACTGCTAATATGCCACAAATATAGGTTAAGAGCATGAACGTAATGATAAATTTAGTTACAACGAGAAGAAGTAGTCTTGGGTAATTGACATTCATCGATTTTGGGATATATGGGGCTAAGAAGTGGATAAGAATAGAGGAAGCTGAGAAACCAAAAGCCAGAGAATCAAATACCATAAAGCTTCTGAAGTCTGTGTTTTTCCTTAAAATTGCCAAGCCATTGTCGTTATAACCACCAGGCAGTTGAAATGCTGCTGCGAAGGTGACAGTTGCAACGAGTGTGGCTACCAATAAATTGACTTTGGGCATTTCCTCTGCAGTCTGCAATATCTGCCTCAAGAGTCTGCTCTTTCGCAGTTTGCATGTGAATCACTCTTTCCAAGCTTCCCTCTCCAATCAACTTTTTAAAGATTTTATCCTGCAAGTGTTTAAACGGATTGGAACTGTCACCTTCTTATCAGCATTAGATATTTTCTTGCATGACAGAAATTTTAAAGTTCAGATTCTAAGTCATATATAATTAAATACTCATGACTCTTCTTTTTTCTTTTTTTTTTTCATAATTTTTGATATAATATACTGAGATGGCAAGTTATAAAAAGTAGATAATTACTTACACGTAGAAGTTGTGAATAATAGACACTTACATATAAATTCATCATTAACACCACTTCTATTTTCCACAATTAACAATCTACAAGGTCAATAAATTACCAAAAAAAAAAGGTGAATAAGTCCATAGGAGACTCATTCTTATTCTTTTATATTACATTTTGTTTTAAACTCTATCTTTTGGGACTTGTTACTATATACTTAATTACTTCAACTTGGTTGAATTTCATTAAAAAAAGAAAAGAAAACTTGGTTGAAGAAAAAGGCCCTTTTCTTTCTTCTTTTTTATATACAAATTATGCTATTAACATAAAAATAAGTCCACACAATAACAATATAGACCATTAAAAATTAAGAAAAATGCTAAAACTGTTACAAATTTGGCATAAAGAAAAAATATACAAACTGTCTCGTTAATTTATGTAATTGATGCCACATCAATAACATAATAGATAAATATATGTTGTATATATATATATATATATATTAAATTGATGATACATTTGTATATGTAAAACTTATTAAATAAAATTTGTTATATACCTAGTATTACTGAAAAAAATAATATTCACAAATTAGTTTAGGTCATGTTGTTTTGTTAGTTAGGCGCAAAGCAAAGGTAGGGCCATCGGTAATTAATCAACTGCTGATCTGCCATTTGTGAATTGCTAAATTCGTAATGATTGATCTTGAAAGTAATATTGAATGGTCAATAAAGTGAATACGATTACAATTATTTAAAATAAAAAAAACAGATAGAAATACTTTTATTGATAGAAAACCGTATACAATGGGTTTGTTTGGATTGAACTTATTGTTACTGAAACTGAAAACTGAAAATACTGTAGTAAAATAATTTTTAAATGTATAAATAGTACCGTGAGACCCATTTTTAATATTTTTTTAATCTGTGAACAGTGCTAAACAGTATATAAACAGTACTCAATAGTGCTCAATAGTGTTGTTGTCCCCTAAAGCAGTAACGCCTGTAGGAAAAAAAAAAAAAAAAAAAGTTAAAACGCAAAACGCAGAATGTGGGTTTCAGCCGAATCCAAACTCACACAAAGTAAATTGTAAAGAAAGAAAGGGATACAAACATCTTGGAATATTACAAATTTTATTATATAAGTTTTACAAACTTATGTACAAAGATAATTCAATATTTATTTGTTACTAAAACTTTTTTTTTGGAGGTAAATGATAGAAACTTTATTGATGTAAATAAACTATAATCAAGTACAAGTATGGCCGTGTGTCCCCAGACCAAAGAAAAACAAATACAAACAGCTGCTAGAAATGTCAAGGACAGTAGTATAACAAGAGAACCATAGCAGCAAATTGAAAAATCTAACACTGTGTTGCTCATAATCTCTAATACTCCACCAAGAAACCAAGAGCCTCATCAGGGATACGATTTGGATGCCGCTGAACTTTATCAAAATAAAATTTGTTCCTCGCAGTCCAAATTGTTCAAGACACCATGGCTCACTTCTCGATCTCATCAGGGGTAAGTCTATCCACCAGAATCCGAAATAACGAGAAAAAAATCCAACACTGCATTGGAACACTTCTGGATTTTCCTCGGCATAAGGCCCATACATTTCTGGCAAATGGACCTTCCCATAGCACGTGATCAATTGTTTGTGTGTTCTGGCAGCAAAATCCACAATGTGGCTCCACCTACAATTTTCGTCTTTGCAAATCACCACGGGTTGGCAGTATGTTAGAACAAGCTCGCCAGAGAAAGGTGCGAACATTGGGAAGGACATTTAAAGCCCATATTTTATTCCAAATAGGCCGATCCAAAGCAGCTGTTGAGTGCTCAACCAGGGCTTGTTCCTTCATCCTCAGAGCTACTTGATAGGCAGATTTCACAGTAAAAGTTTTGTTTCGGTTCTCCTTCCAAACCAGTGTGTCACGGGTTGCAGTCCTAGGTAGAGGAATGGCCATAATTTCCATTCGGGTTTGAAAGGCAAAGAGATCAAAAAAAATTTCTCTATCCCACTGCCAAGTATTAGCCTCCATTAAATCACTAACTAACAGATTTTGCCGAGGCTCCTCAAGAAAAACTAGTTTGTGTGATAACCACTTGTGAGTTGAGACCTCAATATTTCTACCATCACCAACCGTCCAAATTGAGCCCTCCCTAATAATATCCCTTGTTGCCAACAAACTACGCCACACATAAGATGGATTGTTGCCAAGACCTGCATCCATGAATGAACAATTGGGGAAGTACCTTGATTTATACACCATATAAAACAAAGAATGGGTATTATGAATCAGCCTCCATGCTTATTTAGCCAATAAAACTAAATTAAGGCTTGGATGTTCTAGAAACCCATGCCACCATTTTTCTTTGGAGTACACAACTTCTTTCAATTGATCAAATGAATTTTCTTCTCATCCTTTGTTTGTCCCCACTAATATTTTGCCAAAGTAGAGTTAATGGTATCACATAGGGCCTTAGGGATTTTGAAAATTCTCATAGTGTAAGTGGGAATGGCCTAAACAACAGTTTTGATTAGAATTTCCCTAACCGGTTTGGAAATGAATTTCTCCTTCTAGTCCATAACTCTCTTTGTAATTTTCTCCTGAAGGTCTCTAAAGGTGTTAACCTTAGACCCCCCCCCCCCCCCCCCCCCCCCCATTAGAAGACCAAAGTACTTCTCACAATTCTCCATAATCTTTGCTCCCATCAATCCTTGAATGGCCATTTTAACATTCGGTCTCGTGTTTTGACTAAAAAAAATACTATCTTCTTTTGCCTGTTGATTGCTTGACCTGATTCTTCCCCATACCACCTTAATAGTTGAAGGAGATGTTGGCATCCTCCACAGTTGCCTGGCAGAAAATAAAGCTATCATTTGCAAAAAGAAGATGAGATATACATACCCTGTTTGTGCATGACAAAATTCCATGGAGGATTTGAGAAGGAACAGCATGTTGAATTAAGAAGGATAGACCTTCTGCACATAGAAGGAATAGGTATGGAGATAATGGGTTCCCCTGCTTGATACCTTAGGATGGAGTAATGTACCCTCTAGGCTCACCATATATAAGCATCGAATAGGAAGATGTACAAACTGTTTCCATAACTAGCTGAACCCACTGGTCATCAATACCCAATCTAAGCATAATTGTACTGAGGAAACTCCACTCCACTCAATCAAGGTTTTGCTAATATCCAGTTTAATGGCCATTTGCCCCTTCTTCCCGATTCTTTTATTCCTCATCCTGTGTAAAAGCTACCGTAGTATTATCAGTAATTAATCGATTAGGCACAAAAGCACTTTGTGAATCAGAAATAACATTGGGCAAGATTAGTTTTAACCGGTTGGCTAAAATTTTACTCTACAAGATTGGCACATGATTGTTTACCCTTCATTGAGGTGAATCTTCGCTTAAGCCCACAAAAATTGAACCTATATGTTCCACTAGTGGCTGCACACATTCCCTACAATTCATTACCAAATTAAATCCATTATAAATTCTAGTTGCAAAATTGTTTACATATGCAAGGATCCAAAGGATACATTTGTGGCTTTATGGCACTTTAATCACAAGATGAATGCTAAGGAGGAAGTCTCGGCCATGAAAGATCTTCCTTTGGAGGATGCATTTGAGTTCTATTGTGAAGGATTAACTCCTTTTGGACCATATTGGGACCATTTATTAGGATATTGGAGAGCAAGTTTGGAATCACGATTCACCAGAGAATATACTATTTTTAAAGTACGAAGATTTGAAGAATGAAACTAAACATTGGGTAAAGAAAATAGCTCAGTTTATGGGTCCTCCTTTCTCTTTGGAGGAGGAAGATAAGGGGTGTGGTGCAAAAGATTATACACCTATATAGTTTTGAGAACATGTCTAGTTTGGAAGTGAATAAAAATGGAATGGTAAAGTTGGAGTTTGGAATCACAAAAGAAGGAGTCAACATGTATGAGTTCAAAAATAATTCATTTTTTAGAAATGGTAAGGTTGAAGATTGGAATAATCATCTCACACCTGAAATGGCTAGACGACTCAATCAAATAACTAAGCAAATGCTAACTAGTTCTGGTTTGACATTGAACATCGCACCCAGTGGAAGAGCTGAGAATCTACACCACTTTCATGGCTTCCATCAAAATGGTTGAGTATGGAGGCTAAATAAAATATGGCACCAAGGCTTGTAATATGTCAAACAAGTAAATGATCCTTTTCATTTCTTTCGAAATATAAAGGGTCATTTCATGGTTCTTACTTAGTTTTCATCAATTTAAGGGTATGCATGACGCCATATTACTTAAATTATTTTCCTCTCGTAGGTTACTTAATATGGTGAGAATGATCTTGTTAGTCTGCAACATATTAAGTATTAATATGTTTTTTAGTGTATTGTAATATTTGAAACTTGAAATATCAATTTCATAATTATTATGTTAATATAATTATTCATTTTTTTGGGTAAAAATTATTCATTTTCTTGGGTTAAAATTATTCATTTTCTTATTACATCTACATTCTATACATATCTAAAAGCCGAAGCATAGTATTTATTGTTGCTACGCTTCTGTTGAGCCACCTCATCGTCACGTCATTGGCCACATAATTAATCTTTTTCATATTTATTTTTTACCTTTAATTTTTTTACAATATTAAATATATAAATATATTGGCTTTACAAATTCATCTTAGGCGGTTTTAACTTTACATATTCATCTACTTTATTTTTGATGTTATAAGCTATATAATAAATCAATGGAAAATCAAACAAAAGTATAGTCTATATATATTCATATTGGGCGGTTTTAACTTTACATATTTTTTTGCCCCTTCATCTTCCTTTATTTAGGCTCTTCTTATTCCCATCATCTTACTATGAATTTGCCACTCTCTCTCATTCTATGCATATTTTTCCCTTACAAAAAAGGTTGTTTCTCTCTCTCTCTCTCTCTCTCTCTCTCTCTCTCTCTCTCTCTCAATTTTTTTTTTCATTTTTT
Source organism: Quercus tomentella (assembly GCA_028535165.1). Classification (NCBI taxonomy): domain Eukaryota; kingdom Viridiplantae; phylum Streptophyta; class Magnoliopsida; order Fagales; family Fagaceae; genus Quercus; species Quercus tomentella. The sequence goes on along the minus strand of JAPQVY010000089.1, from coordinate 20,635,199 downwards.
GTTGGATTTTTTTTTTAAAAAAAATTTCCCTATATCTCTACCTTAGATTGATGATTTTTTTTTTTTTTTTAATTTTTTTCTTTAGAATTCTACTTTTTAAAAGTTTTCTATAAAAAAATATTTACTGCCTATAGGAGGATCTCCTACTAGAGGTTCGTTCCCTTATTGTCCTATTATTAACTAATTCATATGTATTCCTTGATGCAAATATTTTTTATCATTTTATTTACAACACTAGATACTTTTTTATCATTTTATGTACTCTAATTTATATTTTACTCATCACATCCAAATGATTCGAGTCCATTAAGCTCACACATGCTTTACACTCTTATGACTCATTAGCCATATATGTTTTGGTTATCATCGATATGTTTAAGACTACATTGTCTAGGCCAATCCGTGCATTTTCTAGTGTCATCATCAATATGGTTCTCTTGTTCTAGCATGTCATTATCAATTATTAGGGGCATAGCCAGAAATAATTACTTGGGGGGGGGGGGGGGGGGTTGTAGTAGAGATATACTAAAATATAATTCAACCAATTTTCATGTGATTCAAATCACGAAAATTGAAAACTACGACAATAATTTTTCGGTCCTTTGTATGGATACTCTATGTTTCTAGGTTGATATGAACCTGTTATGAGATAAGCAGGTCAAATTTCATCTTGTTCGTTGATAGGAAATTCATATATTTATTTACGTGATCCTGGATCATGATCTATCCCTTTAGATTGAATTCTTGAACATCTAGAGGGACACTCATCAGACATTGAAGTATCAACATTTGTTTCTATAGATTACCTAAGTTTTGAATGACATACAACTTTTGCTTAAAAATGCATTAATTGTTTGTCATTTGCTCATTATTTGGCACCTAATTTCAATCCCAAAAATATATATATATATATATATATATATATATATATATATATATATATATATATATATATATATTCAAAAACTGATAATCTAACTTGGAAGAGAGATATAATAAATTATCATATAAAATTCATTCATACACAGTCTCATGGCCCTCACCCCACTTGGACCCACTCAAGAGACAAACAACACAAAAGCCAAAAAGGCTGAGTCATAGAGTTAGTGGGTTAAGAATAAAGAATCCAATAACAATAAACACAAAAAGATAAAGTCAAATAAATATAAGTTGCTTTATTGGCAAAATATATCACATACACATACTTGATATTTCTATTATGCTATTTAGTATTTAGTTCAGTTCTAGAGAAAAAGAGAGAGAACTGAGATGAGAATGACTGAATGAGATACCTTGAGGAATTGAGGTGAGGGCTTTAGGATTTGTGGTTGAGCGATGAAGGCTAGGTCAGGTCAGCGGCTAATGGAGCTACAGCGTCACGGTGAGCCGAAGAGGCGTGACCGCATGACATGAGGACTGGGAATTCAGGCAACATGAAATGAGGCCCTCAAGCAGACTGCAGAGGCGTGACTGCGTGAAGACTAGGAATTTAGGCAGAAGTGAGGTGATGACTGAAGAGTTTGCTTTGTTTGATTAGGATTAAGGATTTCAAATTTGGGGTTGGGCTGGGTTGGAAGTGCCTTTAAGGATTAAGGATTTTGAGCTGGCCGGCTAGGCTGAATGTGGACAAATATTTTTGTTTTATTTGAAGTTGTATTGGACTGGTTGTTGAAAATAATTTTAGAAGGGGGGGGGGGGGGGTTAATTCTTGGAGGGGTCCATGTCTTTGTTTTATATACTCTAAGGGAAAATCCTTTAGTAACATTATATTTTACTTACTAATAACTTCTCACCATATTAACGGATTTGTAAGGTTGAAATTTATTCAACCATCTAATTGGCTTTATTCCGTGCCAAATTTGCTTGTAATTCAGCATTTAGTAACCCTGTATTTAGGTGGGTTTGATGTAAGGGTAGTGAGTGAGATAGAGTGAAGATTGCTCAAGAGTGTGCAAGAAAACAGAGACTCGCAGCTGTGACTCGCGGGTGACTCGCGGCTGCAAGCCGCCAGACGCAACACACGTGCCAAGCATGCTGGAAGGTGAACAGTCATGCAAGCTGGAGCACTACAGGACAAAACAGGACAACTGGCTATACGGTTATCTCGCGACTGGATCTCGCTACTTAGTCAAGCCGCGAGGTCAAGCCGCGAGCCACCCCTGTTTTGTAAAACCTGACGTTTCACATTCCTCTCCCACTCCAGTATAAATACCCCTTTTACCCACGATTGTGAGAGAGCTTCCAGAGAGAATTTTGAGAGAGAAACCCTAGAGCAAAACAAGATTGAACCATCTACAATCTTTACATTAGAGTCTCTTCAAATTCCTCATCTCTCTTCCTCTCCATTGCCAAATCCTTGAGAGGCATTTTTACCATAACCTTGTTCTCACCATATCCATTACTGTGAGAGGGTTGTTTGGTGTTCTGGGAAGCAGTTAGGAAGGAACCAATATTCATTGGTTGATGCTATGGTCTAGTAGTGGAATCCGGGAAGCTAGAAAAGAAATAGGTTCGGCTCAACCTCGTTGGAGCAAGAAGCTTGGAGGGCTTAGGTACATCGGGTAGATTAGGCTTGGAGGGTCTATTGCTGTTCATGTATCCCAACTACATTTTCTAGTGGATTATTGATCGCTTGGAGGGCGGCGGAGAGGTTTTACGCCGAGGGCTTCGGTTTCCTCTTCGATAACACATCGCGTGTTGTCCTTGTGTTTGCATCTTCCTTCCCTTTATCTTTGCCTTTTATTTTCTGTTGTGGATGTGATTTTAATTGGCTTAGATTGTTTACCTATTCTGTGTTATGCTTTAGTTCATGTTCCGCACATTAATTGTTTGAGTTAAAGCTTGAATTGGTAATTTGTTAATTGGGGGTCTAAACGTTCAAGGGTGTTTTTACACATATTTGAACTTTCAGGATTGTAAAAAAGTTTATGACTATAACACATTTTCCTTCGTTTGGTCAAAGTATTGACATCAAATTGTGGTTATTTCTACTTGAATCAATATTCACTTATGCTTACTATGTGATTCAAAAGTTTATGTACGCTGCTGTCTTTTCTACTTGTGAGTTACATGTTTTTTTCTCCGTGCGTTTTAATATGGTTGTTCATGCTTTTAGGAAAGATAGGTTATTTGTCAAAAGTTTTCATTGAATTTCTACTCTCTAGTAAAAATAACGAGTCCTAGTTTGGTATATGGTTTATCGGGGCTTTCTATACTATATGAGTGCGTATTGTGATATATTGTCTGTGAATGCTCAAAGGGGGAATTTGTTAAAATTTTAGTGTTGGCATATATTTCATGGCCTTTTCTTGTAATGAAATTCATGTTTCTCAACGTAAAGCATCCATCGCAAAAGGTTTGTTAAAAAATCAATGTCAAGTTGCTTGAAAGTTTGCTTATTGAAGAAGCTCACTCGAGCAAGATGAAGACTCGGTCAAGCGAGAGGGAAACTCGCCTATCCCTCGCTCGAGAGAGGTCGCGGAAAACTATTTTTGTTTGTTCTTGTTTAACCCAGATTCAGCTGTTGCTTCTTAGACCCTACTTTGAGCACGAATATAAAGTTCTTTTGTGCACGATCTTTTCATAAATCAGAGGTTGCAAAACTCAAAGCGGTTTAGAGAAAATTTATGCTTTCACCTTTGACCTATTGAAAAACCACGTTAGTTTACCCTCTTACCTTGTAATCCTAAAGAGAGTGTTTAATAGTTTGAAACCACAATACAATTTTTCTAGAGATGTTCCCTACAACAAATCTTCACATATGTTCCTTGGAGGGAGAAAATGGGCAAATGCCCCTTTCAAAAAAAAAATCTAGCATTTTGTCCAATTTTCCAAATTAATTAGGGAAATGCTCATTTTTTAAAAATCGATTTTCTCAAAATCGAGTTAAGCCCTATAGTGGCCTTTTTAAGGAACCTATAGCGACGTTTTAAGGACCTATAGTGGCGTTTTGTAACTCGATCTTCATGAAGTCGAGTTACATGCAATTTTTTTTCTTTTTTTACCTATAACTCGACTTCATAGAGATCGAGTTACAAAACGCTGTTATAGACTCCTTAAAAATGCCACTATAAGGCTTAACTCGATTTTGAAAAAATCGAGTTTCATAAGAGGGACATTTCCCTAATTTGTTTGGGAAATAGGGCAAAATGTTGGATTGTTTTTTTTAAAATGGCAAAGGCCAATTTTTTCCTTCCTTGGAGTGCCATAGGCTTTGGTTAATGTGGACAAGGAGTTCCTAGGGAAAAGTCACAAAGGAAAATTCTGAAGGTTCTGGGCTGTTGTGGTGTCAAGGCAAACAAGATATTTATAGATGTCACAATATAGAGAGTATAGTTGAATATATTTTTTATTAGTAGATGGTTGTATCTGCTTTTCCTATAGTGATTTTTCAACAAGATTGGTCTCCATAGTGGTTTTCCCACTGAAAAGGTTCTTATTTAATTTTTCACTTTAATATTAAACTTGTGTGTGCTTTTACTGCTTTATTTATTATTATTATTTGTTTAAAAAAATATCTGGATTAGTAATTAAGATTTGACTCAATAAGATATCACAAATGCCTAAATATAATTGAGGGGGAATGCATTAGGCATTGTTAATATGGTCCTCCCGGTGGAATGAATAATTTCTCCCATGCATGTACCATTGAAATCTCCTTTTAAGGACAAAGACCATGAAGGAAAACGATATTAAGGCATGTACTAACCAATGTCCCTTCTTCCTCAAAACACACACACACACACAAAACCTCTCTCTCCCTTAGGCCTCTTAAATTGAAGCATCGTTTAATCGTTTCCACTGTCTCACACAAATTCTGCTAAACATTTTGGTCTCCTATTAGTAATAGGCTATTACTAAGGATTAAAGTAAACTACAAATTGACACACACGATTTTATAAAGCAATTTTGTAGGAATTATTTAATTTCCAAAAAGTAAAAAGAAACTGGGAAAAGGGATAGCATCTAATTTCAAAGCCTAAATTGACACAGCCAATAGTTCATGAATGAAATTAAACTCTAATACGTTAATGGACGAATGAAATCATAGGTTGTTTTTTTTATTTTTCTAGTTCAAAGTATTCATAAAATTCTGGCAATTGATTCCTAATGACCTATCTGAAGTTGCCTTCTGGAGGTCTAATCCAATATATGGATTAGTTAAGGCTTGGGTTTTTCTACCACTTGTAATCCCAAATCTAAAAAATAAAAATAAGATAAAGAAACTGGTGCAAAAGATCAGTGCCTAATTATTAAGACCAGAAATGTAAGAGCAGTACTCAGCCCACTAGACATTTATAATTTATAACAGAAATGAACTTTGTAACTATTGAAACTTAGTTAATTAAGCTCAGCTTAATGACTTATGGAATTATTAGCAAATATATAATTTATCCATATAGATTGTAAATTTATGTACTTAATAACAACATAACAGCAATATTAAGTACAGATATCACTCCAGAAGTCCAGAACTTACATATGCAGTATAAAACATTAGAGATTAATACAGATAAATTAACATGCTATCTGATAGCACCCTATTCATAGAGGCCAATGAACCAAACAGCAATCCTTATTTTTGGCATTGAACAAACACACAAGAAGTGAGAAATCAAACTGGGGCCATTGCCAGAGAAATAAAGGAGAAGAAAGGAGACTTGGTGATAAGAGGATAGATAAAATAAACAACAGAGAGGCTTGGGTGCTCCTTGAGTTGGGGAACCTTATTCTGGGGCAAAGGATTGTTTAGAAAAATATGAGGAGGAGAAAAAGGGAAACCGATACTTGGAAACGTGTTTTAAAATATAATGAGCGTAAAATATGAGCATGAAAGGGAATGATGGAAGAAACAAGGCAGCGTAAGTACCAGTTGCAGCAGAATCAGAAGGCTTAGAATTTTGGGTGTTGAGAGCAGATAGAAAAGCTCCTATCATACAGAGAAGGGACAGTTCAGACAGCAAGAATATAAAGAGTCGTGGGTATGGGATGTGGAAATATCGTGGGAGAATGGCAACTATGAACTGAAAACACATTAAGAAGGCTGATAAACCAAAAGACACGGAGTTAAATATCATAAATCTTTTGAACGTATTATGTTCTTTTAGATTTGGCTCCCCGCTTCCTTCATTGTACCCACCGGGAACTTGGCAGGCTGCTTGAAATGCGACAGTTGCGATTATTGTTGCTACCATTAATGATGTGCTCGCCAAAATTTCACTGGATTTTTCTTTCTGCACATGTTGATCTTGTTGTTTCTGGAGGGGGGCTTCAGTCTTTTCCTCATTATTTCCTCCTATATCCACGCTTTCACTTTCCACATTGTGCTCTTTCTTTGACACTTTTTTTGGATCACCATGTCCTTCTCCATTCGTAGCAGTCTCAATAGAATGTGCTTCTTTTTCTCTATTGGCCACTGCTTTCAAACAGGGTAGGTAGCCCATATTGTATCTAAAAAAATGGATAAAAGGACCCAACGGCATCTGATACAGCAAACAGTATTAATGACTACCTATGTCAAGGTAATATGCATGAAGTTTCACAAGAAAAAGTTAAGTTTGTAATATCCATACAAAATCAGATCATGTTCTCTACTACAATATTCAGATTTTTTTTTTTTCCTTTTTCTTGGGTGTACTGTTCATTTCTTTTTCTTTTTAGTTTGAGAATAGAATATTCTTTCTTTCGACTGAATCAAGCCGATTATTAATCTGTAATTTGAAATTAACCCATGAAATATTCACATTTAAAATTAATCTTTTGTTCTATGATATAGTATAAATTGTAAAAGCAAAAATTGATATTTATGTTAACATTCAATATGATTGACAATTGTTGTTCACAAGTTAGCTCGTCATGCTATTTGTGTTTCGGATTTTGCAGTGTGGATAGAAGATGTTCCACCACCTTTATTTCCTGTTGTATTGGCTGACAGCTGGTTTTACTTAAAAAAATAAGCTACGTTCTTCCTCAAAAAAAAAAAAAAAAAAAAAAAAAAAAAACCGATTGACAATTAGAACAACAACAAGCTGTGCCAAAATTTTGGTTCCTCCATAAATTCTTAACAAATTAGTCTGTGTCAACCTTATATAATATTAGGGGTGGCAAATGGGTGGGTTTGGGGTGGGCATAATTGGGTTGGGTATATAAAACTCATTTAACTAATTGCTTCTAACCCAAATCCAACACAACCCAATTATTATGGGTAATCCCCAACCCACTCAATTATCAAAATTACCAAAATGCCACTAAAGTGAAAATGACTAAAGTACTCTAAAATCTTCCAAAATGACCAAAATGCCTCCAAATTTAAAATTACCAAAATACCCCCAAAACCTAAAAAATGACATAAATGCCCCCGAAACCTAAAAAAGACCAAAATACCCCAGAAAACCAAAAAATGATCAAAATACCTCTAAAAAAAAAATGACCAAAATACCCCTGAAACCCAAAAAATTACCAAAATACCCTCGAAACCTAAAAATTACCAAAATACCCCTCAAATACAAAAAAATGACTAAAATACTCTCGAAACCTAAAAAATGAATAAAATACCCCCGAAACCCAAAAAATTACCAAAATACCACCGAAACTCAAAAAATGACCAAAATACTCCCGAAATCCAAAAAATTACCCAAATACCCCTGAAACCCAAAAAATGAACAACATACCCCCAAAACCTAAAAATTACCAAAATACCTCCGAAACCTAAAAAATGACCAAAATACACCCCAAACCCAAAAAATGACCAAAATACCCCCAAAACCTTAAAATGACCAAAATACCCTCCCAAAACCCAAAAAATGACCAAAATACCCCCAAAGCCTAAAAATTACCAAAATAATTACGAAACCTACAAAATGACCAAAATACCCCCAGAACCTAAAAAATGACCAAAATACCCCTGAAACCTATAAATTACCAAAATAATCAGAAAACCTACAAAATGACCAAATACCCTTAGGAATCCAAAAAATGACCAAAATACCCTTGAAACTTAAAAAATTACCAAAATAATCTCGAAGCCTAAAAATTAACCAAAATAACGCCGAAACCTAAAAATGACTAGAATACCCCCGAAACCTTAAAAATGGCCAAAATAACCCCGAAGCCAAAAAATTGACCAAAATAACCTAGAAACCAAAAAATGATCAAAATACCCTCGAAACCTAAAAAATGATCGAAATACCCTCGAAACCCAAAAATTAACTAAAATACCCCCTGAAACCTAAAAAATGACCAAAGTACCCCTGAAACCTAAATATGACCAAAATAATCCCTAAACCTTAAAATGACCAAAATATCCTTGAAACCTAAAAAATGACCAAAATACCCCGAAACCTATAAAATGACAAAAATGCCCCTTAAACCTGTAAGTCGATAAAAATACACCCTAAACCTAAAAAATTACCCAAATCCCTCCTAAAACTAAAAAATGACCAAAATACTCCCTAAACATAAAAAATGACCAAAATACCCCTTAAACCTAAAAATGACTAAGATAACTCGAAAACCTAAAGAATGATTGAAATATCCCTAAAACCTAAAAAGTTATTAAACGACCTCCAAAACCTAGAAAATTACAAAAAATGGGCCCAAAATCTAAAAGTTAACGAAACACCCCTAAAACCTAAAAAATTAGTGACATTCCCTCAAAACCTACAAAATGACTGAAATACTCTTAGAACCTTTAATTTAACAAAAATACCCTTGAAACATACAAAATACCCCAAACCCCTATTTTGGTAATTTTAGAGGCTTTGGGTGTATTTTTTTCATCTTATAGGATTAGTGGTATGTTGGCCATTTTAGATATTTTGAGGGGGTATTTTGGTTGTTTTATAGGTTTAGAGGTATTTTGGTCGTTTTAGGGGTTTCAGGGTATTTTGAGTAATTTTAGAGGTTTTAGGTTGTTTGTGGCCATTTTAGAGGTTTTGGGTTTATTTGGGTCATTTCATAGGTTTAGGGGTATTTTCGTCACTTTATAGGTTTGAGGGTATTTTGGTCATTTTTTAGGTTTCATGGCTATGTTGGTAATTTTTTAGGTTTAAGGGGTATTTTGGTCATTTTTAGGTTTCTAGATTATTTTGATCAATTTTTAGGCTTCGGGGTTATTTTGGCCATTTTTTAGGTTTCGAGGGTATTTTTGTCATTTTTTAGGTTTCGGGGGTATTTTGGTCATTTTTTAGGTTTTGGGGTTATTTTGGTCATTTTTTAGGCTTTGGGGTTATTTTGCCCTTTTTTTAGGTTTCAGAGGGATTTTGGTAATTTTTAGGTTTCGGGGGTATTTTGGTCATTTTTTGGATTTCAGGGGTATTTTGGTAATTTTTAGGTTTTGGGGGTATTTTGGTAATTTTTTTGGGTGTCGGGGGTATTTTGGTAATTTTTTGGGTTTTGGAGGTATTTTGGTAATTTTTAGGTTTTGAGGTATTTTTGGTAATTTTTAGGTTTTGGGGGGGTATTTTGGTAATTTTCAGGTTTTGGGGGTATTTTGGTCCTTTTTTTGGGTTTTGGGGGTATTTTGTTAATTTTTAGGTTTTGAGGGCATTTTGGTCATTTTTTGGGGTTTGGGGGTATTTTGGTCATTTTTTGGGTTTCGAGGGTATTTTGGTCATTTTTTAGGTTTAAGGGGTATTTTGATCTTTTTTTAGGTTTTGGGGGTATTTTGGTCATTTTTAGGTTTAGGTGTTATTTGGGTCATTTTTTAGGTTGAGGGGGTATTTTGGTAATTTTAGTGGTTTTGGGGCATTTTAGAGTTGGGTGATTTGTAGAAATGATAGTTGGATTATAATTGGGTCTAATTGGGTACCCAATTAAAACCCAATAAACATTAATGTTAATTGGGTTTAATTGGGTTAATACCCATTTAAACCAATTAATAATTGGGTGGGTTTGGGTCTCATTTAAGTTGGTAGGTTTGGGTGGGCAAATGGGTTTGGGTTGATTTTGCCACCCCTATATAATATAGAATAAACTATATTAAATAATTTAATTTCAACATATGAAAATGTATTTAGTTGTTAATCCAATGTGCCCTTTATAGAAAATAATACATACATACATACATATATATATATATATATATATATATATATATATATATATATAGTTAATTAATTTCTATTTTTAATATCATAAATATGATCACTTGAAAGTTGAAACCAAGTTGTCAGAAACATAAATTAGGGGAAAAAACCTTTCTTCGATTGATAATTCTCCTCCTTATCGTTAAAACCAACCTATTTGCTCCTTATGTTTGGAAAATGAGCAAAACCTCCCAATCCGTTACTTTCTAAATCAAATCTAGTGAAATATTTTGAAGAAGTTGTTAGTCTTACACCCCAAGAAAGAGTAAAATTTGAGGATTGCATTTGTAATCATTGTGATTTCATTAGATTTAACTAAAAAAATTAATAAATTAAGGGTATTTTCCTATTTTTCAAACGTAAGGAAAAAAATTGGTTAGTTTCAAAATAAGAAATGGAGAATTGTGAACTTGGAGAGAAAACATTTCCCCCCTAAATGATATACTTTTGTAGCATTTGTACAGCTTACCTCATCTGCTAGCCAAAATAGAATGTTTTTCTGAGTTGTTGATCGAAGAATGTCAAGAGTGGTCATATCTTTATTGTTCTGGATCACGTTGTCAACTTTCCTGAAATGTGACAGCTGGTGTACGATTATAGCATACCCTCAGTTGGCTGCTAGGTGCAGAGGTGTGTTTCCTTCTTCATCTTGCTCATTTATAAGATTTTGAAATTCCTCCTTGTGTAGCAGAAACTTTACTGTTTCTGGCTTTCCACTTTCCACAGCATAATGAAGAGCTGTCCTACCTATATTGTCCAACAGCTCACAAGTATCTGGACATTTTTTAATGATCGTATCCATTACATCAACATGTCCTTTATTAGCTGAAATGTGAAGGGCAGACATGCCTTTTTCCTCTGTCATGTACGCAAGGGCTGTATCCTTTTTCAGAAACAGTTTTACGAGTTCCACATCGCCCAAGTGTGCGGCATAGTGAAGAGGAATCCAACCAGAGTCATCCGCTTGTGTGGGTTTGCATTTATCCATCACCTTTTTCACAAATTCTACACAGAAGGTAAAATCATGGTTGAGGTTATATTGGTTAAAAGAATTTTCTAATTAAATAAGCTCATCTTGAGGTACATGAAAGGATATCCGGTACTCAATCTTGAGAGGCAACAAAGATCAATAGGTTAGAACCTATAAGGCCTCTTACCCATTAGAGTTCGAGGCCTTCATATAAGGCATAATAACTCTCTTTGCATTGGAAATGTGACCACGTAGTCAAGTTTTGGTTCTCTCTCACCTCACTTTTAAAAGGTTTATTTGTTATGCCTGAACTCATCATTAGTAAAATATTGTTCTTTTGAGAGTGTCATATAGCCTTATTTCTTAAGGTTCTAAAAGGCCTTTTTCCAATTAAAGTCTAAGGCCTCCATATAAAGCGCAACTCCCTTTGCCTTAATAATGTGGGATTCATATAGGATTTGGTTCTCTTTTGCCTCATTCCAATTAAGATAAATAATGAAAAAAAAATAATTGAAGTAATATTTTAGACTTATGAAGCTTTTTAATTTAAAATAAAAATGATAAATATTTTAATAATTTATTGAAATGATCGGTAACAGGATTTTTTTATTGAAGTTGTATTTTAAACTTATGATTTTTAAGTAATAGAGTCTTCCCTGTAGCACATCGTCTTAATTAACTTATTTACAGTATGCCACATAATAGAAACATATTGTTGAAGAAAAGAGGAAAAAAGGTATATATAATAAAAATATGAGTGCATCTGGGTGAAAACACCACAACTTGTAAGGTATATTAGTATTATACTCTTTGCGATATTATTATTATTATTATTTTTGAAAACTTTGGATATTAATTAAAAATCATTGGTAAACTAAGAAAACATTTCTACAATATGATTGAAGTTAAAGAATGAAATAGATAATAAAAATAGAACAAAATTTCTTCAAGTTGTATGGAAAAACGTATATTAAGATCATAATTTTTATTAAATTAAAAAAATAATTTAAAATAAATAATAGTATCCTTTAATTTTTTTTTTTTTTTGAAATAACTGAGTTTTAGTCAAAGCAGTATCCTAATTTTTATAAAAACTTTCATAATATAATTTCACTTAAAATAAATTATGTTAATACTTTCAATGTACTTATAACGAGTCATTTCGTAAAATTATGTTATACAACATATATAAATATATAATATTCACATTGAGTTACATAGTGCATGCATGATGTGTAAGATTCCACTTATTATAAAAATGAAATTAATTCAATTAATATATAAATAAAAATTTGAAAAACATTCTTGTAATTTCACATGTACGTTTTAAAAAAATTAACCAAAGGTGTATTCATAGATTATGAATTTAAGCTATTTTTATTTAACAATAACCCACCGAGGGTGCAATGGGTTATATTCATGGTTTTAATTTTTTTTTTTTTTAAAGAAAATAGAGTTTAATTTGAAATCACCCAAAACTATAGGAAAAACATATAATTTAATCAAATCTTTATTTATTAGTAGGCATTTCTTTTAGAACACTGCTTTTATCATTACTAGTATGTAACTCATGCAAACACATGGATACATTAAAAAATAAACACAATTTTTATTATAAAAATATAAATAATTAGTCAAATTATTTAAAAAAAAAAATAGCGTGTAACATATGCATTAATGCATATGTATAAATACATTTAAAATTAAACACAATTTTTATCATAAAAATATAAGTAATTAGTCAATTTTTTTTTAAAATAAAAGTAATTAGCCAGAAATTAAAATTCTTAACTAAATTTAATACTACTTATGATTTTTTTTTTCTAATTTTTAATAGGATAAAACGTGTGGTGATTTTTATTGAGTATATGTGATTGATTTTTTTTTTTTTTTAAATTTTGTAGTTCATTAATATTAGCTTCTAAGTATTTTGCATTCATTAACTCACTTGACACAAAAATTAAAAAAAAACTTAAGTGGACACATGACACAAACTTAAGTGGATAATTATAGTATGATCTCTACATAAATTTAGACACATGACGCAAAATTGGATTCTATTTAAACTTTCTCTAAGTTTTGCCTATTAATATATATCATCATGTAGCTCCATGCATATGCACAGGTACAATTAGAAATAATTACAATTATACATTTTTTTAGAAGAAATTCAAATATTGCATAGTATTAGCTTACACTTTTTTAAACCATACATTTCTAAAATGTATAATTGTGTGTGTGTGTGTGTAATTTAGAATTTAATTAGATTTAGACTTTTCAGTTTTGTCATCCAATAACTTGCCACAATTTTTTTTTTTTTTTTTTTAAATGGACACGTAACATAACACGTAACATAAAATTGAGAATCCAATTAAAATCTATTTGGATTTTCTCTGAACTTTGGTTATTTATATATATAAAATATAGGGCAAACAAATTGGGACGGGAAGAATATATTATTACTAGTTTAGAAACACGTGTAATGCATGTGAATCCAAATTTTTTATTCGACTACAAAAGTCTTTATCAGTTTTGTAATTACATTTGTATATAAAACTAAATATTCTACTATTATACATTTATTATGATTTTATATGTATATAGAATTATATATTCTATCTTTTAAAGAAAATATAATGTATCTAATGCAGATTTTAAGTATAGAATGAAATTTAATTTGGGAGAGAGAGAGAGAGAGGTCAGAGGACTTGCCTTTACGTGTTATTCCTCTCGGATCGTGTAGTGGTTTAGCTTTCCCGCAGGTGATGTTTATTACAATGAATCTGATACATTTGCGATGCCATTCATTTGTGGCTTTTACGCATCCGCTTGTGGATGTAAAGGGACTGCCTTCAACAGCTAAATCAAAAGTAGCTGCCACGGTAAAATGAGCTTTAATTTATATATTACAATAAAAATTATAAAATTTTTAATGTAAGATAGATAAAAAGAAGTTAATAACATAGAATATTTGTTGGGTTCTGAAAAATTGGTTTAACTAAAATATTGACCAATTTCTCAAGTAATTGATCGAGTAACCGTGCTTTTATTAAAGCCTTACCTAATGTTTTCAAAAACAGATCTTCAGGGTATGAGGCCCTCCATGTGAGCTGCTTATTGCTACCATGTACCTACTAACAAATTGTCGTTTGTTGCTAATCCTTTCAAGATCAAGGATAATAATCTTATGATATTTAAGTGATTTTAAGAATATTACAAATTTTTTACGTATATGCTTTAAAAGTTCATGTGTAGCTGGTCATAAAAAAGAGTGAATAAAATATTTGTTTACTATGTGTTGAAGTGGCAATAATTATATTTATTGTTACATCATTTTTTAAGTGTTTTGTAGTAGAATCAATACTAACTTTAGAATTTTCCTATTAGATCTTACAAAATATTTTTTTTGAGATAAAAGATAAATTGTTAAAATTACTACCAATTTTATCAATAAGCCATGCCCCCCTTGACTTTTAAAAAATTCCCCCTCCCTCCCTATTGTATTTTTGGTATTAAAAAAAATTGTACATAAATTTCAATATTGGCTCCCTTAGAATTTTACTAAAAACATGTAGTGCATTTATATATTTGATTAATGAATTTTTTATTCCTTCCAAATGATTTTACCTCAACAAATGATTTAGTGGATGACTCATGTGAAATTAATTTATTTTTATTGTAAGTTAACTACTCAATATATTGTAAAATTGGGTGTGTCTGTATGATTTTTGCAATTTGTTTGGTCCAAAAAAGAAGAAGAGTTTTTATAAACTAACTTGACAATTAATGTGATTGATGCTATACCAACAATTTAATAAAAAAAAATTAAAATATTTTCCATGTTGTGTTTAAAAATTGACACATTAATTTTGAGAAAAAAACACACATGCGCACACACATCTATTAGTGAAGCATGTGCAGTAATATTTGTGATACTATTGGCATTACTCTAGATTTCTCTAATCAAAACATACATATTTGGAATACTAAATGTACTACTAATTTTAATACAAAATTCATAGAAACAGATGTGATTATAAACTTATTGTTGCAACGTCAACAATATAAAAAATAAATTTTTTTATTATCTTTTCGCTTTTTGTTTAAAAAGTTGACATATCAATGTATAAATCTAATATATTAAAATTTGTTATATTCCTGTAACTACCATATAGATTTTGTACTGAAATTCAACCATCATTATTTTAAACATAAATTTAATAAATTATCTATTATATTTTATCTATTAATTTATGTTCACTACTTTACTGTCTCTACATAATTTGTATTGAAATACAACTTTTATTATTCAAGACATAATCCTATAGATAATCAATTTTATTGTATTTATAAATTTATGTTGATCAGAACTAACTCATTCTTAATTAGCTGAAATAGAACTTTTTTTTTTGGAATCAGCCGACATGGAACTTGAAAGACTATCGCCAACAATATGCAAGTTGCTTGAATTGAGAAATCAAGCATTCTTTGTAATTTTTCTACCCCATATTCTCTCTTTTACTTTAACAATTTTTCTTTACTTTGGATTTTAAAGATAAAAATAGATAGAAAAATGGAGACTAATTAGGGGACTTACATTTGTAAGTCCGAATAACTGCTGCATGCAAGGCATTCATGTTTTTCCTTCCTTCCGGGGAGCATTCTTTTAATTCCAGGATCATCAAAGCAATATCGTAAAATTCCCTATCCACAGCCAGGAAGAGGGGCGACTCTTTTGCTTCATTTGTTTTCATTGCCAGTGTTGGGTCATCATCAATTAGCAATTTCACAATCTTTTTTTCACCCTTTCGTACAGCAACATGTAGTGCTGTATCTTTCTCTGAATGTGCTGTATCTTCCCCTGAAAGTGCTGTATCTTCCTCTGAATTCTTTATCTTTAAGAGCTTCATGCCTTGTTCAACATCTTGTTTCCTATACTTTATTAGAAGCTCTACCATCTCCGTATACCCGAATCTTGCCGCAATATGCTGTGGAGTGTCGCCATTGTTGTTGTTCTCGTACAAAAGTGTTCGATCTAATTTGAGAATTTTTTCTGCAATATCTTTGTTCTCAAAATTTACTGCTAAATGAAGGATGGTGTTTCCTTTGCATGTCACCTTTTCAAGCAGGCTCCTCAAAGTACTTGAGGAGACCTCTTTATCTTTAGCTGCGTTGTAAAGTTCAAATCCTGTACGCTCCATCGCTGATTTCCCTAGACCAACGCACCGGAGTTTGGACTTTAGACAAACCACAGATTATTAATGGAATAAAATGGGAAAAAGGGCAAAAAAAATCATTAAGCATTTGTTGGGTATGCTCAATTGGAATAAAACAGTAAGATATAATAAAAAGGAAGAGTTTGCCTATTAAATGTGTATTGTGCGATATACAATACGACACGAGAATTAGTATAAACATAACTAATGATGTAAATTACAGATTTATAATAATATAATGACTAATAAGTATTGAAAACTTTTATAATATAAAAAACTAATAAGTGTAGAGCAAAATATATATATATATATATATATATATATATATATTTATCAAGTTCGATAAAACAAAAGCTTAACAATTGGTTGATAACGGTGAAAAAAGAAATAGCATATATAACTAAGGAGGTTATAAACAAAATTCAGGGAACAAAGTTGTGGGGTCAAAGAATTTGACAACCCCGGCCCACTTTATACTAAGCCCAAGGCTCACGTCGACGAGGAAGAAATGCCCGAGGACGAATGAAGAAAGCCCAAATCGCCTAAAAACATCGCCAAGGACAATCCTGTTCTCGGCCAACCCAAATCCTGGAAGGGAAGAATGGCACGCCATCGATGATAGCCTCCCAGAGCGTCCCAAGAAAAGGGACAAGTACCGTAGGACAGCTATGGGAGCATGGTGTACGAACAGTTCAAGGAGAAACTGTCACCTTCGCATTAAATGCCCACAACTAACGTTCTGGCTGCATTACTGAGGAAATGACCCCTAAACAGTGCGGTTTTGGTTGCTGCAACTCACAGAAGGCTTGGAGAAGGTGGCTGATGGGACAAACACTCGAGTAGTGACCTGCATGATCGACAGATGTAGGGCCAAGATCGACTGGAAGGGGATATATAATGTGAGAAATCCTCTAGGAAAGGGGATCGGAAATTAGAAAGAGAGAATACGGTAGCAATTTGTATGATCTTTGAAACCATTGTAACCAAGCACTGAAGAAATAATAAGAACAATAAGCTCCTTGGACGAGGGTTGCGGACAGAATTTCATACTCCAGTCAACGTCCTTGTCATTCGATCCACTCGTAACCATGTTCAGTTGTTGTATCCCTCACTAAGGCCTAGTTCTTAAACCCATTCTCTATAAATTTATTGTATTGGGCTAGTTGGGTCTGAGTCCACTCATCTGATAGAAGAAGTGCTCAAATCCAGTCCCTACAATTGGCGCCGTCTGTGGGAAGAACTTGTGTGCTAGTGAAGGCAACAATTAAGCATGGTAGGATCAGGCCCTCATCAAGCAGGCTCCCATCAGCTTGAACCGGCTAGATCACAACAACAGGGTAACTTTCCCAACCCTGAGCGTGATCGAAATGAAGAGAATGGAAGGTTTCGAAAGGGAAGTGCGCACACCACTCAAACCAGCAAAAGCCACTCTCGTGTGGGCAGTCACGCGCTCTAGAGACATTTTCATACATTTCATAAAAAAAGGGGGGGCAAAAACTAAAATAGAAGCTAGACGGCCTATTTCTTCAGCTTTATCTTGATTCCATCCTTGGAGAGCTGAGTAGAAACGGCCTCAGGACCCTTGGGGCGGTCACTCGGGGGAACAGTCTGAAGGGGTTGAACTGAGAGAGCTGACTCCTCGACATTAGGGGCCTGAGCATCAGCCGTAGACTTTGCAGTCTTCTGGGGCGCTTCAGGGTTTAGGTTTTCATGCACTTCTGTCGCCCCAAGAAGCTCAGCCTCCTCGGCTGGCTCATTATGAGCGGTTATGGCCAGAGCAGCTTCAGACTGAGCAGCCTCAGCCTCCTCAGGAGCAACCTCAGCCTTGGAGCTGGCAGGGGCAGTTTCCCAGATGGCTGGAGGGTAGTATACATTCTCCACCTTCCACAGATCAGATGAAGCCTCAACCCCAGCTTGTTTAAAGGCTTCATTCCAAACCTGGGAACAGTAGAGCCTGCATACTCCAGGTACTTGAGCCTTGAGAGTGGCCTGGGTCTCAGCCACTCCCAAGTCATAAGCCTTCTCCTCGGCTTTCTCCTTGGAGCTCTCAGCCTCTATCGTGGCGAATTCTGCCTCTGCCTTAGCCCTCAAGGCTTCATCCTTGGCCCACTCAACGATGCTTTTGGCCTCCTCTGCCTCGGCCAGCTTTTTCTTTAGAACAGTGATTTGCTCCTTGGCAATCTTCAGCTGATCCTCAGCCTCGAGCAGGCACCTCGTCTGGCTTTTGGCCTGCTTTTGAATGCTAGCTAGGCCTAACTCGGCGTTGTCTCTGGCCCTTGTCATCTCCTTCAGATCCTCCCTTACTTTCGAGAGATCAGCCTCGGAGTTTTTGAGGGTCCGTGTAGCATCCAAGCGCTTATTGCGCTCGAGCTCCAGATCCCTGCTCTAGTCGTTAGCTGCCTCTTCTAATCTATAAGTGGCCTGGACAGCCTGCCAATTGAAATAAGCACACAGTAAGTTGAAAACCAAAGAACAAAAATTAAAGGAGCTATAAGTGTTAGAAGTTTTACCATGCCCAGGTACCTCTTGTTGCTGAGGAAGACCTCCTGCCTCCTCAAATTCCCCAACTTGGCCATGTCGGCGGGAAGTAGCAGGGACCTCTCCAATGCATTAAAGGCTCCCCATGAAGCATTGAGGCAGGGAGCCAGGCTTGGGCCTCGGACTGAGTGGCCACTTCTTTTTCTTGGCCCTGGTGCCCTATTTTTAGTTGTTTGGAGGCTCGTCAAGCCTCATCTTCCTCCTGAGACGAGCGAGACTTCCCCCCATCCATTGGCTCTTTACCCTTGGAAGACCTCTTCCTCTTTGGGTCGGCGGGCTCGGGCCGAGGAGGCAATGTCGACTGGGAAGGAGGAGGAAGTTTGGACCGAGGAAATGATGGCTGCAATTGGGTGGAAGACGACCTGGTCTGAGCAGGCTGGGGCTGGGGTGGAGGAGGGGGAAGCTTGGATTGTGGCTTCCCCGGCGCGTCCTTCCCCGGCTGGCCCTCAATTAGGTCGAGCAAGCTGGTTGGAGGTTTTCTCTTAAAACCCATTTCAGCCCAAGAAGAAGTCCCTTTTGGTAGGGGATCCGCTTCAGTCAAATTAGGGTCGCCCAAGTCACCGGAGGGATCATCGGATTGATTAACTTGGTCGAATGCACCAAATTCATCCTTGGATGGACTCAAATCGCCCTCGGCCTCTGTTGCTTGATGGGAGGAAGAAGGGCCTGCCAATGAGATGCCTTCTAGGACAGGAGATCCTTCAGGAAGTAAGAACTCATGTTTTGCTACGATGATTCTATGAAGTCGAGGATCTTTAGCTCTGATCTCGTACTTCGGAACCGAGAACGATTTCTGGATGGGATCGTACCCAAGAATCTTGTAAGCGGCTCTGACTTGGTTGTCAGCTTCGTTCACAAAGACCTCCGCCTTAAGGATGGTTCCCAAATCTTCCGGGTTGACTAAGTAAAAGTGTCATTCAAAGGTGTGTGGATCTGCAAAAAGAAAGCATATTCATATTAGCAACCGAGCAATGCAAACTATGACAACACAAAGGATTAACCCTATCCTACTCTGAATACCCCACTTGGTACCCCCTCCTCTGTCGGACAATGAAGGCCGTCATGCCACTCCCTGGATACGATGAGAAAGTCCTTATTTAACCCCTTGCTAGACTCGGGAAGGCATTGAATAAGCCGAACCTTATCATCCCTCGTCTTCATATAATAAGATTTACCCTTTAGGTGTTGGAGGTTGTAGCACCAGTTTACATCATGATGGGTTAACCTCAACCCCATTTTCTCATTTACGGCGTCTACACAACCCAGGATCCTAAACACGTTGGAGGCGCACTGGGTGGGAGCTAATCAGAAATGCCTAAGGTAGTCCCTCATCACCGGCCCCATAGGGATTCTCATACCACCTTCTATGAAGGCGATCATGGGAATCACTACTTCACCCTCTTGCCTCCTAAAATGCCACTCCCCTTCTTCACAGTATCTCAAACCTACGTTACTGGGTATCCTATAATCGGCGATGAATTTCTCCATCGCCTTTTCAGACTCAACCAACTTTTTAAACTTACCCATCCCTAGAAACGGCTAAAAGACTCAGGGAAGGACGAAAGAAGGGAAGGAATAAGAGGAAAGGAAACTTAGAAGAGAGAAAACACAAGTTAGAGAGAGAAGAAAACTTACAGAAATGAGGAAAAGCTCATTGGACAGGTTTTTTATGTTGAAAAGAGACGTGAGTTTGGCTGGAGATTTGACCGAACTTAGGATACGTGCGCAAGAACTCTTGAGTGTAAAAGTAAAGAGGCAAATCGATTCAAATGGGTATTTATACCTCCAATTAAAATAATTGTGCGGGTTTTCCCGCCTATGAAGTTAAAAAAATCCCCACCATTTGATTACCATCACACCGTTGAACGTGGAGAGTACAGAGCCGCCAGAATTTAATGAGGACACGCTCCGTATATCGAAGCACCAGGAGCACGCCTTAGATAAGCGAAAAGACTCTGGCATTGATGGAGGACAAGACTTGACAAGCTTTGATAAAGGCCCGAGGACACCAAAATCCTCCTCTCCGTCCAAGGAGCCGGACAGCAGGATTTTGAAGGGTTATTGTGGGGTCAAAGAATTTGACAACCCCAGCGCACTTTATACTAAACCCAAGGCCCATGCCGAGGAGGAAGAAATGCCCGAGGTCGAATGAAGAAAGCCCAAATGGCCCAGAAACATCGCCAAGGACAATCCTGTTCTCGGCCAACCCAGATCCTAGAAAGGAAGAACGGCATGCCATCGATGATAGCCTCTCAGAGCGTCCCCAGAAAAGGGACAAGTACCGTAGGACAGCCATGGAAACATGGTGTAAGAATAGTTCAAGGAGAAATTGTCAACTCCGCATTAAATGCCCACAACTAATGTTCTGGCTGTATTAATGAGGAAATGACCCCTGAACAGTGCGGTTTTGGTTGCTGCAACTCACAGAAGGCTTGGGAAGGTGGCTGATGGGACAAACACTCGAGTAGTGACCTGCATGATCGACAGATGTAGGGCCAAGATCGACTGGAAGGGGATATATAATGTGAGAAATCCTCTAGGAAAGGGGATCGGAAATTAGAAAGAGAGAATACGGTAGCAATTTGTATGATCTTTGAAACCATTGTAACCAAGCACTAAAAAATAGTAAGAACAATAAGCTCCTCGGACGAGGGCTACGGACAGAATTTCATACTCCAGTCAACGTTCTTGTCATTCGATCCACTCGTAACCATGTTCAGTTGTTGTATCCCTCACTAAGGCCTAGTTCTTAAACTTATTCTCTATAAATTTATTGTATTGGACTGGTTGGGCCTGAGTCCACTCATCTAATAGAAAAAGTGCTCAAACTCAGTCCCTACAAAAGTCATGGAGTAAGGGTTCATAAAAAAAATAAATAATAATAATAATAAAAAAAAAATCAGATTATCCAAACTACATCATTTGTTTCCACGTAAAATATTAATTTAAAATATATATGTTTTTTTTTTTTTTTTTTTTTTTTGTAAACAATTTTTTTAGGAAAGTGTTATATCTACAACATTTTCACAATAAACTATAGGTGATAAATTGTTATTGGTTTTGATTGAATCTACAAATTAAATTACTTTTTTACTTACCCATAATAACCAATAACAACCTACTACTTAAAATTTGTTGTAAAAATATTTTAAAAATATTATGAATATAACATTTCTCATTTTTTATAGTGCTTAGTTTCATATTTTAAAAATATTTTCATGCAGTTGGTTGGTAGTAAAAATACATTGAAAGCACAACCTAAAAGTACCATCCCCATAACCAAAATTCATCATACACATTAATAAATTACATACAATAATCCAGAACATATCAAAAATTTAATCTTCGACAGGGTCGTGTGAGTGGCTGGATCTACATTTGAGGACGGTTGCATTATGGTGGGTTGAGAGAGAGAGAGAGAGAGAGAGAGAGAGAGAGAGAGAGAGAGAGAGAGAGAGAGAGAGAGAGAGAGAGAGAGAGAGAGAGAGAGAGAGAGAGAGAGAGAGTTGGGTAATACTGTGGGACGATTGAGTCGCAGTGGTGGGCCAGGTGGGGGAGGGGGCTATTGTGAATTGACAACGTAAATTGTTTACTTAAGGTCTTAAAACAATTTATGCCCCATATTACTTAGGTCAAATTAAAAATATTTTGAAGTTGACTAGCAATTTCAACTAGAGGAAGTATTTGAAAAATTATGTTGAAACAAATGAATCATAAATGAAAGAAAAGGGAAGAAATGAAAATTAAATAGACCATAAAAAATCAATTTGTTCGACTATAAATCTTGAAAATTCTCATATGATTCTAGGTTCTCTCTGTCTCTCTCACTCTCTCTCAATAGATCAACCCCGCTTTGCATTCAATCTTTTCATCAATGGCTTAAAAAGAAGCAACAATTTTTTTTTTTTTTTTAAAAGGATAATTACTTCACTGTCAAACTACCGATCACAAGTAATTCATATCAGCTATTGTCTACTTTCAAAAAAAAAAATAAAAATTGTATCAGTAAAAAAAAAAAAAAAATGAAATGAAAATTACTCAACTTTTCTTGATAGCTTGGTTGTTAGGTGGAGAGAGAGAGAGAGTTGAAATCTTGCAGGGAGAAGACATTAGATCATCAATTATAAAAGCAGAAAAATGGAGCAGCTCATCATGAAAATAAGCTGAGAATGAAGAAGAGACAAAAAGAGGAGGGTAATCATATGGATAATGGAAAGCAGTTGGGTTGGAGGGGGTTAAACATGTGGGAAATGAGGTCCTTAGAAATTCCATGCAGACAATGGCTACCACTACAGGTGAGGCTGAGTTGAGGGCAACCAATTGTGGGAGGTGTGTGCTGGCGGACAATTAATGTATGGCGGATGATAGGGAAGTAATCTCTCTCTCTCTCTCTCTGTGTAGTGTTTTACATTTTTTTTTTCCCTTCAGAGAAAATTCAATATAAAAGGGTTAGTAACAAATTAAATCCAAAACTTTTGATCATAGAAAATTAAACTGTAAACTTTCAAAAAATGTAACAAATTAAACCCTAGCTTCAAATTATATTTAAAATGATAATTAACAATCAAAAGAGAGAGAGAGAGAGAGAGAGAGAGAGAGAGAGAGAGAGAGAGAGAGAGAGAGAGAGAGAGAGAGGAAAAAAAAACCTAAAATACTACAAGAGATAGAGTGTGTTTAAACCCCCCCCCCCCCCCCCCCCTCTCTTTTTTTCCCTTTAGAGAAAATTCACTATATAGGGTTAGCAACAAATTAAATCTAAAACTTTTGATCACAAGAAATTAAATTTAAAGCTTTCAAAATGTAAAATATTAAACCCTAACTTCAAATTAAATTTAAAACGTTAATTAACCATCAAAAGGAAAAAAAAAATTTAAAACATTACAAGAGAGAGAGAGAGAGAGAGAGAGAGAACTTGCCTAGAAAAAAAAAAAAATCAATCCTTAAATGGAAAAACTACATTTCAAATGAAAATTTTCTTGTAAAGAATTACATTATGCTAAAGGCAATTTGTTTTAGCTTATTTTCTCTATGGATTTATTTATGATTTTCACACCTTACCTTATTTTAATATAATTTTAATTTTATTCAATTTATAATTTTTTTTAAAGTAAATCAATATAAATAAACCCCTTTATAAAAGAGTTTATTATGTGTAGTATAACTTGTTCCATTATGTTTAAAAGTTATCATGATTGTTTTGTGGAATTTATGGTGTGTCTTTATATTAAGGACAAAATTTAAGTACAGTACCTTAGGTACTGTTTCTTAGGTTCTCCTCTTAAAATTCTGTCATATGGTTACTTAACTAAAAAATATACTTCTATCCCATGAGAAAAAATTCACTTGGTAGAATCTTAAGAGGAGAATTTAAAGAACAACACCTAAGTACTGTACCTAAGTTTTGCCCTTATGTTAAAACCCAATTTCCTCTCCATTGTGTGTGTGTGTGTTTTTCAAATAATAATAATAATAATAATGGTAAACCCATTTTTCATAACACACATTAGTCATAACATACAATCTAGTTGCTTTGAAAATAAATAATTGAACTAATTAATATATGGACAAAAATTTCCTCTAAGGCCATTTAGAGAATTTAATTTCCTTCAACCCCTAATTATATGGAAATTCATAAAATCATCAACGTGTATTAAATAAAATAATTTATGAAATTATTTTATTAACAAGATGCATGATACACTAAATAGGTCATGTGACTAAAATATATATATATATATATATATATGAATGATTATTTGAATTTTCATGTAGTTTTGCAAACCAATTTGGAAGTGAACTATGCCCTATAGATAGTCGACAATGGTGTATAAGATGATTAAAGTCTAACAAAACCAAAGAAAAGATAATTAAAGTAGTCACTATTGGGCAACTTTTCACACATGGGCATCTTGCTATCAAATATTTAATAGGTATCATAGCAAGAGACTCATCATTTCTTGGGCGGCAAGGTTTCAAATGACCCACAAACACAATATTAACCCAACACAATTTTTTGGAAGTTAATTTTAGGATTGTCAATATGGGTCAACTCGCTATAATAGATTGATAAATGGTCAATTTGGTTATATTGATAAAATTTCCATTATTACTCTATGGCACCTACCATTTTCACTCAAAAAAAAACATGAAAAACCTTCTCAACTTATTTTATTTTTCTTAGATTTTATATTCTAAAATTTGATTGAATTTTATTAGATTGAAATCAAATATTTGTACTTTAATTGATGTTATTATAAATTAGAATTTGTGTATAATTTATTTGGTTATAGTTATTATAATTTGTGTTTTCAAAATATAAGATATGTTTATCATTTTTCATCATATTTTTTAAGTAGGTGATTTATCATGTTTATACAATATATTTATAAAATATAAAAAAACGAGTCTTATCTTTTTCAACCCAATACAACATTTATTTATCAAACAAGATATGTGAGTCATGTCATATCAACCTGTTAGGTAAAAATATCATGTTACGGTTAAGAGGTTAATTGAGGGATTGGGGCTGGCCGATATTGTAATCTACTACCCTTATCTTGACCCCCACACAAACATAACCTGCCAAACATAAACTATAACACTTCTAACTTGCTACTTCTACTACAAAAATCATATCACAGTTTTCTAACAAAACTAGGTGGCTGATGCTGTTAGAAACTTCTATTAAACAATACTAAATATTAAAAAAATAAAATAGAAAATGAGAGCTCCTACCTGAAAAGGGGTGGGTGATATAATCAATCGCTAGCTAGCTCGCCGTCACAACTTTCCTTATGATTGTCTGTACTCTCTATTCTCTAAGACACACAGTTCAAACTTATGGACGTACCCGGCAGGCCGTTGCCATAGTTAAGTATCTGGGAAGTACAAGCAATGAATATAACAAAACAAAGAATCCAAGTTAAGGATATATATTATAAGGGAGAAATGATAAAGAAAAGAATTTAGCAAAGAAAAAGTGATTCTCACTATAGTTTGTTTGGGTCTTGTACTCTTGTAATATTTCTTTGACGTGTTTGAGTGTCCCAAAGTGATTTTTACGAACTATCTAATTATTATTGTTATTGAGTAGATATCGTTTTAACTAAATGTGAGTTCTTAAATCCAAAAAGGATTTATTAATATCCATAATGAAAATTTTTTAATCCACAATATGAAAGCAATTAAATTAATAGAATTATTATCGATAATAGACTTTAATTTTAATTTTTTTGATAGGATATTGTAATTGTGAGATCAAAGAAATTCGTACTAACTCCACTATGTTTAATTTCTTTGAGTTAAGACTCTGTGAATTTTGATAATTAACCGTGGTGATTTTTTGCTTCACTGATTGGTTGTGTATTATTAAAGTAAATGTAACTTTAAAAACCAAGCTTTCTACTTTTCCTTCTCTAGACATTTCCTTTGGAATATTCGAAGTTTACCATTTTTATTTATTTATTATGAACTCGTGACTTTTGATTTTATGCTTGAGATCTAAGACACATATTGGCTTCTCCTTATTAATCTGTACATACTTTGCTTATTATATTTCACCTCTTAGACTTGGAATATTCTTATACGTTACTTTAATCATTTAGTTATGCTGTGTTCTTTCTTGACTTTATATATTTAATCTTATATATTTGTAATTTATAGTTAGTGAATTATATTAGTAGCTCCTGCCTATGCACTAAGAAAAGAGCTGTGATGCGGATTTTGTTGTTCTTATATATTTTGTGGAACTTCTACGTGTCTTCTGTTATGCATGGCGTCAATGTAGGGGAATCTATGCCAATGCATGACAAGTTATTGTGATAAAAGTTGTGGACTTTTTTATGTCCCTCGTATTACTCTTTACAATATTTTATAATAAATTATTAAAATGATGGATGCAAAGCATCAACGTGTAATCTTACTCTTCTGACAAAAAAAAAAAAAAAAAGAGTAAGGGAATAAAGGATATAATAAAGGGAACTATGTAGTAAGGATTTTGAAAAAGAAAAGAACAGTAAGGGATAAGATTCAATAAAGGTGCCATGAACTAAAATAATTTTAAAAAGGAAAAGAAAAATTCTTTTGCACTTAAAAAAGGAGATAAACCATTCTTCTCTTGTGAAAAAAAAAAAAAAAAAAAAAAAAAAACCGTTCTTTTTCTTGTTCTTCTGTCTTTCAAAGTGTTTGTCAAGCTTCAAACTTTTTTTTTTTTTTTTTTTTTTAAGCACACTGCACATCAAGGTTAAGGGCCTTAGGACCATTCACCAATCCTTTAAGCCCGACCAACCCAACCGATTTGGTCCAACCCAAAGGGTCACGAACAATTTCAATCGGTCGAGTACATATTATTTATTGTTAAATGTGTCCGTGAGTATGTAGGCATTACAAAAATACAAACTAGCAGGCAATTTTTTTTTTTTTTTTTTAAGAGGAAATAGTAGTCAATTAAAGTGGGCAACCAATTGACGGGGTTCGCAAGAAATGAGTCATGAAGATTGAAGTATTTGCAAGGCCCACTTCTATTTTTCACCATAAAAAGGTATTGCAAGACCCACTATGAACATCCTGTTACATTTGTCTAACAAAATTTTGTGGTTGATCACCGTTTAAAAGTTATATGCCAAAAAAAAAAAAAAAAAAAAAAAAATCTAGAGCTCTTACTTAAATATATATCATTTAGTTCCGCAAGCTTGCTCTGTGAATCCTCTAAGAAAACCATTTAAACAACTTTTTATTATTATATAAATATAATAGAATTTCAACTTATGACATCTGTTCTATGATGATTGCTCCATATCATTAAATTAAGACATTAATTAATGAATTCTCTAAGAAAATCATTTAAACAACTTTTTTTTTTATTATATAAATATATATGATAGAATTTCTAACTTATGACATTCATCCCATGATAATTGTTTCATATCATTAAATTAAGACATTAATTAGTTTTTGATATAAGCAGGGTTCAAACATCAAATCTCTTATTTAACAATAATAAACTTTACTAGTTGAGTTAAATAAAATCCACATTTAAACAAAAATTTAGTAATAAAGAAGTAAAATCTAAAAACATATATTATATTAAGAAAATTAAACCAGGGATACAATAAATGAATTATGTACTAAAGAATATTAAAATTTAAGAAATATTCTTATTAGTTTTCTGATCAAGTGACCGGTACAAAGTACAAGCAAGAACATATTGTATTAAGAAATTCAAGTAAAGAATATATATACTACAGTAATTATGTGCTAAATAATATAAAGAAAAAAATGAAAAGAAGTATGATCTACGAATATATTATATTAACGAATTCAAGTAAGGGATTTACTAAAGGAACTGTGTACAAAAGATTTTCAAAAAGGAAAGAAAAATTCTTTAGTGATCTGTTGAAGTAACTTACAAAGGGAGGGGGGAACAAAAGACTCTCGAAGTGTTTGTCAATTCTCAAACTTTTTTACGTTAAAGATATCAAGGTTAGGGGACATAGAACTAGTCACTAAACTTGGCTAATCCAACCAATTTGGCCCAACTCAGAGGGTCACAAAAAGTGGGTTTTATCTGCCTTAAAAGGTAGCTCGGTTGTAGGTCAAGCACTGGGCTTTGGGAAAATTCAATTGAATAACATAACTTGACAATGAAACGTACTGATTGTATATTTTTCTTCTTGAATGAAAGTTCAGTTAAAAAAAAAAAAAAAAAAAAAAATCATATTGCAAAATTTAACATCCCACACACCAAAAATAGAGTTACAATGGTGGTGCTATTGCTAAATTCTAGCAAAGTTATTAAAAGTTCAAAATTTTCATTTACATACTCCGTAGAATAAAGGCTTCCTAGCTTTTAACACTAAAGAATGCAACCCATCTGAAATTCTGAATAAAACACCCAAACTATTATAATCTCTAACAGATCAAAGATGTAATGCATTGACATTAATGTTTACTTGGCTACTATATTAGCTTTGAGTCTCAATCAGTGAGAAATGATGAAATTTAAATCAATTTGGATTGGTAGAGAAATCCCAAACCAAATTTGGACTAAAAATTTGATCAGTTCCCCACCTCTATGCCCATTGCCCAAGCCCAACCCCGGACATCTTAGTTTTAGTGAAGGAAACTTCGGTTCATGCATTTCGTCAAACAGTTGTGCTTTTTGCCTCACACCAAATGCAGATTGCATAGAGAGAACGAGAGATATGAGCAGCACTAATTGATTTATCAAGAGCTCCATTTGAACCTCATTCTCCAACCAGGATACTCTCAACCCCAATTTGGGCCCATATCGAGGCATGGGCCTTGGAGTTGTTGGCTAACTCTAGGAAAGAGCTGTGCCACATGAGATTGGAATCACTGGGGGGATCATTGGAATGGGGGCCGTGTCTTGGTTCGGGAAGGACCTGGTTGGGTCTATGCCATGCAATTGGGTTTTGAAAGTTCTGTTTTCCATTGATGGTTTTATGAGGTAGAGAGAAAGGGTAGGGAGAGTAAATATCGATTGTGTAGCCTTAGGGTGTGTTTGGATAGAACTTATTTTGCTGAAACTGAAAACTGAAAACTGAAAACTGAAAACACTGTAGCAAAATAATTTTTAAATGTGTAATAGTGCTGTGGGACCCATTTTTAATGAAAAAATTGATAAAAAATGAAATTTGTGGGTCCGTAAACAGTGCACATGTGCACTGTTCACTACAGAAAGTCAACATTTGCGGTTACTGTTCAATGAACAGTAACTGCAATACTCCAAAAACGCGTGAAAACCAAAAAAAAAAAAAAAAAAAGAACAAAAACGCAGAGTAGAAAACGCAGCCATGAATAAGTTGGATCCAAACATGCACTTAATGTAAAAAAAACATACATATTTAAACCCAAAGAAGGCAACGTTAATGCTAATGTTAACGTTGTGAAAATGGTGTATCTTTTGTGAAGTAAGGCAGAAGTATTAGACATAGGAAATTTTAGGATTTGGATCTCTAGATTTTCTAGGGTACTCTATTTATATATTTCTTTAAATCCTAACCACATTCTAATGATATAATAGTTTAGATTCTGCCATGTCAGTATTTCACTAACAATATTCTTAAAATAATAAAATAATATTGCAAACAAAACAATTAAGATTATTGTTAATGAAATGCTGACATAGCAAATTCTAGACCATTAAATTATTAAAGAATGGTTAAGATTTAAGGAAATCTATTTGGTAAAGTACCTTAGGAAATCTAGAAGATCTAAATCCGAAATTTTATAGTTTTTTCACACAAAATTTTGGGTTAAAAGTTCGGTGCTTGTGACAAAATTTATATTAGATATCCAACGAAAGCTGTCTTCTTTCAATGCGGGACAAGTCTTAAAACACAAACGCAATTCATTCCTTTCATATCACAATCTACCATAATTGTGTATGGAACATTTCAAACCAAGAACCAACTATTACATAGATTCCAAACTGTTCTTTATTATTAAGTACAAAGAGACAGACAAACCATAAAGGCCGATAGACCAAATTGCATTGTACTTTCATGTTTCAACCCAGATACAAGCAATTTATACATAAATTATTAAACAAACTGCCAGAGGACTCTGTAGTTTCGGTAAAAATACCACATAGGTTGCAGAAATGAAGATAAGACAAGGGAAAATTAAGGTGCTACGACTACGAACCCTTAGAACTGAGGATGAAATTGATGACATGTGATTACTTACTACCTCATGGAGAGCTAGTGGGGATCAATGTTGGAATCTTGAGCTAAGACTGAACTGAACTCAAAGGTACCACGGTAGTTTACGGGATGAGAACAGGAAAGTTTTCCTAACGATAATTGGTCTCACTAAGAAAAACGAAATGGGAAAAAGAGAGGCATACGCGACCTCAGGAAGCCATGAATTTTCAGTCAAGACTGATCTTGTGCCTTCTATAAAGGCAAGGACCAAACAGATAAGGGAGAATTCAGTTAATACCAAGGAGAACATTATTGGGTATGTGATACGAGTAGCTTTTGCTAAAAACGGATACGCAAAGTTAGCAAAAATTGAGACAGCTGAAAACCCAAATGCCAACGAGTCATATATCAGAAATTTCACAAAACTGCCTTTTTCCCTTAAAGTTGCCAAGCCGTCACTACCAGTTCCGCCAGGAACTTGAAAGGCTGCTGCGAAAGTTACAGTTGCAATGATTGTGGCGACCACTAGATTGAAGTTGGCCAAATCCTTGATATCATCTTTTTTTTCTTTTTTGGCTTTCATATTATCATCTTCTTTGTCTTTCTTACCATTTTCCTCTGAAGAATTGGCAGCACCAGTTCCTTCTGCCTTAGGATTCTTCACTTTTATAGTCTGTCTGTCAACTATTGTGTCCAAACTCCATAGAACGTAGTGTCTCTCCAAATTTGACATGATTATCTTCTGCAAGTATTTAGAGAGAAATGT
Organism: Quercus tomentella; assembly: GCA_028535165.1. Classification (NCBI taxonomy): domain Eukaryota; kingdom Viridiplantae; phylum Streptophyta; class Magnoliopsida; order Fagales; family Fagaceae; genus Quercus; species Quercus tomentella. The sequence continues at coordinate 20,603,958 of JAPQVY010000089.1, read as the reverse complement.
CACTTCCTAATGCCTAAAATTGTAATTTTCCCATTTGAGTACGTGCATTATTCTTATTTTAAGTATTTCATTTTATATTTCACTGATCATTACCATATTAATCTTTACAAAAGCAATCCAGAGGAATGTCACTTCTTTGAGTAAAGTTTTATAATTTGCCATCCATAGATTATGCGTGAGTTTGGATAGCGGTGAGTGGTGCGTTTTCAGCGTTTGTGTTTTTGGCTGGCTCTCACGACACTGTTCACGACCCAACCAAAAACACAAAAACGCGCACACTAATGCATTTTTTGGATCCCACGACACTATTTACACCTTTAAAAATTATTTTGTTACAGTGTTTTTAACAATAAGTTTTCAGTTTTCAACAAATAAGTGGTATCTAAACACACCCTATCTTAAGCCTATTCTACTTTAAGATTTGCATGGCTTACCTTTTCATCTCCCATCAATTCACCATCTGCTTGAATAATGTCGAGAATACTCTCCCCTTTTTTGTTCACAGCACCCCCCATTCTTCTGACATCTGCCAGACTCATTAATAGTGCATAATGCCTATTTGCGGCAGCGATATGAAAAGGGGTGTTTCCTTCATCATCTTGCTCATTCATGAGATCACGAAAAGCGTATTTCCTATTTTGGAAAAAAACTTTAAGGGCTTTTGTATGTCCACTTTCCGCTACAAGATGAAGAGCTGTCCTATGGCTTTTGTCGAACAATTGACAAGTATATGGACATCTTTCAATGAGCATTCTCATTACGTCAACATGTCCTTTCTTGGTTGAAATGTGAAGAGCACACATGCCTTCGTTGTTCTGTTTGTAAGCAAGGGAAAAATCTCTGTCCAAAATAGTTTCACAAGTTCTTCCTCGCCAAAGTGTGCAGCATAATGAAGCGGAGTCCAGCCAAAGTCATCCTCTTCCGCAATTGCCTTTGGAAATTTGTCTATAACTTTTTCCATAAATCCTGGAGAGAGAGAGAGAGAGAGACCACATAGAGTAAGATTTTTATTTATTTATTTTTACATTCTTTAATTACACATTTGGACTTATCAAGAGAGTGCATTGAGTAAGATTTTTTGTTTAAAATCTCTCGAGCAGAGACAATTGTTTTGTGTGGCAAATCTATACTGGAAAACCAATTTAAAACATTGATAGCCAGAGAACATTGATAGTGAATCAAGTGATCAATTGTTAGAGAAAGTTATCATTGAATTTATTGAACAATCCCAATTATAAATATGGATTTTATTGTAATGTATTATAAAGAAAGCGAGTGGGAAAATATAATTGCTGGGGCTCTTGTCTTGTGAATGAAGGACACAAGGTTGAACCACCTAATTAGTAAATTATCTTTTTTTTTTTTTCCTCAAAAATACCATGATAATAAATGCCAGTGTAACTACTATAATTATCAAATTCATATTTAGAATTATTCTTAAAAGAAAAAAAAAAAAATATATATATATATATATATTTAGATAAAAGAAAGAAAAAAAATTATTATATTAGATTTTTTTCATAATTATATATGTAAGACTTTAAAATGTCCTTGTGGTCAATTTCACTTGATAATATTCACAAAACTTTGCTTGTGTTTTATTATGATGAACACAAGTTGATATACATTACTAATCAAAATATATTGCGCACGCAAATTGAATTATTCAGGAAAAAAATGGATTTGGGCTATGCTTTTATTATGTTCTCAATTGATCTCAAAAAATAGAAAAATAGACCCCAAAAAAAATAGGGGTTTTTATTTGAAAGTATATAACCAGAACAATGAGAAGTAATATAATTCATCCAAGGAAAAAATAAAAAGAGAGAGAGAGAGAGAGAGAGAGAGAGAGAGAGAGAGAGAGAGAGAGAGAGAGAAATATGCATCCCAAAGGGAAATGGATTACCTATTTTTGTGATATTGAGTTTTTTTCTTTTGTCCAAAATTTCCTTAGGGATCTTCGTTTGATAAAAGCTATCTCTTATGGCATATAGATTATGACGCACTTCTCTTAGGAATGAGACGACAGCTTTCCAGGTAAAAAAATATTGAGTGGAAAGTTTAAACAAATTGCCTACAGAAAATCAATGATCAGAGTAGCAGATCTTAGCCGAAGCAACATAACAACGTCAACTGAACCCAACTCATATCTCATTTCACTGTACCAAGATTTCCAAGACCCACATGATCTTGCTAAAGTTTAAGGAAAAGTAAAGCTAATAACAGACCCTCCTGGTCCCATGAAAAAATTAGAAAAAATTTAACTCCACCACAATAATAATCATAATATATATATTTTTAGATACAATACAATTTTAACTTATAAAGTTCAGTTAGGATTTGAACCCAAATTTTTTATTTCTCGACTCTTTACCAATATATTGAGTTAACTAAAATAAAGTAGTAATAATTAATAGTGCAGGGGTCAATATAGATAAACATATTGGTAATTTTCTTCCACTACCCACAAGACAACACATGATAGATAGCCTTTCTTTCAAATTATTTTTGAACCCGACTAGTCTATATTTCTGATCGTTTATGAACTGTACCTAATTATCTCAAAGAATTTTCAATAAATTTGTAGTTTTGTTTTTTTGCTTAAATTTTGGTCCCACTACAAATATGCTTTATTGTAGCTTCTTTCCTCACACGGCCCGGTATTGTTCTAATGTTTTTGGCCAAAAAGCTGCAGCTAGGCATTGTTTTTGGTCAAAAAACTACTATTTGTGGTCCTATATTTTTTTCTCACATCTTTGCTTATCATGAGTTTCACTTTAAATATATTTTTTTCTCACATCTTTGCTTATCATGAGTTTCACTTTACTTCTTTCTTTTTTTTAGCTACAGCACTTTTACCCCAAAAAAAAATCAATCTGCTTATGCTATTTAGTTTTCAGTTTTATATTTATAATACTTTTAGCAAAAAAAAACTAGATAAAAATTGTTTCCTAACCAGACACAAGTAAAACAGAATGTTCAACAGTAACAGATGCTTCTCTGTCTTTCATAATTGTAAATTGACTTTTTTTTTTTTTCCCCAAAATAAAAACTTATGTTTTAGATTGTTTTTTATAGAAAAAAAATTAACTGTTGTTTTGTTTTATTTATACTTATTATTTTAGAATGTAGTGAAACAAATATTCTAAAGTATATAAACACTAGTATGAACTAAATTAAAATTGATAAACTAAAACATATTAGGGGACTCACTTTCATCCAGGCGAATGGCAGCAGCATGCAAGATATTCATGCCTTTACGTCCCCTGCATTCACAGCATTCTTCATTGTCTAGGATATATTCAGCAATATCAAAAAACCCTCTATCCACGGCTATGAAGAGAGGAGATTCTCCATCCTCATTGCATAATGAAGTCAAGCTCGGATCTTTTTCAATTAGCTTCTTCACAATCTTACTGTGGCCATTTCGTACCGCACCATGCAATGCCGTTTCATTCCTTTTATTTGTAATCTTCAACAGTGGTACCATCATGTGTTGGTGTTGCGACAATAGAAAATTTGTCATGTCCAGATGCCCCAAACTTGCGGCAATATGAAGTGGAGTGTTGCCTTTCGAGTTGCGCTCGAGCAAGAGTGATGGGTCTAAATCGATAATCTTTTTTGCAATTTTTGTGTTTCCAGATTGTGCAGCAACATGAAGAATGGTGTACTTTGTGGATGTTACCTCGCGAAGAACTTCAGCCTCGACTGTGAAATCCTCACGTTCTTCAATCACAGCATTGTATAACTCTACTTTACGTTTACTGAGTATTACTTCTATGTTGTCCTCAATATGAACTTCATGAAAGCCCTTTTCAGGATCCATTGAACAAGTTTTTCCCATGTAGTCAATACTGATCTCTCTGTGTATAAGCAGTTCAAAGTTTAGATAATTAAAGGGGAAAAATCATTTTTCCAACTTATCTATGATATATAAACTAAAATTGCTATGCCATATGGGGGTATCATATTATTTTATATCTCTCAAACAATCCATTTGAATCGAATTCATGATTGAATCAAATTGAATTGTAATTTGATTAATTTAAATTTTATGAATTATACATGTAAAACGCACTTAAAAGTATTTGAGTTGCTATGAACAGCACGGGCTCAATTAAAGAAAAATATATTTGTATTTGTTAAAGGCAAAACTCAACTTTTTTATGATTGACAATTAAACAATTCAAACTAAACGTAATAATACTTTTGTGAACAAGTTTCAAAGTACAATATTTGATTAAATTGAACACACATACACAAATTAAGTCACAATTGGTGTAATTTCTTGTTAATGTTACAATAATCAATAACTTTTATCGGATTGATTTTTAAAAATTCCACCATTTAAAATTATTTGCTCCTATTTATTTTAACACAAACGCAAAAGTTGGGTAACTCGGATGTTATTTTCGTATTCGATTCATAATTTTTTTTTTTTTGGTCTAAATATATATATATTTTAACTTGAAATCTAAATATTTTATAACCAAGAAATTTTTTTATTTGTAGTCATCTAGAAAATTTGTAACTATATACATTATAAAAAGAAAATGTAATCCATTGAAGAATTTATTTAAATACACATTCAAATAAACAATTATTACATGGCCTAATATTGTTTGAAGAGATTGAAAGAATCATACATATTCCTAGAGTATGAGTAAAAAGTTCCAAGCAGTGACTATAAAGTTGATAACTTGATATATATATGATAGGTTTTAAATTACCAAATAAATTTTTGGATTTATTTCCAAATATTGTTTTGCCAAAGTATGTAGACTTCAATACCGGAAGATGAAACCTTTGGTCTTTCAACAAGGAGACTTGGGTTCTAATTGAGGTCTTGCATGCCTCCACATAATGATACAATAATTTTTCCTTTTATTTTTCTCGAGTTTTAAGTCTCATTATTTTTCAAGAACAATGGGATGAACAATGAAAGACACAAGAAAATTAAAATAACAAAAAGAATTTTCAATGGCTTGTGGCATGATGAAATTGCTTTCCTTAGATAATATTTACCTCACACTCAAGTTACTAAAGAATTACTATAAATTTGTCTTCAAGATATATCTAAGCCTATTGGGTTCTACAAATTGCAATTTTTTGAAGAAGACTCATAGAAGTTTTAGTGTTTCTATGAGAAAATTAGAAGTTATCTTGAAATTAAATTGTTATATCAGTTAAAAAAATTGAAAACAATTTTCCAATATTAACAAATGTTTATGTATCAAAGTGGTGCAAATTTTGGTCTTAAAAACTACAAATATAGCTATTTTGCATAATCTCTCCTGACACTCATCTAACATCTTGGTCAAACCAACTTTAAATAGAGAGCCCGAAGAGTCTCGCCTCTACTCACCTATTATCTTAGTTGACGCAACTCTCGCTTGACACTTGGGTGGAGCAAGATTTCTGAACAACTTCATTGACCATATTTTCTCTCTCTACTAAATAGATAATAATTAACACTTTTCCACAGAGGCTAAAATAACACCAAGAGTCTTGATAGTTCTATTAATATTTCTCATGGAAACGCTACGGTTCAAACACTTCTATTCCCAACAATCGAATAAAAAATAAAAAGAAGTAGAAGAATAAGAACGGTTGAGTACATATTAATGGTTTTTCTTAAATGTGTCCATGAGTGCGTCGGCATTAGAAACTAGTAGGGAGTTAAAGCGGGCAACCACTTGCGTAGTAGACATCTTTGGTATCAAACATTTGATGGGGTTCGGAGCACATGATTCATGAAGTAGTGCTAGGCCCACTACCATTTTTACTTGAATAATAAAATAAATTAATAAATTAAGAGGGAGAGAGAAGAGAGAAAAAAACGTAATGCTAGGTTCAGTATGAACATCCTGTTACATTTTTCTAACAGTATTTTGCTGCGATCTGCATTTGAAAGTTCTATGCAGGAAAAAGAATAAAGATAAACAAAATAAAAAAGAACGAGAGCTCTTACTTGAATAGATATGATTTAGTTCCGCAAGCGCAATCTTGTTGGTATCCCGACTTTCCGTATCATCTGTTAAGTATCTAAGGAGACAGTTCAAATTTAATGACAACTGCTTAGTAATAAAGAAGTACCTGCTAGAATCATGATATGTCAGGGCATTCAAGTAAGGGATATTATAGATTCTAAAAAAAATAAAGATGATTGGATATAATAAAGGAATTATAAAGTAGTAAAGAATATGAAAAAGAAAAAGAAAAATTCTTATTTAGTGTTATGATCAAGTGACTTATACGAAGGAAGTACAAGCAGAAACTTATTATGTTAAAGAAATTCAAGTGAGGGATATAATAATGGAATTATGTAATAAATTAAGAATATGTTAAGAACTTTGTAGTTCAACTTGTATTTTTTAGTGTTTTCAAATGAGATATCTATGCTTTAAATCCTTGCACCACCAATTATACATCGATTTTTTATTAGAAATGACTCAAAATAGTAAAAAGGAAGTACAAGCCAGGAACATAATATATTAAGTAATTCAAGTAAGGGATATACTGAAGGAACGTTAAGCTAAACCACATAAATCTTTATGTGTAACTTGTCTTTCATGCTTCCACTCATCATTCAATCATCACACATAATTACACAACAACTTTTATGATTTTTTTTTTTTAGATATGATGGAATTTTAACCTATAATATCCGTTTCATGATGCTTCTGCTTTATCATTAGGCTAAGGCACCGATTGGTTTGTGGTGTATACAGGGTTTGAATCTTAGATCTCTGACTCAACAACAAGAAACTTTACTAATTAAGTTAAGTAGAACCCACAAAGGATCTATGTTCTAAATAATTAAAAAAAAAAAAAAAAAAAAAAAAACTTATATTAAGGAATTCAAGTAAGGGATATAATGAAGGAGATATAATAAAGGAACTATGTACTAAAGAATTTAAATAAAGAAAAAGAAAAATTCTTATTAGTAATCTCTTCAACTTAGACATCTAAGGTTTAAATTTCCTCACACCAACTATCAACTTATAAAAAAAAAATATGTACTAAAGAATATAAAAAAGAAAAAAAAAAAAAAAAAAAAAAAAGGGAGAAGAGAAGTGAATTAAAATAGTAAGAAGGAAGTATACTGTACAAGAGTTAGGAATATATATATATATATATATATTCAAGTCAAAGAATTTTAAAAATTTTAAAAAGGAAAAGAAAATTTTGTATATAAAAAATTCAAGGGATATGAGGTACTAAAGAATTTAAAAAAGGAAATGAAAACTTCTTATTAGTGATCTTTCCAATAGGGACATCTAGAATTCAAATCCACATAACACCAACTATTAATGTATCAAAAACAAATATGTACTAACGAATATACAAAAAGAAAAAGTAGAAGTGACTTAAAATAGTAAGAATGATGTGCAAGCTAGAAACATATTAAATCAAGGAATTCAAGTAAGGAGTACACTAAAGGAACTATGTTTTATGTTCTAAATAGTGTAAAAAAGGAAAAAAAGGAAAAAGGAAAAGAAAAATTCTTATATCAAGGAATTCAAGTAAGGAATATAATAAAGGAATTAATTATATACTAATATTTTATTTTAAAGGAAAAGAAAACTACTGCGTAGTGGAAAATTACTCTTGTTATTCAGTTATCTTATGAGGTGTTTATCAACACTCACATTTACTTATGTTAAAGATATTGAGGATAGAGGCCTAGACACTAACCAAAGCGGTACCGACAGTTTCAAATGAGTGTCAATCGCAAGTTAGGCAATTAAAGTGGGTAACCACTTGCTTAGAGCACCCGCAGCAGATGTGCTAAATGTGCCAAATGCCAAATTTTTGGCACATTTAGCACACCAAACACAAAAATAGAGATTTATCAGATGTTCCAAATGGTAAAAATTATACCACATATGAACAGTACCGTTTTATATTTGTCACTGTACGGACAAAAATGGTATACTGAATAATATTTTTTTATTCTCTTCTCTCTCTCCTCTCTCTTCAGTTTATTATTTTCTCTCCTCTCACCTCTGTTCTCTCTCACCGATTCTCTTCTCTCTCACGTCTGTCTTCGCCGATCGACATCGCCGATCCTTCATCGCCGATCGTCATCGCCGATCCCTCATCGCCGATCGTCATCGCCGATCCTTCATCGCCGATCGTCATCGCCGATCTCTCACCGGTTGCATTTTGCATCGTCATCGCCGATCTCTCCGGGCATCGTCATCGTCATCATCGATCGGAATCGACGTGGGCATCAACGTTGAGGTGAGATCGGTGAGTTCGTCACGATCGTGGGCATCGACGTTGAGGTGAGGTGAGATCTTGATAGGGTCGCCGGTGCTAGTGGGTTTGAGTTGATCGGAGTGTTTTCTGGGTTTGGTTTGAGTTGATCGGGGTGTTTTCTGGGTTTGAGTTGATCGGAGTGCTAGTGGTTTGAGTTGATCTGTTCTTTGTTTTGCAATGGATTGTGGCTGCGGCGGCAGAGGCGGCGGCGGCGGCGGCGGCGACGACGGCAGTAGTGTTGTGGTTGTTATTTATTGTGTTAGATATATTATTTTAATGTGTAGAAAATATTATTTTAATATATAAAATTGAAGGATAAAACATCTGATAAATGCGATGTTGTAAAATGATGTGGTAAAATAATAAAGTAGGTGTTTGGTGTGGCAAAATAGCATTTTTTTTACAACATCTGCTGTGGATGCTCTTAGTGGGCATCTTTGGCATCAAACATTTGATGGGGTTGGGAACAAATGAATCGTGAATGTATTGCTAGGCCCACTACTGCTTTTACTTTGTAAAGAAAAGTACCGCTAGCCGCTAGGCTGAATATCTTGTTACATTTTTCTAAGAGTAATTTTTTGTCCTTTTGTTTTGTTTTTGCTGAATTAGTAGTGATTTTTTTTTTTTTTTTTTTTTTTTTTTTTTTTTTTTTTTTTTTTTTTTTCATTTGAAAGTTCTATACATGAAAAAAAAAAAAAAAAAAAAAAAAAAAAAAAAAAAAAATAAAACGAGAGCTCTTACTTAAATATGATATGATTTAGTAACAGAAGCTTGTTGGTGTCCCTTTTATGGACAACAGTTTTTTTTTTTTTTTTTTTTTAATGGGATTATAGACAACAGCTTAGTAACAAAGAAGTACATGAAAGAACCAAGTAAGGTATATAATAAAGAAATTAATAGTAATAAAAATGAAAGCAAAAATTCTTCTTAGTGTCATGATCAGGTGACTTAAAATAGTATGAATGAAGTACAAGGAGGAACATATCTATAATTAATAAATATAAAAGTAATAACTTTTATATATACATATATATATATATATATTTATATATTTATTTATTTATTTATGTGTGTATTAATTGAATATAAATTTCATTATACGTATAGAATCTGTGGGTTCTAAACTCCAATGACTAAAACTTCAAAATAAGAAAAACTGTTGAAATTAAGAAGCATCTGCATCAAGGAAAGCAGAAAGGAGCTAGGTAGAGTGACTCACAACATCAGGGAAAGCCTCGAGATGCAATTGTGACAAGTGGCAGTGATCAAATTACTACTGCAGAATCAGAATGGAGCAATGAAGAATTGATGGACCTGATTGAAGCAATACCTTACGATGATCAAATTATTCATTAAATTCAGGAGATGATGCCACACGGGTTGGGAAGTTAGAAGGCAGTTAGCTGAGGTACACGTGTCTCAATTAGGTAGATTCTGTTGTAATAGTTTTTTCCTCCAAAATTGGGGGCTGGTTATTTTCACTTTTAGCTTGTATTAGATTGTGTATATATAAATAGAGGTAGTGAATTATAATTAATTGGATTGTATTCTTTCTCTGATCAATAAAATCAGTTTTGTATTTAGAGAGAGAGTTCAGAATTTTACAAAAAACACAACAACAAAATACTAATCTTAAAGTTCATTGATCAAACTTGAAAATAAAATAAAAAAACCCCACCCAATTGATCAAATTCCAGTTGCAAAAATCTAAAGGAGAGAGAGAGAGAGAGAGAGAGAGAGAGAGAGAGAGAGAGAGAGAGAGAGAGAGAGAGAGGAGGCGTATGAGAACAAGGAATTCAAATTGTGTTGATCGCCAACTCCTTGATTTGGTTTGTGGGGACTATGAGAGGGTTGAGAACTAAGGTTTGAGTTTAAAGAGGGGTTGAGGGAGAGGTGGAGATAGAAGAGAAAGGTGGTAAAGGTAAAGAAGAAGTGTATTTCTTGGATTGGGTTACCGATGTTTCTTCATCACGTCAATTTGGAAAACCAGATCTGTTCTTTCTCTTTTTCAAAATTTTTAAAAAAAAATTTTTTATCAAAGAAAATCAAAATTAGACACTTTAACGACAAGCACTTAACAGAACTGGACGAAAGTCTTAATTGAACATATTTAAAACTTATTAGCAGACTCAATTGAATGAAAATAAAGTTAAAGAACTGAAATGAATTCAAGTGAAACTTAGAGGGTAAGTTTTTCATTTTTGCCAACTTTCTATCTTGAATTTCTCTTGAAAAAAAAAAAATTATTTTGCTTTAGCGATTGTTCTGAAGCTTGATTAATGAAATTCTGCATCTTTGATTCACTTTAATACAAACTAAACTAATTTAAACAACACTTACAACATTTTATTTTGAATAAAAAATGTAGCTAACAATCTAAAACTTAACTGTATACATTGTACAACAAAAAATCAGAAGTAAGGGGATTAGAATGGAAATCACTAAATAAACAGTAACCCAATGAGCAAGGTTTGAAGGGTCATCCTCTTCCAAGACTGCTTGTACGCCCCCATAAAAGGCTACGATCATCCAAAAAATGGAGAATTCAACTAACGGCACTTGTAGCATTTCTGCGTACTGGGCGAGGCGAGGACATTTTACTTTTGGAAAAACTGTAAACCCAAAGTGGATGCACATTACCGCAGCTGAGGTACCAAAGGCCAAACAATCAAACATCAGAAAGGTTCGAAAGTGTTTGCTTTTGCGCAAAACTGCCAGGCCCGTGTTCTCGTATCCACCAGGAACTTGGAAGGCTGCTGCAAAGGTGACGGTTGTAAATATTGTCATTGCTGTTATATTGAATTTGGCTATAGGTGTGTCTCTTCCAGCATCGTCTTTTGGAGGTGTGTCTTTCACATTATTGGCACCACCCGTTCCTGCACACAATATCTCCTGTGCATCATGAAATTCTTCAAGCTCTTCTGTCTCACGAGTCTGCACTTTGGTAGTTTGTCTAACCACTCGTTCCAAACTCAGTAGAATGTAGTCTCCACTCCACTTTGACATTAATAAGTCCTACAAGGTTTTGTTTGAGCATTTATTCAATACTTTGAGAATTCAACAATGTGGCATTCGTTCCTCCATGGCAGAGCCACATTGGGGCAATGGCTCCCAAAAAAATTTAATAAAAAATTGAAAATATATGTATGAACTATTCTAAATTAAATGATAATAATAATAATAATTGGAGTATATATGCATATGGCTCCTGCATTTAAAAATTAAATTTTTTATAAATTTATAAATAATATTCTCTTTTTCAAATATATGATTTTGAGAAAAAGTCTAGTGTATTTCACACCGAGTTAAATAATGTTACAATCCTCTTAGTGATAAATTAAATATATTGGTAACTTAAATTAATTGGACATTCATAAAATTATGATGAACGTATAAACTTCTTTTGACAATTAACTCAAAAATAAAAGGAGAAAAAAATGGTTTTTATTTTTTGATCCTTCCTCTTATTTAAAAAAAAAAAAATTCTCCTTTACATTGGAGTCGAGGTTGTGGTAGAAGGAGGGTTGTGTTTGATAGAGAAAGCAATTAGCTTAGTATTTCATTCTTCTTCTTAAAAAATTACGATTGGTATTTGCTACATGTAGCCCATCCGACTCTCTCTCTCTCCTTGGATTCTTGAGAGATTTTTTTTTTTTTTTTTTCATTTGTTATCGATTCCTTAAGTGTTTTCCTAATTATGAGTGAGTTTCTCAGTCACTATTTGATTTCTTTGTGAGATTTGTGGATATTCTTGGATTTGGTGGGTTGGTTTTGCATCCTCCATTATTGTTGGTGGTCTTGTTTTGTGTGTGGTGCTATGTTAACTTGATCTGTGATTCAAGTTAGTTTTGTTAGGTTCAAAAAGTTTAGAACAATTGGCAAACCATGAGTACAAACTTGTCTAGATACAGATTTTAGATTCTATAGGGTATATTAGACAATACTCAAGGTACTACAAGTCTATATACAAGAATAAGGAAGCTGCAAGTTCAATAAAACAAAACTTGCTAGGCTTGACTAATCGAGAAGACAGTTCGACCGATCGAACTGCGTTTCTGCAAAATTGAATTTTGGCCCAATAGCCCATTAAGACCAGTAAGTGATTAGGATTTCAAATCTAATTCACATAGTATTTAAAGGAAACCTTATGGCTCGTTTTGAGGAGTGAGAGAGAAGAGTGTTTCTTGCGCCTCTTATTGTAGATCTAGAGTTTTTGTAACCAAAGCTCTATCAAATCTTCTACCGATGTTATTCTTTAAAGAAAATCAAGATCCGATGCTGTAAAAGTTGCTGTCTCACTAGTCATCAAAAGTGCTAGACATCTAAACCTTCAAGGATGGTCTTGAAGTCATATACTAGAGGTCTATATGGGAGATCTAAAGCGTGAACTGGAGGTTCATGTGAGAGTAAGTCCAAATCAAAGAAGTTTGTGGAGTTCAGAGCCCAATTTGGTAATTATGTTAGATTCACTACAAATTGATATTCTTGATTGTAAATCTCAATTTGATATATTGGATTGTTCTCTTGGGTTCATTTTCCCTTGGTTTTTTTTTTACCTTAAAACGAGTTGTTTCATTAGTTTTCTTGAGTCATCACATCTTGTGTTATTTTTCCAATGTGCATGCTGATTGTGATGAATGTTTAACCTAGATCTAAATAATTAACCTAAGTAACAACTTGGCTAATAAATTAGGTTAAACATATTGTATTTTCCAGGGGTCTAAAACTTAACATGTGGTATCAGAGCAGGTTCATTCTAATTGGATTAATGTCCTAAGTGAGATCTTTGATCCTTGCTGTTATGGATAATTTCAAGGGTCTTACTGTTTTTTGCTATGATAATTTGAATAAAAAGGACTTTAATGCATCTGTTGATTTTATTGATGTCTGTGAAACTCTCTGTAGAGAATTATCTAAATCTATGAAAATTGTTAAGAAATTCTTGGAAGAGTTAAAATTGGCTAAGAAATTTATCAGACCAAGATACCAATCAGTTTTTTGTGTAAGTGGAAATTGAACTCTAGATCTCTTATTTAACTATCAAAGTCTTTACCAGTTAAGTTAATCAAAACTTACAACTCTTGAGGTCTTTGTCAAGCTTTAAACTTATTTATGCTAAAGATATCAAGGTTAGAGGCCGGGCCTAGTCACTAACCATTTAACCATGACCAACCCAATCAATCTAGTTCGACCCAAAGAGGCATGAACAGTTTCAAATGAGTGGTTAATCGCTGGTGACTTTTATTTGCTGATAGTGAGATAATTGGATAATGCAATATTGCTTAATATTGTAACAGACTAGATGTCATTGCAGTGGAACCATTGATTGGCATTGATGAATAATCACTACAAAAAAAATGCCTATTAGCGACCAAGAATTTTTGACGGACCCAAAAAGCCCTCTCAAAAAATCTTATTTATGATGACAAAATAAAACCCTCGCAAATACTTGATAAAATGTAAAATATTTGTGACCAACAAAAAAAACTGTCGCAATTATGTATTATAGCCGTCACAAATGCTAATATTTTGGAGGGAAATTTTCCCTCCATATTATTTACGAGGGACAATTAAAATTCTCTCGCAAAAAGTGTATTATTTGTAACGGTTAAAAAAATACCATCACTAATACTAAATTATTTGCGAGGACTAAGATCAACCTTTACAAATAATCATTAAAATGTAAAAAATTTTGGAAGGAAATGTTCCCACCAAATTATTTCTGAGAGACAATAAAAATTCCTTGCAGAAAGTTTATTTTTTGTGCGAGTTAAAAATATACCCTCACTAATACTAAATTATTTGCGAGGGCCACAATTGGCCTTCACAAATAATCATGAAAATATTAATTTTCTTTGGAGATAAAAGTTATTCTAAAATTCAAAGAATATAATAATTGCTGAAACATAAAGTGATAGGAAATTTGTATTCAAAATTATGCCTATTAAAATTCATAATATCTTGTTTTTCATCTCTAGTTTTCAATTAGGCCACCAACTGGTAGATGGTTTGCTCAAATTCTTTGAAACCTTCGGACTCAGCTTGACTTTGAACTTCATAATTCTAATTTATCCATCATTTTCTATCTATGTAATTAACCACTACAAGAACTACATGATCACTTCTTTGGAAAGTTGCATGAACTAGACTATAGTAAAAATGTTATTTACATATCCACAACACATATAGCAATCAATGATTGCCAATCACTCATAGTACTGGGAAATAAGATGAACAAAAAAAAAAAAAAAAAAAACCTCAATTTTATAATCAGTGCAAGGCAATTAAGTGGTGAGAATTGGAGGCAGTAATTTAGACTTGGATCCAAAAACTTTAGCTTTTGTGTCTGGGAAGAATTCTATCCCAGGTAGCTCTTTGACCTCTCTTTTTTTAGTGATATGAATGGGATAACTGAGCAAATGGCCTGGCAAGTCATGGTCCAATGTCTCACTAGAGTAGAGGTCCTAATACTTTCTAGCAATTTGGTTTAAATTGTGTCCATGACTCCATTGTCCCTGCCTCCCTAGTCTAAAGTGCATGTCTGAAACAAAATAGATATATGAGCATGAAGGGGACACATTCATAAAGTCCGCAATAGTTATCTCTTTCAAAAAAAAAAAAAAAAAAAAGGCCTAGGAGGCGACACAAAACACTGTCACACATACATCAATGCATAAAAATTACCTGGATATTGTTAAAATCAATGAATTAGCTCATCATATTTAGCAATATTTTCTATGGTTCTACTCAATGTGTTTTCATTGCCCATTATGAATTACAAAACACTTTTTTTGCGGAAAAGATACTGCAACTTATTAAACTAGAATGCATTATTAGTGAATATTTCCCAGGGAGAGGAAAAAACAAAGAAACAGAAAATATAAATACAAAGAAGAAATTAAAATGGAAAAGTCTTACAGTCTCTTCAAGTTTCTCAAATTTCCTAGGTTTTCAAGAAGATGTCCGATTCCAAAACCTTATAAAATGCAACTTAAAACTGTAACCTACACCATTCTTCTTTTAATTAAGCAATAAAATCTACGTCAAGACTAACAACTCCTCAAGTGAACCAATCTCACCAATTCCCTTAGGAATTTCACCACTTAACCGGTTTCCTGAAAGGGACCTGCAAAATACCAACTATTAGGAAATGACCAACCTGTTGAACCCTTTGGTCAACACCTATATGGCAAATAATAAAGGCTCTCATAGATACAAATGCAAAAAATAACTTACAGAATGACAAGAGGGAGTTGAGAGAAACTAGAAGGGATCGATCCACTGATGTAGTTGAAACTAAGATCACTGTTAAATGAAAGAAATATCATTTGGTCTTTCTCAATTTCAAGGTCATAAGACAAAAAGGCCAATCTTTGATGAAGTCAAAATTTATATAAAACGGACTAAATATTGTTTGGAAAAGGCTTACCAAGTTCCTTAATGATTGTATTAATGTGAATATCTACTCAGAAAACATAGAAGTATTTTTCATGGTTAATACATTATGGTTGGCATGGTGCATCAGTGTGCTTGGACTTGGCAACTAAATCTAGAAGATATATATGAACCTGTCTGGTAGAATAATATACGCTTATCTGGTTTTTGAGTATCCAATAGAAATTAAATGTTTCTGTTGTTTTAATGGTAGTTAGCCATATCATCATCAATTTAATAACAAGTAATGCTCTTAATTTTTACAAGTTCTAAGAAAGACAACTGAAATTCTATGAAAAATATGGTAGTGTACAGAATAAATGAAGAATGTGCAGACACCTCAATAACTACTCTTCATAATAAAAAAATCTCTATGGAAAATTCAGCAAAAATGATAATATGATGAGGTTAATAAACTTCTTAAATGCAGAAAAACACGAATGTTTCTCTTACAGTTCTTGCAGATTAGTAATATTTCCAAAATCAACTAATAGAACTCCACTTAGATTAAGACACTTCAGCTGACTGTCATAGCAAATAAAGAAAAAAGCAGAAAAAATTGAGACAGAGAATAAGAAACTGAATGCAATAAGAATCAGCATATACAAAGACTACCAGTTTAATTAACTTTTCAAATTTGATTTAAATCTATTGAAGCTTTATGATGGTGGGTGAGATTAGGAACTTCAAACTAATTACCTTATCTGTTTCTCCAACAGTAGACTGAGGATTCTTATGAACTAGGATTGTCCCACCAGGCTTCAATACTCTTAAGATTTCCTCAAACAACCCTCAGTGGGAAATTCAACTGATCTACAGATACAAATAACAGTCTCGAAAGAGGAAGACTCCACAGGCAGCTGATCTATTGTAAGTGAAGACCATAATCAGAAGAGAAATGAGAACAGAATATTTGAATTAGAACTACTATGGAATCATTCTTTTAAAAAAAAGAGGCTTGAATTTAAAAGACCCTGTAAGGTCAGGTAAAAAAAAGGGCTAATAGAGTTATAAAATTATGTATCTTGTTAGTAGGGGCTTGTAAATCTTCATAAAACAGTTACAAGATTGAAGATACACAATGTAAATGCCTAAGACACATTTGAAATTTAGATTTATGAGATAGATTATTGAAGGGCATATTAATCACTCAATAGAAGCACCTATACTGTCTACAATTAGAAGCAGAAGAGACTGGTCAGTTTCACTTCACTATTGCAAGTTGTTTTTTCTTGTTGGACTTGATAATGGTATTAATTGTGCCAGGCATATATTCCAGCCCTCAATGTACGCCATGGCCAATGCTTTTATTTCTAAGGAAACGAATTCTTGCAACAATCGTACTCTCTCTAAGCATATAGAAAATTAGAGACACAATAAAATAGCATGGAAGCTTTTTATTTTTTATTTTTAGAAACAAGACCAGTAGCAACCTAACCCAATTGAAACCAAAAATGTTTCAAAAAAATGTTACAAATGTGTTAAATCACCAATTATATATTAATCTCTCTCTCTCTCTCTCTCTCTCTCTCTCTCTCAAAAACAAGTAATAAAATTAAAAATTAGATCACAATTTTACTTAACTATACATTGTCATATATCCAAAATAAAGTATCTTTTTTTAATTGACATATATTTTTATTTCTTTTTATTAAAATTTATGGTTCAACTATGATATTAAATTCTGTATATGAAATTAACATTAGTTAAGTTTGTATTATTCTTCAAATTAAGTATTTAATATTGTTTCAAATTAACCTTGATTTGATTAGTATTAAATAATTTTATTTAATTAATATTTACATATAAAATGCTTCACATGAATTTTCGTCTTAAGCCCCAAATTATGTTAAGCTGCCTCTGCGCCCTTATACCTATCCCCTAGGGAAAAACTTTGACTACCTTGACCAAAAAATCCAATATACATCCTTTAAAATTTTGTTTAAAATCCATTTTTTGCCCTTGATTTTTGAAAAATCTCTTTTAATGACAAGATACTAGTAGGCATCCCATGGATCACACATAAGAGTGACTGAGGTAGCCCTCACACATTGAGATTTTTATTATATCTCAACATTAACCCTCGCTAGTCATGGGTTTTTTAAAAAGAATTTAAAGTAAGGACATTTTCCCCCTCTAAAATCAAAACCATTTATATCTAAGCACATGTATTATTCTAAATGCATGTGTAGGGGGTTTGGGCCCGGAAGGCCCGTGCAGGCCCACTTAATTAGAACCCAAAATAAGGCCCAAGGCCCATTGGAACAATTCACTATGACACGCATAGGGGGAGTTGACCCCGAACCTTATCATAGTAAGCCCAATCCTAAGGTCGGGGTGAGGCAAAGGGACACCACCCCGAGGGAGTTTTAGGTGGTTGGCCTAAATACTGATGGGCAATGAGGGAAGTGAGCATAGAGCACGAACATGGCGAGGTCGGTGACCGAAGGCTTGCAGTGTCATTGGGGAAGTTCATCATTGAGGACGCTTTGACATCTGAAACAAGTACCAAGGGAATCCTCTAATGACGTGAGGATCCCTTAGGATTCTGATGAACGTGGGAGTATGTGTGAAGTGGGGAAAATAATGATGATTACCTCACTAACAATAGACTATAAGAGGAAGAAGTGGGTAAAGGATCAGGGTTGGGAAAACATTTTGAAAAAGGAGATATAGAGGGAGTATACTAGGAAACACAGGGGGAAGGGAAAACACAGTGAGGGAGGTGCATTAAGGCCAGGAGAAGGCAAACCAAGCGCAACTCAGAGCCCAATTGGTAGGATTGCGACAAAACCCACATACAAATTAATTGGGGGCCCAAATACCATCGTTTAAGCAGGATTTGGTGCTCACAGCATGTATGAGATCATGGGGCATATGTCCTCAAGATTGGGCAAGTGTCTTGTTTAATCTATGTTGCACACATTTTAAAGGGACAATCAAAATTAGGTCTTGAATATGGTCAGGCCCCTAGTGATGAGCAGTTGAGCTCATTCATGGAAGAGTTGGATATACTATTCAACCTAAACATCATTGAAAACTCCCTTATCTATATATTTTTCTTGTTGACATAATTTTTTAATTTTGCAGCAACCAGAATTGTATATAGCAATTTTGAATTTATTTTCCCTAAAAAAAAAAATATTGGATTTTATTTCTCATTAAAAATGGGTATTTAATAAATTCTTTTGGGCTTTTAAAAATGAATTATCCTTTAAGTGGGCCAGGCCCAAACGAAAGCCCAATCCTGCAAAACTAAAACGTCCATTGTCCCAAACGCAAAAACAGTGCGTTTTCCTTCTTCTTCTTCTTCTCTGAACCGAAGAGAAACCCTAAAATCACAGCTCTGTAATCCAATGGAATATAGATTCAGCAGAATAAGGTACAGAATTTTCTTCAGAATCTAAATTCCAAAAATTTACACTTTATAGTTTATTTGCTTAATTCTCAGTTGGGTTTTGTTATAGGCATTTGTGTGGTTTGAATTGTGAAGAAAGAAATAAGTCATCGTAAAATGGGAGACACTGAGAACGGTGAAAAGGAAAGGAAAACTGTTTTTGTAACCGTGGGAATGACTTTATTTGACGCTCTTGTAAGAGCAGTGGATAGTTGGGAATTTAAGCAAGAGTTGTTGAAAAGAGGGTATACCAATCTTGTCATTCAGATGGGTCGTGGATCCTACACACCCACGAAGGTATTGTATGTGTTGTTGAAACATTTCTTCTTTAGTTTGAAATTGAGTGAGATAAATGCATGTTAATCTTGAAGATTTTTTCGGATTGTTTCCATCTGTTATGCACTGTCACAAAATTTTTTTATTGAAAATTTGAGATTTATATATAAGTTTCAGGATACCTGTTGAGACTTAAGACCCAAAAAGGATGACTAACACCCTATGATGTATGGGTACGGATACGAGTATGGGAACGGGTATGGGAATACAACTTTTTTTTGAAAAACTTAGGGTACGATACATTAGGGATACGGGTATTAATAATTTATTAAATATTTTTTTTAAAATATTTTTTAATATATTTTTAAGCATTTATTTTATATATTGTTAGACATATATCAATTTAAAAGCAATAATGGATAAAAAGGTGAATCCATAGCCATTAGATGATGTTTAGAATACAAACCAAGATCAAAAGAGTAAATAATAGATAACTAGGTAAGTGTACAACATTGAAACCAATACATAAAACATATAAATAAAAATTCTTACAAGTTTGGGCTATCTCTCACTATTGGGGGTTAGTTCAGAACAATATCCAAGTCATATCACGAGTATATCCTAGATGTATTGTTAATTTTTTTAAAATGATTAGGTATGTATCTTAGAGGTATCTGGTATGATACCAGTACAATACGTATCGAATACAGGTACGTGAGCAAAAATGGAGTATCCGTGCATCCTAGCTAACACCTGTAGTCACCAGAGATGGGAAGGGGCTACAAATAATTATAAAAACGAGTATACTGTAAGTGTAAGGTGATTTAGCGTTAAAGAATTAAATTTTGAATTCAACTTGGAAAAAATAAATTCAAGAAGAAGAAGAAACATATTAACAATAATTTGAGTTCTTGCTGAAGTTGGCTTATTCTCTTCTTGTAAGAACAAGGTGGTGGTTGCTTTAAGTACTTGTTTTCTTTAAGTACAAAAAGAAAGAAGATCGTTACAAGAATGGTCCTTCCTTCATTCCTACACCTTTTTGGAAAGAGATGGTGGATAAATGGATGGTGGGAGATTGGGGGGTGAGTATAAATGAAATACATGTCATAAATTCTCTCACTCTCTCTCTAACCATTATTTGTTAATATTTTCATAGAAACTAATGTTCTAGTGTATGAATTATGTGTGCAGGAGATAAGTTTGACAAATAAGGATAACAGAAATAAGTCTAAAATTTTCTCCATTACAAGTTTTGTACCAATGGCCAAGTACAGATATGAAATGGTATATTATATTATCATTAAATAGTTTTACATTTTATTGTTTATTTACATAGTTTAATAACTTTACCAATGTTTTTTATTTTATTTTTATTTTTAAATATTGCAGTATCTTGAGACGGGCTTTGAGCCTAGCCCCATTGATTGCTTTAAAAAATTTCACACAAAGAATGGGCAACTGATCATGCTAAGACATTATATGTATGTAACTTATACCAAAATTTTAATTTTGTTATCAACTTTAGTTTTTTTGTTGTTTTGATTATCCACGTGGTTTTTATTTATGTGTAGGAAAAAATGGATGCCATAAAGGCCAAATCTGTTTTTGAAGGTACTAAGACAAATGATTATCAGATCTTTCGTGAAGTGGTTGGTGAACCAAGTTATGGTCGTGTTCTTGGCATGGGAATAGGTATTAAGGCTAAGGATGTGTACGGCTTAACTTCATTTGGTAAAGGTTGTAGCAAACGTTGCAGAGAAGATTTTACAAAAGAAAAAGAAGATTTGGAGCCTCGTCTTAGAGAGGAAATGGATTCCAAACTTGCAAAAGTTGTGGAGAAGCTTGAGGAGAAGTTTGCACAAAAGTTGCAGTCGATGGGCATACCACAACAATTTGACATAGATCCAGCTACCACGGTACAATCTCAAACTTATGCTTTTGCCTCTTGGATCTTCTACAGCTTTCTATTGGTTTGTTGTGGTTTACAGCTTGCATCTATTATAATATTATATTATTTTATATTTAGTTTTGATAAATGATAATAGGACTATTATGACACTATCTACTGTTTTGAGTTTTGACAGTTGTGTATAGGTTTTGTATTTAATTTTGTATATCATATGTGTTTTGTGGTTTACGTTTTTCATAATTGTTATATTTTTTTTAATTTATATTTAATTTTGATAGTGGTTTAAGTAATCAAATTAAGTTATTGTTATTGTTAAATTATAAAAAAAAAAATTACCTTGAGCGGTCTAGGGATACTAGAATTCACTTCAATTGTTTCATTTTAACTCATGTTTAATGTTTTTTTATTTATTTTTCAGGATGATACTAGCAGAGATTAAGAGGACAACTCAAACAATAACATAGAGGTTGAAAACAACTTGGAGAGTGACTCAGAGGAAGACTAATATAGATCTTGTCATAGAATAGTTGTTTAAGTTTAAAACAAAGTTGAATTTTAGGATTTCTTTGTATATTTATATTTTAAAGTTTGAACTTATATGAATTTTTATCTTTCGATGGATCAATTTTTAGTAATTATTGGACTATTGTATCAATTTTTAGTAATTATTGTACTATTGTAACATGATGGTTAAACAAAAATGATATAAAATAAATTAAAAATGAATAATAAAATATTTCAAAAATTATATAAAATATTACCATCGATTACATAAAAATTTGGTCATAAATAACTTTATAGTAATGACAAAGTCCCTCGCAATTAATAGAATAGCGACACTCCTAACCTCTCGCTAAAAATAAGTTGCGAGGGGTTAAAAGCCCTCACAAATAAATTTTAGTGATGTTATTATTGCGAGGGTATAAATGTCCTCACAAATAGTTATTAACGACGACGGCTTTTCTTCGCTAAAAATAAGTTGAGAGGGGTTAAAAGCCCTCACAAATAAATTTAAGCAATGCCATTATTGCGAGGGTATAAATGTCTTTACAAATATTTATTAACAACGATTGCTTCCCTTCGCTAAAAATAAGTTGCGAGGGGTTAAAGCCCTCACAAATAAATTTTAGCGATGCCATTATTGCGAGGGTATAAATGTCCTCACAAATAGTTATTAATGATGACTGCTTCCCCTCGCTAAAAATAAGTTGCGAGGGGTTAAAAACTCTCACAAATAAATTTTAGCGATGCCATTATTGCGAGGGTATAAATGTCCTCACAAATAGTTGTTAACATCGGCTGCTTCCCCTCGTTAAAAATAAGTTGTGAGGGGTTAAAAGCCATCACAAATAAATTTTAGTGATGCCATTATTTGTCACTAAAAAGTATGTTGTCAATTTGGAATTCGCAAATAACTAATTGCGAGGGTATAAAGGTCCTCACAAATAGTTGTTAACGACGACTGTTTCCCCTCGCTAAAAATAAGTCGTCGACTTTTCTCGTCGTTTGGTAATATATTTGTGGGGGCGAATTTGTTCAGTAGTGACGGTAGATTGCCCTTGTAAATTATTTATTTGCAAAGGTATGGTCGCAAAATCTCTTTTAGTGACAAGTGCAAATACGACGAACTTCGAGGGCCATATGCCCTCGCTAATAACCTTTTGCAACGATATTTGAATTTTTGCGAGGGAATATGGCCCTCGCTAGTAGACTCTTTTCTTGTAGTGAATATTGCAATCTCTCTCTCTCTCTCTCTCTCTCTCTCTCTCTCTCTCTCTCTCTCTCTCTCTCTCTCTCTCTCTCTCTCTCTCTCTCTCTCTCGGGTAACTCCAGGTAACTCCTCTATTCCCATTTTCTCATCAATTCACTTTCACCTAACACTCAAACGCCATCACCATTATCCCATTAAGAAGGTCCATTTCATTCTCTTGTCCCTAATTGGATACTCTTAACCCTAATTTGGGCCCATATCAAGGCATAGGCCTTGGAGCTCTTGGCTAACTAGGAGAGCGTTGTTGTGCCATGTGAGATCGAATCACTAGGATCTTTGGAATGGGGCCCATGTCTTGTTTCCGGAAGGACCTGGTTGGGGTCTATGCTCTTGGGTTTTGAATGTTTTGTTTTCCATTGATGGGTTTGTGAGGTAGAGAGAAAGGGTAGAGAGGGTAGCTTTTATTTTATTTTCATTTTTTTGAGAGATAGTCTTAATCTATTACATTTGCTCATAATGATTGCTCTTTATGGCCATACTAAGACACCAACTAAATTTTGGCATAGGTGGGGAATCAAACCCAAATTTCTTATTGGACAATAGGAGACATTACTAGAGTGTAAATAGAGTAATATTGATTGTAAGCTCTCACTGTAGAAAACATATACAAAATTAAACCCAAAAAGCA
Organism: Quercus tomentella; assembly: GCA_028535165.1. Classification (NCBI taxonomy): domain Eukaryota; kingdom Viridiplantae; phylum Streptophyta; class Magnoliopsida; order Fagales; family Fagaceae; genus Quercus; species Quercus tomentella. The sequence continues at coordinate 20,580,278 of JAPQVY010000089.1, read as the reverse complement.
TAGTTAATGCTAATGCTAACGGTGTAAAAGGGTAAGCATTAGACATATAGGAAAGTGTTGGGTTAAGATAGCTTGACCCTGAATAACTAATTTAATTACCCAAATTGATTAGTTAGTTCAAATTACATGCAAATCGTGGAGGCACCAACAAATCACCAAATAAACTAAATGTAGTGGAAATTAAATTGACATAGTGATTTGTTGACAAATGGAGAACATTTTTCACAAGACAAAAACCCCACTGGGTGAATTTAACGTCACCACTCCCAAAAATCTACTAATCAATAATCAAGCGGTTACAAGTATGAGGAATCTTACCACTATCCTGACTTATCCTAAAATACTAACTTATAGTTGAACCTTCGCTTCAATACCCAATTGAACTTGATCTTGTAGTAGCCTTCTTTATAATGATGCACAAATCTTCAATCTGTGACTAACTCTTTTGCACGGATTTCAGTACGTGACTAATTTCAGCAACTTGAACGATTATTGTTGGTTGCAAAGTTCTTCACATCATCAACAATGAAAATCAAGAAGCACTTGGTTACAAAACTTTATGGCGTACAAACGCAGTAGCTTCTCACAGAGAGAATTAAACTCTTTGTCTTTGTATTAGTGTGTGACAGTTCTTAAAATAAGTCTTATATATGTCTAGGGTAGTGAGAAAAGGAACCCTAAACAAATAATATAGCATGGGCCGAATTTCAGATCTGGAAATTCTGAAATCATAATTCTCGATAGATCAAACTTGTGTCGAGCTTTCCATTTAGTCTCGATAGCAGCTATCTGTTGAGATTTAATGAAACAACTTTTCTTCACTTGTTTCTTGGATTAATTTTAATGTCTTTAATACTAACACTTGATATGTTTGAACAACATATTTCTTGACGTATTAAACCCAACTTAGATCTATACAATTACAAGTAAAGTGCGTGTTGTCAAAGAATTAGCCAATTGCATGAGAAATATGACCCTAACAGAAATATCGAATTTTTTGCACTTCCTTTTTCCTTTTATGTTGTGATGGTCATTTGTTATATATGTGAAATTTGGGTGAAAATTTCGGTGCTTATGACAAAATTGATATCAGATATCCACCAAAAGGTTTGTAATCTTTCTAAGTGGGACAAACGTTAAAACTGAAACCGAATTCATTCCTTTCATGTCACAATCTACAGTATATTGTTTTACTAGAAATCTTTCAAGGAAGAAGTAATTGTGTATGAAACATTGCAAACGAAGAACCAACAATTACATAGATTCCAAACTGTCCTTTATTTTTTTAGTACAGAAAAACGGTAAAGACCGATAGACCATAGTGCATTGTGCTTTCATCTTTCAACCCAGATACAAGCAATTTATACATAAATTATTAAGCAAACTGCTAGAGCACTCTGTAATTTCGGTATAGATAAGACACGGACAAATTAAGGTGGTACGAGTTTCAAAAAAAAAAAATTAAGGTGGTACGACTATGAACCATTGGAATTGAAGATGAAATTGATGGCATGTGAACACTTAATACCTCATGTAGAACTAGTGGTAAATCAGTGTTGGAATCTTGAGCAAAGACTGAACTGAACTCACAGGTACCACGGTAGTTTACGGGATTTATCAGAGTACAGGAAAGTTTTCCTAACGATAATAGGTCTCACTAGGAAAAACGAAATGGGAATAAGAGAGGCATACACGACGTACGGAGGAATCCATGCCTTTTCAGTCAAGACTGATTTTGTGCCTTGTATGAAGGCAAGGACCATAAAGATAAGGGACAATTCAGTTAATATCAAGGAAAGCATTATTGGGTATGTGATACGGGTAGCTCTCGCTATAAAGGGATAGGCAAAGTTGGCAAAAATTGAGACAGATGAAAACCCAAAAGCCAACGAGTCAAATATCAGAAAGTTTGTGAAAGTGTCCAAATCCCTTAAATTTGCCAAGCCACTGTCGTTGTTTCCACCAGGCACTTGGAAGGCTGCTGCGAAAGTTACCGTTGCAATGATTGTGGCGACCAGTAAATTGAAGTTGGCCAAATCCTTAATATCATCTTGTTTATCTTTTTCGGTTTTCTTTTTATTATTTTCTTTGGCTCTCTTATTATTTTCCTCTAAAGAATTGGCTGCACTAGTTTCTTCTGTTATAGGATTCTGCACTTTTGTAGTCTCTCTGCCAACCCTTTTGTCCAAACTCCATAGAACGGTGTGTCTCTTCAAATTTGACATGATTATTTCCTGCAAGTGTTTAGAGGGAAATGTCACTTTATATTAAATTACCGAACTCGGGACCTCCTCCTCTGATACCGTGTTAAATTACAAATTCTTTCAAAAGTTTAAACTATTAGAATATAGTCAATTTAATCATTTAACTACATACTTCTAACACTTTCTAATGCTTAAAATTGTAAAATTTTCCATTGGGTACATGTATGATTCTCATTTATACCATATTGATCTTTACAAAAGAAATCCAGAGGAATGACATTTTCTCTGTGTTTTATATAATTTTGCATCGATAGATTATCTTATGTCTAATCTACTTTAAAATTAGAATGGCTTACCTTTTCATCTTCCATCAGTTGATTATCTTCTTTAATAATGTCAAGAATTGTCTTCCCATCATGGTTTACGGTACCCCCGATACTCCTGACATCTGCCAGACTCATTAATAGTGCATAATGCCCTTTTTTGGCAGCTAGATGCAAAGGCGTGTCTCCTTTATCATCTTGTTCATTAATGAGATCACGGAAAGCATATCGATTCTGTATGAAAAAAATTTTAACTGCTTTTGTATTTCCACTTTTTGCTGCAAGATGAAGAGCTGTCCTTTGTTTGTTGTCCAACAATTCACAAGTGTATGGACATTTTTCAATGAATATTTTCATTACCTTAACATGTCCATGCTTAGCTGAAATGTGAAGAGCACACATGCCTTTCTTGTCCTGTTTGTAAGCGAGGGAAATTTCTGTGTCCAAAAATAGTTCCACAAGTTCTGCGTTGCCAAAGCGTGCTGCATAATGAAGAGGAGTCCAGCCAAATTGATCGGCTTCCAAAATTGCCTTGGGAAATTTGTTTAAAATTTTGTTCATAAATTCTGGAGAGAGAGAGAGAGGATCATATTGCTCACGGTCAGTTAAAGCTAGCAAATGTTTATGAATAGCTCAAAATATATTTAGATTCTCTATTTTCACATTTTGATTTATCAAGAACGTACATAAAGTAAGATTTCTTGTTTATAGGGTCTATAGTGGAGAAAATTAGTTTGAGTGGCAAATCTATCATTAAAATTAAAACATTGATAACTAGATGAGATAATGTGATTAGTTAATGAATCAAGTTTAAAAAATCATATGATTGATTTGTTGGAGAAAATCGTGGGATTAAAGTAATCAATATACAATTCAAATTCAAACTATTATTGGGCTCTTGTCTTGTAAATATAGACCCATAAAGCTGAACTACGCAAAATCTCATTTATTCTCTTTTCACTTTTCTCCTTCACAATCATATTATGTTAAAAATTTTCGTGTTTATACAAACACAAACATAAGAAATACTAAACTACCATAATTTGTCATAATTTATATTTAGAAAAAATAATAATAAAAGAGAAAAAAAAAAAAAAAAAAAAAAAAAACCATTCATGCATTGCACAATTACCAAGTTGATATACATTATTGTTCACTTGATAATATTCGCTCTCCTGAAAAACTTTGGTTGTGTTTTATTATGAACACATACATCATTGAACAAACTGCATATGCAAATTGAAATTATACAGGAACAAATAGATTTGGGCTATACGTTTATTATGTTCTCAAATGGTCCCAGAAAATAGAAAGACAAGGAAAATTTTTATTATTTAAAAGTATATAACCGGAATAATGAGAAATAATTCAATTCATCCAAGGAAAAACAAAAAGAGAGAGAAATAGCATCCTAAAGGAAGATGGATTACCTCTTTTTGTGATTTTGAGTTTATTTCCTTTGTCCAAAATTTCTTTAGGGATTTTCGTTTGATAAAAGCTATCTCTTAGCGCAGATAGATTACGATGTGCTTCTTTTAGGAATGACACAACACCTTTCCCGGACAGAATATCTTCAATGGTAAGTTTAAATAGAATGCCTACAGGGAATAAATTATCAGATTAGTGGATCTTAGTCAAAACAACATAACAAAGTAATAATTTATTTTATTTATAAATATGGTAGAATTTCAACTTAGTCTACTCCATGATAATTGCTCTGTATCATCAAGTCAAGATACCTATTAGTTTTTTAAATAGACATGATATGAATCCTAAATCTTTTATTTGACGACCAAAATGTTATAAATTAAGTTAATTGGAACTCACAATAATAAATTAATAATTAATAGTTTAAAAGGTTGATTGATATTGGTAAAAATATTGATAATTTAATTTCTCATACTATCCATAAGACAACATGTGATAGATTGCGACTTCTATCTTATAAATTAACGTAGTTTTTGTATTATGTATGCTAATTATTATAGAATATAGTGAAAAAAATATTCAAAACATATAAAAGTATGTAGCAAAAATAGCTTGTTGAATTAAAATTGATATATATTCTTTTTGAGAAACTAGAATTGATAAACATAAACATAGTAGGGGACTTACTTTCATCCATACGAATGGCAGCTGCATGCAAGATATTCATGCCTTTACTTCCCCCGTATGCAGAGGAATCTTCAATTTCAATGCCTAGGATATATATGGTCAGCAATATCGAAAAACCCTCTGTCCACAGCTATGAAGAGAGGAGATTCATCATCCATATTGCGTAACAAAGTCAAACTTGGATCCTTTTCAATTAGCATCTCCACAATCTTATAGTGTCCATTTCGTACTGCAACATGCAATGCAGTTTCATGTCTTTCATTTGTAATCTTCCATAGCGGTGCCGGTACCACTATGTGCTGTGACAATAGAAGCTTTGTCATCGTCGGACTCCCTAAACTTGCGGCTATATGTAGTGGCGTGTTGCCTCTCGAGTTGCGCTTATGTAAGAGTGACGGATCTAAATTGATAATCTTTTGTGCAATTTTCGGGTATCCAGATTTTGCCGCAACATGAAGAATGGTGTTCTTTTTGGATGTTATTACCTCACGAAGAACATCACCCTCAACTATGAAATCCTCACATCCTTTAATCACATAATTGTATAAATCTGTTCCATGTTTACTAAATATTTCTTCTGTGTTTTTTCCATTGTCCTCGATTGAGACTTCATGAAAAATGCCCTTTTCAGGATCCGTTGAACAGGTTTTTCCCATGTAGTCAATACTGATCTCCCCGTGCGTAAGTAGTTCAAAATTTAGATAATCAGAGGGGGAAAAAATCATTTTTCCAACTTATCAAACATATATATAAACTAAAATGCCTTTTCCATATGGGGTATCTTATTATTTTATATCTTTCAAATACTCCATTAATTTGAATCGAATTCATGATTAAATTTTAATTTCATTAATTGAAATTTACATAAATAATACATGTAAAACACACTTAACATTATTTGAGTTGTTGTGAACAATGTGGGCTTAATTAAAAATATATAAATTTATATTTGTTAATAGCCAAACTCAAGTTTTAGGTTTACGATTGATGATCAAACAAGTCAATATAAACATAATAATTTTTTTGTGAAGAAATTTCAAAATGAAAGATTTAATTAAATTAAACACACATACAAATCAAGTGACACTTGGTATAATTTCCTATTAATGTTACAATACTCAATAACTTTATCAAATTGATTTTTAAAAATCCAACCATTAGATTATTTGTTCCTATTCTTTTTAACATAGACACAAAAGTTTTGTAATTAGGATGTTATTTTGCTATTCGATTAATAAACTCTTCTCTTTTTTTCTTTTTCTTTTTTTTTTCTTTCTTTTTTTTTTTTTTTTGCCTAAGTTACACAAAAAAAAAAAAAAAAAAAAAAAAAAAAAAAAAAACCTTGAAATCTAAATATTTTTTAACCAAAGAATATATATATATATATATATATATTTTTTTTTTACTTTTTTTCATCTAAAAAATTTCTTAAGAATAAACATTATAAGAAGAAAATGTAATGTAATGATGAATTTTTCAAAATTCACATTCAAATAAAAAATTATTTACCCTCAAAAAAAAAATTACTGAACAGTCTATCGCTTAAAGAGATAGAAAGAATCATACACATTCCTAGAGTACGACTAAAAAGTTCTTAGCATTGACTTTAAAGTTGATAACTTGACATACGTGATTGGTTTAATATTACCAAATAAAAGTTTTGGATTTGTTTCCAAATATTGATTTTGCCAAAAGTACATATACAACAATTCCGGAGGATGAAACCTTTGTTCTTTCACCAAGGAATTGGGTTCTAGTTGAGTTCTTTTATGTTCCACATAATGATACATTTATTTGTTCCTCTCTTTTTTTTTTTTCTTTTTCTTTTTCTTTTTTCGAGTTTTAAGTCTCATTATTGTTGAAGAACAATGAAACAAATAAGAAAATTTAATTAACAAACAAAAATTTTAATGGCTTGGGGTACGATGAAATCACTTTTCTAGACAATGTTTATGGGGGTGTGTGCGAGTCGGATTGGGCGGGTAAAGGCTAATATTTCTATCCAATCCGTCACTAGTGGGTTGAGAAAATTCCAATCCGCCACCAACCCCTCAAAGTCTAAATCCGGCAGATTGGTTACAAATTTTGGCAGTTTCAACTCGACGGGTTAGGTAGTTTGGGCGGGTTCACATTATTCTTTTGATAAACTACAGAGTATATATACTTACATATAAGGATAACCAATATTGATGCCTCAACTAACTATATTACAAACTATAAGAATCACTGTTACGTTTGGTATGCTGTAGTAGCTCCTGTAATAGAATAGTTATTCATATGTAATATCAATTCAGTTATTTGGTTGCATCTTTATTATATGGATTAGTTATTACATTGGAATAAATATTCTTTAAATTGAAGAATAACTATTCTTCTTTAAAATGGATGTAATAACTATTCCTTAGCGCATGTAATAAGTTTTCAAAATTAATATATTTCAAAAAATATAAAGTTTCCTTATACATCATCTTTTACAAGCTTTTCATATGTAATAACTAAATTTATGAATAGTAATAGTTATTCCATTATAATATCTTCTATTCCGAGTAATAAAAATTACTATTCAATGTACCAAACGTACCCTAAAAGTATTACACATGCATAACAGTATAACTAACTCTATTATTAGAAACTAAATGACTTTTAGCTTTTTAATCTAATGTTACATGTCGTTTTGTATTTCTTTGCATCTTTAGTGGATTGATTTGAGCTTGTAGGTATAGCTGGCTTTACATGGAATACTATAACATTTTTTATAATATATAAAATTTATCAAAAGACAAAAATATTTTGTAGATTTACAAGAATATATGGGACCCAAATAAAAAAGACAAACTACTCAATATAAATATAGATGCAAACTTAAACAATAAAAGACAAAAAAAAAAAAAAAAAAAAAGCTTTGTTGTTGTTTAGGAGCGTACGCAGTTGATGGAAGGTCAAGAATTGAATGGATAAAAATAAAAAATAAAAAGGCTTCAATGTTGGCTGAAGGTTAAGGCTATATACACAGTCTATATGGTATATGGTTAAAGTGGGTTAAAGGTTTCAATATTGACTTTTTATATTTTGTTTAAGGAATTAATTACTGATTAGTTGTAAAAATTAATTAGGTGAATTGATTAACTTTAAATACAAAATATATGGTTAAAAATTTTGAACTAATATATATTTCTATTTATGTATAATTAAGTGGGTGGGTCAGGTTGTAGTGGGTTGGAAATATTTCAATCCATCACCCAATACAATCTGTTATTTTTTGGGGGGGGGGGGGGGGGGGGGTCTGGCCCTTCCAACCCAAACCGCCTAAGTTAATAACCTGCATGGAGCGAGCAGGTCAGCTGTAGGTCGAGCAGGTTGGCAAGTCAAGTAGATATTCTGCACACCAGTTTGCCCCCACACTCAAGTTACTAAAGAGTTATTGCAAATTTGACACCCAAAATCCAAGTCTATTGGATTCTATAGATTACAATTTTGTAGAAAACTCATAGAATTTCTAGTGTTTCTAAGAGACATGTAGAAGTTTTCTTCACAGAGAGAGAGAGAGAGAGAGAGAGAGAGAGAGAGAGAGAGAGAGAGAGAGAGAGAGAGAGAGAGAGAGAGAGAGAGAGAGAGAGAGAGAGGTTATGGGTAATCACAATTAAATTGTTATATCTCTAAAAAACAGTTAGAAACAATTTCCATATATTCACAAACACTTATGTATCAAGTGGTGCAAATTTTAGTTTAAAAACTGCAAAAACAGCTATTCTTCATAATCTCTCTTCACACTCGCCAGTCATCTCGGTCAAGCCAACTTTAGATAGAGTGCCACAAAGAGTCTTTCCTCTCACTCACCTATCATCTTAGTGGACACAACTCTCATTTGACACTTACATATCGATCCATATTTCCGATGAACTTTACTAATATTATTATTTTCTCTATCTCTACTAAAGATATAATAACACTTTTCCACTTTCAAAGTTGGAACAAAAAATATTCTTCCACTTCTAAATTGGGATCATATTTGTATTACAACCTGTTTAGATATACAAAATAATACAAATATTCAACAATCACTTGGCAGTCAATCCAACCCAAGAAGCTGAATTTATTTTTTCAATAAAATGTTACTTTTTAATTTTATTTTTTCATTTCTACAGAACCTAGAATAATACCAAGAGTCTTATAGCTCTATTGGCAGTTTTAATGGAGACACTTAGGTTCGAACAAATACACTTGTTCTCCCAAAAATTGAATGAAAAAGAAGAAAGAAGAATAACAATGATGATTGGGTATATATTAATTGTTTTTCTATGTGTCCATTAGTATGTAGGCATTACAAACTAGTAGGCAATTAAAATGGGCATCCACTTGCGTAGTGGGCATCTTTGGTATCAAACATTTGATGGGGTTCGGAACAAATGACTCATGAAGAATTGCTAGGCTGACAACCAATTTTACTATTGAAAAAAAAAAAAATTCTAACAGTATTTTGCAGTTTATCTCCAATTGAAAGTTCTATGCATGAAAAGAATAAAGATAAACAAAATAGAAGAACGAGAGCTCTTACTTGAATAAATATGATTTTGTTCCGCTAGCGCAACCTTGTTGGTATTCCAACCTTCCTTACCATCTGTAAATTATCTAAGGAAACAGTTTAAATTTATTGACAATAGTTTAGTAATAAAGAAGTACAAGCTAGAATCATGCTATATTAAGGCATTGAGAAAGGGATATGATAGATTCTCAAAAAAAAAAAAAAGAAGTGACATAATAAAGGAATTATACACTAAAGAATATGAGAAAGGAAAAGAAAAATTCTGGTTAGTGTTATGATCAAGTAACTTATGCGAAGGAAGTACAAGCAAGAAACTTATTATGTTAAGAAATTCAAGTAAAGGGATATAATAAAGGAACTATGTACTAATAAAGAATATGTCAAGATCTTTGTAAATTAGCATTTTCTATATTTTAACAAGGGCAAAACTTAGAAACAGGTGTTGTTCCTTAAGTTCCTCTTTTAAGATTCAATCATGTGGCTGTATTTAATTAAAAATATACTTTCATTGTATAGAAAAAAAAGTCACATGATTAAATCTTAAGAGTCAAACCTAAGAAACAACACTTGAGTATTGTACCTAAGTTTTGTCCATTTAATAAAGACATTTATGCTTCAAATCATTGAACTATTAATTATCAATTTCTTTATTAGAAGTGACTTAGAATAATAAGAAGGAAATATAAGCAAAGAACATGTTATACTAAGGAATTCAAGTAAGGAATATACTAATGGAGTAATGTTTTTTTTTTTAATAGATATGATAGAATTTAACTTATAGTGTCCCCTCCATGATTATTGTTCCTTATTATTAGGCCAAGACACTAATTAATTTGTGGTATAGACGGAGTTCGAACACTAGATGTTTTATTTGATGACAAGAGATTTTACTAGTTGAACTAACTAGAAAATTAGAACCTACAAGGAACTATGTTCTAAAGAATATAAAAAATAAAAATAAAATTCTTATATCAACGAATTCAAGTAAGAGATATAATAAAGGAACTATGTACTAAAGAATTTTAAAAAGGAAAAGAAAATTTATTATTAGTGATATTGTCAATAGAGTCATCTAGGGTTCAAAATTCAAATCCCCCACTACCAACTATCAATGTTTTATATGTGTGTGTGTGTTTTGTGTTCTAAAGAATATAAAAAGAAAAAAGAAAAAATGAAAAGGGAAAAGTGACTTAAAATAGTAAGAATGAAGGACAAGCTAGGAATATATTATATTAAGGAGTTCAAGTAAGTGATATGCCTTTTTATTTTCAAGTAAAGTAAGGGATATACTAAAGCAACTATGTTCTAAAGAATTAAAAAAGGAAAAAAAATATTATATCAAGAAATTCAAGTTAGGGGATATAATAAAGGAACTATGTATTCTAAAGAATTTAAATAAGGAAAAGAAAATTTATTATTAGTGATCTCTCCAATTAATGCAAACATCTATGCTACAAATCTCCCCACACCAACTATCAACGTATTAAAAATATATATGTACTAAAGAATAAAAAATATATAAAAAAAAAAAAAAAAAAGAAGTGACTTAAAATAGTAAGAAGGAAGTACAAGAATCAGGAACATATTATGTTAAAGAATTCAAGTAAGGGATATAATATTAAGGAATTCAAGCAAGAGATATACTAAAGGAATCATGTTCTAAAGAAATTGAAAAAGGAAAAGAAAATTCCTATATCAAGGACTTCAAGTAAGGGATATAATAAATGAATTATATGCTATATAATTTTAAAAAGGAAGAAAAGATAACACTTATTAGTGTTCTATTTAAGTGACCTAAGAAGGGAGGGGGGACCTTATTCATGCCAGTAGGATAACTCGTGAGGAGTTTTTGTCAAGCGTCTAACCTATTTATGTCAAAGATATCAAGTACATTAGAGGACCTAGTCGCTAACCATTTAAACATGACCAACCCAACTTATCTGGTTCAACCCAATGGGGGGCAAATAGTTTCAAATGATTGGGTCAATCGCTAGTGGGATTTTTCTACTTTAAAAAGTAGGTAGTAGGTATCGGCCTTCTAGTAAATCCAGCGGAATAACCTAATCTAATAAAGAAAGAAACTACATCAGCCGATTGTTCGTAGGCTCGGCAATGGATTTATCCATGCTTAAGTCTGGAAATGTAGTGCTTAGGCTCTATTTAATTTCTATATAGAAGGCCACCCAAAGGAACCAATTATGTTCAAATGTCTTGAATCGGAGAAAATGGGACAAATTAGGCAAAACCAGGAAATTTTATTGCAAATTTGGAGTTTGACTAAGTTCGATCTAGGTCTGACCAACTTAATGGGAAGAACTAACTATCCAATCAAAGTAAATATTGGGCCACAATTTAGATATTTCAATTCTCTTTAAAATATGATTGCTCGTTGAATCAAATGAGATATCATGAAAGTATAATACTATTATTTAGGCAAAAATATAATTTTAGTTCTTGTGTGAAGTTTGGTTTTCATCTCCCTAAATTAAAATACCAAAAATTCTTTTTCCATCCTTCCATTTTTCTTTTTAAATGTTACTTTTATGTAATTTTATGCACCTCCAATAACTGTCTATCTTATGTTTTTAATGAAATGCTTAAACAACATTATTTAATGATTATTTCAAATTAGCTTTTTTTTTTTTATAGGATATTTCACAATAGTTAATCTCAAGAACGGACCCAGGTGGGGGTTTGAGGGGGCCCAGGCCCCCTTTGGGTCCAAAATTTTTTTTAATTATTTATATATAGTTATTATATATTTCATTTTTTGTAGTTAGTCTCCTTCCAAAACCCTAGGCCCCTTCTTCTCAATAAACCTAACTAGCCTCACTATAATAGTAACTATCCAACCCAAAAACTTAATAATAATAAAAAATAAAAATAAAAACATTCACAATGGTGATTGCATTTTAACAATATATATATATATATATATATATATATATATATATATATCATCACCAAAAAATTATGTGTTATTGGAGAAACTAAAACTAAATTTTTTGTAACTACAATAAATTGGTATAAATACTTGTTGACTATAGCAAGTTGTTAAAAATAAAATACAATATTTTTTTTAAATTATATCTCTTCCTTCAATTAAAAACTCAAATTCTCTCTCTTCTTTTATTATTTTAATGAGTTGCTTATATTATTTTAAATGAAGTGATAAAAAAAAAAAAAAATAGACCCAATGGGCTGACATGGCAAGAATAATGGTTAACAAGCCCATAAGAGTAATAACAGGTAAAGGTGTAGTAAATGGGCCGAGGAAGCCTAGGGGAATCAGGCAATAAACCTATAGGAGTAAAAAGAGGTAAAGAAGAAGTAAATGGGCTAAGGAAACCCAAGGAATAAAGTGGTAAACCCAATGGGCTGACATAGCAAGAATGATGTCAAACAAGTCCATAAAATGATAAGTGGTAAAAATGTAGTAAATGGGCCAAAGAAGCCCAAAGGAGAGAATTAATGGGTCAACTGGGCTAATATGGTAGGAACACCAGCCAACAAGCCCACAGGGGTAAAAAGAAGTAAAGGCAAGACAAGGTCGTGGCAAACACAAAGAAGCAATATGGCAGGATTAATGGATAAAAAGCCCACGGCCATGAAGAAAAGAGACAAGAACGTGGGCTCAGCAGGCTATGGAGACAAAGGCTTTCGCCTGGACAATACCCAACCCAAGTAGGGATAAAAGTAAGAAAGCATGAGCCCAAAAGCCCACGCATCCTTCATGCCACAGAAGATAAACACAAACTAGCAACAGAATCAGACAACAAAAGAGCAGCAGAAATGGTGTGAAGGCCAGAAGGATACAAACATAGATGGAGTAGAACTCGCACAAAGGACCAAGGTACCACCTACTTGTACCCAGCCAATACATGGAAGGTGGCCGTAGGTTAGGGTATTTAGAGGGTATGGTTAGGCGATGGGGAGAAAACAGGGTCAATTATGGGGTTCTACCCCAAGCTTCTTTAGGAAAATGTCCTACTGGGATGACATTTCACCCAAAAGAGTTAAGTATGAGTTGGGACCACTTGATGCATGCCATAGAGGTAGGTGGTGAGGTAAACTAATCCTTATCCATTAAGGTAAAACAAAAACAAAGAGAGGTAAGAAATAATACAAGTAATTTTGTTTAGAAATGGGGAGTAGTGCAACCAACACACTTTGGGCAGAGGTAATGACTAAACAATCGACAGGTTAGTCGGCAGTCCTGGACAAATGCCCACAATAAGCCAAAAATGGTTGAGAGAAAAAATGGGTAAATTCTATAATGGTAGACGTTATAAAAGGGGGTAGCCATGAATAGTATAGGGGGAAGCAAGAGGCAGGAAAAAATAGAGAAGAGAAAACACGAAGAGAAAAAGAAAAGGAAGAAAGACTAAGTGAAAGAAAACCAGAGAGAAAAAGTAAGGCAGTAGAAATAGAGGCATGCATTAATAGACCACATTTGACATACCCACTCTTTGAAGATTGTAAATCGAAGCCCAAACCATTTAAGCCCCTTTCTCTAGAGCAAGTAACTTCTATGGCAGGAGCCTCTCATTGAGGTTACCCGCATTGGTGATTCGGTCCCCTTCTTAGGTAGGATTGTGGATTGTAGAATCGGATCGTAGATTGTAAGATCCTACCTATTTTCAGATTTTAAGCAAAAAAACCTATTGATAGTGACTTTGTACGTTATATAATCACTTAAAATATGAATCCATCCATTAAAAAAAAAAATTGCATCATAAAATGTAATTTGCACGCACTACATCGTTCTTATGTTATTCTAACGAAACAAATATTTAACTTTTGACATAATGTATCTAAAAAGTTCAGTACATGTTTAATTAGCAACTAAGTACCAAAATATTATCCACACATGGAAAATGTTTTCCAAATTCTAAGTTCCAAATCCAAAATAAGTTAGGTTAGTTAGCATATAAAAACTAGCAACTACAAATTTACAATATGTAATCCAAAAGAGAATTCTCAATCTAAGATAAACTAGTTAATTACATATATGAAATCCAAAAAAGAATTCCCATTATAAGGTTCTTCTAATCTAATCACTGTCATTGTCATATCCCATTTCATCATCTAAATATTTTAGGTTTTGTTTTTGAAAACGTTAAACTTAAGTACTATAGGTTTTTTTGAGATTTTATGTTAACATAGGGGTAAATATGGGACTTCAAATCATTATTGGGCTTTTGATAACCTGTTGGGCTTGTGAGTTTAGGTGGATTATCTTACCCAAATCCCACTATAAAAAAAATAAAAAAATCAAGCCAATGGTAGGATCGGTAGGATCCTATACGATCGTACGATCCTATGCAATTCTACATGATCCTATATACGATCCTACCATTTTTGCAATCCTGCTACGATTTTAAACTTTTTGGTGATGTGGGATCGTAAAGTCGTGCGATTTTACGATCTGGGTCGCGATTTTGACAACCATGATGTATAGTTTGGAGTGTAAGTGTTGCACAAATTTGTGTTGTTGGATTGTGCAATAGTAGAGTTGGAGGAAAATGGATGTTTCAAGAGTTAAATAGGAGAGAAGACATATGCATGTGTAAAAACAAAAACAAAAATAAAAAGTGCTAGGATTAATTGACAACAATTTCATAACATTAGCCTACCATCTCACATATGGATCATCAAAAAAAAAAAAAAAATTTGTATATTGTTGTGGACCCATGTGTGAGGTGGTGCACTACTTTGAAAATGTTGTGAAATTGTTGTAAATTTCTTATTGTCCCTTATTTTATTGAGATAGTATAAAGTAGGGAGATGGATTACCTGCTCCGGTGGCGTCAGGTTTGCATGGATTGTGGGATTCAAAAATGATTCAACAGATTTGTTTAATCAGCTATAAAAGAGCATCTTTGCAACTGGGTATAAACATGTTGCCTTCAAGGGTTAAAACAAGAGTAGCGAATCTTACCCGAAACAAATTAACAAAGAAATTAACACTAAGGATTTATAGGAGGCAAACATATTAAGCCTCCATTTGGATAGCATTGAGAACGGGCATTTCTGCATTTTGCTAAAAAATGGTGGGTCCCACAATACTGTTCACGAACCTACAAAAATCATCCAAACATAGATTTCAATATAAATTTGGGTCTCACAGTACTATTTATAGATTTAAAAATTATTTTGCTACAATATTTTCAGTTTTCATTTTTCAGCAATAAGCGATATCCAAACAGACCCTAAAGATTTTCTCACACTAAAAGATAACCGTACTTGATGTCCTAAACCAAGAAGTTGAAAAATAGGCAAATATAAAAAGTTAGTAAAGTTACATGAGAGCTAGACTTTGCTGTGGTCAGGCTGGACAGAGATTAGAAGATTCCATGCTACAACAGAAGATGCTACACTTACAATAGACAGCTCTAGAATAATTCCCATTTCTTTAGCCAATATATAAAATATTTCGTGCTATGCAAATTTGTATAGTGATTGGGTGGAAGTAATGTTAGAGTGGATTGTTGAGCACATCAATTTCTGCTTGTTTGCTGTTAGTTGTATAGAGTGTAATTAACCAACTTCTTTGGCTCACTAAAGTACAATTGATCCTCTAATAGATTAAATGATTAAATACACCAGTTTTTAATAATTTAAATATTTTGGACAATTGTAATTTATTATGGTAGCTCAGACAACACAAACATAAAATGGGGAGTATTAGATTAAATAATTAAATTCATCATTTCTTAATTTTTTAAGTTTTTTATACAACCGAGATATTGTTGAGGGTACTTACAACTTTGTGCACGAAATGTCGGCTGCATGCAAGACATTCATGTTTTTCCTTCCCCCATAGGAGCATTCTGGAACGGTTTATATAATGTGAAGAGGAATTTTGTAAAATCCACTGCTAAAAGGAGAGGGGATTCCCCAAAATTATTTGTAAATGAAGCTAACTCTGGGTCTTCCCTAATTAGTAACTCCACAATGTCATAATGATCATTTCTATAGCCTCATGCGGTGTTGTATTCTTCTTCAGATTTTTCTTTCTTAGTAGCAAGTCCTTCACTCCGGCTTCTTGGTCTTTTGTACAAGTTATTAGACACTTTGTCATGTCAAAGTGTCCTAAACTTGCTGCAAAATGTAGTGCAGTGTTGCCTTTGCAATTTTCCATATGCAAAAGTGATGGCTACGAATTGAGCACATTTTTCATGATCTCCACCTTCCCAGATTTTGTGGCCACATGAAGGACAGAGTTCCCCCTCCGTATCAAAGAAGCTTTCATTTCCAGAAATTGCAGCATTGAACAGTCCGGCATCCATTGCTACGAGTTTCTTCTTGAATCTTAAACCTTGCTCCCAAAGATAACCTTATAGTTTGTAAATATATGGCAATCAGCAAATCAATAAATCCTATAATATCGCATGAAGAGGATAAAATATAAGCCTGACGGGCCTGCGGTAATGGGCCTGCCAGATTGGAATTGATGGGCCGATATAGAGGTGATCCAATGCTTATTGAAGGCCCATCGCTGAAGGACACAGTAAGGGCCCTTGATCAAAGGTCTCTATCGCTCATTGCCTAAAACGCCCTAGAATCCCAATATGGAAATCCGAGCACAAGGATGATTCTAGGAGTCACGCACATTGAAAGTAGATCTCCTCTACAAGGAAAAACCTTGCTCACCACGCTCAGAAAGACTCGAAGTAAAGTCCCATAAGGAAAAGACTTCTACACCAAGAAGGAAAAGCCGACTTTCTACTACTATAAAAGCCCTAATACCCTCGTAAATCAAGGTACGCATAATTTACCCTCTCTAGCACTCTAGAGTTGTGAGAATAGTTCTAACTTGACCTTCGGAGAGTATTTGGCCGGCACCACACCGGTGCTCTCTAAGGTCTTCGATTATCTTGTTGTGCAGGTTCGCTTTGAGTCGCGAGTGTTGTGTGACCTATTGGTGATATTTTCGGCATCATCAGTTGGCGTCGTCTGTGGGAAACGTAGCACATTATCGCTTCCTAGACAAAAGAGTTACATGGTACTCACTCACTCAATGGCGACCACTAACGACGTTCAAGAAGAAGAAGCCCCTACGACTGCTCTTGAGAGACAGGTCAGGACGCTCGCCACAGCCGTAGAGCGCCTCACCAAACAAAACCACGACCTGGAAGAGCAGCTGAACCAGAAGAATGTGGCTCCCAATAACCAAAGAGCAGATCAAGAAGGGACCAGCGGTAAAAGGAGGAATCAAGAAGGACCACAGGCTAGCAACGCCCCAAGCAGACCAGAATGACGGGACACGAGCCTTCCTTCTCTTGCAGATACGGCTCCGCCACCCATCATCGCGGAGATGCAGGCGATGAAGGAACAAATGGAAGTGATGATGAACGCTCTCAAGGGACGAGTGTCCAGTGATCTTGACGACCTTGTCAACCGGACTGACTCGCCATTTACGACAACCGTCAACTCCTTCCCCCTGCCAAGTAAGTTCCGTATGCCACATATGGATAGTTATGACGGGGTCAAGGACCCTCTAGATCACCTAAAGACCTTCAAGACCCTGATGCACCTTCAGGGAGTGGCAGACGCGATTATGTGCAGGGCCTTTCCTACAACCCTAAAGGGCGCAGCAAGGATTTGGTTCAGCCGGCTAGCACCCAACTCCATCAGCACCTTCAAGGAGCTAAGCGCTCAATTTACTACGCACTTTATCGGAGGACATCGGTATAAGAAGTCCACAGCTTGTTTAATGAATATCAAGCAGCGAGAAGAGGAGACGTTAAGGGCCTACATATCACGCTTCAATAAAGAGGCGCTCTCGATCGACGAAGCCGACGACAAGATACTAGTAGTAGCATTCACGAATGGGCTGAAGAGGGGTAAGTTTTTGTTCTCCCTATACAAAAACGACCCAAAGACCATGTCGAAGGTGCTTTACAGGGCCACCAAATATATGAACGCTGAAGACGCGCTGTTGGCCCGAGAAGAGAGGCCCAAGAAAAGAGATAGGCAAGAAGACACCCGACAGGACCAGGGGTGGAAGAAAGGCAGGGTAGGAGACCGAAGGGAGGAGAGACGCCCTAAACCCATGGGGGGGAGATTCACAAGTTTCACCCCGTTAACCGCCCTGATAGACCAAGTCCTAATGCAAATTAAGGACGAAGGGGCCCTGACGTTCCCAGGAAAGCTGAAAAGTGATCCCAACAAACGATCTAGGGACAAATATTGCCGCTTCCACCGTGACCATGGTCACGACACAGCCGATTGCTACAACTTGAAGCAGCAAATTGAAGCCCTTATCCGACAAGGAAAGCTGCAAAAGTTCATCAGCAAGGAGAGAACAGATCCACCCCCACAAGAACAACACCCCCGGCGAGAGAACGAACGACCAAGACCCCCCATAGGAGACAAAAGGATGATAGTCGGAGGAACAGCTGGAGCCGGGTCTTCAAAAAAGGCTCGCAAATCGTACCTCCGTATGGTACAGAGCGTACAGCTGACGGGCACTGTGCCGAAGATAGCAGGAAGAGAAGGCCATCGGGTTCTCAGAAGAAGATGCACGACGCCTGCATCATCCACATGACGATGCTCTCGTCGTCAGTATGCGGGTAGGAAACTACAACATGCACCGGGTATTGGTTGACAATGGCAGCTCAGCCGATATCTTGTACTATCCGGTGTTCTAGCAAATGAGGATTGACAAGGAGCGATTAATGCCGACAAATGCCCCGCTCGTTGGTTTCGGAGGGAGCCGGGTATTCCCTTTGGGCGCGGTCACGTTATTAGTGATAGTAGGCGATTACCCCCAGCAAATCACCAGGGACATAACATTCCTGGTGGTCGATTGCTCGTCCGCCTACAATGCTATCCTCGGATGACCCACGCTCAACTCATGGAAAGCGGTAACCTCAACTTACCACCTAATGATCAAATTTCCAACGGATTATGGAGTAGGAGAGCTGCGCGGAAGTCAAATGGCTGCACGGGAATGCTATGTGGCCATGATGGAGATGGAAGACCAAATCCAGGCCTTGAACATAGAAGAGCACCGAACGGTGGCGGAACCAACAGAGAAGCTAGAGGAGATAACTCTCGACAGCTCCAATCCGAATCGAACAACCAAGATCGGAACGCTCGCTAACCCTGCAATCCGTCAAGAGCTCATAACTTTCTTGAGGAGCAATCAAGACGTGTTTGCCTGGAGTCATGACGACATGCTAGGAATCGATCCCTCGGTCATGGTACATAAATTGAATGTGTTGCCCTCCTTTCCACCTGTCCGATAGAAAAAGAGAGTGTTCGCCCCGGAACGAGACCAAGCAATAGCGGAAGAAGTCCGCAAACTACAAGAGGCAAGCTTCATTAGGGAAGTCTACTATCCCGATTGGCTGGCGAACGTAGTAATGGTTAAAAAAGCGAACGGCAAGTGGCGGATGTGCGTGGACTTCACCGATCTTAACAAAGCATGTCCCAAAGATAGCTATCCCCTTCCAAGGGTCGACGTCCTAGTAGACTCGACGGCTCAACACCAGTTACTAAGCTTCATGGACGCTTTCTCAGATTATAACCAGATCCGCATGCACGAGGCTGATCAGGAGAAGACTTCGTTCGTGACCAGTCAAGGCCTCTTCTGCTACAAAGTAATGCCCTTCGGCCTGAAAAATGCGGGCGCAACATACCAAAGGCTAATGAACAAGATGTTCGCACAGCAAATCGGGAGAAATGTCCAGGTCTATGTCGATGACATGCTAGTGAAGAGCCGAAAGGAGGAAGATCACCTGGAAGATCTTAGAGAAACATTCGGCACGCTTCGATCCTACAACATGAAGCTCAATCCGGGAAAATGCGCTTTCGGCGTAACAGCAGGAAAATTCCTAGGATTCATAGTGTCTCAAAGGGGGATTGAGGCTAACCCGGACAAAATCCGAGCCATAATAGAGATGGCTCCCCCGAGAAATGTGAAGGAAGTACAAAGCCTTAACGGTAAGGTAGCGGCATTAAATAGATTCGTGTCGAGAGCCACGGACAAGTGTTTTCCCTTCTTTTGCACGTTAAAGAAGTCTTTCGAGTGGACGGACGAGTGTCAGCGAGCATTCGAGGAGTTAAAAGCCTATCTATCTTCACCACCTCTGCTGAGCCCCTCGCAACCAGATGAAGAACTCTTCCTCTACTTGGCTATCTCTCCTGTCGCAGTCAGCGCGGCCTTAATCAGAGAAGAGGACGGGGTACAGAAGCCTGTATACTACGCCAGCCGGGCGCTCCGCAGTGCCGAAGAAAGATACTCACCTATGGAGAAACTCGCCTTTGCATTGGTCACGGCGGCTCGCAAGCTCAAGCCCTACTTTCAAGCCCATACGGTGAACGTAATGACCAACAAGCCCTTGCGAAGGGCATTGAGCAATCCTGAAGCTGCGGGTCGACTAACGTTGTGGGCAATAGAGTTGAGCGAATTTGATATCAAGTACTGCCCACATACAGCCATTAAAGGACAGATCGTAGCCGACTTCATAGCAGAGTTTACGCATAACGAAGACAGGGGGGCAGAAGAGTCCCCTTAGTGGAGCATATATACCGACGAATCATCCAATAGACGATCCGGGGGAGCCGGCATCATACTGCTGTCACCTGAAGGAGACAGGATTGAATGTATGGTCCGTCTTGACTTCCCCACCACCAACAATGAAGCGGAATACGAAGCAGTGGTAGCAGGCCTCGACCTAGCCAAAGCCGCAGGAGCCGCGAGCGTAGTCATTTACTGCGACTTTCAGGTCGTGACCAATCTAGTGAACGGAGATTATGAATGCAAGGGGGAAAGGATGAAGAGATACCTTAATCAAGTAAGGGCGAGAATCGACGACCTACAAGCGAAGATCATCCAAATCCCAAGGGGAGAAAATGAGCTCGCCGACCGCCTAGCCAAAACCGCTTCAGCAGATCATATGATAACACCGGGTAATGTACTTTCTTTTGTTCAACTTTCTCCACTAATAGAACCCAGCAACATGCAGGAGATATGCTCCGAAAGCACCTGGACCACACCAATAGTTTCATACTTGAAGAACGGGGTACTACTAGACGGAAAGGAGGCAGCAAGAAAACTGAAGGTCCTGGCGGCAAGGTTTGTCTTGATAAAAGACATCCTGTACAAAAGAAGTTTTTCCCGTCCATATCTAAGATGCCTGGGTGCCGAAGAGGCAGATTACGTAATGAGGGAAGTACACGAAGGGATCTGCGGGAACCATTCTGGATCAAGGTCGTTGGTGCACAAACTGGTACGAGCTGGGTATTACTGGCCAACCATGCAGAAGGATGCCAAGTCTTACGTTAAAAGCTGTGACAAATGCCAAAGATTCAGCAATATTATCAGACAGCCTACTGAAGAGCTTACCCCAATGACGGCTCCATGGCCGTTCGCTCAGTGGGGACTAGACATTATGAGACCTTTCCCAACGGCGGTATGACAGCTGAAATTCCTGGTAGTGGGTATTGACTACTTTACAAAATGGGTAGACGCGGAAGCTTTGGCCACCATTACGGAGAAGAACATTAGAAGTTTTGTCTGGACGAGCATCATATGCAGGTTTGGGATTCCTAGAGTCCTTGTCTCAGATAACAGGAGGCAGTTCGACAACGACTACTTCCGAGATTTTTGCTCACAGCTAGGGATAAAGAACCACTACTCATCACCCGCCCATCCTCAGGCTAATGGCCAGGTTGAAGTCACGAACCGATCCCTGCTTAAAATTATCAAGACTCAGCTCGAGGGGGCAAAAGGCATATGGCCTGAAGAATTGCCAAGCATACTGTGGGCATACAGGACAACGGCTAGGACCCCAACAGGAGAGACGCCTTTTCGACTCACGTACGGGAGCGAGGCGGTCATCCCGGCCGAAGTTGGGCTCACAAGTTACAGGGTTCACAACCATGACGAGAGCAGGAATGACGAAGCAATACGGCTACAACTGGACCTGATAGACGAGATTAGGTCGGCAGCGGAACAAAGGCTCGCTAGATACCAGGATCGCATGGCCAGACACTACAACTCTCGGGTTCGACACAGAGACTTCCAAGTAGGAGACCTCGTACTCAGGAAGGTCATGGGTGCAACTAGAGACCCTACACAGGGAAAGCTCGGCCCCAATTGGGAAGGATCTTACCGAGTTACATCATGGCAAAGGATAGGAACCTACCACCTGGAGATGTTAGACGGAAAGAAGCTGCCGCATCCATGGAATGCCGAGCACTTGAGAAAGTACTACCAGTAATAGTAACACGGCGAACAGCAACGATCCCCCGATTGACCAGTTTATCTTAAGCTTTTTTATTATTAGTTTTTCTTCAACTATTTTTGCTACAATCTATTCGTGCCTTTTTAAGCCCAAGGGGGCAGGTACTTTTCCCTTACGCATTTCTATTAAGAATAATAATTAGATATAATTTTGATTTTCTACATGGATTTGTTATTATTATTATTGTGTCCACAAAGTGGACGGATCATTCCACGAGGATGACGATTTGAAGTCCAAAATGGACGGATACAAAATAAGTCCACAAGACGGACGGATCATCCTACAGGGATGACAATTTGAAGTCCAAAATGGATGGATACAAAATAAGTCCACAGGACGGACGGATCATCCTACGGGGATGACAATTTGAAGTCCAAAATGGACGGATACAAAATAAGTCATGAGTCCACAAGACGGACGGATCATCCTACGTGGATGACAATTTGAAGTCCAAAATGGACGTATACAAAATGAGTCCACAAGACGGACGGATCATCCTACGTGGATGACAATTTGAAGTCCAAAATGGACGGATACAAAATGAGTCCACAAGATGGACGGATCATCCTACGTGGATGACAACTTGAAGTCCAAAATGGACAGATACAAAATGAGTCCACAAGATGGACGGATCATCCTACGAAGATGGCAACTTGAAGTCCAAAATGGATGGATATAAAACATGTCCACAAAGTGGACGGATCATCCCACGAGGATGACGATTTGAAGTCCAAAATGGACGGATCCAAAATAAGTCCACAAAGTGGACGGATCATCCTACAAGGATGACTAATCTAGTCCAAAGCGGACGGATATAAAAGCAAGTCCAAAAAATGGACGGATGAAAATTTAATGATTAACTCGGACAGACTTAAAGCTATCCCACGGGGTGGACAGGTTTCCAAAGAATGAATTCTTATGACAAGAACCATACCTATACATGCCGGACCCAATAGTAACAAATAAGTGGACGGGTGTAAATAGGTCCCACAGTGACAGAATTCAAGTGCAAAGTTAAAAAAAAAAAAAAAAAAATCAAAAAATCAAAAAATTAAAACATTCAGCATATAAAACGGAGTGAACGGATGCATTCAACAAAAAATAGGCCCTTAAAAGGCAATGTTTACATATCATCAGCAACGGATGAAAATTGTTCTCCAAGTACATAAAAAAGAAAAATCTAGCTACTAAACTTTGTCCTCATTGACGACGGACTGAGGGACCGTTTCCGTATCAGGCTGAGCTTGTGCAACTTTTATTGGTGCTGACTCCCCGTCACCAAGGGCATCGTCATCAGCAAAGAGGTCATCTGTATCCTCTGAAGCAGCAGGTATGACGGATGTCTGAGCTGGGTCTTCGACCTTGAACTTTGAAACGTCCAAATCCGGATAAGCTTGCTTGACCTGACGGATGGCATCCACGAAACCTTGATGGAAGGAGTCACCTAGTTCAGTAATCAGGGCGTCGGAGTCACGATACTCACGAACCACGACGTCCTTAGCCTGACGGACGTCATTTTTCAGCTCTTCTATCTCCTTGTCCTTGCTCTCAAGAGTCTTCTTTTCCTCTTCCGTCACCTGTTCAAGGTTTTTCCTTGCCTTCTCAGAAAGTTCAAGCTTCCTCTCCATCTTGGGTTTCCAATTTCGCAACTGAAGAAGTTCTTCCTCCGTCTGCTTCGCTTTCGCCCGTACACAATCTAGGGTCGTCTCATGGCTGAGGCACCGTCCCATCAGCCCCTTCATCATGACCATTGCCTAAAAAATAATAACAATGGTAGTTATGAAACGAACTGTGGGCAAAAAAAGATGTAATTTGTATTGGTAAAGTAGACGGGCTGTCTTACCTGTGTAATAGCAAAAAGGCCCGTCTCACCCATGGCCTCTGTCGAATGGTTGCCTAGGTCTTCATAATCCTCCGCCGACATGATGGAGGAAATCTGTTCTAAGGCGTGCTTAGAATCCTCCCGAAGAAGGACGGGCGGCTTCTCTTGATCCTTCGACGGCCCCTTCATGAGGCCCTTGCCGACCCCGTGCTTGATTGGAGTGGCCGTCTTCGGAGGCTCCGCCATAAATCCCACGACGAGTTCCAAGGACAATTTGGCCTTCTTGGCCTGACGATCCACTTTGGGCTGTGTTTTCCTCTTGGCGGACGGATTGCTTGGGCCCGTCACAAAGGGAGCAACATCGCCGATCTTCTTTGCGGCTTTGGATATAATCAAAGCTCTCCTCTTGGCGTTGTCCATTTCTGAAACGTGGACGGGAATATTAGTTATCAAAAATAAGATACGTAACTTATCAAGAATAGGGTGACGAACTTACGCCTTCTAATCTGTACCTCATACTTGACGGCAGCGGGTATTGGTTCTGGTCCGTCACAATACCAATGAATGGTCTTAAGTGTCACCAACTTCGCCTAAGTCCTTTCCTCCAGCTGGGTCTTTGAGAAGATTTTCTCAAGGAAGGTGAACTCCTTAATATCGACTTGGGGGCGTCATCTAACTGCAAAGTAGGAAGGACGGTTAGATTGTTTTAAACATACATAATGAAATAAAGTTAAATTTTTAGGACGGTCCATACTAGACGGGTGTAATATGCCCCAAGTGGTGTCGACGGGCATGTAATCCGTGTCCCCTAGACGACACATCCAACTGTCACCCTCTAGGAAGATGTAACGGCTCTTCCAATCCCTATTTGAGTCCGGCGTATCATAGATGACCTTCAATAGCGGACTCCTGGGGACGAAGCTATATATTCCCCTAGACCTATCAATTTCGTCCGGACGGTAGCAATGAAGGAACTCCCTAACCGTCAGCCTCTTGGCGCCGTCAGACATTGCTCCGTACAAAATCTCCATTTCTATGAAGACCCTCCAGGCATTAGGGGAAATCTGGTTCACGGATAATCCCAAGTATCGGAGGAGCTCACGATGAAGCGAACTCAATGGGAACCTGAGTCCTGCCTTCAACATTTGTTCATATACCCCGACGCCCTCTACCCCTTCATAATAACATCTCTCTGATTTATGGGATAGACGGATGGAAATATTGTCTGGAATTTGGTAGTTATCCCTAAATGTTTTGAAGTGCTTTTCTTTGATAACAGACGAGAAGTAATTCACCGTCCACTCTGGTAGCATGACGAACTCCCTGAGCCCATCAGCACCGACGACGGATCTAACAATCTGTTCCTCACCGTCATCAAAGCCCTCCTCTTGTTCAACCACCTCCGTATCCTTATATGTTGAGGACGAGGAGGAGGAGGACGGACTCCTATCATCACCAGGACTATCTTGTTCTCTATGACCGGACAGATATACTTCCTTGTAATCCAGCCCGTCACGAACAACCGACTGATTATTGGACGCACTAGACATTTCCTACACGAAACGACAAGAACCTAAGACTCTGACGGGTCTATATGTTCATAACGGGTGTGGATAGTAAGTTAAATTAAAGCAAGATTGGTCTTGAAAAGAACACTTACCAATTTTATGAGCGAAACAAGGAAGTATAGCGCTGACGATTGAAGCAACTAGACGGTTCAGCCCTTTACAAAATATGACAGATAAGTTCTGACAGGTGTGACGGGTGAGCTCTGACAGGTTAATTTTTGCTGAAAGTGAAGAAATGAGAAGGAAGGCTCCCTTATTTATAAGGAAGATGCACAGAAGTCGAAGCGACGCTTCGATCCGAGATAAAACCCAATCAAATTACGACACGTGTCATCATCATTAATGACTTTCGCACAGCCTGTCGGTAGTTGGTATGGTCGACGATTTCCTCGTTTGCACCGTCATCTTGGCTTGCATCAACCCGTCAGCCCAGTGTAACTATAACCTTAAAACCTCCTTTTTGAGTCTCATTGGTCTCATTCCGTCATAAAAAATTATCCGTCATGCCCTTACCTTAGGGTCGTCACCCCATGATTCCTTTGTTCTAAACTGACGGACTCTTGGGGTGAAGGGGGCAACTGGAGAGGATAAAATATAAGCCTGGCGGGCCTGCGGTAATGGGCCTGCCAGATTGGAATTGATGGGCCGATATAGAGGTGATCCAACGCTTATTGAAGGCCCATCGCTGAAGGACACAGTAAGGGCCCTTGATCAAAGGTCTCTATCGCTCATTGCCTAAAACACCCTAGAATCCCAATATGGAAATCCGAGCACAAGGATGATTCTAGGAGTCACGCACATTGAAAGTAGATCTCCTCTACAAGGAAAAACCTTGCTCACCACGCTCAGAAAGACTCGAAGTAGAGTCCCATAAGGAAAAGACTTCTACACCAAGAAGGAAAAGCCGACTTTCTACTACTATAAAAGCCCTAATACCCTCGCAAATCAAGGTACGCATAATTTACCCTCTCTAGCACTCTAGGGTTGTGAGAATAGTTCTAACTTGACCTTCAGAGAGTATTTGGCCAGCACCACACCGGTGCTCTCTAAGGTCTTCGATTATCTTGTTGTGCAGGTTCGCTTTGAGTCGCGAGTGCTGTGTGACCTATTGGTGATATTTTCGGCATCATCATCGCATATTATGGGTTTATATCTTGGTCAAATTAATTGAATTATATAAGGATCATTTAAATTTAATGTGACAAGTTTACAAATTATACGGGCAGCTCAAAAAAACAAAAAACAAAAACAAAACAGTAAAATTTAAAATGTCATCGCTTCCTAGAAGTTAATTTTCTTATCAATTACATAGAAACCAGTATCTTTTGAGTTAGTGAATTTTCATTATACAAAACCCCTTATAATATTTTATTTTAATACAATTTAATAAAAAAAAATTCTTCTAGAACACTCTGCCCACCCCTTTCTTTCAGAAAACACTCTCCTCCTCCTCTTCCCTCTTATTTTTCTTCACTATTTTGGTCTCAGATTTGCCCCATGTTCACTAGATCTAAGCTTTTTCTCATCATTGGTTTTAGCTCAATTGTGTTTAAACCACAGTCCACAGGGCTCTTTGGTCTTTGCTCATCATGTGAAATGTTTAGGGGCAGTTTCTTCAAGGAAACTAAACATGAAATTTGCTGTTCGAAAATGAAGAAATTGGACAACAACATAAAAAAATGTGCATTTAACAACTTGTTAAAATGACAAGATCGGTTAAAAATTTATAAGCAAGCAGTGCAAATGTGATTCCATTATTCACATCACTGTAATTTTATTCCATTCACAACATATTACTTAACTCGTTATGAAAAAAAAATTATGAATTCTTTTGTGTCATTAGATTTATTATTTCAAGAAGGAAACCTAAAGATGTTATCTGAAAAGGCGTTTTTAATTTTTATACCTGATTTTTTTCTTTAAAATAATAAAACATGTTTTCTTTTTTCTTTCAAACTTTTTGCTAGTTCTCGAACGATCTCCTTGAGACAAAAGTAAACACACTTCACATGACAAGTAAATGCCGCATTTTTTTTAGAATTTGTTAATGCCATATCGAAAACAAGGTCAAAACTGAAAAGTTTCACAGTAGTGGTAGAACTTCAGTGGTAGAATGTACTATACAATGCTCCAATTACTCGCATTCATCTTCAGCAATCAATAACATTCAGATAAATTAAAACAGAGTATTGCACATTTGTACATGCTACCCAAAAAAATATGTAATGGAAAAAAAACACTGGTCTCTAAGGACTTATTTAAAAAAATAACTATAAAACCTATACTATATTATAAGTTAGACAACGTTTGAAACTAATTTCATATCTAACAATTCGAGTCTAGTGGACTCGATTTACCCAGAAATCTGATCTGGACAACTAGGAAACCGAGTTCAGTGAACTCGGTTTCTATACATAGAAATCGAGTTCAATGAACTCAGTTTCCATGTAAAGAAATCGAGTTCAGTGAACTCGGTTTCTATGTATAGAAACCAAGTTCATTGAACTCGATTTCTATGTCCCATCTCCTCTGACGTTCACGTGTAGTCTGAGCTGGAAATCGAGCCTACTGAACTCAATTTCCGTAAATGGTCCCCAGCTCTCCACGTGTTGCCGTGGGTCCCAGCTGGGACCTATTTTCCCTCTTTTCCCCTCTTTGTCCGTCTCACTACTCATACAGCTCTCAGTTCTTCACTCCACTTCTCTTAGTAAGCTCACTCAGACTTATCTCAAACAAGTTCACAACATCTCAGGTATACAATTATGATTATTTGCTAGTTTTTTTATTTAAGAAAAATTGACAACATATTAGGAAAAGTTATGTTTTTTTTTTTTTTTTTTGTTAGTGTAAATATTGTGATTAATCTATTTGTTGTAGTGATTAATCTATTTGTTGTAGTGATTAATTTATTTGGTAGTATATTGTGATTAGTTTTATTTTTTTTTTGAGAGGGTGATTAGTTTATTTGGTAGTATATTGTGATTAGTTTTATTTTTTTTGAGGGGGTGATTAGTTTATGTTAGGTTCTAAAGTTTAGGACTTTATGTATTTAGAACTCTAATTTGTATTGTTGGCAAACCATGATCAAAACAATGTGTTTAGAAGTGTTTAAAGCTAGCTCAAAGTTGTATGTCAATGTAAAGTTGGAATCGAGTGTAAAGCAGAAAGCAGTGTGGCTTTCGGCCTGGCTCGATCGATCGAAGCTTAGGCTCGACCGATAGAACGTCGGGCAGATTGCTTTTCTGCAGATTCGTCCAACTCAGCCCTAGTTGTTTTAAAACGTTTTTAGGGTTTCTTATTATCCTAAGTATAAAAGGCAAACCCTAGCCACGTTTTAGTGTTGCTCATATTGCGGTTTGTGTAAATCTCTTGTGAGATCTAGAGGAGTTTTCCTTTACACAAACTTAGGGTTTTCAAGGAGGAGATATTCTCTAAACCTTGATGATCAAAACAGTTGCTGCCATTAAAGCTTAAAGAATACACAAGCGGGGGTGCTTGTAGCTGGTGGGAATCCAAAGAAAGAAGGAGTCCGTGGATTCGGAGCTTGCACGTGGTCGTGTCAGTAAGTTCTACTGGTTGGTAGCATTAGGAAGTCGAGCGGGGGTGCTTGTAAGTCCTTTTGTATGAACTTCGATTCTTTTTGATAGTGGATTCAAGTTTACCTTGAGGATAGCTAGGTCAAATCCTCCCCAGGTTTTTACCGGTTTGATTTCCTGGGTGATCATATCATTGTCTTATTTATTTTCCGCTGCTATACATGATATGATATATTTGTGTTAACCTAGACTTGTTAATTTGACTAAGTAACAACTTGGCTAATTACCTAGGGTTAATTCAATTGTTTAAGGGGTCTAAAAACTGACAGTTTATTTGTTAGTATATTTGTTGTAGTGAATTAATTTATTTGTTAGTTATTGTGATTAGTTTTTTTTTTTTTTTTTTTTTTTTTGAGAGGGTGATTAGTTTATTTGTTAGTATATTTATAGTGAATAATTTATTTGTTAGTATAGTGATTAATTTATTTGTTAGATATTATAATTAGTTTTTTTGTTAGTGTATTGTGATTAATGTATTTGTTAGTGATTAATTTATTTGTTAGTATATTGTGATTAGTTTATTTGTTAGTATATTATGATTATTTGCTAGTTTTTTTTTTTTTTTTGAAATTAATATTATGATTAATTATAAAAAGTGTAATCACGTTCATGGTATGACTCATGTTATGTCCAAACAACTAGTCATATCTTGAAATTGGTTTTGTTTAGTCCTTTTATTTTGATAGCTTGCATTTAATCATGACAAGTGAAGCTATTTGAGTTTTGACATTAGTGCTCAATTGAATGATGAACTTGATTACTTACAGCCAAACTAATGTCCAAATATTTGGACACATTTATATAAGATCATGAATCTACTTAAGAAAAAATATATATAATGGATATTGTGAGGCCCTTGTGGATATGATGGGAACATTTAGTGCTAAATATCGTGATCAATTGTTAGGAATATTTAGTAATTTTAGGTCTTTATCATAGATATGAAATGGATTATGAGTTTGATACCTAAGATATTTGTAGTATTGTTACCATAAATTATTTCAAGATATATTTATTTAAGATTTGTAACAGAGATTTGAAGGTTGGTATATAATATTTTTGTTCATGAGAACTTATTTGAATGGGTTTTGAAAGTCATGCCCCTAGAATGATTTGGAATTTTAAAAGAATATGAAATTGGTAACGACTATTTTTGTATGTGACCTAAGGTGAGTGTATGCAAATTTGGTTGAGATTAGTATTGTTGGCATTTAATACGCAAAGTTTTGTGATTGATGTTGATTGAGCGGTATAAATTTGTCACTAACACTATTGCACTTGATGATCTATAGGTTGACAATGATCCATATAAATATATACTACGGTGGACCCCTTAGCAATACCAACCCTTATGACAGATTGATGTTTCAAGGTCCGAGTATCCAGTGCTACTATATGATGATATGTCGTAAGCTAAAGACCCTGAATGATTTGAAAGTAAAAATTATGGAAGAGTTGCAAGTGAACCCTGATTTGCATGACATACATATTACTTTTCGTTCTCCACATGAAGTTCTCAATCAATGCATTAATTACAGATATATGGCGATAACAGAGGACAAACATGTGAAATTCATGTTTAGTAAGATGGAAAAATGGGAAAAGGTAGCAAATTTTGAGTTGTACATCAGTTTGTAGCCGCGTGCGGAAGTCGGCGTAGAGGAAATTGTACAAACAACTACATCTCTACAGTTTGCAGTCCTAGATGATCGATGCACCACATTGGGAGGCTATACACCCTCTTTTCAAGAGACACCAACAACAATTGAGAGCGAACCTGGAAATAGATATGAAGATCAATTTTATACACATTGAGGCGAATCCTTTACAGTTCCAGTAGTTGAAGATGAAGATGAAGACGAAGATTGTATTGGGGAAGATATTGACGATAGAGATGAGTACGAAGAGAGGATTGAGAGAGACGACTTTGACAGGGGTGTTGATGACCATGAAATTACTCCCATTCCTCATGTTAATGATATGGCTGAATGTGATGAAGATGATGCGGACGCTACTATTAGAGTTCAGCATGTTACAAATGCGACCCCCGTTTATGAACCTCCTGCCTCATCATTTTATGAAAATACTTGGGAAAATATGGTTGATCCTGAAGTTGCTCAGCAAGCATTTGGTTCTTCTTGGAATGCGAACATGAATTTTGCGAAAGGGTTGACTTTTGCGAATAAAGAGGCGGTGAAACGTGCACTAACAATTTACGCCGCAAAGCATAACAGAAACATTGTGACTAGTAGGTCGACCAGAAGTAGATTGTCTGTGAAATGTGTCGATGAGTCATGCATGTGGTACGTTGGGGCAGTCAAGAAGCCTGAACATGGACTATGGATGGTCACATCTCTACAGCACACGCTCGATGTGTTTTTACAAACCTTAACACCGAATGGTCAATGGGCCCAGGACCAAACTCATCAGGGAGCTGAGCAGGAACAGCAGCCATACTGTACGAAGTTTAGGGAGTCAAGAGTAATATAAGCACATGTTAAATTGGCAAGGATCCCAATTTCTTGCACAAACGATAAGTATGACAATCAACCACAGAGAATAAACATAAATATAAAAAACTCAATATGCTGCCAAAAGCTCAGTATGAGCTAATTAATTACGCCTTCTACATTTCTCCATTTTCATTCAAATGTGTTCTAAGGAGTTAGAGCAATGCTCCGACAAATCAGAACATTACAGTTTTTTGGTTTTCACAACAATCTGTATTTAAAAACACTTCATAGAAAGGAGAACGTAAAATGGTAATGTGGATAGAGTCTAGGGAGGGGAACAGAAAAAAGAAAAAAGAAGAGTATGTTTAAACTTTAAAGGTGCTGCTATGTACATTTTAATAAATTTTGCATAGATTGCAAAATTTTCAAAATTACACTTAAGACTTGATTACCAAATAGTATTTTAAAAATTGGAAATTATGTTTTATACACTTAAATCATGTTTTGAAAACGCAATCTAAAGACTAAATGTGGTATCATGTTTTTAATGAGTTTAGTAGTTATTGATTTAGGTGGGTGTAACATTAAATAATTTTCCATAGATTTCAAAATTTGCACTGAACTTTTATGTGGATATACAAGTTAGTGCAACATTTGAAATTTAGAAATTTTGTGTTTTACATTTAAATCGTGTTTTGGAAAAATGAGTTTAGTGTAAATTTTTAAACACAAACTTTCAAAATTTGCAATAAACTTTCAAGGCAAATGTGTTTACACTAGACTTGTGCCAAGAGCCTTAATAGTTTAATTGGTACCTTTTAGTGTTTATAACGAAGATATTTAGGATTCAGTTATTTTTCACCCTCAACTTTCGATATATTTAAAAAAGAAATTATGTTTTCAAACATAATATCAATGCAAAATGTAAATGTATATAGAAACCATGCATGGGTATATAGATTTTAATATAGATGATCATAGGGAAGACTATCACCATATGTAAACATATAGTTATGTTCACTGTTTGCATTGCTATCAAGTACAATGCATGCTAATAGAAAATCATCCATTACCAATAAACCCAGAAAAAAGGAGTAATCAAAGCAAACCCATATATCAGTTGCAAGGAATAGAGAGAGAGTCCTTACTTTTGTGATAGACTATCAGCAGAGCCAACCCAGAAAGTTGTTAATCCAACCCAGACAAGAGATTGAATATTTCTGTATGAAAGCAAAAAAAATATTCAGATACCACCTATATTAAAAATTACATAACAAAACCCAGAAACTCTACTCAATACCACCATCATCAAGTACCAAAATATAATTCAGACGATCAATTGAAACTGAGAATTTTGCTCATACCAATTTCTTTTTTCTTAAAAAAGCATACCATTCCAAATTTTCTTCCTATAAAGAAAATGGATATAACAGTATTAATGCTAGTACCTATTTATTGGTAAGCATAACTTGTGCATAGTCATACTCAATTCAAATCACAGAAATATATAATATTAATATTAATAATAATAAACATTTTATAAAAATAAAAATCCAAAAACCCATTAATCTCAACTCAATTCACATTACACCCAAAAAATAAAAAAATAAAAGAACATATAAGAAACAGAAAATAAGCAAAAATCATACAATGATATAAAAACCCAAAAACCACATAGAAAAGATCAAATGAGAATGATACCCTACGGTTTGTTGGGACGGCGACGGCGATGGTGACGGAGAAGCTGAAGGCGAAGGCGACGGAGAAGCTGACGGCGAAGACGACGGAGGAGCTAACGGCGACGGCGATGGAGCGGGAATGAGAGTGAGAGATCGAAGCTGAGACTGAGACGGAGCGAGATGGAGGGGCAACGACGACGGAGAAGGTGACGACAACGGAGCTGCAGATAGGGAATGAGTGAGAGAGACGGACGGCGACGGAGCCAGATCAGAGGGTGAGAGACCGGAGCTGAGACCGAGATGGAATGGAGTGAGAGTGAGAGAGAGACTGAGTTTTTTGAGTGAGCAGACTGTGAGTGTGGGAGGGAATGAGAGAGTTTTTTGAGTTCTGTAAAGAGTTTTTTTTGAGAGGACTGTGAGTGTGGGAGGGAATGAGAGAGTTTTTTGAGAGTAAAGAGTTTTTTTTTAGAGAAACGTACACGTTTTTGAGTGACGCATGGCAGAAAAGAAAATAAATCGAGTCCAATGGACTTGATTTCAATCTATAAAAAACGAGTCCATTGGACTCGGCTTTTGTACATACAAACCGAGTCAATTGGACTCGGTTTGTATGCATAGAAATCGAGTTCATTCAACTCGATTTCTGTGCATACGTGGTAGACACTTTGTCCACGTCAGTTACTGCAAAAAGAAACTCGAGTACAATAAACTCGATTTTACAACCCAGAAATCGACTCCACTGAACTCGAATTGTAAAAAACCAAAATAGTTTAAAACGTTTCCTAACTAATGATATTGTTTGGATTTTATGGTTATTTTCTAAAAAAATCCGGTCTCTAAGGTCATTTTGGTATTTGACTTATACCTGTTCAAGCAGTCAACTCAATCAACCGTAGAATTTTAAGAAAACCGTCTGACTTAGGAAATCAAAATTGAGCCTAAAAGTAGAAAAGGAGAGGGACTGGGATTTGTGAGTGGATTTTGGAACACTGAATTGGGTTTCAACAAGAGAAGAGGATTCTACTGCGCGGGGGGGGGGGGGGTTGGTTACATGGTTGTTTTGGTAAGAGGAATATGATTGTGTTTATGATAAAGAGGATCAACTAATTGCCTTTCAGTTCCTTCTGAAGCTCATCTTATTCTTGGGATAAATTATTGGTGGGTCTCTCATTGAGAGTGATTGGATTAAGGATTTTGGCTGTTTTGGAGAAGAAAAAATCATTTGGGTTTTGTTTGATTCCGAATTTCAGATTTTTTTTCTCAAAACAACTTGGTGGGTCAATGAGAATTTGGATAGGTGTTGGTGATTGGGATATGATAGGGTTTATATTGGCAAAAATTGAACCAGGTCGGTGGCTTATTGTGAAAAATTAAAGCTTTTGGGTGATTGAAGCTCTTATAGCTTTACTTGTGAAAGGTTTAGTCATTGATGAAAAGAGAAGCTCTGGGTCTCATAAAGATACGATTCTTCATTGCTTTGATAATTTTGGTTTGCAACTTGGTAGCAGTAAGTTCAAAAGAGAGGAGCAACGATAATAAAGTGTTTCTCACGCAATTAGTTGCCCAGAGCTGCAGAGATTTCATTTGTAGCGTGGAGGGAGAGAAGGGGGAGGGAGAAGGAATTTCTAATGTTTTTCTGGATTTGATATTCTTTTTTTTTTTTCCAAAGACCAGGTTATAAAATTTTAGTGCTTTTTGTTTGACATGTATTTCAATTTTTTTTAAAGTTTAGGCTTACCAAATCACATCAAAAGTTTGTAAAATTATTTGTGGTTTTAGCTTTTTTTTTTTTTTTTTTGGTAATTTATTCTTTCAGCTGAATAAATATATTTAAAGATTTGTAATTTTATACTTTGGCAAGCTCTTCTAAAAAAAATATTATATATATATACACACACATATATTGATAGTATTCTCACGCATTGCATGGTTTTGGTTCAATTTGGTCAATTTAGTCTACTTTGGTTCACTTCAGTCTATTTGGTCAACTTCAGCTCATTTTGATTCACTTCAGTCCATTTGGTCTATTTAATCAATTTCAGTCCAACTCGGTCCATTTTGATCCACTTCAATCTATTTCAATTCGTTCCTTGAACTAAGGCAATTATACTAACAATAAATATCATCCCAAATTTTTTTCATTAACTATTGAAAAAGTTTGGCCAGTCAAAATTCGAATAAATAAATAGAGAGGTAGAATGGAGAAATGTAGAATTGAGTTTGAAAATTCCTTTCATATGGTGTAGAAAATATTTTTAAATGCATATTCCAAATTCATAAAATAATTGGACACTATAATTCAAATTAGAATATATTGAAAATCTAATATAACATTTTTTTTTCATAATAGATAGCTTCAAAGTCTAGTCATCCAAAAATTATTTAAAAACCAAAATACTGCCTAATTAAACTGTTAAAGAAAAACCATGAGCTTTGTAGTTCAATTCATTGGCACTTTCTGGTTTTCCAACTAAGACATCCAAGTTTTAAATCTCCCCCACTCCCAATTATTGAGGTATAAAAAAAAAAATTATAAAAAGGCTTAGTTTTTCTGATGTTCATCTAGTTAATGGCTGCTATAAAATGACTGACTCAATTAACGTTTTTTCCTTGATTTTATCTTATTTATCCTTTGTATTAATTATCTCAAACGGTCTTAAATTGTTACTTCAAAGAATTAACAGATACAATTTTTATAGATTTTTGTTTATTTATCCTTTATCTATCTTAATAGATTCACATTTACTTTATTTGAGCTTAGATTGAAAATTACTAATTTTCAATATTGATAAAACTTTATTTCAAAAATAATATATTTAATAATATCTCCGTAAAGAATTAAAATTTCTCCTTGAAGATTCTCAAAAAAAAAAAAAAATCTCCTTGAAAAGCTACTTCATATTTTATTCGATAAATAAACTTGTATTGTACAAGAGACTGCCTTTATATTGGTAGGCATATGATTCTGTACAAGATATATGTGTGATGGATGATGAGCAAGTAAACTACGGTGAGCCTTGAGCCCGATAAGCTTGTACAGCTGAAAATTGAAAACTGAAAACACTGTAGTAAAATAGTTTTTAAATGTGTAAATAGTACCATGGGACCCATTTTTAATGAAAAAGTTACTAAAAAGTGAAGTTTATAGGTCCCGTAAACAGTGCACGGGATCCACTAGTGTGCACTGTTCACGGAAAAAAGTCAACATTCATGGCTTGAAAAAAAAAAAAAAAAAAAAGAACAAACGCAAACATAGACGTGGGAAGCGCAAAACGCACTTCCCAAACGCACACTAAGTATTTGTTTAGATCTGCGTCATGTCTACTGCGTTTGCGTTTTTTGCTTCTTTTTTCTTTTTTTTTTTTACCTGTTTTGCTTTAGGCCAAGGGACAATTATCACTATTCATGTACTGTAGCAACACTGTTCATGCACTGTAGCAACACTGTTCACGCACTGTTCATGAGACCCACAATCACTTTATTAAAAAAAATATTAAAAATGGGTCCCACAGCACTATTCACACATTTAAAAATTATTTACTACAGTGTTTTCAGTTTTCAATTTCAACAAAAATAAGCTGTATCCAAACAGACCCTAAGTAACGGCACATACGAGAGTAAGCTTATTCTCAGCTCAATCTTTCTTGATGCACGTGTGAGGATGGTTAGTGAGTGTGTTAGCTTTGATAAATGGAAGTAGCCTGATTTTAATAGTTGGGCCGCATATATATGTGTGGCCTAGTTTTAATTGTAGGGACCATTTGTTCTTGTTTCATAGTTTTTGGGCTAGGGTGAGGTTATAATTGGTGTTTGGGTTGGGGAGCCTGAGTTTATTGAACTTTGGGCTGGAAACAATGATTTGACCGCTAAGGAATTTGCCATTATTGCTTGCCATTGATGACCTACGACTGTGTTGTGAGTAAGGGAGTCAATACCGTGCCGGAGGCTATACCGGTTTGACCAGCGGTACGATATATTTCAGATACCAGTCAATACCGGTGTACCGTTTTGGGTTTACCACTATTTTTTATATTTATAAATAAATATATATATATATATATATATATATATGTGTGTGTGTGTGTGTGTGTGTGTGTGTGTGTGTGTGTGTGTGTATTATAATAAATATAAAAGTTTACCATAAAATATTTCCTCAATTCAGAACTAATTATTCATGGTTTTAGACTTTAGTATCAATTAAAGGAAAAAAAAAACACAATATAAAAAATAAAAAGCTTAAAAGTTACTATTGCATACTAAGAAAACAAATAATACTAACTAGTCGCTAACCCGTGCGATGCACGGGAAAGTTTTTAGTAACTATAAGATTTCAACAAATCAAATGCTTTAAAATTTGAAAATCTTAAAGAACTTACATTAGCATTCATCAATTTGTTTACAAAGCCAATGCTAAATAGATCTACAAATTGCATTCTCATATCATCTGTCACTTGCAAGGTGACAGGATTCTTTTTATTACGGTTTGCATCCTTCTATCCTTCAAAAGCTTTAAGAAGTGTCATGTGGTCACTGCATAAGAATGTGTATAAGGTTATACAAAATTCTGTCATTATAATCAACATCCTAAAGCTAATATTCAATCCAAAAATGTGTAACCAATGTTACATATTAGAGTGTTGTAGAGGGCAGAGAGAAGAGCAAACATTTTCTTACAACCACGACCATATGGCTTAGAGTTCTAACCATTATTCTAAGGAACCCAACAATATCAATAACCCAAAAAGTATTGTTGTGATACATTTACTTTAGGACAAATATATTCAAGCAATCAAAATCAAGCAAATCTATCTTAAAATTACAATTTCAGACACAATCACACAAACCCACTATGAAATTCTACTTAAATTGTAAAATATATAACAAATTTTCTTCTATCTTCATTTAATAAAAAAAATGATAAGAAACTATTATTCTAACTTTCATAAATTGCACTTATATGTATCGCTTTCATCAAACTATTTGATTAACAGGCATACAAACAACACTTAGTGTAAGTAAAGCCAATAAAAATCACCATAAAAGGAAAACTATCTTGCTAGAAACATCACAAAGACCAATAAATTAGATAGAAATATAAAATTAAACAAACTCATATACTAACACATATCTATGAAAATCTAAAAAATATATAACAAATTTCTTTCTATCTTCATTTAATAAAGAAAAATGACAACAAATTGTTATTCTAACTTTCATAAATTGCACTTATATCCTTTTTTATAAGCAAGCAAAAAATGCATAGCTCAAGTTGTAATAACAAAATTGGAAAATTCTTAATGGAAGAAGGTAAGCTGTCTATGAATTCAGTCGAAGATATAAGAGGCACATGAAAGCAATAATAACAACAATCAATCAATTATCCAACCTATCACACACTATCCTTAAGTTGATCCTAGACACCTATTTCGCAACCCATGTTATGCCCTACCATTCAAGAATTTAAGCGCAATTTGCAGCATGAGCTTGAAACTTTTTATTACATGACAATGATGAAACTACCAATTTTCAACTATCTACTAAAATAAAACTTTTGCTATACTGATACCTTAATTTCCCTTCTCAATTGGTTTGGAATTTGAAGAAACAAAAGCCTATAGCAAAATGTAACACTAAAAAAAGAGCTAAAAATAATTGGTAATTTGCCAAAAACAGTTAATCAACTTCATGCAATTCATTTATAAGTAATGTAGGTTAAAACAAATAAGTAATTGTACTAAATATTACATTTGTGTGTGTATATATATACACACACACACATTGCACATATATTTTCTTTCACGTTTTCACACATATTTTATAAGATCCTAGTAAGGCACCTTAACTAATGGTTCATAAGCACTATTTACCACGTTATAAGCTTATGAATGTTAAACACAATTTAATGATTTAAACATTATAAAATAAGTGGAAACTAAATGAAACTCACCAGCATTTTACTTTTCACACTGAAAATCAAACCTACATCAGCAACTGCAGTTGGATTTAAATGCTCCAATAGCCTTGATAGCCACTTGGACATCATTCCAAATTTACTACAAATGGCTAATTACTTACAAACGGGCAGAGCAATCTAATTAATTCATATAGGTACATTAAAAAAAAAAAAAAAACAAACAAACAAACAAAACAAAACAAAAGAGCATGGCCATTATGATTGATAACTCAATTGAACATGATCAAATTAAATAGAGTGAACTCCCTGCATACAAATTTAAGCACAACTTCTGTGTTATTTGTTGCTAATAACCTACAGCCTCCTATTTTTCTTTTTCTTTTTCTCTCTAGCTTAAGGTTTATAGTGAACTCTCAATATTCATGGGCACTTGATGGATAGGAAAGGAAAATAAAAAGGGATAGAAAACATAGAGCATTTTAAAATATAAAGGTAGCCAAATGTCTTGTAGCTTAATTAACACTTCCACTACCCTATAAGTTGTGGAGACTCATTTTACACAAACCACCACATAAAAGAATCTCAAAGCACTGTCCTTAAACAGCCAATCTAATGCAAGCTTAGCAAATAAAAATTTCGAATATAATCTGATTTTTATCTTGTCTTCAAAATTTATCTATTAATCTTGACTAATTTTGTAACTTCAAGTTCAAATCTCAAATATGCAATTCAATCTTATTCGAAATGAAGTTCCTCCTGGGGAAAATCTAATTGTTCAAAATCCAAGATCACAATTCTAAAAATACGGGGTTTCAAGACAGAACCTAAAGCTTTAAGTATAAGGTCAACTGCACACAAAAACTTTGTATAAAGGTGTAATATATGCCTTTTGATTTATCATGAATAATGCCATAAGAAACTGTAAATGCATCCATATACCAATAATCACTTTCTTATATGCTTTGACACCAAATGGGTATTAATTAACTAAATTTCACATCACTAATCCAATGAAGCTCACCAAAGACCACAAAACATTTATATGAAAATCAATAGTTTCACTACTTTAAAATAGATCATAACACTATAACTCTGAATTCAGAAATATATTTTGAGAGCAAAACCTTAGAAACCAAAAGTACACAACCTACTAATATTAAATCATGCACAATAAACATGCATAATGCAGTAAACTTATATAATCTCTCAAATTAAACCCTTCAAAATATGGACATCTTGTTATTCCACAATTAAACTGCACTCCAAATACCCAACAGATACCTATTGCTTGACAAAAGTAGCCAGATCCTAGATTAATGTTCTTCTCAGAAATTGAATCTGCACAAAACAATCACAAAACAATAAATCTGCACAAAACAATCACATTATGAATCAATCATTAATGGCCATATGTCTCCAATTTGTGTCACCAACAATAGAGCAGAAAAATATACAAAACAACAAATCTAATGTTGACAAATAAGTTGTGCTAATTTGTTCCCTTTGCAATCACTTATCACATATCTCTTTAATTAAGATTTTATGTGTTTCATCTGCTAGAATAGCTTAAAAAGAATAATTGCTGGAGTTTCACTATAATTCTACTATAAAACAAAACAACAGCTACAACCCAATTGAGAAGATAAAATTCCTTCCTAAATTTTACAATCAGAGACAGACCAAAACGAAAAATACATGAACTTGAACAGAAGAGGTAGAAGGTTTGAAAGAAAAAAAAAAAAAAAAAAAAAAAAAAAAAAAGATAAAAAAGGGGACTGAGTGGAGACAAAGAAGGCTGACATTTTAGGTGCCCAAATAATTATTTAATCAAACAAATGATTAAGCTAAGCTAAATCAGATGTGCTAAAAAACCTAGACAGCAAAAAAAAGCAAAACTTGAAAGTAAAGCAAAACCTGTAGGATTGTTGTTAGATTTTGACGATTGAGAGGCTCTTCAATACCATCTCCACTTTCTTACAAAACCTGTAGAATTTGATTTTCTATGAGTGTTTTCCTGACTTCAACAAAAATGAATAGAGAGAAAAAGGGGTTAGGAATTGAAATCCCTAAATTGACAGAAAAATCTAATTAAAAACAAAATCCTTAAATTGACAGAAAAACCTAATTAAAAACGAAATCCTTAAATTGACAGAAAAACCATTATGGGCCTAGGCAATCAAATCCTTATGGGGAGGAGTCAAAATCATGGGCAAACTAATAGCTTGAATTTTACTTGGCTTCTGGAATTTCATCTCAATATATAAACCCTTCAGCAGTTCTTTTGACAAATTCAAGTCCTCGAAAGTACTTGCCGATGTATACAGGGTATCATTCATAGTAACCTACATCAAATTAAGCCCCTAATATATCAAAACCCAAAATTGAAAACTGAACAAAACATATATATTAGACTCAACTATACATGTGTCTTTCTGCATTCATGTTCCAAGTAACATAATAATAGGAATTAAAACTATAGAACACTATATCTAATACCACATTGTATAAGCATCAAAACAAAAGGTAATATCAATGATAAAGATTCAAAACCCTAATTAGGATCTAAAACTATAATCAAAATTAGGACTTTATTATATTTTAACCAAAAATAGCAGCAAAGGTATTAAGTTGATAGAAACCCTAATTAGGATTAGGCAAATAAAGAAATTCAAATCTTGGTGATGTGAGAGATTGATGGTACTGCAGTGATGAGCGTTTTGGTGTCGTCGATGGTCAAGGCCTCGATGTTGACGAAGTAGCCATGTCCTCCAAAGGCTCATCGTCTTCTTCGTCGCCCCAGCGTTTCGTCTCCGTCTTTGGAACAGGGATTTCTTGTGGCGACGACGGCACAGCAGCAGTAGCAGCCGTGGTGTTTTCCTGAGGCGGTGGCTGTAGCGGTGTCAGTGGTGTCAACCATTTTGTGTGTGTGTGTGTGTGAGAGAGAAAGAGAGAGAGAGAGAGTGATCGATAAAAAAAAAACTTTTTTGAGGAGAGTATATATATATATATATATATATATATATATTCATAGACAAAGAGTATATGTTCAGCCAAAAAAAAGTTCAGCAAACAAAATAGACGAAGAGTATATATATTTAATAAAAAGAAAAAAAAATCAGATTTAAAAATTAAAAAAATGCTGACATGGAAAATTGTGGAGCTAGCAAAGGCTTTGGTTTTATATATATATATAGATAAGTTAATGCAAATAAGTTACCATTCTGCCCTAACAAAAATTCAAAAATTACAAAACTTGCCGATATTGCTCGAAATTGGCCGGTAAAGCCGGTACATGGCCAGTATTTTTTCCGGTACGAAACAGGGGGGTTATATGTACGGGTTTGCTTGCCGGTACAATATATACCCACTATAAGAAAACTGAACTATTGCAGCGGGTGCGAAAACCGCCGCTATAGGTCGCCTATTGCGGTGCTTTTGTGGCCTGCCGCTATACATGAAATCTATTGCGGCGTTCTATATGCCCGCCGCAATAGCTCTAGTATTTTACGGCGCACTACAGCGGCAGGCTAA
This sequence comes from Quercus tomentella, assembly GCA_028535165.1. Lineage (NCBI taxonomy): Eukaryota > Viridiplantae > Streptophyta > Magnoliopsida > Fagales > Fagaceae > Quercus > Quercus tomentella. The sequence continues at coordinate 20,537,271 of JAPQVY010000089.1, read as the reverse complement.
TGACCCGCCGCAATATGTACTCCTTTTTGCGGCGGGTTGGACCGCCGCAATAGACCTTTAAATTTCCATCTATCTTTTTCACATTCCCACTTAAAGATTAAATAGTAAATTACACCCGATTGGCATGAAAATTGGCATGCATGTTAAGAACATATAGAAAATGTGATCCAACGGTTGGATTTTCAAATTTTGAAATCAACAATAAGTTATTGGTTGGTGTAACATTTTTTAGAGTTACATCAAGTGTAACTTGAACCCAACGCTATATTTTTTAATTTGATGTGAATTTTGACAAATCTACCATTAGATTACATTATCTTCATATATTTTTCATGCATACAAAATTTCAAGGTGATCAAAGATTAATAGTCATGTCATCAATCAATTGTTTAAATTCAAGTTTTTGTAATTTAAAATAACTCATAAAAGATAAGTTTAAAGATCAAATGATAAATTACACCCGATTGGCATGAAAATTGGCATGCATGTTAAAAACAAATAGAAAATGTGATCCAACGGTTGGATTTTCAAAATATGAATTAAACAAGAAGTTATTGGTTGGTCTAACATTTTTTGGAGTTACATCAAGTATAACTTGAACCCAACGCTATATTTCTTAATCCGATGTGAATTTTGACAAATCTACCGTTAGATTACATTATCTTCATATATTTTTCAAGCATACAAAATTTCAAGGTGATAAAAAATTAATAATTATGTCATCAATCAATTGTTTAAATTTAAGTTTTTGTAATTTAAAATAACACATAAAAGATGAGTTTAAAGATCAAATGGTAAATTACACCCGATTGGCATGAATGTTAAGAGCATATAGAAAATGTGATCTAACGGTTGGATTTTCAAAATATGAATTCAACAATAAGTTATTGGTTGTTATAACATTTTTTAGAGTTACGTCAAGTGTAACTTGAACCCAACGCTATATTTCTTAATTCAAAGTGAATTTTGACAAATCTATCGTTAGATTACATTATCTTCATATATTTTTCAAGCATAAAAAATTTCAAGGTGATCAAGAATTAATAGTCATGTCATCAATCAATTGTTTAAATTCAAGTTTTTGTAATTTAAAATAACACATAAAATATGAGTTTAAAGATCAAATGGTAAATTACACCCGATTAGCATGAAAATTACCAAACATGTTAAGAACATATAGAAAATGTGATCCAACGGTTGGATTTTCAAAATATGAATCCAACAATAAGTTATTGGTTGGTGTAATATTTTTTAGAGTTACATCAAGTGTAACTTGAACCCAACGCTATATTTCTTAATTCAATGTGAATTTTGACAAATCTACCGCTAGATTACATTATCTTCATATATTTTTTATGCATACAAAATTTCAAGATGATCAAAGATTAATATTCATGTCATCAACTAATTGTTTAAATTTAAGTTTTTGTAATTTAAAATAACGCATAAAATATGAGTTTAAAGATCAAATGGTAAATTACACCTAATTGACATGAAAATTGGCATGCATGTTAAGAACAAATATAAAATGTGATCCAACGGTTGGATTTTCAAAATATGAATCCAACAATAAGTTATTGGTTGGTGTAATATTTTTTAGAGTTACATCAAGTGTAACTTAAACCCAACGCTATATTTCTTAATTCAATGTGAATTTTGACAAATCTACCGTTAGATTACATTATCTTCATATATTTTTCATGCATACAAAATTTCAAGGTGATCAAAAATTAATAGTCATGTCATCAATCAATTATTTAAATTCAAGTTTTTGTAATTTAAAATAACGCATAAAAGATGAGTTTAAAGATCAAATGGTAAATTACACCCGATTGACATGAAAATTGGCATGAATGTTAAGAACAAATAGAAAATGTGATCCAACGGTTGGATTTTTAAAATATGAATTCAATAATAAGTTATTGATTGGTGTAACATTTTTTAGAGTTACATCAAGTGTAACTTGAACCTAACTCTATATTTCTTAATTCGATGTGAATTTGACAAATCTATCGTTAGATTACATTATCTTCATATATTTTTCAAGCATAAAAAATTTCAAGGTGATCAAGAATTAATAGTCATGTCATCAATCAATTGTTTAAATTCAAATTTTTGTAATTTGAAATAACACATAAAAAATGAGTTTAAAGATCAAATGGCACATTACACCCGATTGGCATGAATGTTAAGAGCATATAGAAAATGTGATCCAATGATTGGATTTTCAAAATATGAATTCAACAATAAGTTATTGGTTGTTATAACATTTTTTTGAGTTACGTCAAGTGTAACTTGAACCCAACGCTATATTTCTTAATTGAAAGTGAATTTTGACAAATCTATCGTTAGATTACATTATCTTCATATATTTTTCATGCATACAAAATTTCAAGGTGATCAAAGATTAATAGTCATATTATCAATCAATTGTTTAAATTCAAGTTTTTGTAATTTAAAATAACACATAAAAGATGAGTTCAAAGATCAAATGGTAAATTACACCCGATTGGCATGAAAATTGGCATGCATGTTAAGAACAAATAGAAAATGTGATCCAACGGTTGGATTCAAAATATGGATTAAACAATAAGTTATTGGTTGGTGTAACATTTTTTAGAGTTACATCAAGTGTAACTTGAACCCAACGCTATATTTCTTAATCCGATATGAATTTTGATAAATCTACTGTTAGATTACATTATCTTCATATGTTTTTCATGCATACAAAATTTCAAGGTGATCAAAGATTAATAGTCATATCATCAATCAATTGTTTAAATTCAAGTTTTTGTAATTTAAAATAACGCATAAAAGATGAGTTCAAAGATCAAATGATAAATTACACCCGATTGATATGAAAATTCGCATGCATGTTAAGAACAAATAGAAAATGTGATCCAACGGTTGGATTTTCAAAATATAAATTAAACAATAAGTTATTGGTTGGTGTAACATTTTTTAGAGTTACATCAAGTGTAACTTAAACCCAACACTATATTTCTTAATCCGATGTGAATTTTGACAAATTTAACGTTAGATTACATTATCTTCATATATTTTTCAAGCATACAAAATTTCAAGGTGATCAAAAATTAATAGTCATGTCATCAATCAATTGTTTAAATTCAAGTTTTTGTAATTTAAAATAACGCATAAAAGATGAGTTTAAAGATCAAATGGTAAATTACACCCGATTGGCATGAAAATTGGCATGCATGTTAAGAACATATATAAAATGTGATCCAACGGTTGGATTTTCAAAATTTGAATTCAAAAATAAGTTATTGGTTGGTGTAATATTTTTTAGAGTTACATCAAGTGTAACCTGAACCCAACCTTATATTTCTTAATTTGATGTGAATTTTGACAAATCTACCGTTAGATTACATTATCTTCATATATTTTTCATACTTGAAAACTTTCAAGGTGATCAAAGATTAATAGTCATGTCATTAATCAATTGTTTAAATTTAAGTTTTCGTAATTTAAAATAACGCATAAAAGATGAGTTTATAGATCAAAGGGTAAATTACATCCGATTGGCAAGAAAATTGGCATGCATGTTAAAAACATATAGAAAATGTGATCCATCGGTTGGATTTTCAAAATATGAATTCAACAATAAGTTATTGGTTGGTGTGACATTTTTTAGAGTTACATCAAGTGTAACTTGAACCCAACCCTATATTTCTTAATTCGATGTGAATTTTGACAAATTTACCGTTAGATTACATTATCTTCATATATTTTTTATGCTTACAAAATTTCAAGGTAATCAAAGATTTATAGCCATGTCATCAATCAATTGTTTAAATTCAAGTTTTTATAGTTTAAAATAACGCATAAAAGATGAGTTTAAAGATCAAATGGTAAATTACACCCGATTGACATGAAAATTGGCATGCATGTTAAGAGAAAATAGAAAATGTGATCCAACGGTTAGATTTTCAAAATATGAAGTCAACAATAAGTTATTGGTTTCGTGTGACATTTTTTAGAGTTACATCAAGTGTAACTTGAACCCAACCTTATATTTCTTAATTTGAGGTGAATTTTGGCAAATCTACTGTTAGATTACATTATCTTCATATATTTTTCATGCTTACAAAATTTCAAGGTAATTAAAGATTAGTAGCCACGTCATCAATCAATTGTTTAAATTTAAGTTTTGTAGTTTAAAATAACGCATAAAAGATGAGTTTAAAGATCAAAGGGTAAATTAAATCCGATTGGCAAGAAAATTGGCATGCATGTTAAAAATATATAGAAAATGTGAGCCATCGGTTGGATTTTCAAAATATGGATTCAACAATAAGTTATTGGTTGATGTAACATTTTTTAAAGTTACATTAGGTGTTACTTGAACCTAACCCTATATTTCTTAATTCAATGTGAATTTTGAAAAATATACCGTTAGATTACATTATCTTATATATTTTCATGCTTACAAAATTTTAAGATAATTAAAGATTAATAGCCACGTCATCAATCAATTGTTTAAATTTAAGTTTTGTAGTTTAAAATAACGCATAAAAGATGAGTTTAAAGATGAAATAGTAAATTACATCCGATTGGTGAAAATTGGCATGCATGTTAAGAACATATAGAACATGTAATCCAATGATTGGATTTTCAAAATATGAATTCAATAATAAGTTATTGGTTGGTGTAACGTTTTTTAAAATTACTTTAGGTGTAACTTGAACCCAGCCCTATATTTCTTAATTCAATGTGAATTTTGACAAATCTACTGGCAAATTACATTATCTTCATATATTTTTCATGCTTACAAATTTTCAAGGTGATTAAAGATTAATAACTATGTTATCAATCAATTGTTTAAATTCAAGTTTTTGTAGTTTAACATAACGCATAAAAGATGAGTTTACAGATCAAATGATAAATTACATCCAATTGGCATAAAAATTGGTATGCATGTTAATAACATATAGCACATGTAATCCAATGGTTGGAGTTTGAAAATATGAATTCAATAATAAGTTATTGGTTAGTGTAACATTCAATAATATGTTATTGACCACGCCATTTTGTAAATCCAACCGTTTGATTGTGACCATAATTTACCAGAATTAAACTTTCATTACACTCTTCAAATCCAACGGTTAGATTTCAAATCTAAGAATGGCATGTGATGGATATGTGCTATGTACTTGTATGGTTATGTTTACTCAATCTGTCCATCCAATTAGTCATATTATTTTTTTAAAATGTAAACGAAGTTAGTCACATATTAAAATTCTTACATAAATTTAATAATAGCTATGATATTTTTTTTTAAATTTTTAATAAGATAGAACGTGTGATAATTTTTGTTGTGTGATATATATATATATATATATATATATTTTGAGAAAGTTGTGTGGTGAATTTTATTGAGTATATGTGATTGTTTTTTGTTTTTAAATTTTATTTCATAGCTCATTAATAAAATGACCAAGTGACTTCACCAAATTGCAGATTTTTTTAAATTTTTTTTAAAATAAATATAATTTTTTTGTTTTTATTTTTTTCTCCTATAATTTCTAAATTGATAAAAATATTAATTTAACTACAATCTAAACTCTTCATCTAAACATTTTTTTTATTTAAATTATATTATCACGTGTAATTATATGTCGTAACATTAATATGTTTTAAGCCAATGTCAATCGCGTGTACCTTTTTTTTCTTTTTTTGTTGAGTTAAACCACTCGTGTACTTTGTGATCTAAAATAGGTTACCTTGTTCTGGTAGAAGTAAAATTGACCTTACCTTGTTCAGTCATTTTTTTTTTTTTTTTTTTTTTTTACGTTAATGGGGTAAGTTGGCCTTTTTTTATATTAATTATTAAATTATATTTTACTAATTTGTAGTACTAAATTATATTTTATTAATTTGAAGTATTATATTATATTTTATTAATTTTTAATATTAAATTATATTTAAATAATTGGAAGTATTAAATTATATTGGAATTATTATATTATTATTTTTTTTTTTTGTGAGGCAACTCATCACTTAACGCATTTAGACTTAGGAAAGAAAAAAAAAAAAAAAAAACAAAGGAAGAAAATGAAAAATCATGCCCAGTATCAATACAAAAGAAAAAAAATTCTTCTTTAAAAAATAAAATATCCAATTAAAACTTTTTTTAAAACTTTAAACAATAGAAAAATCTAGTTAAAACTTAAAAAAAAAAAAAAGCATGTCATGCGACTCATGCCCGTCATGGCCAGGAAAGAAAAATGAAAAAAATGTAAAAAGAAGACTTAACAAAAAGGGCTTATTAACAATAAAGAAAAGACAAAGGAAAAAAAAAAGAAAAAAAGAAAAAAAAGAAAGAAGAAGCATATCAGCAAATACAAAGAAAAAATAAAAAGAAAACAACGAAACGATTAGACCAGAGCAAATAAAAAAATAAAAACAAAAAACAAAAAAAAAAACAATAAGCTTTGGTTAGGGTTTTAATTTTTTCTCTTCTTACCCGTTACACCAGTCGTCACTCTCTTTCTCCCTCACCCTTACCCTCACCCTCACCTTCGCCTCTCTCTCTTTCTCTCTCTCCCTGCCTCCCTCACCTGGCCTTTCCGCCGCCGCCGCCACTTCCCACCGTAGCCATCGCCGTGCCCGCACCTCCTCTCCCCTTATTCTCGACTCTCTCTCTCTCTCTCTCCCTCATCCTCGCCTCTCACTCTCTCCCTCACCCTTGCCACTCTGCCGCCAGCCACCACTGCCGCCGCCCTACTTCTCTTCCCCTTTCCTCCTCTCATGTCCACCTCCGTCGCTAGTCTCCTCCACCGCCAATTTTCTAGTACCTCCTCTACCCTTTGTAATTTTTATTTTGTATTTTTTGTTTTTGGGTTTTTAGTTCAATATATAGAGTGTGGGTTTTCTGGAACCTCCTCTACCCATCGGTGAGTTTTTTTTTTTTTTTTTTAATTGTAGAAATTTCATATAAATACATTACAAGAAAATCATTGATTTGAATTTCATATTTTTGTGATTGAATATACTATTGGGGTTTAGGTTGCAATGTGATTTTGATTTGCAATTTTTTTTCCCTATTGGGTCTTGTGGTTAGTGCTTTGATATGGATGTTTGGCTGTGGGATTGGGGTTCAAAAAAAATTGGGTTTTTGTTTTTGGTTGATTGTGAATCCATAAGTATTTTTTGATTTGGGATTTTCAGAGTTGGGTATGTATATTGCTTGTGCTCATTTGGCTATAGGTTTGGGTTTGTGCTTGTGTTTGAAAGGTGGGTTTTATGTTGACCCAGAGGCGAAGCTCCTGTTTATCATTCGCATTCGTGGGTAAGTTTTCCTGTTTGATTTTTCCGTTACATGAATCTTTATGGTAGATCACCAGGTTCTTATTATTGGAATTTGGAACTTACAGTATCAATGCCATGCACCCAAAGGCTAGAAAGATCTTGCAGCTCTTGTGTTTGAGACAGGTATTACATGAAACTCACCCCTTATGGTACTATAAAATGGCATCTGGTTATTGCAGTTTTTATTTATGTTTTTGTGTTGGTCATGACGGTAAATATATCCTTTTGAAGGCTAAGGCAGGTTCAGACAATTTGCTTATTGTACCGGGTAGTTTTAGTAAAAGTACTCGTTTTTAAAGCTATTTAAGTTTAAGCTCCTTGGGTCATAGTCTGGAAATCTTTGAGGCAAAGCTCAAACATCTAGTGTCAAGGTGTTTGGGTGTAAGCACCTTTTTTATTTTGACCTTTTAGAACTTTATATAAGCATTAAGTACACACCATTTCTAGTAGGTTTACTGCTGAATAGTTTGAAACTTGAAGCCCTTTGTTGTGAGTGTTATGAAAAGCTAATCTGAAACTATGCCTGATTCTTTTATTCTGAATGTTGGGACATGCCTGATTCTTTTATTCTTTTAATCTAAAACTATGATAAGCTAACTGACACTGAATGCTGAAACTTGGCCCACGTATTTGGTCATCAAAGGTAAGTTTCAATTGCATTGAATTCAGCCCAATATTTTAAAGAAAATTAAACAGAGGCATCATCCGTGGCCGCCACCTTGCCTCCATTAATGACCAGTCGCCTCTTGCTTTCTCCGCTGGAAATGTCACTCTCCTCAGTAATTCTTTGGGATTGTATGATCCTTATTCCACTCCTCAAATAATCATTCAAATATATGTTTTTAGTTAATATATATATATATATATATATATATATATATATATATATATATATATATATATATATATATATATTGTGTGTGTTTTTTAGTGAGCTTTTGATATGATATTTTTTGGTTTTTTTTTTTTTTTTTAAATTTTTTTTATAGGAGATATTTTTGGTTCCTGATAAGAGAAAGAGTTTTTTTTTTTAGTGGCCAATTGTATTATTGTAAGTAAAAGTTATAACTTTTTTATGGTCTCCCAGCCTATCCAAAAAGACCCCAAATGAGAATTTTTTTTTTTATTTTATTTTAAATTTTCCTGGGTGACCAAACTATTTGTTTCAATTAGGTTAGGTGTACTGACTTTATTATTTTATTTGGTTAATTTATTTATTTATTTTCTATGTTTGTTGATGTTTTAGTTTGCATTATGCTAATGTTTCTTTGGGGAATCCGAGTTTATCATTCTTGGTGTCGTTAGACACAGGCAGTGATTTGTTCGGGATACCATGTGATTGTCAGAAAAATGGTTGCGTAAAGGCCTTATAGTCATCATCTGGAGCGGTATGTTTACTTTTTTACTTTGAATTTTCGGTTTCTTTGTTATCGGTTTTATTACTTCCAATTGATACGGCTATATGGGTTCCTTTTTCTTCCTTCGCTATTGCAGTCATATATGCTTAAAAGCTTGTTAGAAAATTGGCTTGAATAGAGTGCATTAATTGCACATAGATTTGGCATCATATAGGAATATAACCCAACTTATTAAAAGATGAATCTGTCTTATATGGCTAGGAAAGTCTCAGTCAACTTGGATTGTAGACTTTTTTTTTTTCTTTTTCCTTTTTTAACTATGGAATTCTACTATGGAATTTTACTATGGAATTCTACTTGAAAAGGTACTATAGGCAAATAGAATAGTACTCATATGAATGAGTAAAGCATGGCAGCGACCGAGAATCCTAGAAAGAGATGTAGTCGTCTCATGTTAATATCACTAATGAAAATGAGAAAGAACCACTAAACCAGACAGATTTAGTGGTCTGATATACTATTGAATTTTTGGTGGGTATATAATCAATTGGTGAAAGCTGTCTTGCATATTATTATAAGATTATGATTCCTTCTCTTTGATTCCAATTTGTTAAGTTTGAAATCTTATGGAGTTGTTTCATATCATTTTTGTATTTGTTAATTGAGTTGTGATTGTTTTATAACTACTAACAAGATGTGGCAGCCGCAAACATCCTGTTGATGATTGTCTGGTTGGTTGCTGAGTAGTGAGTAGTAGAGGAAAAGAAAAACTAAATGTTATAAATTCTTAAACTTGATGTTGTTTTCTCAATGCTGATTTTGACTAGATCTACATTGGAATTACTTTCAGGGGTATGTTGAGTTAAACACAAATTCTTCATAGCAGGGATGGGTTCTGGACATTGGTTTAAGACGATAATTGGCTCAAAGAAAGGGAAGCGCAGCAGTTCAAAACAAGTAAAGGTATGAAGCCCTTAAATTGCAATAATACTGCTAAATGGGACTATTTGCCCAACAGGCCTCCAATGGACCAAAAACTAAATTGTTATCTTCTTACTAATTTGCAATCCCTTTAGCTGTCACATTGAATTCCTACTAATTATAGGCTTAGAATTGAAATTAATGAGCTATTGTTGCTACATTATATATTGTTACTTGAAGACTGAAGAGGGGATTGAGTTTAGGAATAGGAAACCTAAATAGAGTTAGTCAAGGTTTTGGCATAGAATTGAAATTAAGGAGCTATTGTTGCTAAATTATATATCGTTACTTGAAGACTGAAGAGGTGATTGAGTTCAGGAATAGGAAACCTAAATAGAGTTTGTCAAGGTTTGGGATTTATAATTTATGAGCTCAGGGATGGTGTACCTCCTTTGGGAAGTCCTGATTAATTGTTTTTGAATGCTTGAAGGGCTTTTTATTATATATCTTTCTTGAAGTTAAGATGTACAAATCTTGTGCTTGATATGAAAGTAGCTTTTCATGATAACTTTTCTTTTTCGTTTGAAAGGCATGATTATGTTTTTATAATGATGCAGTGGGCTTAGATATATTGTGTAGGTAGTATCAAATTAAAATATGGTGCTAGAATGGTGCATCCATTGAAAAGCATTATGTTGATATTTCTATCCTTTCTTAAATTTCCTTCACCATCTGTAATTAATGGGTCTCAAGGAAAAGTCAAAGTCCTCTAAAGTTAAAATCTTTGCTATTGGCCACTCTATGTCAACTTTTCTGATGGTTTTTAAATGATGAATCTATAGGTCTACTTGCTTCTTTTGTAACTTGGATCAGCCAAATGCCACAGTTCGTTCTAGAGTCAGAAATCCCAAAGGTATTGACACAAAACCCAATCTTTATCTTCTTTTTACAAGAATGCTTGATTTTTTTTTTTTTTAATAAAAATTTTATTTACAACTTTATTGGCTTACACTTTCACAACTTAAAAAAATTGTGTAAAGAAAAACTATGTTGGTTTTATAGTGAGAAAAAGTGATAAGAATAATTGCTACGCTTTTTTTTTTTTTTTCGTGTGTTTGAATCTCATTGCTTTGTGATTAGTGGGAAAAAAAAAGTAGATCAATTTGGAAGTTACAACAATCTGTAAATAATTGCCAGAAAGAATAAGATAAAAATTATGATCATAGAGTAACTTAGAAATAATGTGCAAAACTCTCAATTTTTGTGAGTTCCACTTATTAAAATAAGAAATAAAAACATTTTGAATAGATAATGTGAAATGCAATTTGCATGTTATTGCAAACAAATCATTATAGATAACCAGTTAACCATACATGTAGGACCATATGTATCAAATTTATTTATTTATTTTTTGCTATGTTGGGTTGCATTTTGTTCATTGTTGTGCTCCTAATGTCTTAGTGGAGCTAAAATTAATTAATAGAAATATGGTTTTAAAACCCGATAGAAAAGGGAAAAAAAAAAAAAAAACCTATAGCGGCGGGCGAAACCGCCGCTAAAAGGTGCATAGGGTATGTTGTACAAGAAGCCTTATAGCGGCGCTTATTGACCGCTGCTATAGGTGACAACATATAGCGGCGGGCCTATCCTGCCGCTAAAAGGCCTCTTGACCCGAATGGCAACCTCATATGGCGGCGGTTTTTAGCCTGCCGCAATAGACCAAAAGCGCCGCTAAATGGCAGATCTATTGCGGCGCTTTTCTCGACCGCCGCAATTGACCTATAGTGGCACTGCAGCACTGGCGGGACGGCCCGCCGCTATAGGTCAAATGTACCTTTAGCAGCGCTTTTTTGGGCTTTAGCGGTGCTTTCGGCCCGTCGCAATAGCCCCTTTTTCTTGTAGTGACCGGCTGTATCGGCCAGTATGGTATGGAATTGACTCCCTTGGTTGTGAGAGCATGTGTGCAGGCTTGATCGAGTGTCATTGTATAGTTGTATTATGTCTTGCCCTTGTATTTTTCGATTTTGGATACCGTACCTCTCAAATTATTTAGGATTTTCTGTGTAAGGTTTTGTTCCCTCTAATGTTTTCTATGATATGGCTAGGCCGTTTTAGATTTGAAACAAAAAATCAACTCTTCAATAAAAATCACAGAATTTTTAATATTGACAAAAAGAAAAAATGAGAGAAAATTTGAGTAAATAGTACTTAGGTTACAATGAGTTTTTCCCCAAAAAGAATTTTTGAAAATGGTTATTTATCAAATTTAGAGAGTTCAAATAGCTTTATTTAGAGCACCCGCAGCAGATGTGCTAAATGTGCCAAATGCCAAATTTTTGGCACATTTAGCACACCAAACACAAAAATAGAGATTTATCAGATGTTCCAAATGGTAAAAATTATACCACATATGAACAGTACCGTTTTATATTTGTCACTGTACGGACAAAAATGGTATACTGAATAATATTTTTTTATTCTCTTCTCTCTCTCCTCTCTCTTCAGTTTATTATTTTCTCTCCTCTCACCTCTGTTCTCTCTCACCGATTCTCTTCTCTCTCACGTCTGTCTTCGCCGATCGACATCGCCGATCCTTCATCGCCGATCGTCATCGCCGATCCCTCATCGCCGATCGTCATCGCCGATCCTTCATCGCCGATCGTCATCGCCGATCTCTCACCGGTTGCATTTTGCATCGTCATCGCCGATCTCTCCGGGCATCGTCATCGTCATCATCGATCGGAATCGACGTGGGCATCAACGTTGAGGTGAGATCGGTGAGTTCGTCACGATCGTGGGCATCGACGTTGAGGTGAGGTGAGATCTTGATAGGGTCGCCGGTGCTAGTGGGTTTGAGTTGATCGGAGTGTTTTCTGGGTTTGGTTTGAGTTGATCGGGGTGTTTTCTGGGTTTGAGTTGATCGGAGTGCTAGTGGTTTGAGTTGATCTGTTCTTTGTTTTGCAATGGATTGTGGCTGCGGCGGCAGAGGCGGCGGCGGCGGCGGCGGCGACGACGGCAGTAGTGTTGTGGTTGTTATTTATTGTGTTAGATATATTATTTTAATGTGTAGAAAATATTATTTTAATATATAAAATTGAAGGATAAAACATCTGATAAATGCGATGTTGTAAAATGATGTGGTAAAATAATAAAGTAGGTGTTTGGTGTGGCAAAATAGCATTTTTTTTACAACATCTGCTGTGGATGCTCTTATAGACCAACAAATTTTCTAGTGTTTATTTTAGGTGCTATCATTTGCATCACTGACAATTCCATAACTTTGACAAAGTGGAGCTATTTCAACATCATGTTTGACTACGTCAAATCTCACAAAGCCGATCATGACCACACATATGATTCCAATTACTCTTAATATCTTAATAGTTGAATAAATAATGAATAGCATTATCCATGTTTTAAGCAAAATATTTTTCTTTAACCATTGCACATTGACTGTTATTTATCCACTCAATTCAATATCTTCCAATTGGCCAATTAGACTTGGTCATTAGATGCATATTTCGATTTGTTAGTGCTTGTATAATAAAAATAAAAAAATAAAAAACCACATTTTAGCCAACTAAATCCAAAATTTACCAACATTAAATCATGCAAAGTTGCGTAAAAATACAAGGTTGCAACATAAACGGAGTAAATTTACACTGACATTATTCATTTTGCATATGTTTTTTTTTTTTTTTTTCTTTACTTATTTTAAGGATAAAAAGAAGAGAATGAATGGTAGTTGTTAAGTGTGAAAAGAGAGAGAAACAATTAAGAAAATCAAGAAAAAGTAATATTTAAATGAAATATAGTATAAAATAGATAATCTAATATGAAGTGTTTTGAAAAGTAATGTGTAAAATAGGAAAAATAAGTTTTTATGCTAAAATAGATAATAAAAAAAAAATGCATAAGTTGATGTGAATGCTTTTAAATTTTAAATGTATAATAATTCTGGTGACAGACACGAAGGAAAAAAGGTTTCAAATTGATGTATTTGAGTTATGTGAAAAGTCTGTGTCATGTTTTCAATGAAAATTCAAAAGAACAACAGCTTCGGTCAAGTAAAACACTAAAACTCAGACATGCTATAAATTTTGAAATAATACTAGACGCTCAAGCAAAGCGAAATTGCCTAAAATCAAAATCCAAGCTTTGCTAGAAGTGTGATTTCCACTAAATCTAAAGTTACCTACAGAAGATATTCTTAAGTAATATTTTCTAAAGAGAATGTCATCATACTCCAATTCAAACCAAGCCAATCTAGAAAACTTCTCCTTATGTCTAAATAGAAAAAATTCACCAAGGAATCTTGCCTCAAATTTCTAATTTGAATTGATTTGGCTTTATTTGGTTTGGAAGAAAAATATATACCTTATTAAACAAATAATAGGCCGTTGTCTATACAGGATTGTATTCCTTGTCCATCAAGAAAAGTATTTATTTATCTACCAAGAAAGGTAGTCCTTATCCACTAAAGAATAAGTATTAAAGTTTTATAAATAGACAATACCGCAATTGATTTAATGGCTTTAGGCCTTCCCTTGGATCCTCCCAAATGGGGAGAGACATTGAATTGGTTTGAAAGAGCTCATATGTTAGTGTTGTGGCTTTATTGTTTGTTTTGTTTTGCATTGTGGCTTAGTCTTGGCAAGAGTGCCACGTACAAGTTGTTTGGTAGGACTTGGTCTGTGCTCTGCTGTAATTTGTATATGCATTGGTTTGTTGCGTTTAATAAAGAGAGATATCTCTTTTAAGGATGTTGTGCGGTATAAAAAAAAATTTCACTAATCTTTGTATTTGTGTAAGGTAGCTATTTGGTTTTGCGGATTTTGATATTTGTGAGATTGCCTCTAAACCATATTTGTATCTCCATATTTGTTGGTGAAGTTTTCTTTTTCTTGTTGCCCATAAATGTAGGCTATCATTGAACTATGTAATTCTTTGGTGTTCTTTTTTGTGTGTGTTTATTGTTCAGGTTTTTTTTCATTCCTATTATTTGCTAAATCTTTCTCTCAAATTCATAATATTTTTAAAATCAATCTTGGTATTTGGTCTTCTACTTTAACAACAAATCTTACCCTAAACATGCATGCATAGGATAAATCATGATTAATTTTAATTGATCCGTAAAAATATTAATTTTAATTAAAAGAAAGAATCTTATTGGTTGGGTGTTGTTTAACTATGGTAGTCATGTGATCATACAATAATTCCATGTAGATAATATTATATTTTTAATGAATTTAATTAATTAAATATAGACAAATATATTTAATTTGATTGATTAATATACTTAGTTTATTTAGTTAGTTAGAGTTCCAAATAAGAAGAATGTTATGAGAAAGAGAGTCCATTCTTTACTTCTTTAATTGTAATGCTTTAATTGTTTTATATCTAATTAATAATGTCCACCACATCATGTGTAAAATGTAAATACCCAATATGAAAGTGTGAATATTATGTGAAATATTTTAAGATGATATTATAATTCAGCAGAAAGTCTAATAAATTCATCCTTGAGGAATGAAAGTCACCTATCGATGATGAGCCATAATTTAAAATATTGTAAGTACATTTGTAAATTAATGATCCAAGCTTCATAATATATAGAATATAGATCGTGTTTAATAATAGCAATCATGAAGGTGCATGACCGAAGTTATTCCACAAGAGGCAATTAAAAAATAAAACATAAACACCCATTAATTCGACGTCGCAGTATCACCCATTCTATCAATTAATTACCGCGAGAAAACCTGGAGGCCAGTAAAGTAGCAAAAACATATAATGATGGCTTCAGCAATCCCCAAACAGTGTGGCACCACTGCGTACGTTCCTGATATAAATGCTATCAGCAATGCTACAATAGAGTATTCTGCCAATTGAAGGGCACGTTCTGTTTTTGCTATTCTGTCTGGGTATGATAGCGCCCTTCTAACATGAGCCGAAAACATGTAAACTAATATTGAGGCAGTGGAAAAACCAAAAGCTAAAGCATTGGCTATCACAAATGCTTTGAAAGCAGCTTGTTTGCTTAATACTGCCAATCCCGGATAGATACCTCCGCTTTCATAACCACCGGGCGTGGTGAAAGCTGCCGTGAAGGTGACCGTTGCGATGATCGTGGCTACCAACAAATTGGTCTCACCCGCAGACCTTAAAATTTCCGATTTGGACATGCTGATTCCTGCCATTTCTTCTTTGCTTTCAGAGACAGCATTCTGTATCTCATTTTCCTTTGCGGTCTGCCCTTGTTTAGCTTTCTTTTCTATGGCTGTAGCATTTCCTGCACCTCCATCTGCAGATTCTGTCCCCGTTTCTTTTTGGATTTGTTCTTTGTCTTGCCCCTCGGGATTCAATAGCCAAGTGCCCATTTTTAAGAGTTCTCTTAGACTTCGTCGACCGCCTCTCGCCTTTAACTGGTTCTTCGTATATGTCTGTAAATTTACAAATATATGATTTTGTTTTTCTAACACATATTACGATTTAAAGTAGCGTTATATACGAGCAATTTTGGATAACAAATAGGCCAAAATGGCCCATTAGCATTAATTTTTGAAATATTTAGCAACAGAGCACTGTTTCGGAAATAATTAGGGAAATAGCACTTTTTCCGGTACTCGAGCATGGTGAGCTCGAGTACCATCTTTTCATTGGTCAAACATGTTCTCCAAAAAAAAAACGCCGCTATAGGGCCCGAAAACGTCACTATAGGGCTTAAAAAACGCCACTATAGGGCCCCTTGAACCTGTTATGGGGAGTTATAAAAAAATTTTGCAGAAAAACGCCGCTATAGGGCCCAAAAACATCACTATAGAGCTTAAAAACGCCACTATAGGGCCCCTTGAACCTGTTATGGGATTTATAAAAAAATTTTTGCAGGAAAACGCCGCTATAGGGCCCAAAAACGTCACTATAGGGCTTAAAAACGCCACTATAGGGCCCCTTGAACCTGTTATGGGACTTATAAAAAAATTTTGCAGGAAAACGCCGCTATAGGGC
The DNA here is from genome assembly GCA_028535165.1 of Quercus tomentella. Lineage (NCBI taxonomy): Eukaryota > Viridiplantae > Streptophyta > Magnoliopsida > Fagales > Fagaceae > Quercus > Quercus tomentella. The sequence continues at coordinate 20,520,652 of JAPQVY010000089.1, read as the reverse complement.
CCGAAAACGTCACTATAGGTCTTAAAAACGCCACTATAGGGCTCCTTGAATATGGGGCGATGGTGGATTAAAAAAAATGGTACTCGAGCTCACCAAGCTCGAGTACCCGAAAAAGTGCTATGTCCCTAATTATTTCCGAAACAGTGCTCTGTTGCTAAATATTTCAAAAATTAATGCTAATGGGCCATTTTGGCCTAACAAATAAACACTAGTCCGAACTCCGAAGCCCACAAACTCCGCAAGCATAGCCACATGTCTGGGCTTGTTGATGCCCGTTTTTTGCAATTCATGCCCAAAAGCCCGGTAAGGAGAAAAGCTCAAGAAAACCCAAGAGATGAGTTAAGGCATAAGCAAAGAAATAGCAACTAGGCTGTATTCCAAAGGTCCGAAGAAAAAAAATGCATAAACAAGGCCCAAGTAATGGCCCAAATAGGAAAAGTATTTTTGAGAATAGAGAATAAAGGCCAAAGTTGGCCCAGGCCCTCTTTGGAAGAAGAGTAAAGCATACGAGGTAGCCATGATAAAATGATCATTTTTGAAGAGTAAAATGGGCCTTAGAAAAGCCCATAAGTTGAGAAGTAAAATAAAGCCCAATAAGTGGTGCCCAGCTGAATTAAAAGAAAGAATAGAAAAGAAACCAAGAGGGCAAGCAGGCCCAACCCAATACTGCAAAACGTGACAAACCCAAGAAGCCCGAGGTAATGTGCAAAATAGCAGTGCAAAAGAATTGTATATAGTTAGTTAGGCAACGTTTGAAACAATAAAGGAAAGTAGCATCTCGAGTTTTAGAAACTCGAGATCCATATTAGAACTCGAGTCCAAAAGACTCGATTTGCGAGTGGGAAAATGGCGAATAGATCTCGAGTCTTTAAAACTCGAGTTTCATGCAAAAAAATTTCACCTATAGTGGCGTTTTTAAGCCTTACAGTGACGTTTTAAATCCCTATAGTGGCGTTTTCTTACAAAAATTTTTTTATAAGTACAGGTTTAGGGAGTCCTATAGTGGCGTTTTTAAGTCCTATAATGATGTTTTATAGACCTATAGCGGCGTTTTTATTTAATTTATGGAAATCGAGTCTTTAAAACTCGATTTTCAGCTTGATTTTTTCCCACTTTAAACTGATCCACTTACAAATCGAGACTTAAAACTCGAGTTTTATCTTGGAACTCGAATTTTAGACACTCAAGATGCTAGTTTTCAACATTGTTTTGAAACGTGACAATTAACTAAAATTTTTAATATTTATTGTTATTTAGAAAAAAAATTCCAAGAAGCTCGTAATGTCCTTCTACAAGGGATAAGGATGAAATAAAATTTGGAAAAGATAAATATGGTAAAGCAACATAAGGTAACACTTAACGGCAGTAGAAAGTGCATGAGGAAGAAAAGAAACAAAGCACGAGAGAAAGACGAAGTGGAGCGGCTTTGTCGACCTGCAACCCAGCCAATGCACAAGTGAGGCAAGGCCCACAGCTGATAAGAATCTGAGGGGATGGTTTTGTGGAAAGGGAAAAATGCCTAATTTTGGTTTCCTGGCAAGACCTCTTTTGAGAGGTACTCTGTTAGGAGAGCATATTTGCCAAAATGAGTAAGAAATTGATGGGAACTATCTGATGCATATTAGGAAGTGAGGACAAAAGGAATCAATGAGGCTTTACCGCTTTGGGAAAGAGAGAGAGGTAAGGGTGTCATGGCTAATTGGCTTTTGCCCAAAAGGAGGATAGGAGGTTTGTCTCTAATCCAAGTAACGGGATTGAACCCACTGCTAGCAGCTAGAAGGTAGTGGATAGTACTTTAACGTGATGATTGTCTATAGCAGACAAAAATGGCAAGTGAGAATAAGGGTAAAAATGGGAAATCATGTAAGCTTGATCTTGGGTAGAAATAAGAACTGTACCCATGAATAGGGAAGCAACAACGTGGTAACCAAGGCAATCGAAATAGTAAATTGAGAGTGAAAGAAGAGAGAAAGGGGAAAAGAGAGTGAAACCTAAGGGGGGGGGGGGGGGGGGGGAAATGGAGTTTAGAAAGAGAGTAAATACAGCACAATTAATACATTACTAGGCAACTTTTTCCCTCCCTCACACAGGAAACCAAATCTTCTATAATCTCATTTAAGAGGATAGCTATTTTGACCTACTCTTCAAACTATATAACTTTATAGCCTTATAGGAAAATAAAGCTACGTAAGTCGGAGTTGGGGCTCTTTTTAGTCTATATCCTGCAGAGAATCATTTTACTCTCATCATTATTTCTGCTTTCGTTATTATTTATTGTTGTTTCTAACATTTTCAGACTATCATTTTGTCATTACACACACACATATATCTTGTTTGGAGTGTTTTGTCTTATGCACAGACTGGTTTCAAAGGCAATGGCTGAGCCAAAATTTCAATTTAAAATGGCAAGATTAAAAGTAAAATTAATGTCAAAAAATATTAATTGATATTAATAACAAAAAAATGTACACTTATATAATTATCATGTAAAATCTAATACAAATGTAAAATGTATAAGTCTCTATTTTATATAATCAAAATAAAGAAACAAACACAATTTAATAGTTACTAACAATCAAAGTAAGAAATTAATCTAAATATATAAAATTTAAACATCTAATTTGTTCCTTAAAATAAATTGGGAAACTAAATCAATCTAAAAACTTTTTTTTTTCAATACAAGATAGAAATTCTATTCTAACCAAATCTAAGTATATATGTGTATAAAGTTCCGTTCTAGAGACTTGAACTCTAACCCTTGTCCTCCACACCTCATAAGCACATAATATTTGCGGTAGTAATATAAAAGTTTTAAATTTTAAAAATATGGTATAATACTTTCAAAATAGAATATCCATCAATTTTGGATTTTAGCCAAAGCCACCATTTATTTTTAATTATTATTTTGTGTATATATAGGAGCAAGTGAGCCACTAATAAAAATGTTGTGAGACCAAAAAAAAAAAAAAGAATAAGTATTTGGTCCCTATTCTTTACACCATATTTTAATCTGGTCCCTAATATTTCAATTGTGTCAATTTGGTTCCTAACCTTTCAGTAGCATGTCAATTTAGTCTTTACCGTTATCTCTTGAATGGAAATTGTTGACGTGGCTAACGGCAAAAAAAAAAAAAAAAAGCTTCCATAGATATGACAATAAACTAATTCTCTATTTTGGTTGTTTGCCACGTCTACAATTTTCATTCAAGAGATAAAAGTAGGGACTAAACTGACACGGTACTGAAAGGTTAGGGACACAATTGAAAGGTTAGAGATCAAATTGAAATATGGTCCAAATATATAGTTTACCCAAAAAAGAATAAGGAAGAGTTGCCATGAATGACAGAATAATGAAAAGGTGGTACAATATAAACATTAATGCTATGTGAGTCATTTAGGACAAAATAAAAAATCACAACAATTTCACAACCTTTTCAAATATAGCTTACCGTCTCATATATGGTAACACGGTTATTAAAAAAAAATTTATAAATTAATGTGGACCCATATGATATCAAAATTCAAAATTTAGAAATGCTATTAAATTGTTGTGAATTTTTGTTGTTTTATTTATCACAACATTTTTCACCGCCGCATAGGATAAAAGCAAAAAGTGATATTATGTGTCGGTGACTCAGACAAATTTTGTTGCTTTTTAACTATGTGTCAGCTTCGTTTTTCTATTTTTATGAATTATATAGTCTAGTGTCAGGTTTTTACAGTGAGGTGTTGTTTTGTTTGTTTATAGTCAAGCAAAGTTCTATCGTAACATAACTACAGCTACGAAAGTTTTGAAGGAGGCAGGGGGCAATTTAAAATTGACTATCTCCGCCCCTTCCAGGGGATCTTGCGGAGATAGTCAAGCCCAACTCCCTTGCCCTCTCCAAAAGCCTTAGCCTAAAAGCACAAAAATACACCTACAGGGTTGAACTAGGAAATAGGGAGACCATAATTCCACGAAAATAATCTCAACGCCAATCAACATGGACGGAAAAACCTTAAACTCACTAGTTCACATCTAAAAAGCATGATTGAAAATTTAAAACTTGACCAAACCCTAAAAAATTTATCTCAAAGAAAAAATTCATCGTGCAAAGCTGAGTCTCGTCACTAGTAGGAGCAATGTTTTGGGGGTGATGAAGCCATCTATGGAAGAGAGAGGGAAGAGGGGGGACTGGGGGAAGTGGAGGACTGAAAGAGAGATAGAAAGAGCGGCGATGGCGCACATACAAGTGATATGAACACCCTGATGACTTGCCCAAAAAAAAAAAAAAAATTATATTGTAGGTGCCCCTCTTTTGTAGTTTAGTATTAACCTCTAACCATGTGGTAAATAGTTATTAAAAAACTTCCCTTTTTAAAATAAAATTTCCCCCACCAAATCAACCGTCTTTTTAATACTCCATTAAAAGCAAAATTTTGGAGTATTTCTTCATTCAAAATTCCTAATTTCCTATGGTGCATTGATACTGCATTCCGCAGGACAGAGGAGTCATACCTGTAGATTGATCATTAATTCTGAACAAATTTTGTCCATTATTGTCAAGCCTTCCTTGTTTGTCGCATTTGTGTCAACATTTCTACAACCTGCCAATTTTATGAGAATTTTGTAACATCCTTCGACAGCTGCAAGATGCATAGGTGTATTTCCTTCTTTATCTTGCTCGTTGATAAGACCCTTAAGATCTGGTCTCTCCAGAAAAAAATTGACTAATTTCACGTTACCCATGCCTGCGGCAATGTGCAGAGGAGTGCATCCTAAATTCTCGCCTTCTTTAATCATAGAAGGATATTTCCCCACCACTTTTTTCACAAAATCAAAGAAGAGGATATTGATTAGGTTAGAGCATCAACACATGTATATGAGTGCAATGAATTTCTCCTAAAATAGTAATTTTCAATTTGATTTTGAAATATATTAAGATGATGCTGATTGCTTGGAATTTAAATGGGAAGTAAACAGGGGCGTAGCTATGTGTGGCCCCCCCCAAAATTTTGAAATTTTTAAAAATATATATAATTATTTTAATATTTTCAAATTTTAGTCTAAAAAATAAGAGTTGGCTCCCTCAAATATTTGATTTAGTCTAATGAAGTTCTTAAAAAAAAATTGGTCTAATAATTATAGAGACAACATTATTTTTCACAATTCTATTTTTTATTGTAAACTATGCTATTATATCTGTCAAATATTTGATAAAGTTTGGCACCAAACATATTTGAATCTATATCTTTTTCAACCAATTATGTGGCAATTAACAAATCATTGACTCATTAAAAAAATAATGTCACTAAAACTATACATGAAATGTTTCTTTAGTTACTATATTATAGGTTAGAGCAAGAGAGCTTCAAATATGTTTGAAGCCTAATTTATTCCTCCAAGTTTTGGATCATTCATATTTTTAAAAATTTCATTAGTTCAATTAAAAGATTTTTTACTTACTTTAGTATAAAATTTGATAATTTGTATTGAAAATGAAATTTTTTAAGAATTTCACTTTAAAAATAGTAAAAATGAATTTTATTTTATGTAAGATCGCCACCAAACATAATTTTGATTGAAATTACTAAGCTCTTTTTGTTGTTATTTGGTGTGTGTATATATTTAACTTATCAAATAAAAAAGTGTGTATATAATAAAAAAACGTATGTATATGTGCATGTGAGGTTGTCTTAATAAATATATTAGAGTTGCAACTTGGCCCCCCCAAACAAAAATTCTTGGCTCCGCCCCTGGAAGTAAATCTTCTTATTTTATCTTGCCAAATATTAAGAGCATGACCATGGAGTTTCTAAAATCTTATACACCCAATTTAAAATGAGTGAATTGATTTTGATACATCTTAAAGAATTTAAAATAGATACATTTTTTTGTTTTTTTTTTTTTTTTTTTACAAGATAGAAATTCTGCTTTAGCCTAATCTAAGTGTATATGTATGTGAAAATTCTCTCTTGGAGACTTAAACACCGACCCTTACCCCCCACAACCCACAAGCACTTATATTTGTGGAGTGACTATAATGCCAAGGATGCATGGTGGTGAATTTAAAATCGATACTAAAATGATAATAGTCAATCATTTATTTCAACTTTTTCGATCATAATGGCTTACTGATAAGAACTTGCAAGTTCTTATGGATTAAATTAAGAAGGAACAAAAGTTCTAGAATACAAGAAGAGAGAGGTAAAGAGAAAGAAGAGAAGCTGAGAGAGAAGACATGAAGAAGAATTTTGTATACATTACAATAAAATCCCTTTACACCTATGTTTCACATCCTTTATAGGTAACTAACCAACTAGCAATACATTCCCACAATTTGTTTTACAATTCTTAACTACCAATAACTAACTTGACAATTATCATAGCCATATCAACATGGTAACTAACTTGACAACCAACACTGCCACATCAACACATCTCTAACTAACTAGACACATATACAAGGTAAGGAAACTGGTGCTAGAGGTTGTAGAGGGACTCCCAAGTAGCATCTTCTTTGGATTGGCCTTACCATTAAACTAAGACTTCAATGATAGACTTGTGCTGAAGCACTATAGGAGGCTCTGGGTTAAGGACACTAGCAGAGTCAACAGGTTAAAGAGTAGGGATAAGAACCAAATTTTAATTTTCAAACAAGAAACATGAAACATTTGGATGAATCAGACAACCATTAGGCAAAGGTAGCTTATAAGTCACATGTCCCACCTTTTGCAGAATTTGAAAAGGTCCAAAATACTTAGGAGAGAGTTTGTTACAGCCCTTAAGCCTAGTGCTGTCTATGGGGTTGAAGCTTAAGATAAACCCAATCACCAACAACAAAACATTTGTCAGTTCTGTGTTGATCATAATGAGCTTTCATTCTAGCTTAAGCAAAAACCAAATTCTATTTCAAAAGAGAAATAAGATCTTGTCTTGTTTGCAGCATCTGTTCAACCGTAGCCACTTAGGTTGTATATAGAATATAATCCAAAAATTTAGGAGTACTGTATAAAGCTTCAAAGGGAGTCAGATTAGTTGATGTATGGCAATTGGTGTTAAACCAATACTTAGCTAAGTGAAGCCAATCTGCCCAAGCATGAGGTCTATCACCAATAAAGGCTCTGAGATATTGCTCAAAACTTCTATTGACCGTGAAATGAAAAAATAAAAGTGAAAAATAAGATATGTGATGTTGAGTAAGTTGTAAAATGGTGTGTTATAACAAATAAAGTAGTTTTTGTATGTGTCAAATGCTAAATTTTAAGAAGAGCTGATGCTAATGCTCTTAGTAGGGAACTGTGCACTTCTTGCTCGTTAAAGCTACTATTTTTTTAGAAAGAAAAAGAGTTGAGTCTAGCTTTCTCACTCTTTTCTCAACCAAAAAAAAAAAAAAAAAAAAAAAAAAATTTCTCACTCAAACACTAATGAATCTTGATTGAGCAAGTTTTAATAATATGCTCATGCAAGATTCAGATTCCCCAAGAAACTTTAATTCTTCAAACAACAAAAAACAAAATAAGGCCAAGGACATATAAAAGCATTCACAATGGTGCTTTTATTTTAACTAAAAAGCTATTTCAAGCTCTCAAACAACCAAAAAGCATGCTTTATTGAAGTTGCTATAGCTAAATCTTTTTAGCAATTTGCTACAATAAACTGCCATCTATAAATTTTTTAATCACTCCCTCTTCTCTCTCTTCAATTCTTTTTCTCTCTTCTCTCTCTCTCTCTACTCTCTGTGTCTCTCTGCTCTCATCTCTCTCTCCTTGCTGATGTAGTAGCAATGGTCTAATCTTGTTTTCGGTGGCTAGGTTTCGTGGGTGGTCAGATTTTGTGGTTGTCGTTCGGTGGTAGTGAGTTGAAAAGAGGGAAAAGAGAATGAGTCAAAGAAGAAGAGAGAGAGAAGAAACGAGATTGGCGTTGGCGTTATGGATTTGTGGAGATCGCCATCGTTCTAGCATTGATTTTGGTGGAGGTCACCATTTGGTGGGTTATGGAGGTCATGGTGGAGATTGTTGTTTGGTAGGTTGTGGGTTTTGTGAGTTGTGGCTTGTTGGGTTTTAGGGGTCTTTTTGGTGGGGACGATGATGGTGTTGGTGTTTGTTAGGACATATGTGAATCATGTTAAGAATTGGTTAATCCTTTGACAAAACGCACTTTACTTCTAATTGGGTAGATCTAGGATGTGTTTAATATTTCAAGGAACAAGAGTTCAAGTCCAAGTATTGAAACCATGTAAATCTGTCTAAGAATCAAATGAAGAAGTGCTGGATTTTAAAGCTCGACAGATAGCACCTATCGAGGTTTAAAAGGGATCTTCAAATAACTACTCGATAGATAACCTATCTATCAAGATTTACGAAAACTAACTTTTCAGATCTAATTTCACACATATCCGTGTATACATGTTTAGGTTTTCTTTTCTCACAACCCTAAACATATATAAGGATTATTTTAAGGGTCGTCACAGTTGATGCAAGTGAGTGCAACTTGATGCAAAGGTTTTTCACAAGCATATTGTGACCAGAGACATATGCTCTAGATCATCTTTCTCTTGAAGAAGCTGCTGCGTTTATACGCCATAGGGTTTTATAACCAAGGAGTTTTGTGATCTTTATCGTGTTAATAAACTAAAGAACTTTGCAACCAACATCCTTCTCAAGTTGATGGTTAGTCACGTACTTGGATCTGTGCATCAATTGGTTAGTCACGTACTGGGAGCCATGCTTTGAAAAAGAGAGATTATCATTACAAAACAAGTCCAATTGTGTATTGAAGTAAGGGTTCAACTGTAAGTTAGTATAAGGTACTAAGATTCCTTTGCTTGTAACCGCTTGTTGTGATAATAATAGATTCTCGAGAGTGGTGACCTTAAAATCACCCGGTGGGATTTTTGCCTTGAAAGTTTTTCCTATTCGTAAACAAATCACCGTATCAACTTTATTTTTCGTTACATATTAACTTAATTGGTGATTTGTTTGTACTACCATACGTATTGCATGTTAATCAGATTAATTAATTAATTTGGCTAATTAATTGGTTAATTCATTACAAAGGGTCAATACATTCTTGGCCTATCAGTGTTGGTGGTGGCCGTGGTTTTGTATGGGTTGTGTTTTTTTTTTTTTTTTTTTTTGGTATTAGGTTTTGTGGTCAATTGTGGATGTGCTTTTGATGGGTTTTGTGGGTTTATATGATTCATTTTAAGTTAGGAAATGGGGAATAAACTCACAAAATTTAGGCTCTGTAATTTCATCATAAAGTGATAGACCAATGTATTGACCCCTTTGATAAATTAATCAATTAATTAGCCAAGTGAATTAATTAGATTCAATTACATGCAATAAGCGTGGTAGCAAAAATAAATCACCAACTAAGTTAAATGCAGCGGAAAATAAATTTAACATAAGTTATTTGTTTACGAATGGGAAAAACCACCGAAGCAAAACCCCATCGGGTGAATTTAATGTCACTACTCCCAAGAATCCACTATTATCAAAACAAGCGGTTACAACTAAAAGGAATCCCAATACCTAATACCAACCAACAGTTGAACCCTTGCCCCAATACCCAATTGGACTTGTGATGTAGTGGCAATCTCTCCGTTCAATGCATGAATCCCAATACGTGACTAAACAATGATGCACGGATCCCAGTACATAACTAACACACCAACTTGAGAAATATGTTGGCTATAAAGTTCTTCAGTTCATCCAAACGATGAAGATCAAGAAGCTCATTGGCTACAAAACCTTTGACGCAAAGACGCAGTAGCTTATACAAAGAATATGATGAACTAGGGCAATTTTGTCTCCAGTCACAATATGCATGCAACAATAATTGCAACAACCTTTGCATCACATTTTATGGCCCTTAAAATAATCTTTTTATATGTTTAGGGTTGTGAGAAAATGAACCCTACACAAATACACTTGGATATGCATGAAAACAGATCTAGAAATCTGAATTTCATAATTCTCGATAGATACTGTTTTTGTCGAGCATCAGCATTAAACCTCAATAGATATTATCTGTCAAGCTTTAATGAACAACACTTTTTCACTTGTTTCTTGAACAGACTTGTATGGTTTCAATACTAGACTTGAACTCTTATTCCTTGAAGTACTAAACTCATCCTAGATTTACCCAATTACTAGTAAAGTACGTTTTGTCAAAAGGATTTGCCAATTTACAATAACATGTGTTCTAACAAGTTCCACATATGTTCTAACATAAAGTATAAATTATGTGAATGCAGGACGCACTGAATATAGGAGAGAAAAGAAAAGTAAAAAAGAAGATACAAAGAATCCACAAATAAAAACACTCCATGTTGTCAATATCCAAGGTGAAATCTACACTTTTCATTTCAGAAGTCCACCTATAACTATATTAAACCACGCATTAAATCACGCAACAATAATACTATGTCTTTACATGGAACTTTACTAACAAAGAAAAGGCAAACTCAAATAGGGCAAACTCTAAAAGGCTAAAACACAAATTGAACAAAGCATTATTATCAAGTGAAAAGCGCTTCCCATGAATAAACAAATTGGTTGAGGCCACCAATACACACAAACATTACACTAAGGGCTAGTACCAAACTATCAAGAACTTTGCCTACAATACTAGATGATATATTATGAAAGAGGTATATCTAAACCAAACCCAAAATTTAGATAAATGAAATAAACAAGCAAATACATTCACTACAAGAAAAACGGGCTATTGCGACGGGCCAGAAGCACCACTAAAGGTACATTTGACCTATAGCGGCAGGTGCTATTGCGGCGGGCTGTCCTGTCAGTATTGCAGTGCCGCTATAGGTCAATTGCAGCGGTTGCAAAAAGCGCCACAATAGATCTGCCATTTAGGAGCACTTTTGGTCTATTACGGCAGGGTAAAAACTGCCGTCATATGAGGTTTGCCATTCGGGTCAAGTGGTCTTTTAACGGCGGTCAATAAGCGCCGCTATAGGGCTTCATGGACAACACACCCTATGTACCTTTTAGCGGTGGTTTCACCCGCCGCTATATGTTTGAAGCTTTTGCAGCAAGCGAAACCGCCACTATAGGTCTTCAATTACTTCATAATTTTAGTCTTTCAGCGGCGGTTTTTGCCCACCACTATAGATTTTTTTTTCCCCCTCTTGGGTTCTAAAACCACATTTCTATTACAAATAACCTGTAATAAATTTAGCTCCACTAAGACATTACTACAAATGTCTCCAAACTAACATTATATTAACATACAAATATATTATCAAATACATAACATTGTCTATAACCATCATCATAAGATTAACAAAAAAAAGATGTGGTCCTTTGAATAAAACAACCACTTAAATTAAGCTAATACTATAATCAAAGTTTCAAAGTGTTTAAAAATATCCTCCAACATTTGCAAAATATGCAGTTGTTCAAATGTAGTTCTTTGTACACAAAAAGTCCTCAAACACCAATAACTTAAAAAAGCTCATAATAAGACTTTGTGGATGATTCCAGCCTATTTCAGTAATCTATAAAAGAAGTCATTCACTCATAAATTTAACTAAACCAGCAACTTTCTAATGCAGAGAAACATAAAAGGCCATCTGATGTTCTTCTTGCACCTTTATATGTGAGATGACTACGTTGAAAGTGAATGGGTGATTTAGGATCAAAGCTCCTCCTAAAAGTAATTCATACCAATGATGCTCTCTAGAGATCCTCAAAAGAAATAATATACCCACATAATATTGTCTCAAACTTGCTTGCTAACAATAATATTGGCTCAACCTTAAGAAAGAAGAATGAAAGGCTAACCTTCATTTGCTTATAAAAAACATTTGAATGGAAGCAAATGTGTCACGCAGAGACATACATTCGGCCATGATACAAGAATGACCTCTCAAGTGCACAAGAATAACTGTGTTGAACAACCTCTCAATTTGGTCATATTCTATCCAAAAAAAAAAAAAAAAAATGTATTTGGTCATAGTTTCAAAAGCAATTCCCCATCCTAATACTAAAGTAAGATAGTCATAATGTCATATATATATATATATATATATATATAGACACACTCTTTGTATGACCAAGGGGCTATATATACTATTTTAAAGTATTAAACTGCTCTAAGTTTCAATTAGACATAGGCAAATGCTACAAACAAATGCATCAGAACTTATAACCGATAAATAACCAACCCAAACCAACCACAAATCACAACACCAGTATCAACTAATCGATCACAATAGTCACTCATCTTAAAATATGCTCTTTAATACTTCTTATAGATATGCTCTTTCTTGATTTTTTGACTTACTTTTTCTCACTTTGTCGAAGTACAAGTATACTTTTAACCCATTTTTAGCAAAAAAAAAAAAATCAAATTAAGCTGATGCAAAATGGGCACACATCTTGTTTTGAATTGAAACGGTAAATTCTTTTTATTGTTGCTACTATATTAACTGCATTTTTTTGCTAGATTTATTAACTGAATTTCATGCCTCTTATCCATGCCATTGATTTGAATGAAAGTTAAACATACAAATTGATAACAACTGAATTTTCATATAGATTTCACCCAAGTGATAATAATTAAAAAACATTAATCTATAGATTTCATGCCTCTTATCCATGCCATTGGTTCTCAACCCACGTCCCAGTAATTATTTAATTTTAAATAATTAAAAAAAAAAAAACATTTTTCATATTCTATCACCTGAGTCCAAAACAAAAAGAATCAGAGTCTCACCTCTAAGTTCTCTAAAGAGTCCGCTGCTCTCCTTTACGGCTTGTACCACTATAAACAGGTATTAGATTGAGAAATTGGGGAATCTAAAGAAATCTAATATTATAATATTATAATGAAAAAGCAAATCATCTAATATTATAATCTTCATGATGTGATTAGCTGCTGCCACAGTTGGATTGATAGGACCACACAGACAAGCAAATCATTTAGGGCCATACACACATTTAAAAAAAAAAAAATTTAAATAATGAAAAAAAGACATCGTTGGAAATATTTTCAAAATTAATTAATAGGGAGCTATATTTGGAAATCTTAAAGGATTTTTAAAATACATTACTACTAATAAACCAATGGTCTGGCCCCTTGTTTGTGGATACTTTTGTACCACCAAAACTCATTAACAGCTCAGACTGGTTCAAAATTCCATCTAAATTTAAAGATTTTGATCCAACTTGGCATTGAATTGTTATCTCCTTCTAAAAGCTCTATAAAAGTACATATAGCATTATAAATAATTTTTTTATAAATAGTGGTGGGTTAATGGGCTGTTTCCTGTGATGCTGTTAACTCATTAATTATTTTTTATAAATAATTTATAAATAGTTTATAAAAGCTCTATAAATTATTTTAAATTGTAGAAAAAATACATTCTCCAGTTCTATAACCAAACACAACTTCATTCAGAGTAATTAGATTTTCGTGAGAATTTTAAATTAATAATAAAACAAAAATAATATTTTTTTAAAATAAGTATTTAAGCAACATTCATTAAGTAAAAATTCATTCTATTTTACCCGAAAAATCTATCTGCACCATAGGCGTATGAAAATATATCTAGAATTAAAAAATAAAGAAGGCATCAATCCCAATCCATCCCTAAAAGTGTTTTGTCCACACACACACACTATTTTGACTTTACCAGCTTCTAATCAAACTCCTACACACACTTTCGAATTTCGATTTTACTGGTTCCAAGAAAAAATTCCTACACACAATCACTCACTCACTCACACACACAGAGTCAACATTGCTAGTTTCCAATCAAAATTCCTAAACTCACTTACTCACACACACACACAACTTCGATTTTATCAGTTTCCAATCAAAATTCCTACACACACACACACACACACACATATATATATATATATATATATATATATGTAAAGATCCAACAAATCTTATACTCTCTATCCTCTAATCTAAGCTAATTTCACATCTAACTGCAATAAAATAAAAGGCAAAAAATTAAGAAAAATCAAAGTGAGTTTGAGTTTCAATTTTCACCACCTCTTTTCACAAACAGATTCTTCTTCGCCATCTCCGTGTGCAACACCGACTTCGACTCTGCATCAAAAACCATCTCCTACACCAAAAAATCAATCAAAAACCATAATTCAATTCAAAATCCAAAAATTTTGAGATCAAACGGTCCAGACCTGAAGAGCGTCTTTGGCAGCGAGAGCGAATTGAGCGTTGGAGAAGAGAGCGAATCCCATAGGCTTCTCGCCTTTGAAGTTAACCTGAGTAGTTTCGTAGCCAGGTAGCCACTGCAGAAGGTTTTGCAGCTCTCTCTCCTTCACTTCTTCAGGCAATCTCGTTATGAAGATCGTGCGGACCTCGTCGGAGGGAGTGATTGGCGGAGCGTGCGGAGGAGGAGCGGCGGTTATTTTTTATTTTTCCCTAAAAACTACTAGGGTATTTTTATCTCTTCCTCAATTAGCACAAAAGCCTCCTGGCTAAGAGACCGAGTTGATGATTTTGAGTTGGGAGAAGAATCGTTGACTGAGTTCTTTTGAGTAAGAAATGAGGAGGGATCCAGAGGTAGTTCCAGATTTCAGAGTAAGAGGAAAAGGAAGAGGAAACGACCTACAATTAAACTAGAGCTCAAAGTGAAAAAAAAGCTTCCAAACTATGCTTGACAGTAGCGTCTCTTGAAGAGAGAAAAAAAATTTGGGGAGGGTGACGGCTCTAGAGGAAGAGAAAAGAATTTGGGGAAGGGGGCGGCTGGGAGAAAAAAACCTATTGCTAGGGTTTTAAAATCTGAAATAAGAGTTTTAAAATTTTAAATAAATTATTAACAAAATCAAGTCTCGAACTAGAAACCACTAACTATAAACACATGCTGCCACTAAGCTAATAATGCCAGCAAACGTTATGGTCATATAAAAATATATATATTTATTTTTTGAGGAACAAATATATATATATATATATATATATATATATATATATATATATATATATATATATTATTTATTTATTTATTAATTATATATAATAAACATATTTTATTATATTATATTATAATAAATTTGTAGGGACACAATTTTTTGAGACCCAAACCCTTGTCGTTCGAAGTCTTGACCCAAAAATCCCAACACAATGAATGTTGTAGAGTATGGGTTAAAGAACTCTGTTTAAGTAAGTCTAAACAGTTTGTTGCATGGGTTAAGGGAATACATGAACAAAAATAAATGCCACTGTGTCGGAGAGTCCCCAGGAATGATAGGGCTCCAAACTTGATTAATGGATACAGATCAGTACAATAGGATTCCTTCTAATGCTACAGTATTCTCCTCTTTTTCTTGTCCCCTTCTCTTGGGGGACTTCTACATATTATATAGGCCCTTTCCAGTCATCTGGGCTTCACACTTGTTGATCATTCAAACCCCCACTTGAGCACCTGTCCCATCAGACACCTCTCTCAGTTCTTTGTGAGTTGCAGTAGCCAAGGTAGCACTGTTCAGGGGTCTTCTCCACATTAATGCGGCCAGGGGAGTTGTTGTAATGCATTTAATGTGGTGGTGGCAGCCTTTGCTGAGATATTTCGGGTTTCCTTCCTTTTTACGTATTTAGAAGATGGGCTGTAGTGGCTTGGACGTGCCTTTGCTCTGGATTTTCAATATCCGAGGAGAAATTACTTCTCGGACATGTTTTCTCTGCACCCATTGGGCCTGAATAAGGATTGCTTGAGTCACACTGGCTCCTCGGATGGTCTGCGTCCTCGGACGGGCCTGGCCCAGCCTGATATTCTGGGTCGGTCCCCACAATAGCCCCTCAAAACTCCGATTTTTAATCTCTTTCCGAGGAGAAAAGCGGGGTTTTGATATTAAGGACGAAATTAATTAGTTCCTGGTTCACACGTGTGAGGGCAGTTACTTTTGATGCGCTACAATTTACGAGGTGCGGCTATTCACTCCAGGGGGCTTTATGTCTCCCCCATCTAACAGCGAGGCGCAAATCTAACGGCTGACATTCTTCTTAGAGTTCTTGAGCGGGAGCGATTTCCTTTTTCCCCCTTACTATATAAAGCCTTAAGGAGACTTGTTTTTCTTTTCGTTCACTAGCAGATAAGAAGTTCAAAGAACTCCAGTGCCCAGACATCCACGAACATTCCCGACCTTCGAAATTCTGTAACTATTTCTGTGAGGTGCTCTTCTCCGAAGCAATTTCTAAGTATTTCAGAGATTGTCACAAGGACACCCGTAAGTTCTACTTCCTCACTGTAGCCTTAATTTCATCTTGGCCATCCTCCTCGGTCCGCCGGTTCGATTAGATGGGTAGATTCAAGTGTCTAGTAGATACTCCGGTCGCCATGGAGGCCTTTAGGGCAAAGTACTGCATCCTGCCGGGGGTGATTTTGGAGTACTGTCCTCCAAAAGGAGTGCTGACCGATAGGCAAGTGGGTCAAGTAGTCATTCCTATGATTGCCTTTATAGAAGGAGGAATGACGCTTCCCATGCGTAGTATTACTTGGGACTATTTGCGTAACCATAGATTGACACCGTACCAGTGCACTCCCAACCTGTTTAGGATTTTAGGCAGTATAGATGTCCTGAACGAGCGAATGAATTTAGGCCTTACATGGCATGACGTAGTTCACCTGTACGAGTGCCATCATCTCGAAAAAGCGGGATACTACCTTAAATCTCGATCCGAGATCATTAGGCTAATTTCCTGTCTCCCTAAATCCAATAAGGGTATGAAGGATGACTTTCTTATTGCCTCGGGAGAGTGGAGCGATGGTCCTCACTGTCCAACTCGGGCAGGAGATCCAGGTGCGGTGCCTTTAGGATCAATCCCCTGGGAAGGGGGGTTTAACCCTTTCAGTATTCCTTTCCTTTAATTGAAGATTAAAAAAATCCTTTTGCAATTTTAACTATATTTTTCTTCTCGGCTGTTTTGTAGATAGAGCCCACGTCGCTCCTCGGCTAAGCCACGTAAACGTTCAGGCCTTGAACTATCTTTTGAGGTCAGAGATCTACATTTACGACGACGGGCAACTTCGTGCGGCTCACCTAATTTTGGGCTACGAACCCTTATCCCGTGCTTTCCTAGACATCGGCCATTCCATAAGAGCTGGTAGTCCGAGGTTGGCGAGGATCGACGTGTCAATACCAAAGTTTTTGGCCCGAGACGATCTTAGACCGGTCGTTTTACCTGGTATTCAGAATCCTCAGCCAGCTGCACAACTACCTCAACAAGATAATCCTGAAGTTGCAGCGAGTGTCGAAGAAAAGACCGAATCATCTCGCCTTTCACTTGAGGGGGAGATAGACGAGTTCTACTTTGAGGACATTCCAAAAGCCCCCCTGATCGAACTTTCAAACGTTGAAGGAGAGCAGGATAGAAACTCCGTGGTCGGGGCCCCTCTTATTATTGCTTGCTCGGACGACTCTTCAGACGAGGAGGTAGATAATATGGCTTCCAACAAGGGAAAAAGCCTACGAGAGTTGATGGCCTCCCGAGGCAAAGGTCAATCATCAAAGTCCCAGACCACTATTCTTCCCCCCGTTGCTCCTTAACTCCCTTCCGATCCCGGCCTAAAAGTTAACCCGGATCTGAAGAAGAAAAGACCGGTTGAAACCCTTGAGGAAGGCGAGGTGGGCCCCCGCCAGGGCAAGGAGCAAAAAACCACCCGGGAGCAGAAGAATAAAAGGGCTCCCTCCGTAGAAAGCCAGGAGGAAGAGAACCGGGCCGAAGTGCGTGTTAATCCGCGCAATTGGAGCTCGAAGCTCAAGGTAGACGAGGTCGCCATTCCTTATACTGCTTCGGTTCGAGAATACAATAAGGGCCGGGCAGGATATATAGCTGAGGCCCTAAAGCAGCCAGTGCTCCTACCCCAGGATATGGAGGCCTACAGGCGATTCTCTCAGCCTGAGCTCTTTCTATCCCTCAAGAGGGACCTTGCAATGGTAAAGTGACTCTTCTAGCCTCTGATAAAATCATTAGACCTTGTCACATTCTAAGATATCGTTTTGTTGTTTTGTGGGCAGATTACTCAGCAAGTGTTTGTGGCTGAGGAGTACTGCCGCAACAGCTGCAATTTGGCTGAAGCTGAGGCTCATTCTCGTGCCGAGGTGGAGAAATCTGTGGGGTCCCTCAAGCAGGAGAATTTTGAACTTTCGGAGAAGTTTAAAAAGGCGGAGAAAGGCCACAAGAGCGCTCTGGCTGGACTGCAGAACGCTGAAACCCAAGCCGAGGACCAGCGCCAAAAATTGCACGTGACTGAGACCAACCTTGCTACTAAAAGGCAAACAGTGTTGGATCTCAAGTCCGCGTTACAGAAAGCTGTGGAGGAGGTCCGGCTGGCTAAAGAAGAGGCTCAGCTAGTTCAGGAAGCAGCCGAGGCTGAAAAGAAGGCTTCCTATTAGCTTGGGGCGGAGGAGACTGAAGCCAAGCTCTTTGAGGGGCTTCCAAAGGTATGCAGGGATTACTGCAACATCTCATGGGCTTATGCCCTTGATGCGGCAAGGGTTCCTGCAGACTCGGCCTTGAGGTTGCCCGAGAAGGTCTTCTTCCCTGCTGAGATCCGAGAGATCCCTGACAGCGCCCCTGGAGCTTTTGAGCAGGCCATGGTTATTCCTGATGCCATCCCTCTGCTTGATAAGGCCAAGGATCCTGCCAAGGAGTCCGTCTCCGAGGGCCTTGGGGCAGATTCCCAAGCCAAAGAGGTTCATCTTCCTCAGCCAGAGTAGAAAGAGAATTCTCCTACTGAGGCTTAGTTTCTAGGGTTTTTATTACTGTATTTTCTTTAGAATGGGAGTTGTCTTATTTTTGTTCTTTTGTAAAGACTTCCCTTTGTATTGATCTCGGCTTATTAATATAGAATGATTTTTTTTTTTTTTTTGGTATTTATGACTGATGTTAATATAATTTCATTATTTGGTACAAAGTTAATACTACTATTCCTCTAGTTAATGTTTGCAAAAATCCTTAAGATTCTATTAATATAAACAAATGAGAAAGGGTAGTGCCGCACGGCGAACTTAGAACAAAAAATGCTATTATAGGAAATTACGAACGTACCTTAAAATTGCATAGGAGTCCTGAGTTGTTAATTTCCCCGAAGTCTGTGGTCCGAGGAGCCATGCAGGACTTAGGTTCTGTTTAAAACTTGGATAGATGCCATAAGTTGTTAATTTCCCCTAAATCTGTGGTCCGAGGAGTCATGCAGAACTTAGGTTCTGTTTAAAACTTGGATAGATGCCATAAGTTGTTAATTTCCCCTAAGTCTGTGGTCCGAGGAGCCATGCAGAATTTAGGTTCTGTTTAACATGAATAGATGCCTTAAGTTGTTAATTTCCCCTAAGTCTGTGGTCCGAGGAGCCATGCAGGATTTAGGTTCTGTTTAAAACTTGGATAGATGCCGTAAGTTGTTAATTTCCCCTAAATCTGTAGTCCGAGGAGCCATGCAGAACTTAGGTTCTGTTTAACACGAATAGATGCCTTAAGTTGTTAATTTCCCCTAAGTCTGTGGTCCGAGGAGCCATGCAGGACTTAGGTTCTGTTTAAAACTTGGATAGATGCTGTAAGTTGTTAATTTCCCCTAAATCTGTGGTCCGAGGAGCCATGCAGAACTTAGGTTCTGTTTAACACGAATAGATGCCTTAAGTTGTTAATTTTCCCTAAGTCTGTGGTCCAAGGATCCATGCAAAACTTAGGTTCTGTTTAAAACTTGGATAGATGCCATAAGCTATTAATTTTCCCTAAGTCTGTGGTCCGAGGAGCCATGCAGAACTTAGGTTCTGTTTAACACGAATAGATGCCTTAAGTTGTTAATTTCCCCTAAGTCTGTGGTCCGAGGAGCCATGCAGGACTTAGGTTCTGTTTAAAACTTGGATAGATGCCGTAAGTTGTTAATTTCCCTTAAATCTGTGGTCTGAAGAGCCATGCAGAACTTAGATTCTGTTTAAAACTTGGATAGATGGAAATGGACCAATGGGTATGCGATGAGCATGGAACAAAACGTAGGCAGAGCTGTTTTCATTAATAATAATATCTTCTTAGATTATTTACATTCCATGAGCGAGGGACAGTTTTTTCATCTAAGTCTTCTAGGTGATAAGCTTCCATTCCGGCCACAGATGTGATGCGATACGGTCCTTCCCAGTTGGGTCCCAGCTTGCCCCAGGAAGGGTTCTTAGCGCTGTCGAGAATCTTCCTCATCACGAGGTCGCCTGCACTCAAAGGTCGCAGCTTTACATTAACATCATACCCCTGCTTTAGCTTCTGATGATAACAGGCCATATGGATCATCGCTTTTTCCCTTTTTTCCTCAGCTAAGTCTAGACTTTTCCCCAGTAACTCGTCATTGTTTTTTGGGGGAAAAGTGCTAGACTTCAATGTGGGGAAGCTGGTCTCGAGCGGGAGTACGGCTTCGGCCCCATAAGTCATTGAAAAAGGGGTTTCACCCATTGATCGTCGCGGTGTCGTCCGATAGGTCCATAAGACGTATGGTAGCTCTTCCACCCATTTCCCCTTTGTATCATCCAACCTCTTTTTCAACCCGCTCACTATGACTTTGTTCACGGCCTCGCTTGCCCATTTCCTTGGGGGTAGGCAGGAGTGGAATATCGGTTTGTGATTCCAAACTCGCAACAGTATTCCCTGAAGTTCTTACTATCAAATTGAAGACCGTTGTCCGAGATGAGGGTATGAGGAGTTCTGAAGCACGTAATAATGTTTTTCCAAATGAATTTCTTGGCATCCACGTCCCTGATGTTGGCCAAAGGTTCAGCCTCTACCCATTTGGTGAAATAATTGGTGCCGACCATTATGTACTGCTTATTCCTTGCTGCTTTAGGGAAAAGACCGACAATATCAAGACCCCACTGAGCAAACGGCCAGGGGCTAGAGAGGGGGTTAAGGACTCTTCCCGGTTGGTGGATATTTGGGACGAATCTCTGGCATTGATCACACTTCCTTGCATATTCCTGGGCCTCTCTCTGCATGTTCGGCCACCAGTATCCCTAGGTGAGTGCCCTGTGCGCCAGCGATCTTCCTCCTGTATGACTTCCACAAATCCCCTCATGTAGTTCTTCAAGCAAGGACTCGGATTCTTCTGGGCATATACATAATAGGTACGGCCCAGAATAGGAACGCCGGTATAGCTTGTGGTCTTCTGACAACCAAAATCGAGGAGCATTCCTCCGTATCTTCTCGGCCTCTAGATTTCCTTCTGGTAATGTATCGTCTTTGAGGAAGTTCATTATAGGATCCATCTAGCTGGGACTCTTTCTAACCTGATGGACCTGAGCTGTGTCTCTTCTAATTGAACTTGTCTGGCATAGATCCTCAACAAGGATCATTCGCGGCAGATCATGCGCAGAAGACGTGGCAAGAGTGGCCAGCGAATCTGCATGTGTGTTCCCACTTCTGGAAACATGCGTCAGATTGAAGGATTCAAAGTCTAACTGCAGGCGTTTGACTCGACCGAGATACTCTTGCATTCTAACATCTCTAGCTTCTAACTCACCCATCACTTGGCCAACGACCAATTTGGAGTCCGAAAATGCTTCTATTGCCTTTCCGCCCAATTTTTGAACCGTCATCATTCCTTGAAGTAAAGCTTCGTACTCGGCCTCGTTGTTCGTAGCCGAGAACCTGAGTCTTAGCGATTTTTCAATGGTAATGCCTTCGGGCGATATTAGAACTAGCCCAATTCCAGATCCTTTTTGGTTGGCCGCGCTGTCCATGTAGACTTTCCAAAGCAAGATCTCCCGTACTGAGATTGTGCCAACCGATTTTCCATCCATGTCTTCCTTCTCTGTTATTGTTTCTACAGAGGGTTTAGTGAATTCTGCGACTAGGTCCGCGAGGACTTGACCCTTGACAAAGGACCTAGGCATGTATTTAATATCAAAAGCCCCCAAAAGTGCACTCCACATGGCAATCCTTCCTGTGTAATCGGCGTTTCGGAGCACCGATCGAAGGGGAAGTTGGGTTAGAACAATGACCGTGTGCGCCTGAAAGTAATGGGGGAGTTTTCGCGTGGCATGCACCACTGCTAGAATTGCTTTCTCCAATGGTAAGTAGCGCACTTCAGCCTCATGTAATGATTTACTTACGTAATACATTGGTCGCTATATTCCATTGTCATCCCGTATCAGTACCAGGCTTACAGCATGAGGGGCTACCGCGATGTATGCGAACAGTACCTCGTCTGCCTCGAGGCTAGACATGATGGGTGGTCGCGACAAGTATTCTTTGAGTTGCTGGAAGGCCAGGACACAATCCTCCGATCACTCAAACCCTTTCCACTTATTTATTAAGAGGTTGAAAGGTCGGCATCGGTCTGCAAATCGTGATATGAATCGGTTCAATGTTGCGATCATGCCAGTGAGTTTCTGCACTTCTTTCGGATTCCGAGGAGCCTGTAGGCCATTAATCGCTTTGATTTGATCTGGGCTTACCTCTATTCCTCTGTGAATTACGATATAGCCCAGGAATTTCCCAGATCCGACCCCGAATGAACATTTGGAAGCATTGAGCCGCAACTTATGCTCCCTTAAGATGCCAAAGATGATCTCCAGGTCTTTCACGTGCTCGGACACCACCTTGCTTTTTACCACCATATCGTCTATGTAGACTTCAATAACCTTGCCTAGCTGAGGTTCGAACATTCTGGTCATTATCCTTTGGTAGGTTGACCTTGCGTTCTTTAGTCCGAAAGGCATCACCTTATAGTGGTAGTTCTCGATGGGTGTCATGAACGCCGTTTTCTCCTGATCCTCTAGTGCCAGTGGTATCTGATGATAGCCTTGGAAGGCATCCAGGAAGCTCATTCGAGGGTGACCTACAGTTGCATCTACCAATCGGTTAATTCGAGGTAGCGGGAATGGGTCTTCCGGGCATGCCTTGTTTAAGTCTGTGAAGTCCACACAGACTCGCCACTTCCCCATTTTCTTTCTTACCACTACCGTATTTGCCAGCCATTCGGGGTAAAAGGCTTCTTTGATAGCCCCTGCCCTTTTCAGCTTCGTCACTTCGTCTCTAACGGCACTGGCATGTTCTTTTAAGGGACGTCAGGGTGGTTGCTTCTTTGGAATGGAAGATAGGTTAACATTCAAATGGTGACAAATGAGACTAGGGTCAACCTCCGGGGCGTCGTAAGCGTCCCATGCAAACACATCAACATTTCTCCTCAAAAACTCGACCAGTTCCTCTTTCTCTTGAGGAGGCAACTCCGAGCCGACCTGGAAAAATCTCTCTGGGTCATCGTCAACGATAAACTTTTCCAAACTTTCACACCTTATCTCCTCGGTTGGCCTATTGACTTACCCTGCCGAGGTGGCTGGTTGCTATAAGTCTTCAAAGCCGAGGACTCGGCCTTGGACCAACGTGAGATGGCGGCCACCATACACTGCCTAGCCATAGCCTGATCTCCACGAATCTCTTCCACTTGGCCTCCGGACGGGTATTTTACCTTTTGGTGAAATGTGGAAGATACGGCTTCTAGGGCATGGATCCATTGCCTGGCTACTATCGCTGTGTAGGGCGAGTAGGCATCGACCACGATAAAGTCCACCTCCACCACCTCTAACCCGGTCTCAATGGGTAATCTGATCTGCCCTTTTGGTACAACTGTCTTCCCTTCGAAGCTGATAAGGGGAGAGTCATAAGCCGTCAAATCCTCCGGCTTTAAGTTCAGCCCCTTGTATAGATCAGGGTACATTACCTCTACTGCGCTACCCGGGTTTACCAGTACCCTTCTCACATAGAAAGCTCCGATTCTCAGCGTAACTACTAAGGCATCGTCATGAGGTTGGATAGTTCCCCTCTTATCTTCGTCCGAGAATCCTAATATTAAAGAGCTTCCCTTTTTGGACCTTTTAAATTTTCTTTCCCTGTCCTCGGCAGAGAGCCGAGCCACGGACAGCACCCTGGAAGGAAATGAGCCGGTTCTTCCTAGAGCGGCGAGGATGACGTGTATCGTCCCCATGGGGGTCTTAATGACACATCTTTTTGAGGCTCTTACATTGCCTGGCCCATATGACCGCTTGAGAGGTGTAAAAGGTGACGAAACTCTCCTCCTCGGACCAGTTGATCTAGGTGATTCCATAGATTCCTGCAATCCTCAGTGGTACGCCCATGGTCCTGATGATAGTGACAATACAGGTTCTGGTTGCGTTTCGAAGGATCTCCAGCCATTTTTCCTGACCATCTGAAGAAAGGTTCGTTCTTGACTTTCTTCAGAATGTGCTGCACGAGCTCTCTGAACACGGCATTAACTGTTTGCATGTTGCTTTGTCCAGCCTGTCTCGAAAAATCCCTTATCGGCTGATTACTATTATACCGTTCAGACCTATAATCATTCCCTTTAGGGGGGATGATCTTTTCCTTTCCCTTCCCCTGTAGTTGGTCCTCTTCCACCCTTTTGTATTTGTCAATCCTATCCATTAGTTGGCGAACGTTGGTGACGGGTTTACCAGTTAGAGACTTCCTTAGGCCATGCTCGGTAGGGAGACCACTTTTGAACGTGCTGATGGAGACGTCATCGTGGTTTTCATCCATTTCGTTATATATCTCCCAATATCTATCTGAATATGCCTTTAAGGTTTCCCCTTCGTGCATGGACAAGGACAATAATGAACTTAGGGGTTGAGGGACTCTGCTGTTTGTAATTTATGGGAACCTATGGAGCTCATCTTCAAGCTATTGAACCATCTCATCGCTACGGGTCCCAAGCTGGACGGAAAAACTTTACACATCAGAGCCTCATCTTAGGAATGGATAGCCATTCTCTGGTTAAACTAGCTTACGTGCTCTACGGGGTCTGCTCGGCCGTTATAGATGATAAACGTAGGTTGATGGAAACGCCAGGGTAACTTAGCCCCCTTTATCCTGCTCGTGAAGGGTGATCTGGAGATCTGATCCAATGCCTTGTTCATGGCGTCATTACCCAATCCCTTGCTAGATGGGCTCTCATACCTTCGTGCAGGGTGCACCTCCTTCTCGTAAGAAAAAGTTTTGCTCGGGGGAGTTCTCGACCTCCGTCTATAGCTGACGTCCTCCTCCTCATTAGAGGACGCATCTGAACTGGAAAGAGATTGCTTTCGCTATGCATGGCGTAGCTTTCTTTTCAGGTCTTCTATTTCTCGTTGCATAGCCTGATGATCGTTTCACCTTCGGGATACATGACTACCTATTTGGGTACAGCTTTGGCTAGTCTGGGTAGTATGTACGCTTCCCTCATGATTCCTTCCATTGCCCAGATTTGTTCCCGGGTTGGGAGGATTATTTTGCCGTTGAGAGCCAACAGGTTCCGTCAGTCAAGGGTCAGCTTGGTAGGGATTCTCCTGGTGTGGACCTAATTCTGCTATGCCTAACCGTCGTACTTGCCAACACTTAAGTTCTCCCCACAGACGGCGCCAATTGTAGGGACACAATTTTTTGGGGCCCAGACCCTTGTCGTTCGAAGTCTTGACCCAAAAATCCCAACACAATGAATGTTGTAGAGTATGGGTTAAAGAACTCTGTTTAAGTAAGTCTAAACAGTTTGTTGCATGCATTAAGGGAATAGATGAACAAAAATAAACGCCACTGTGTCGAAGAGTCCCCAGGAATGATAGGGCTCTAAACTTGATTAATGGATACAGATCAGTACAATATGATTTCTTTTAATGCTGTAGTATTCTCCTCTTTTTCTTGTCCCCTTCTCTTGGGGGACTTCTACATATTATATAGGCCCTTTCCAGTCATCTGGGTTTCACACTTGTTGATCATCCAAACCCCCACTTGAACACCTGTCCCATCAGACACCTCTCTCAGTTCTTTGTGAGTTACGGTAGCCAAGGTAGCACTATTCAGGGGTCTTCTCCACATTAATGCAGCCAGAGGAGTAGTTGTAATGCATTTAATGTGGTGGTGGCAGCCTTTGCTGAGATATTTCGGGTTTCCTTCCTTTTTACGTATTTAGAAGATGGGCTGTAGTGGCTTGGACGTGCCTTTGCTCCGGATTTTCAGTATCCGAGGAGAAATTACTTCTCGGACATGTTTTCTCTGCACCCATTGGGCCTGAATAAGGATTGCTTGAGTCACGCTGGCTCCTCGGATGGTCTGCGTCCTCGGACGAGCCTGGCCCAGCTTGTTATTCTGGGCCGGTCCCCAGAAAATTATATATTTTATTACTATTTAAATAAATATAATTTAAAATGTATAATAATTATTATACAAATTATTATAATAAATATGTATATATATTAATTATCACACAACAAAAATTATCACACGTTCTATCTTATTAAAAATTAAAAAAAAAATGATCATAGCTATTATATATTAAATTTATATAAGAATTTTAATATGTGACTAACTACATTTACTTTTCCCACTAAAAAAAAAAAAAAAGGTCGTTTACTTTTTTTTTTTTTTTTTAAATGATTAATTGGATGGTCAGATTGAGAGAACATAACCATACAAGTACACAGCACATTTCTATCACGTGCCATTCTTTGATTTGAAATCTAACCGTTGGATTTGAAAAGTGTAATGAAAGGTTTATTTTGGTAAATTATGGTCACAGTCAAGCGGTTGGATTTAGAGAAAGGCGCAGTCAATAACTTATTATTGAATATTACACCAACCAATAACATATTATTGAATTCATATTTTGAAAATCCAACCATTGGATCACGTTTTTTTATTTGTTCTTAACATGCATGTCAATTTTCATGCCAATCGGGTGTAATTTATCATTTGATCTTTAAACTCATCTTTTATACGTTATTTTAAATTACAAAAATTTGAATTTAAACAATTGATTGATGACATGATTATTAATTTTTGATCAACTTGAAATTTTGTATGCATAAAAAATATATGAAGACAATGTAATCTAACAGTAGATTTGTCAAAATTCATATCGAATTAATGAATATAGGGTTGGGTTCAAGTTACACTTGATATAACTCTAAAAAATGTTACACCAACCAATAACTTATTATTGAATTCATATTTTGAAAATCCAACCGTTGGATTACATGTTCTATATGTTATTAACATGCATGCCAATTTTCATGCCAATCAGGTGTAATTTATAATTTGATCTTTACACTCATCTTCTATGCGTTATTTTAAACCACAAAAACTTGAATTTAAACAATTGATTGATGATATAGCTATTAATTTTTGATCACCTTGAAATTTTGTAAGCAAGAAAAATATATGAAGATAATGTAATCTAATGGTAGATTTGTCAAAATTCACATCGAATTAAGAAATATAGGGTTGGGTTCAAGTTACGCTTGATGTAACTCTAAAAAATGTTACACCAACCAATAACTTATTGTTGAATTCATATTTTGAAAATCCAACCGTTGGATCATATTTTCTATATGTTCTTAACATGCATGCCAATTTTCATTTCAATTGGGAGTAATTTACCATTTGATCTTTAAACTCATCTTTTATGCGTTATTTTAAATTACAAAAACTTGAATTTAAACAATTGATTAATGACATGACTATTAATCTTTGATCACCTTGAAATTTTGTATGCGTGAAAAATATATGAAGATAATGTAATCTAACGGTAGATTTGTCAAAATTCACATCGAATTAAGAAATATAGGGTTAGGTTCAAGTTACACTTGATGTAACTCTAAAAAATGTTGCACCAACCAATAAATTATTGTTGAATTCATATTTTGAAAATCCAACCGTTGGATCACATTTTCTATATGTTCTTAACGTACATGCCAATTTTCTTGCCAATCGGGTGTAATTTACAATTTGATCTTTAAACTCATCTTTTATACGTTATTTTAAACCACAAAAACTTGAATTTAAACAATTGATTGATGACATGGCTATTAATTTTTGATCACCTTGAAATTTTGTAAGTATGAAAAATATATGAAGAGAATGTAATCCAACAGTAGATTTGTCAAAATTCACATCGAATTAAGAAATATATGGTTGGGTTCAAGTTACACTTGATGTAACTCTAAAAAATGTTACACAAACCAATAACTTATTGTTGAATTCATATTTTGAAAATCCAACCATTGGATCACATTTTCTATTTGTTCTTAACATACATGCCAATTTTCATGCCAATGGGGTGTAATTTACCATTTGATTTTTAAACTCATCTTTTATGCATTATTTTAAATTATAAAAACTTGAATTTAAACAATTGATTGATGACATGCCTATTAATCTTTGATCACCTTGAAATTTTGTATGCATGAAAAATATATGAAAATAATGTAATCTAACGGTAGATTTGTCAAAATTCATATTGAATTAAGAAATATATGTTGGGTTCAAGTTACACATGATGTAACTCTAAAAATGTTACACCAACCAATAACTAGTTATTGAATTCATATTTTGAAAATCCAATCTTTAGATTAAATTTTCTATATGTTCTTAACATGCATGCCAATTTTCATGCCAATTAGGTGTAATTTACTATTTGATCTTTAAGTGGGAAAGCGAAAAAAATAGAGGGAAATTTTGGGGTTGGGAAATTTAAAGGTCTATTGTGGCGGTCCAACCCGCCGCAAAAAGGGGTACATATTGCGGCGGGTCATTGACTCGCCGCTATATCTAAATTTAACGCCGCTAAAATAGGTCTATTGCGGCGGGTCATTGGCCCGCCGCTATAGTACGCCGCAAAATACTAGAGCTATTACGGCGGGCATATAGAATGCCGCAATAGATCACATGTACAGCGGCGAGCCAAAAACGCACTGCAATAGGCGACATATAGCTGCAGTTTTTGCACCCGCCGCAATAACTCGTTTTTCTTGTAGTGATTTACTAAACCACAATACATTAACACACAAAAAAAAAAAAAAAAAAAAAAAAAAAAAAATCAAAAGATAAGGATCTAAGAAGACCAACCTTTTGGGTTTGATTATGATTGGGAGAAAGAGAGAGAATGAACAATAGATGGAGATAAGGGTTTTTTTTATTTTTATTTTTATTTTTTATACTTTTCTTAGTGAAATAGGAGTGTTAATTTAGTGAGGGGGCAAGGGAGGGCGGGGATTGAAAAGAAATAAATAGGTGGGGCGCTTGTTTTTTAGTGAATGGGAGAGGGAGAGTGCTAGGGAGCTAGGGTTTTGTCTTTTCCTTTTTTTTTTTTAAAGATAAAAATGATATTGTGAGGTTTTCTTATTTATTAAAAAATAATAATAATAATAATAATAATAATAATAATAATAATAATAATAATAATAATAATAATAATAATAAGGCATGGCTAGGTTTGTTTTAAATCAACATTACTTTATTTATTTATTTATTTTTATAACAAAACTGTGTATTTCATTTATGACAACCACGCCGCTTTTTTTTGTTGCTGTCGTCACTTTGAAATATCATTTTTTATTAATTATTATTATTAATAAAAGATAGAAACACTATGAAATCTCACTTCTTGCATTTTTTTTTTTTTTTTTTTTTTACATCAAGTTTTCTTTTTTGATAAAAGAAGATAGATTATTTATTTATTCAATATCTCAATTTAAAATCGGAAAGAGAGATGAGAGACATTCTTCACATCGGCCAAAGCTTGAATGTGAATGTGACTTGTGGATGATTTAAGAAATGAAAATGTGGATGTAGTGAAGGGATTACTTACATGTACTTACGATTTTTTAGATTTTCAATGGGTCATAGACCCAACTTCAATGTAGACCATGTTTGATCAAATTTTGACCAAATTTGACCAAATTTTGCAAACTTTGACTACTCATTTTTCACAATCCAACCGTCTGATTTTTGTCATACTTAACAAACACCAATATATCACCACATTCTTCCAATCCAACGGTTAGATTTTGGATTTAAGTCTAGAACATTATGGACATGTGTCATTGTACCAACACATCAAGAAATTTTGATTTTTCACGTTCTCACAGTCCAACCGTTTGATTGAGTTCAAAGTTCATCAAAAAAAATATTTTATCACACTCTTTCAATCCAATGGTCAAATTTTAAATCTGATTATGGCATAAGATGGAAGCGTGTTGTTGTATCCACCTATTCTTTTTTATATTTACGATGGAAGAATGTTTGTCACAAATACTAACACCATTAAAAAAATATTTTTGGTATTTTTGACACATGAAAGCCATCACAAGTGTTAATAGTTCCGACAGTTTTTTCTTTGATCGTTGTAAATAATACTTTATCAGTGACGAATATTTTTATTCCGTTGCAAAAAGTAAGGCAGGAACACTTCCCTCCAAAAATAATCATATTTTCGACAAAAATAATCGGCATTTTTGACAGACTTATTTTGCTGTCACAAATGTTTTAATATTTGACGAGTAATTGTCAACGAAAGAAACTTGTCGTCGAAAAAGCTAGTTTTTCCAACGGCTTTTTGTAGTCATCGAAAAAGTTTTGTCGCAAATAGCAATCTTTTTTGTAGTGTCTATACCATGTTGAAAATTCTTCATAGTTTATACATTTTAAGGAAAGGAAAAATAGAGTGAAGAAAATGACATCAGGTGCTGCAGGCACTGAAGGTTCATTTGTTCCATCTTCAATCTGTTGCAACAAAGAAAGGCTTTGAGTGAGAACACATATAAAAGGAAGTTAATCATTGAAGGAGCAAAGCCTACCTTTTAAGCGGAATCATTTTTGCAAGTTCACAAACCCAAAATATCACTACTTTCGTCTTTGGATAATTCTAAAACAGTGAAAAACCACAAAATGTAATATTAGCAAAAAGAAATGAACACCACTTTGGAAAAGTGAGGACAATCTAAATTCCCAAAACGTGCCCTCCATATTACCGGTCAAGACATCCAAATGAACACTAATCAAATCACAAGTGCAGGTATCTATAATCAATTTGGAACAATTAGAGAGTTGGTTGCCAAGTATAGGTATATAATCACGTCTTTTATCTTTTACAAATCCCAAAAGAGGGAGAACCAGACTATTAAATCTAAAAAAAATACGAACCACGATTAAAAATTTAATACATGAAAAACTGAAACAGCATTCCAAATGCTTCTATATTAGTTTCTATTTTTACAGTTCCCAACTTCCCATTAAATATAAAATTAATTTTTTTTTTTAAAATTTTTTTTTTTCTTCTTGGTAATATGCACTCCCTTCCTCCTGTTGTTTCAGAGCAATCGAGGAAGGATGCCGCTGTTTTTATTGTTTAAGGAATGAAATTGTGTTTTATCAAAAAAAAAAAAAAAAAAAAATGTAAGCCGCTTTGAAATAAAACCCACAAAACCTATGGCATCAATGAATGGGCATATGAATGCATGTTCATGATATTAAAACAAGAAAATAAAAGAAACCCTAATCTAGCATATTAAAGACAAACAAACATGTGAATAGAGAAACATAAACTCAAAAAGCATACACGAAGGTTAAGACAGAGGCATATTTTGTGAAATAAACAAAGTAAAAGAAACAGAAAACTTAAAATTAGGGTTTTTGGGCACGAGTATTCGTGCGCATACATAGGCTATGCGTATGCGTACGCATACTTCGAGCCTGCGTACGCATGCAAAACACATGTGCACGTAGACAAACCTTAAACCCTAACCCAAAAACAAAAACGCAGAAAACACTTGAAAGCTTAAATCTAACAACCTAGCATGCTTAAGATCATACAACGAAGAAAACCTAAGCTAAACAACATGTCATAGACATAAACAAAGCAAAGAAATAGATTAAAACATAAACTAAAAGCAAAAATGAAAAGAAAAAGTTTAAAATGAATGCCTTAAAGCAAAAACCTTCTACGCTTGATTTTTTACCGTTCCCCATAGTCAAATCTATTCACAAATCAATAAAAATGTGATTAGTAATCTTAAACTCGAAGATTAAGGCCAGAAAAAGCCCTAATCAGATAAAATTGACTTATGATGTTTTGTAAAAAAACTCCCTCTTTGATTCACCCTTTCTATTAAATCTTAGTGTTTTCCCGTGGGATTTCTGTATGTTTTAAAAAATACCATGTATGGCTATTTATATTGTGAAAATGGGGTTTGGAACGGCTCCCAGACGATGTAGG
Organism: Quercus tomentella; assembly: GCA_028535165.1. Lineage (NCBI taxonomy): Eukaryota > Viridiplantae > Streptophyta > Magnoliopsida > Fagales > Fagaceae > Quercus > Quercus tomentella. The sequence goes on along the minus strand of JAPQVY010000089.1, from coordinate 20,488,643 downwards.
ATTCGTTCCAAACCTTAGTCTTTAATGTAGAAAACTTGTCTTTCATAGGTTTCTAAAACCCTACCTGCATGCGCAGACTCGTGCCTGTGTATGCAGGCTTTAAGGCTGTGTACGTAGGTTCATGCCTGCGTACACAGGCCGAGCATTTTCTTTGGCATTTATTTTCCAAAAATAGATTTTTTGCTCATTAAAAATTTATATTTTCCATTTCAACATCTCTCAAGTCAATTTGTAATCTGATTGGGCCCTAACCTTAGTTCTTAGAATTTCGGCATTATTGGGGAACGGGGGCCCGAGTCATAAGGGGTACAAAATGCGATATCTATAGATCCAGATATATTCCCCATCTTATCCATTAAGAAAGTTATTTGTGTGTCTCTCAAGGCTTCCCTTTCTTTCATGGACTTCATTAGTTCTTCTAAAGTTTAGGCTATAGTCAAGACTTGTTCTTCTAAAGATGTCATGTTAGTCATCATGACTGGCATGGTAGATGAACTAATAGAGGGAGGAGAGTCCCTAAGCTTGGAAGTAGAAATATTTTCTAAAAAAGAGAACTCAGAGCCATCAAGTGATTCATTTTCTTCATCAACTATGGGAGCTTCTTGGATTGGTTCCGATTTTTGAGACAAAGCTGGCTGAGATAGCATTTCTTTGACAAGGCTAGCTACATTTTTACTTGCCCCCTGAGTAGATGAAGCTGTTTGCGACTTTTGAGTTTCAGAAGTGTTGAAAACAGGTGAGGATTGAGGTATGGATGTTGTTTGAGTTTAGAATAAGCAAGGGCCTTTGTTCTTCCCCTTGTCATGGGTCTAGTATAGGAAGTATTAGAACTTGATGGAGAGCTTGGATTGATTGTAGGATTAACTTCACTTGTTCCAAAAAGAGGAGTGTTGATTCAAGTTGTCTTTGAAGCCATGGGGCATTAGAAGATGTGACAAGTTGATGAAGAAGAGATGAGAGGTAGAGATTGTCCTATTGGGCATGTTAGAAATTTGTAAACACAAAATTTCTCAAGTTTGAAAATCAAAAAATTGAAAATGCTTCACAAATATAATTTGTATTAATTGAATAATGAGTACAATTCTCTTTTTTTAATCCTTTTACAAAAGAATAATCCTCTGATTCGATATTCTTAGTAATCTTGACTCAAACAAGAAATCTTCTTTACTTTGACTGAAAAATGGATCGAACTTCTTCACAATGAATCTCTGGCTTTAAGCTTGTTAGAGATTTGTTATTCTTTAAGTTCTTCAAATTTCTTTGAATTTGAAGGATTTTGGGTTGAAATTCTTCGGGGTTTTAGAGGCTTGATCCATTGAACTTCAATGGATTAGGGCTTTTTGAAGTTTATGAAGGCTTTTGAGCTTAATTCCAATAGAACTTCAAGTCTTGGAAGAAGGATTTGAAAGAATCTCTTCGTGTGTTCTTGAGGTAGAATTTCTCTAAAGCTTTGATATCTTGAAAAAATTGTATAGAATAAGAGGAGGCATGCCCTCTATTTATAGTGGTTTCAAAGGATGAGTCTCACTTTAAATTTATCTCATTGAAGATAAGTAGTAGGTTCTAATTGGATCAAAGTTAAAAAGTCCCACTAGAATTTGTTACTTATAGATTATTATCTCTATTTTTACTTATTTTAATAGAGATAATTATTAACTATTATCATTCCAATTTAATTAGGATATTTATCTCTATTTAATTAAGATAATTATCATCTTTAATGACACATGTCTACACTTGATTTATTTAATTTAATGGCATATTAATTTAGAATTTGTCACTAAATTTTGATGTGGCATTTTATAATTGACTTAATATTTTGCCTCCTACAGGGACATAATAGTTGAAGAAGGCATTCTATTGCAATTTGCTTCTTGGTGGCCGTTGGTTGAAAGTGTAGTCTTCTTAGGTGTAAAATAAGAAGGGGAAACGAAATTTGGTTGATTGGAAGGAAACAAGAACAAATCCTACATCATTCAAATTCTTCATTTCTCTTTGTCTCACTGTCTCAAAAGGGGGATATTTATTCATGTACATTAAAAGAACAAATAAGATACAAAATGAGTACATAACCACACAAAAAGCAATGTAGAGACACATTAGAATTCAGAAGAAAAAGAGTTAGGTGATGCTGAGTCAGCATTTTCAAGTGCACTTGTTTGAATTGTTTTAGATTTAGATATTTGAGTTAGATTTGGTTTTAATTATGGTATTTGGTTTTTATTAAAAAAAAATGGTATTTGTATTAGATTTGGTTTTGTTTTAGATAATTGGGTTAAATTAATTTTTGGTATCTGCCTATGGTGTTTGTCATTAGATTTGTAAATAGAGTTATGTTTTGGGTGTTTAGTAATCTTTTTATGATTAAAATTTTAAATGAAAGTTTAGAACATGGTAAATGTGTATTTAAATATTATTAAAAATAAATTCTTTCTAATAAACATAAATAAAATGGTTCACACACATATTGCGAGTTAAAAAGCAATTTTATATAATGGCAATGGCTAACAATATACGCAATACTGGTTAAATAGTTTACAAGTTGATGAGGATAATTTTTGGCTGATCAGCATGGGGTGATGAACCTCCCTAACAACCCCAAAAGGGATGACCAACCCTAAGAGGGATGACCAACCCCAAAAGGAACGACTAACCCGTGGACCGACAGATTAGGCAATCCCTAATCTCGACGACCAGTCCCCCTAGGGTTTCCTTAGGGCTTGCATAGGGCCCACTCACACATCCTTGCATATAAATTACTTGTGTATCACGACCAAAGGCCTTACCACGCAATCAGATCTCTTATATATGGAAAAGTGATATCGAGTATCTTAGGACCCTTCTCTCTACAAGGAAATGCCCTCGTATCAAGGGATTCAGGTCAACTCTCTACCACTATATAAACCACAAAACTTACCCCTCTTGAGGTACGTGAATTCTCCCTATCTCTTGCACTCTTGAGTTTTTGGAGATTCTTCTATCATTAACTTAACATATGAAGGGTCTTTGGCCGGTACCCCATCGGTGCCTTTTGATTGGTTCTTCTCTTTTGTTCTTTAGGTACACCTATTGGCACGTGTGTGGATGAACAACTCATTGACGATTTTTGTGCATCATCAGTTGGCGCTGTCTATGGGAACAAGAGATAAGCCATATCGTCGTTTCAAAGACAAAAATTTGTACAGTCCTGACACGATCAATGGCCACCACCAACCAAGAGACCAAAAACCCGCCCAACACATTGGAAAGGCAGGTGCAAACCCTCGCCGCGGTGATTGAACGGCTCACTCGGCGGAACCACGAGTTGGAACGACAGTTGGAGCAATGGAATGATTGGGAGCCAAACGATTAGAATGACGGGCAATAAAGGGACGAACGTGACAACGATCGTCCCCCGACGAATGATCACGAAGAGAGAGACAACCAAGAGGAAAGCAATGCCGTCAGTAGACGGGACCAGCAGGATACCGGTCATCCCTTTGAGCCGAAGGTCGGCACGTTGTGCATGACGCAAGAGATGTAGACGATGAAAGAAAAAATGGATATGATGATGAAAACAAAATTTAAAAAAAAAACAATTTAAAAAAAAAAAGAAAGAAAGAAGAAAGATGGAAGATACTTACTTCGATGAGTTGTTTCTTCGTGTGCAAGATTCTCTACAGAAGGTACTGGGTCGAGTCCCCAAGCAGCTAGACGACCAAAAGTCACTAGGCTGTGGAAGGATCTCTCAGGGAAGGCACGGACTTGATCAATACGATCTAAGTAAAATTTGTCCAAACGTGGACAAGTAATAGCTGCATCAATAAAAAGTAAAAAAAAAAAAAAAAAAAAAAAAAAAAAAAAAAAAATTGAAAGAAGACATACCTTCAGGATGAAGGCAACCTAAGGGGCTGGTAAAAGGAGGGAAGGGGGCATTATTCACATCAACTAGGTCCTTAGCCCAATTTCCAGAAATTAAAAAAAAAAAAAAAATTCAGTTTTCCAAAGCCTGTCAGATTAGTTACGGCCCTTTATCAAACTAAATTGAAGGCCCCTAGACGAGAACTAGTAAAACCAGCGGAGTTTTTTTTTTATTTTTTATTTTTTTTATAATTTTATCTCTGAAGGCTTATAACAGTTAAGGAACTCATCCATTGTGATTGGACGATTCCCTTCCAGTGCCTCACGCCATAATACTTACATGGCAACTATCGTCCTCCAACCATTGGGGTTGAGCAGGTTAGGTCTAATACCCAACCTATGGAGAAGGCCTCTACAAAAAGAATTTAAGGGAAACCTAAGACTTGCTAAAAGATAAGATGTATATACTCCTAAACCAGAAGAAGGAGAACAACAACATTCTTCTTCATTAGGTAGACGAGGCTTAAACTCCCTAGGAATTTGGTACCTATCTACAAGAGTTTTTAACTTATGCGCGTCTAAAGTAGACGCTACCTCAGGGGCACAGCTATAAATTACATTTTCCTCTTCTTCTTCATCCTCCTCATCTTGAAGAGGATTGGGTGGCCTTCTGGACGAGCTAGCCCTTGCTCCAGAAGCCATCCTGCGTTGCATTTCCTAGAATTCCTCTAAAGGAAAACTAGGAACCCTAGACGAATAATGCTCTTCTAAGGAGCTACTACTACTACTGCTTGTGCTACCCTCACCACTCTCATAACTACCTTTACTTCCAGAAGACACGTCTTGATACTCGTTTATCGCTCTCTCTAGGCTACTACTAGATGAAGACATAATTGATTGGAAGAAAGATTAAGACAAAAACCTAAGGATGAGAAGAGGAAATACCTAACAAGACTAGAAGAACGAAAACTGGATGATGCTCTTGGACGAGATGGCAGAAGAGAAATTATGAGAAAGGTGAAGGGTAAGAGAAAGAATGCACATATTTATAGGGCCCAGAGGTGAGGTCAATGAAACGACATGAGCCATCTAGGAAGTGACACATGGCACTTTCTTTGAAAAATTGAATCGACGTGACGAGTCAACCAACGAGATTATGACACGTGGCATAATTTGGAACAGTCTAAATTTGACCAAAGTAATAATGGCACGTATCAAAACTCAACAGCACTCTGGACGACCCTTGGATAAGGAGGCAACTAATGGGGAACTAAAAAAATTAAACCATCTTTAACTCGTCCATAAGAGTTGTCCAAAAGCTAAAGGCCAACCATTCAAGAAGATCATCCATAAGCAGAAGGTCGTCCGTGGACGTAAGGGTTGTCCATGAGGAAAGCGCCTGGATGATCTTCCAACACTTGGGAAATTTCCAGTAGTGGATTTACCTATATAAGTTTAAGATTCAGACCACGTGGAACTTTGAAATGCGAACAAGGTCTTTATTTATTGCCATAACTTCCTAATAAGTGCTTAACTTCCAATGGCAGTTATAGAAGATAAGATTGAAAATCCTAACTTTTATAGCTGTTGTGGAAGTTATGTTGGAACTTTCTAACTTCCACAAATATTGGGCAAGTTACTAAACAAGTAACCACTCCAAGGCTCTCTATATAAGGACTCATTCACATCAAATCGAAGTAAGTTTCCACTATCCCAAAAAGTTGGAATTCCTGAGTTCTAGAAAAAACTAACTTAAGCATCGGAGGGTTCTTGGCCGGTTCATCCCCGGTCACCTTTGATTTGGTGTCTTTCTTTTCAGTTTTTTCAAGTGACCATTAGCCCATTGAAGCCCGGAGCATTCAGCCCACTAATTTTCTATGCATCATCAACAAGCATATAAACCCATAAAATTATGCAATTAGGTTAGGATGTTACAAAAAGGATCAGTCTCATGTTCCAAGCACTTGTTCAGATCAACATCCCGAACGATGGAGTGAGCAGTGTCCACTATATAATCCTTATCCTTCACCAAAAAAGGAAGAGGATAAGGGGCGACAGGGCCTTGGGAAGTCATAAGACCTTTCCCAATTCCGTGACGAGGAGCGTCAGCAACAACCTCGCGTGTCTCCAGACGAGTGGATGAGCCACTAGCACCTTTACCCGACGATTGAACATCGGAGGTGTGCTTCCTCTTTATGGAGACATGATGGGATATGGCCGACGATCCCCCACCTTAAGCCCTCAAGGTAGCAACCTTTTTGATCTCCTCCTGCCTATTCTTTGCAGCCTGTTTGTTCTTTAGGGAATCCATCTCTAAAATTGATGAGTGGGTTAGAAAGTGCACAAATTCAAACTAAAACAAAGTAAAGTGACAAGCAAAAACACTTACAAACTCTCGAGAAACGATCCAATCGTTAGGCTTCCTTAGAATGGATGGGTCCACCACAGAAAGCATGAAGTGTGTCTAAATTGACGAGCTTCTTCCAAGACCTCTCCTCAAAGGGTATCTCAAAGACTCTTTCCAAGAATACCTCTTGCTCAGGAAGGATCGTTGGGCACACTATGGCTGAAGCAAACAAGAAGAATACATTAGTCAAATAAAAAGTGTAAACCGTCGACCCAGACAGTCTCGATGAATCACCAGACTTGTTCAAGAGTCCCTGAAATTGTCATAAAAAGACCTTATGTTACCCCACTTGTCGGGATGACACACCCAATTGACCTATTGCACGAAGAATAACCTAGCCTTCCACTGACGATTAGAGTCAGGCATATTAGATATCAATCTCAAGGCAGCCCAATGATACATGAAGTTGTAAAAGACCTTGGATCAAGGGATCTCTTGGGGTTTGTAGCAGTAGAAAAACTCTTCTAAAGTTGGGGAGCGATGACCTCCACTAAGCTGACCCCATAACACTTCAGTCCCAATGAAGATCCTCCAAGCATTTGGGGCTATTTGACTAACAGACATGCCCAAATAAGAAGCCAACCAATGATGCGAGGTAGATAGGGGCAGACGAAGCCCTGCTACGAAGGCGGCCTTGTAAAAACCTACATCTAACGACCTCCCATCATAGCATTTCTCCCCTGCGTCGCCTTTCCTAATGGGACATCATCAGGTATTTAGAAGTGAGGCCTCAGCCTACTAAAGACCTCACCATTCATGTCGACTGGAAAGTCATGGATGGACCAGTCGTCAGGAAGGAAAATCTCCTTAGGACGTCACCTAGAGGGACTAGCTTCGTCAGAAGGGGGATTAGATGTTGACTCCCTATCAGAAATTGACGAGCCCTCTGACATGAACTCAAGCTTAAGACTGGACAAATCGTCATCAGAACCTATATGGACTGACGGCGTACGATCACTCGTCACTTCACTATCTTCAGACATCTCTCACCTACAAGCGACGAATGCAAACTAAGATTCTACTCTACCTCATAAGTATGTAGCTAACAATGAAGAAAGACCAAAAAGGCAAAAAGAAAATATACATATAACCAACGAGTCATACCTAGAATAGATGAATGTGAGAAAACCAACAAAATAGGAGTACCAACGAATGAGCTCTGAGATCATAAATGGAAAATGTTCAAATGGTAAGGACAATAATGGCATTGGTCTATTTATAGGGTGGTCTGGCATGGAAGACGAAGTGTCGCGATGTTTGGCTCTTTAATTAGAAAGTGACACGTATCTCTAGCCCTGATAGAAGAACATAATTACCCCTATTTATGACGCGTGACACTAAGGCAAAGCATTTATGACAACTCCATGACCCATTGGCCATCCCGAGGACTCACGGAGTAGGGGGCAACTAATGAGGATAATTTTATCTAATCAGCATGGGGGTGTCGATCCTCCCTAACAACCCCAAAAGGGAAGACCAACCCTAAGAGGGATGACCAACCCCAAAAGGGATGATCAACCTGTGGGCCGACGGATCAGGCAATCCCTGATCCCGACGATCCGTCCCCCTAGGGTTTCCTTGAGGCTTGCGTGGGGCCCACTCACACATCCTTACATAAAAATTACTTGCGCATCACGATCAAAGGCCCTACCACGCAATTAGATCTCATATATATGGAAAGGTGATCCCGAGTATCTTGGGACCCTTCTCTCTACAAGGAAATGCCCCCGTATCAAGGGATTCAGGTCAGCTCTCTACCGCTATATAAACCACAAACCTTACCCTTCTTGAGGTACATGAATTCTCCCTAGCTTTTTCTCTCTTAAGTTCTTGGAGATTCTTCTATTATTGACTTAACCTTTGAAAGATCTTTAGCCGGTACCCCACTAGTGCCCTTTGACTGGTTCTTCTCTTTTGTTCTTCAGGTACACCAATTGGCACATGGGTGGATGATCAACTCACTGACGATTTTTGTGCATCATCACAAGTTATGGACAATTATTGAATACTTTGGGAGTACTATAAATGTGTACTTCCCCTTCTTACATAAATTGCAGGTCCCACCATGAATTTAATTAGTAAGACCCATAACTATGTGAGAGGGAAGAGTATGCATTTATAGTACTCCGGGAGTATTCTATAACTACCCACAAGTTACAATACAATTCAAACACTTCACAAAATTGGCTTAAACCAATCGCATGTTTTACACATATTTTTAAAGTTTTCAGAAACTTCTTTTTTTCTTTTTTGAGAAACGAAACTAATTTAATAGAAGGCAAGTATACATATAATTTTAAGAAATGAATACACACAGAAAGGGAGAGAACATGATACCATTGTAAGAAGAGCTTTTGCGACCGGGCGATTCACTCGAAACACCAAGTCGTGCTATCTAATTTTCCAAACACTACTCTACTTGGTGTGTTTAGCTCTCATGGTTGGGAATCTCTTTGTGAGATGTTCTTGCGTGTTTATACAGCAGTTTTACTCCAACATACACGCAATCGATACCTCTATTCCTTAGTTTACTACGGTATTCTGAGGAACACATATCGTAGTTACACTAGACCTTATTACCAATGTACTACATATCCCTAGGGTAGCTCATCTGAACTATCCTAGTCATCCTTGTCTCTGTTCTATATCTCGAGACGAGCTGGCCTCACACTTTTGTAAGCATCCTATATTATGGGGTGATACTCTCAACTTCACCACCCATGACCTTGTGAAGGGTCTAAGGATCCTTAATATGGTGATGATCTTTGTAGTCACTCCACGGTCTCACTAACACAATCACTGAGCCTTGTGCTCATTTTCTTTATTTTCTCTTAGAGGGTCGCTCTATGGACTTTACTTCACACATGATAGTATCTATGATAGATATTTATCGAGACATTGCTACACGTGATAAGCTAATCTTTCCTTCAGCTATCACACGCGTTCTCACACACCTGCACGTACCTATTCCTTCTACCCCTCTCTTTCCTATCATGGGTGCTATTAGTCAAGAATCTATGTGGAAGAGCGATGCATAACTGGTGGCCAAGGCCAAGCGGCCTCGTTAGGAGTCTACTTCCACCTAGTAGGAGGAGGCTACTTTCCGAGCTATTGAGGATGCTACCTTTGCCTCTCGACCTTCTTCTTTGTTTGGTCCATCTTATTCTTTTAGAGTAGAGGCATCACTTGCTATTATCTTGGATTAGCTTCGGCACATGCGAGCTGATTTTGGTAGTCGTCTTGACCATCTTTCTAATGAGATGTGTCAGATGAACACTAGGATTGGTTGTATCGCTTGCCGACAGTCTCGCCTTGATGGCTTTGTCCCTTCTCTCGGGCGTGATCCTTTCGTCAAGTCTTCGGCTAGTGGAGATGATGATGATGACGCTGATGCTTCTAGATCTGATTATGATGACGAGATGATCGTCTCTTAATGATTCACCCTTTGTCACTCGTGACAAAAAAAGGGAGTAGTTTTGGTTATGAGAGGGTAATCTTGTTAATAGGGGGAGAGCTAGACTAGTGATAGGAGGAGAGTGCTTTTAAGATATGTAGTGAGGTTTTGTTGTATAGTTCTCACTACATGTACCTTGGTCTTGTGACCTTTTTACATACATTGTATTTCTCTCTTATATATGATGATGATGTATGTTGTTCCCCTTTATCTCACATGTGTTGTTTCTTTTCTCTCTTTATACACATGTTTCTTACTTTATATAATTTGTCTATTTTTCACACTCGATTCCTTGATGGATCTTGCTTAGTGTTTTAGCTAAGACAAGTTGCAAGTCTTTCATACTATGATCTCTCTTCTTGCAAAGTTTTTCAAGAGTTCATTGTATTAGTTAGACTTATATACTTTTTGTGTAATAGTTATGAAGATTTTTGTTTTATACTTCATTCATAATTATGCTTGTGGTTTTGTCACGGATTGCCAAATGGGAAGATTATTAGGGTCATATTTTCTATGTAATTGGCTATTACTTTGACAAAAAGTCCTTTACTTGTAACCAAGAAGAATGATTCAAGAAACAAGTGAAGAAACGCTGTTTCATTAAGTCTCGACACAAGCTTGACACTAGCTACTGTTTGGAAATTTATACCCTGGTTGATAAAATTAACAAGTTTTAAACCAAAGTTATTAATTATATTTATTCTGAATAAACCTTGTTAAAACAAACAAACATCAATATCATGCACAGCGAAAAAGTAAATAAGACAAGATACGATGACCTAGAAAAACCAATGAAACAAACTAGTTTCACACTAAAAAAAACATGGGGGGAAACTTTCCCGAAAAGCAATCCACTATAATAAAAAGAAGTTTCAAATCTAGTACAAAACCTTTGTTCCTAGACTCTACAATCCTCGTAGATGAACTTACAGTAGAAACCTTTTACCGCTTCAAAACCTGTGAACTCTTTAATATATGAACGCCGCCCTTTTGCACGGATCCCAGTACGTGACTAACTAATAATACACGACTCTTAGTACGTGACTAACTCCAGCAACTTGAAGATGTTGTTGGCTGCAAAGTTCTTCACTTCATCAACAATAAAGATCAAGAAGCACTTGGTTACAAAACCTTAAGGTGCAAAGACGCAGTAGCTTCTTTCAGAGAGAATAAGACATTCGGTCACTTTTTGCATGTGTTCTCCTTGTATTCTCATCTATGACGGCCTTTAAAATAAGCCTTATATATGTCTAGGGTTGTAAGAAAAGAAAACTTACACATACATGACAGCATGGGCCGAAAATCAGATCTGAAAATTTTGATTTCGTAGATCTCGATAGATACTGTATCTATTGAGTAGCTGTCAAGACCTCGATAGATATATCTGTCGAGCTATCTGTCGAGTTTTAATGAACAACACTTCTTCACTTATTTCTTGAACAGATTTGCATGGCTTCAATACTAGACTTGAACTCTTGTTCCTTGAAGTACTTAACCCATCCTAGATCTACCCAATTACAAGTAAAGTGCGTTTTGTCAAAGGATTAGCCAATTTACAATAACATATGTTCTAACAAGTTCCACATATGTCCTAACAGCTACTATCGAGGATTAATAGAGAAACTCGACACAAGCTTGATCTGTTGAGAATTACGATTTTAGAAATCTCAGATCTGAAATTCAGCTCATGTTGACTTGAATGATTAAGGTTTCTCTCTCTACAACCCTAGTCATATATAAGGCTTATTTTAAAAGTCATAAAGTACGGAAACAGAGACCTAAAACTCATATACTCTGTGTGAAGCTACTGTGTTTGTACGCGTTAGGGTTTTGTAACCAAGTTCTTCTTGATCTTCAACATTTATGAAGTGAAGAACTTTACAGCCAACAACAATCAATCAAGTTGCTGGAGTTAGTCACATACTGGGATCCGTGTAAAGGAGTTAGTCAAATTGGAGATTTGTGCAAAGCAAAGAAGTCTGCTACAAGATCAAGTTCAATTGGGTATTGAAGCGAAAGTTCAACTGTAGATTGATATTTTGGGATAGGCTAAGGTTGTAATAAGATTTTTTCATACTTGTAACCACTTGATTATTGATTAATGGATTCTTAGGAGTAGTAATCTTAAATTCACCCTGTGAGGTTTTTCCCATTCGTCGACAAATCACCGAGTTATTTATTTTCCGTTGCATATTAGTTATTTGGTGATTTGTTGGTGTCTCTACAATTTATATGTAATTTGAGCTAATTAATCAACTTAGATAATTGAATTAATTAACAAAAGTCAATCTTTTTTAACCCAACACTAGGAATCTGCTTTTCTTAATGAGGTACTGTTGGGCAACATTTGTTCTAATATTACTGCCCATGTCTCTATGTATTTGCGTTTGGTGTGACACATTTTTATTATTATTATTATTATTTTGAAAATAAAGGACTTCTACCTATACCGAGTTTTCTTCACTTTTCTCTATCGACAAATGCTGCCTTTATTGACAAACTATGCCAAGTTTTCTTCATGGGTGAGTCACAATGGTCGCCCCCACTCCACCATCTTGTTTAGCTAAAAAAAAAACCTACGCTGCCTCTTATTTTTTTACCCCTTCAGGTTTCTTCAAATCTCATATCTCATATCTCCATCTCTTCTTATTTCATTTGTTTGCTTTTTTTTTCGCCTTCTTTTCACACTCTCGCTCAATCTGGTCTGCTACTTCTCATCGTATTCGTATCATGCATGTCCACACATTGATATGATATCCACCAAAAGCTATGTAATCTTTCAAAGTGAGACAAGCCTTAAAACACAAACCCAATCCATTCCTACCATAACACAATCTATAATATGTTATTTTTACAGGCAATCTTACAAGGAAGAAGAATAGTATATGGAACATTACAAACCAAGAACCGACAGTAACATAGATTTCAAACCGTCCCTTTATTTTTATGTACAAAGAGAGAGACTAACAGCAGAAGCCGATAGATCAAATCGCACTGCACTTTCATGTTTCAACCCGGATACTCACACAAGAAACATAGAAGTATAAAACAAACTACCAGAGCACTCTGTAGTTTCGGTAAAAAGACCACATAGGTTGCAGAATTGCTTGAGAGGAATCATATGACGGTGAGAGGAGACAAGACAAGTTCAAATTCAGGTGCTACAACTACAAACCTTTAGAACTGAAGATGAAATTGTAATATGTGAACACATAATACGTAATGTAGAGCTTGTGGGGGATGAAAGTTGGATCTAGGACAAAGACTTACAAGTACCATGGTAATGCTCTGGTTTTATCAGAGTACAGGAAAGTTTTCCTAACGATAATAGGTCTCAATAAAAAGTAGGTAATGGGGATAAGAGAGGCATACACGACCTCAGGAAGCCATGAATTTTCAGTCAAGACTGACCTTGTGCCTTCTATATAAGCAAGGACCAAACAGATAAGGGACAATTCAGTTAAAACCAAGGAAAACATTATTGGGTATGTGACACGGGTAGCTTTTGCTAAAAATGGATAGGCAAAGTTGGCAAAAATTGAGACAGATGAAAACCCAAAAGCCAAGGAGTCATATATCAGAAAGTTTGTGAAAATGTTGTCTTTGCTTAAAATTGCCAAACCATTGTCGTTGTATCCACCAGGTACTTGGAATGCTGCTGCGAAGGTGACAGTTGCAATGATTGTGGCAACCAGTAAATTGAAGTTTGCCATATCCTTAATATCATCTTGCTTATCTTCTTTGGCTTTCTTGTCATTTTCCTCTGAAATATGGGCTGCACTACTGCCCTCTGCAGGCTCTTTCCTCACCGTTTCTTGCGCAGTCGGTCTGTCAACCATTCTTGCCAATTTCCTTAGAACGTTATGTCTCTTCAAATTTGACCTGATTATCCTCTGCAAAAGTGTATAGAAGCAAACGTCACTGAGGAAAGCCTAAATTTTGTAATTTCCCTTCTGGACACATGCATGGTTTTCCACTAGCATTCTACTTCATGCTTCACCGATCAGTCTGCTACTCGGCCATATATTCTTCTTCTTTTTCTTTTTTTTTTCATTGTGAAGTATAACCAAAGTTTAAAATGAAAACAAAAATAAGACACGACATAGTGCAGTGGGTGGAGCATAGACTGGAATACCAGGACCAACTAATATGCTTTATGATACTAGATTAAATTGTGTTAGAAGTATTGGTTAAAATGATTAAATTTACCATATTCCAATAATTTAAGCTTTTGGGACAATTGGTAATTTAACATGGTATTAAAGCATAAGATCCTGAATTCAATTCTTGTCTCCTCCACTTTACCTCACATTTACAAATTCCCTTAGTAAATGGTTGACTTCATTATGAGTTACTATAATTATTTGTCAATCCAATATGAATGGGAATAGGGATGACTTCCTTTAGGGATTGCAGAAGCAGCCATTTCTTTCTATATCAAGATTTAGGATCATAGTCACGTCAATTTTAGAAGCTCTTTCAACACATTATTCTTTACAAAGGAATTCCAGAGGAACGGATTATTTAATGCAAGAGTTTTCCTTTGGTAGAACTTTATAATTTTGCATTTTAATGTCTATCTCTACCTAGATATACATGGCTTACCTTTTCATTTGACATCAGTTTATCATCTGAATCAATAATGTCGAGAATAGTCTCCCCCGCGTTGTTCGGATTCCCCCCGACTGTCCTGACATCTGCCAGCATCATTAATACTGCATAATGCCCATTTTTGGCAGCTAGATGAAGTGGCGTGTTTCCTTCATCATCTTGCTCATTCATGAGATCCTTAAAAGCTAATTTCTCCACAAAAATTTTAACCGCTTCTGTATTTCCATTTTCTGCAGCAAGATGAAGAGCTGTCCTATGTCTGTTGTCCAACAACTCACAAGCATATGGACATTTTTCAATTAATATTTCCATTACCTCAACATGTCCTTTCTTAGCTGAAACGTGAAGAGCACACATGCCTTCCTTGTCCTGTTTGTAAGCAAGGGAATTTTCTTTGTCCAAAAATAGTTTTACTAGTTCTACCTCACCAAAGTGTGCAGCATAATGGAGAGGAGTCCAGCCAAAGTCATCTGCTTCCGAAATTGGCTTCCGAAATTTGTTTAAAATTTTCCTCACAAAATCTACAGAGGGGGAGAGAAAATCACGTTGCCAAGGGTTAGCTAAAGTTAGATAGTGTGTTGATGAATTGTTCAAAATATTTTTGGATTCTTTATTTTCACATTTCAATTCATCAAGAGAGTACATACTGTACGATTTCCTGTTTATAAGCTAGTGGTGGAGAAAATTGGTTTTGGTGGAAAAAATCTGTCCTTGAACACCAAGTCAAAATATTAATTACCAGAGAAAATTATATGATTAGTTAACGAATCAAGGGATTGATTGTTAGAGAAAATCGTGAGACTGGAGTAATCAATATGCAATTCAAATTCAAATTATTATTTACATTAGTGTGTAATCCCAATTATAATTATGAATTTGATTATAATGTATTATCAAGAAAAGTGAATGAGAAAATATAACTACTTAGACTTTGTCTTTTGGACATAGGCCATAAGGCCAAAACGTAAACTTTTATGGATTTTCTTCTGTTATCTTACTCACGTTATCACAAACTTTTACATGTTAATAGAACAGATTGATCAGGCCTTACTTGAATCTCTCACTCACATGATTTTCCTCTTGTCGGTGATTTCTAATATGATCGCCATTTCAAATATCTTTCACTATCTAACTCCTTTTTCTTCAAATCTTTAATAAGAAATATTACCAATTTTTTATGCATATTAGTATGTTTTCATTTTCAGCTCTTCCTCCTTGTATCTTGCTTCATAGCAAAAGATTTCATCACATTAAATTATTGTGACATCTTCATAAGAGAATTTTGTGTGGATCATTTCTCATTGAGGGGGAGAGTTACCATTTTAATGGAATTTTTATTCTTATGTGCCATTGAGGCACCTACATTGATTCATACCAAGTTTCAATTTTGTAATTTTGTTGGGTAATTTTCATGTTCTCCAAAACAGTGCAAACTTTAAAAGAAAAATTAAGCTTCGGATTCAATTTATGTAAATTGTGCATTTCATCAAAGAATATAGCACAACTTGAGGGGCAGGGCTGGAAAGTACAATTCAATCTTCCATGTCATTCAAGACAAAATCAAGACATTAACTACATAAGAAAATCATGGGATTAGTTAATGATTCAAGGGATTGATTACTAGAAAAAGTCGTGAGATTTAGGGGTTTATAGCCAACCCACCAATCCGCCAAGACCGACCCAATTCAACCCACTCTGCTAGATTAGGTCAGTTTTTAGGAGTTGGTGGATTGGATTGGATTGGATTGTTGATTTTTTTTACGGTGGGCCGGGTTGTGTGCAAGTTAGCAAATTCACAAATCCACCTAACTTGACCCAACCCCCCTAGATTTAATAAATATTTAAAAAATATATTTTATAATTTAATTATTTACACATTTGTTTATCAACTGAGTTGATATGAAATTATTTGATATCTTACTAACTAAATGAAATGTCATTCAGTTTGATAATTTGTGCATGGTGGTGCTATTACTTAGAATTTTCATATGATAGATGCAGCAAATAAAACTATTTGGTTTGATTATTTGTGTTTGTTTGAACTTTTTTTTTTTTTGACAAAAGTGGTAGATGTTTGTTTGAACTTTAAAGTACTAATAAAATAGTTTGTGTTTGTTTGATCAGATTTGTATTGATGTTGTTCTAATGCTCAGTTAAAAATTAAAATAATTGTTCAACCCATGGGTCCAACTTGATCCAAGTGGGTTGCTTGGACCCCTGTGATGGGTTTAGTCGAATTTTTTCCAACCTGACTATGTTGATCAGATTGAAAAAGCTCCTCAACCTGACCCAACTTAGTCCATGCACTCTCTAATGAGATTGAAGTAAACAATCAAATTATCATTGGGTTTAGTGTGTAATCCTTGTTATAAATATGAATTCCATTGTAATGTAATACGAAGAATTGTAGTTATTTGAGCTCTTGTAATTGCATAAATCATCATATCTTCCTCTCCTGTCTTCTCTTACTTTTCTCTCCCTGAATGTGTGCATATGTGAGTCCAATTCATCTATTTAGAATATGTTGATGTGAAATTATTTTTATTGAAGTGTATAAAGGAAAGATTTTACACATACAAGATCGACTTATGTCCTTGCCATCGATTCCACTTGATAATGTTCGCTGTACCACAAAATTTAGCTTGTGTTTTATTATGAAGTTGATGTGCATTACTGATCAATATATTATGCACCTGAAAATTGAAATTATTCAGGAAAAAAAAAATTGTGGCTATGCTTTTATTATGTTCACAATTGGGGAAAAAAGTTTCTTAATTGAAAGATATAACTAATAACGGGAACAAATAAAAATAATATAATTCATCCAAGGAGAGAGTGAAATTGCATCCCAATGGATCAGGTGAATTACCTTCTTTTGTGATTTTGAGTTTCTTTGTTTGGTCGAAAATTTCCTTAGGGATCTTCGTTTGATAAAAGCTATCTCTCAGGGCAAATAGATGATCAACAAGAGACGAACGTGCATCTCTTAGGAATGAAACAGCATGAGTAGAATGTTTAAACAGATTACCTACAAGAAATAAATCAAGAGTAACAAATCTTAGCCGAATTGGCATAACAAGGTAATTAACACTGTAAGAGTCTGTAACTTGGTATATTGATAATTTTCTCGCACAACCCATAAGACAACACATGATAAATTGCCCTTCATTCAAATTCTTTTCAAATCCTCTGGATTAGGCTATATTTGAGATCTCAGCTACAGAGTCTATGAACTACAGCTATTAATCTATGAATTTTCGCCAAGTTTATAGTTTTGGATATTTCAAGTGAACCTCATGGAAACTAAACAATGTTTCACAGTAACAGATCCAAAATTATTATATTACTCTTAGAGTACATTGATGTGATATTTCCTCATACATACATACATACATATATATATATATATATATATATATATATATATATATATATAAAACTAAAACTGAGAAAAAATCTAATTAAATTCTAAATTAACTTTCAATTAAGCTCCAATTTTGTGTCATGTGTCCATTCAAGATTTTAAATTTTTGTCCAAGCTAATTACTCATTGAAAAAAAAAAAAAAAAAATCCCAATATTAAACGAAGTATATAAAAAAACCAATCATTCACCTAATCTAATTATTTTATTGTATAAATACCTATTGATCTAAACTACCTTAAGGTTTTTTGTTGTTGTTGTTGTTGTTGTTGTGTGTGTGTTTGTGTGTGTGTGTGGAGGGAAAACAACCTTAAGGTTCATCTTGGGATAATATGTGACATTTCATGGACCATGTAGTATGTTAGAATCACCATCTAGGTAACTGATAAATTCCATTTTAGTATCCGAAAAATGATAAATATTTGTAATTGACAAAATTATAAGTATTTTCAATTTAATTAAGATCAAAACACCTCCTTGAAATTGTACAATTGGATTTTTTTTTTTTTTTAAATGCTAACAAAAAATTACATGAAATTATCATGGTTTAAGTTAAAATAAAAAATACATCCTAAACATATGATCTACAGATATTTTATATTTATTTATTTTTTTGTAAAGAATCTATAGATCTTAGTGTATGTAGAATTGTAACTGCAAGTAGTGTGGGTTACAAGCTAGTTTCACATAAATAATAGATCTCATTATAAATTTAATTAGTGAAATCAACTATTATGTGAGAGAATGAACTACCACGTTTATGTCACTATACTACCCAAGTACTTATATATCAATATATATATATATATATATATATATATATATATATATATATATAAGCAGAGATCTCATGCGGGAATGCATGAAGTTCTGCTAATTGGTGCTTTAATTTTGCATTAAGCCTTTTTTTTACCTCTCTCATTAGGTTTTTTTTACTGTTACCTAAAAGTTCACATGAACTTTTTTTACTTTTATCTCATTAATGTCTCATTAATTTGACTAAGCTTAAACCACACCTTTCTTTGTTCTTCATGTTCTTTAACATGCCCACTGTTTTAGTATTTTAAAAAAAGCAAAAACTAATAATAATTTAGAATTAATAGTAATAACTAACCAAATAAGGTTCTGAAGAGAGATAGAAAAACACAAAAATGTTGTGAATTGTTAAATAAAACACACTATTTTACTATATATTTATCAAAATAAAAGACAAACAAAACATTTGAATGAGAGAGAAAGGGGAATCTAAGGGGTCATCACCTCTATTATACAAGCCTCCCACTACCATTAAGACGCCGAAACCCCTACGTATAATTGTTTTTCTTTCTTTAAAAAAAAAAAATTAGAGACTTAAATATGATTTAGGTTTGGGTAATTTGGATAGATAGTTTTTGTTTTAGGTATATAAGTAGAGTAAATATTTGGTACGCAATGTAAAGTCATCTACATGAGTTTAATTTTAAATCATCTATAAGATATATGCATAGACAACTCAAATTAAATCATCTTGATGTCACACTATTGAAGAGTAGAAGACGGAGAAAGAGTTGGGCATACTTTCGTTTCATGGTATGAAATATGTGAACACAATACAAATTAGTTTATTTTTATGGTCTCGTTACTTTTTTGCATATATCTTTTGTTTCATGATTTTTTAAAAAAAAAAAAAAAATTAATCTTACCTCGAGAAAGTTACAAATATGCAGTGAAACTACTAAACTAATTTTTAATATCTCAAAATGCATATGTTTATTTACTCTAATTTAATTTACTTTTTCTTTATAATATATATACAACATTATCCAAAACTATCTTATTAGTTTTATTAATTTGGCGTATCCTCCGTTTGTCCAACATGTAAATAGGGAATTCTTATTACTTTATACATACATTATTAAAATTATATATAATACTTCTCTAGATAAAGCTTTATGAACAAAACTTGAATATAAGTAATAAGTTTATTGTAAATTATTTTATTCATCTATCGTAATTATTAGTTTTGATAGGGGAAAAATCAATCTTATGTGATAGACGTCTATATTCGATTCTTCTAATATATATTTGTAATATTTTCTTTACTTTACTTATGAGTTTTAATTTTTTTTAATTATTAAAAATTAATTTTTATAATTGATAATGGAAATTTGTTGAATTTAATGATTCCTTACAGAATTATACTCAGTACTATATAGTATAAACAGATAGACGAATGTTTATAAGTACAAGTTCACTAAAACATTTAAGCATATATATAAACGAGTGTGGGAACTAGCTAAATTAAAATTGATAAACTTATCGTTCAAAAAACAAATTGATAAACTTAAACTTATTAAGGGACTTACTTTCGTGCACGCGAATGGCAGCTGCATGCAAGACATTCATGCCCCTACATCCCCCGTATGAGCATCCTTTAATGTCAAGGATATGATCAGCAATATCGAAAAACCCTGCATCCACAGCCATGAATAGAGGAGATTCTCCGTCCTTATTGGTTAACGAAGTCAAGCCTGGATCTTTTTTAATTAGCAACTCCACAATCTTACAATGACCATGTCGCACCGCAGCATGCAATGCCGTTTCCTGACTGTTATTTGTAATCCTTAATGGCGGTACGAACTGCGGGTGTTTTTCAACATCTTCTTTTTTCTCTTCTGCACATTGCAATAGATACTTTATCATCTCCCAATTCCCTAAACTTGCGGCAATATGAAGTGGAGTGTTGCCTTTTGAGTTGCGCTCATGCAAGAGTGACGAATCTTTATCGATTATCTTTTTTGCAATTTTCGTGTTTCCAGATTTTGCTGCAACATGAAGAATGGTGTTCTTTCTGGATGTTATCTCACGAAGAACATCACCCTCAACAGTGAAATTCTCCGATTTTTTAATCACTTCATTGTATAAATCTATTCGCATGTCTTCTATGTTTCTTCCTTTGCCCTCAACATGGGGTTCATGATGTTGAAGAATGTCCTTTCCAGGATCCGATGTATGGGTTTTTTCCATGTAGTCAACACTGATCTCCCTGTGCATAAGCAGTTCAAAGTAAGTTCAGATATTACTTAATTAGGCGCACCAAAAATAAATCAATTTTACAACTTTTCTTTGATCTATAAACTAAAATTGCTTTGCCATATGAGTGTATCTTATTGAACAGAATTGAATTTTAATTTGATTAATTAAAATAAATATAAATTATACCTGTCAAATCCAAAAAAGTATATGTATTTATATATATATTAGTTTATTCGGCCCTCCCCCCCCCCCCCCCCCCAAAAAAAAACTCCAAATTAGGTTTATGCTTAAAATTAAATAAGTCAAAATCAAACATAATAATATTTTTGTGAGCAAATTAAATTGAAAGTATAGGATTTGATTAAATTGAAAACACACATAGAGATCAGGTCACATTTGATGTAATTTCTTATTAATATCACACCACTCAACAAATTTGATTAGATTAATATTTTTAAAATTCCACAACTGGATTACTAGTTCCTATTTTTAACATACAAGCAAAAGTTTGTGTAAATTTGATGTTATATATTTTACTCTTCGATTCATAAAATTATTTTTTTGTATAATTTTAAAATACAAAAATATTTTGGTATTAAATATTTTATAATTTTTTTTTTAGAATACTAAGTATTTTTAACGCACATACGGGAAAAGAGAAAATATTTTATAATTAAGATAGTTATTTATCTCTTATCATCTTTAAATTTTGTAAGTATTAACATTATAACAATAAATTGTAATGTAGTGATAATTTGTCAAAATACATATCTGGTATAAAACTATTGAATTGCATAAAATTGCTTACAAAGAAAGAAATTAAGAATCATAGTCATTCCTAGAGTATAAAATTGACTTTAAAGTTGATAACTTGATATACATCATAGTTTAAAATTTGACAAATTTGAATTTTTGGATTTGATTCCAAATATTAATTTGTCAAAAACTAGTATACAACAACCTTGGTCTCTCACCAAGGAAGTTTTGGCTTTGATTGTGGTATTGCATGACATAATAGAAAGGATCTTCTCCATTTCAAATCCTATCTATTTCATCAATTTCATGATATAGATTAAATTTTACAAATATAAAGGTGTACAAATTATTAGAGTGGCAACCCAGCCATCCAATGAAGGGAAAGCTATTGTATGTTTTTGTAAAATGTTTTACCAATTTTTTTTTTGGTTGCTTAAACGTTTTACAAAATTTTATAAATGATTTTACAGTCAATGGATAACATTTTTAAGTTTGAACAAACTTTACAATAAATAAAAAACACAATATAATGATGAAAATGCTTTCCTGAAAACTAATGTGAGAACACACCATTAAAGTATAATAAGTTGATTAAGAATATGCAAGACATAGTTATAACTAGTGTGAGAACAAGTAGAGGTAACACAAGTGAATTTCCTACCAGTATTATAGGTTTGCTTCAAGGATCAGCATTAAGTCCATTCTTTTTACTCTAGTATTAGATGAGCTCATTATATCGATTCAAAAGGAAGTCCCTTGGTCTATGCTTTTTGTAGATGATACAAAAGATACTACCTCCATCCCAAATTGTTGATCCTATTTTGGAAAACCCAAATTTTTATCTATTGTCTTATCTCTTAATTAAAATGATAGAAGTTTCCAAATTTACTCTTAAACAAAGTTCTCAAAAAATTTATTTTTTAAACCTTAAAAGTGTTTTTGCTTGGTAGGGGCATAATAGAAAGCTCAATAAATTAATGGCTTTTAATTTTAGAAATTTGAAAAAATTATAGGACATGTTAAAATGGAATACAAGACCAACAATTTGGGACAAATGAAGTATAATTTTAGTTGATGAAACTAGTGGTGGAGTAAAAACCAAGTTAGAAATTTGATGAGACACTTTAGAATCTAATGCTTTCTATCTAAAACAAAGTACATGAAATGTAAGTTTAGTAAAATTAATAGATGAATGAATACTAAAGAGTGAAAGCTTTCAACATTTTTGGAAGAGAATGTGAATCATAGGATAAGAGTAGTGTGAATGAAGTGGAGAAATATAACAAAAGTATTTGTGGTTATAGAATATCTATTAAGTGAAAGGAAAATTTTTTATAGGACTGCTACAAGGCCAACTATATTCTTTGGTACTAAAAGTTGAATTGTCAAGAAGTAACATATTCATAAAATGAGTATAATTGAAATGATAAGTTTAAGATGGATAAGTCCAATACATGGATGTAGTTGAAATGATAATTGTAAGATGGATAATTTTAAAATAGGATCCCTTAAAGATAGGGTTGACCCTTGATGATTAAGATAGGAAAAGTTGATTAAGATGATTTGGTCATATTCAAAGGATAGTAATTAATGCAACGGCCATACAGGGTGAGTTGATTCAAGCTGAAGGAATGAAAAAAAGTAATAATAATAATAATAATAATAATAATAATAATAATAATAAATTAAAAAAAAAAACCAAAATATTAGTAACAAAAATGACATATCAATTAATAGAGAGCACAATTTCAAATAGAATGAAATATTATAAAAGAATATATGTAACTTATCATGCATGACTAATTTATTGAAAATCTATAGTCAACCACAAAAAGTTAAGATTAAAGTTTCATGGTTGTTGCTGTATAACTAAGTGACCTTGATGATTATCTTTTTTTTTTTTTTTTGGTAACTTACATTGATGATTATCTATTTTTTGGTAACTTACCTTGATGATTATGATGATTATCACATCATCAAATTTTGTTGAAATTAATCTGACTAAATGACACAAATAAAAGAACATGGTACCCATTAATAATTGCTCGTGAAGGAGTTCAAGTGATAATCTAGTATCTTCTATAACATCCTATTGCTGTCCGGTTTCACAACTGTCTCCTATAACATCCTATTGCTGTCCGGTTTCACAACTGTCTCCTATATCGTTACTGTAAAACCAGACAGCAAAGGGAAAGTTATAGGATAACACTTGGCATGCAATGATATTAACCAAATTTTTTGACATAAGCCAGAAGGAAAAAGACAAAATGTTCGTAGAGGATATATATATAACACTCGACTTTGATTTTATGTTAGACTTGAAAAGGGTCGTCATACATCAAGCGAAATAACTCCTATACACTGCCATTTACCCACACAATATACACGCAATTTTTTGAATTAGAATCGTGACTTGAAGTCACAACTTTTAACTTAAATGAAGTATGTGTACAGCGTGTAATAGACATTGCCCATATACTAATTCCTACGTTATTTTGGCATCTTTCCTGTCCTCTTCTCTTCTCAAGTTCCACCTCCCTCCCTCCAAATGTAAAAGGATATGGCACAATGGACCCTCTCACATGGGGTGGAGCACCAAGCCCTGCCACAGGATACTTCCAAACCCCAATTAGATAGCGCTACTCTCAGTGAGAGAGGCTGAGAGATTGGTATAAGTGACACTGCTTTTGGCCTAATTACAAAAACATTAACTTGCACATTATAAATCCTAGCAGAGTTTGGGAAACATGCTCACATAATTTCACAACAAAAAGTACGAAATTTGGGGACACTTAACAAAGTCGAAACCATATCTAACTTCCTGCATTTCCTAACATACATTTCAAACCAAATAGTTTCAACAAAAGAGAGGGTATATATAGATATATATATATATATATATATATATATATATATATATATATATATATGAGCGAAAAGGGTAACATACATTTGAATTATACCGGTACAAGCAATCAACTCAGTGAAATCCGTCTGACTCAGTATTTCAACTGGGCCTTAAATAGCAAGGAGAGGGCTAAGATTCGAAAGGGTAAGTGCTGAATTGGGAGTGGGGATTCAAACAAGATGAGTTGAGTTTCGATATGAGAAGAGGAAATAACAGATGTATTAGAAATGTCGTTGTGCATAGGAAGAAGCCATGTGATGAGATATTTATAGAGTTGATGATGGGATCTGCTACGAGGGATATTGGATGAGTGATCAGCAAGGAGATGCGGGCTTGTGTGGTGTATGTGTGGGGTGAGATGGTTTGGAATTGACGTCTGAAAATAGGACATGTACCTGTTAACCAGTTCGGATAATAGAATTAGGGATGGCAACTTGTTTTAACTTGATTTGTATTTTACTTTTTACCTGTATATGATTTTGATCTAACCCGGTTAGGTCAAATTCGGACTTGACCTACGTTTGTCAAATCTCTATAACAAAATTAAATTTTATTTTTTATTGGCTTATTTTCAATATTTGTATACCCAATTTATATTAATTTTTTATTTTATTTTATTTTGTATATGGAAATACTAGTTACATTATTTGTTAACGTGATGTATAATTCTCAAATATCAATATTTTCAATGTTGAATCTACCACTGACAATGAGTAGTTTTTTTATTAAGTTCATTGTAGATTTTATTTTCAATTATCAAATTTTTTAATCTAATATATTAAATTTTATTCTCAAAACTACTCTATAGTTAATCATTTTTATATGTGATCTAATTTCATATATAAGTTTAACTTAAGAATTTGTATGGAATTAATTAGTTAATCATTCAGAATTAATTATTGAAAAATTAACTCAAGAATTTGTGTAATATTCTACTTTTATATATAAGTTTTTTTTTTTTTTTTTTTTTTTTTTTGTATGGAAAGAAATAAGAAAAATGTGTTTTTTTTCTTTTGCGAATTTGAAAAAAGAAATAATAATATTTTTCATTAAGAAATGTTCCTCTCTCTCTCTCTCTCTCTCTCTCTCTCTCTCTCTCTCTCTCTCTCTCTCTCTCTCTCTCTCTCTCTCTCTCTCTCTCTCTCTCTCTCTCTCTCTCAAAAATAGTAGCAGTCTCATGAGGCCCTAATAGCTCATTAAAATCTGCAGCAAATTGGTTCATCATGCATAGCAGTTACGGACTTGAACAAGGACCATGATTATTTCCATTTTGAATGCTTAGGGTAGCCATAGAAACCAACAAAACACTAACTAAGTTGCGTAACTTAGCTAAATAATAACGTCAATGTTGTTTGCGATTTATTAGGTTCTAAAGACTTAGGTTTTATGTATTTAGAACTCTAATATGTATTGTTGGCAAACCATGATCAAAACAATATGTTTAGTAGTGTTTAGTCTTGCTCAAAGTTGTATGTTTTATGTAAAGTTGGAATCGAACTGATGTAGAAGTTACTATGCATTTCGGCCTGGTTCAATCGATCGAAGCTCAGGCTCAATCGATCGAATCTCGGGCAGAATGCGTTTTTCTATAGATTTCCAACTCAGCCCTAGTTTGTTTAAAACGTTTAGGGTTTTCTAATTTGTCCTAAGTATAAAAAGCAAACCCTAGCCACGTTTAAGTGTTGCTCATATTGCTATTTGTGTAAATCTCTTGTGAGATCTAGAGGAGCTTTCCTTTACACAAACTTAGGGTTTTCAAGGAAAAGATATTTTCTACACTTTGATGATCAACTCAGTTGCTGCCATTGGAGCTTAAAGAAACACAAGCGGGTGTGCTTGTATCTAGTGGTAAATCCAAGAAAGAAGGAGTCCGTGGATTTGAAACTTGCACGTGGTCGTGTCAGTAAGTTCTACTGGTGGGTAGCAATAAGAAGTCGAGCGTGGGGGCTTGTAAGTCTTATTGTATGAACTTTGATTCTTTCAAGATAATGGATTCAAGTTTACCTTGATGATAGCTAGGTTAAATCCTCCCCAGGTTTTTACCGGTTTGGTTTCCTAGGTGAACATATCATTATATTATTTATCTTTCCGCTACTTTGCATGATATGATTGTTTGATTGTGATAACCTAGTCTTGAAATTTGGACTAAGTAACAACTTGGCTAATTAACTAGGTTAATCCAATTGTGTTCTAAGGGATCTAAAAACTATCAAGTGGTATCAAAGCGTAAGATTTGGGCTGAGCGTTTTGTGGTTTTAGATGAGATTGATCTGGCCATTAGGGCTAACTTTAAGTCTAGAGGTTGGTTGTCCCTCTTAGAGATAAATCATCCACCCCCAACCGCCCTGATTAGAGAGTTCTTCTCGAATCTCTCTTGCCACGTCTATGATTCCAACACTCTTGTTAGGAGTTGGATATGAGGTGTTGAGTTCACCATTACTCCTTGGGTAGTGGCTGAAGCTCTTGAGGTTCTGGTTGTTCGGGAGCTTGACTATCCCTATGCTGAGTCTCCACCCTTAGATGTTGTTATGTCATATATCGCTGGGTCTTCTATTTAGTGGGGTTCTAATCCTCGGATCACGTCTGCTGAGCTTACCGAGACCGCCTATCTTTTCTTTAGGATAGCGTGTCATTCTTTGTGGCCTATTTCTCATCTCCACACCATCCCTCTAGAGCGATGTGTGTTTTTGTATGCTTTTGTTTCTAGTGCGTCCATCAGTTTCCCTCATCTGCTCCTTCGTTCTTTGAACGAGGTTCATAGGAGTTCTGCCGTAGGGCATACGCTTATTCATCCTATTTTCATTCATAGGATTTTGTTGTTTCTTGGTCTAGATGGTTTCCCTTCTAGTGAGCCTGTTCATGTTGTTGCTCCCATAGGTGCCACCTTCCTTAGGCAGAGGGCTGCTTAGTTGAGAGTTGCTCCTTCGTGTCCTAGAGGTGCATCTTCTGGTGCTGTTCCCCCTCCTCCCTCTTCTACAAGTGCTAATGCTACTGAGGCGTCTGGTGCTATTGCTACTGATGCTAATGTTCCTCCACCGACTACTTCGGATGATTCAAACATTCAACGTACATTGGATCATGTCTTGACCGTTCAAGCGGCTCATGGACAAATTTTGGTGGACGCGCTTAATGAGATCTGTGCTTTACGTGCAGAGTTGGCACAGTTTCAACGATCTTCACTGCCACCTCCTTTTGATGATGGATTTTGATTGCCTTTTGGCATTCCGTCACAAAAAGGGGAAGTAAATATTTGTCATATTTGAGCTCTTGTAGAGTTTTGTTTTCATGGGGAGAGTATTTTTGTTAGTTGGAGCTTGTGGAGTTTAGATTGTATCTAGGTGCTTCACATTATAGTTTATCATTTTAGCTCTTGCCATATTTTTGTTGGGATATTCATGTTGGGGGAGTTACTTTTATTGGTTTATATGTTTCTTGTTTTCAATTGCTTATTGATTTATATTTATGAGTTATTCATTGATATATGTCTTTATTGTGTGTTGTTTGAAATCAAGAATTTATTTTGTTTACTTGTATTTTCCACACATGCGGTTATGCATTTTGTTTAATGTTTCAGGAAATATACAGGTTGATTCAATTGAGCTGCTGTCTACACTTGTAACTGATGGATAGTAGTTAGGATTAAATTTGTTTTCATGAGCATTACTTTTGTAAAGGGTTTTTCTTTGTAAACTTTGAGCTTCTAGTGTGTTTTGTCACGGGTTGCCAAAGGGAGAGTTTGTTAGGTTCTAAAGACTTAGGTTTTATGTATTTAGAACTCTAATATGTATTGTTGGCAAACCATGATCAAAACAATATGTTTAGTAGTGTTTAGTCTTGCTCAAAGTTGTATGTTTTATGTAAAGTTGGAATCGAGCTAATGCAGAAGTTACTATGCATTTCGGCCTGGCTCAATCGATCGAAGCTCAGGCTCGATCGATCGAATCTCGAGCAGAATGCGTTTTTTTACAGATTTCCAACTAAGCCCTAGTTTGTTTAAAATGTTTAGGGTTTTCTAATTTGTCCTAAGTATAAAAAGCAAACCTTAGCCATGTTTTAGTGTTGCTCATATTATTGTTTGTGTAAATCTCTTGTGAGATCTAGAGGAGTTTTCCTTTACACAAACTTAGGGTTTTCAGGGAGGAGATATTTTCTACACCTTGATGATCAACTCAATTGCTGCCATTGGAGCTTAAAGAAACACAAGCGGGTGTGCTTGTATCTGGTGGTGAATCTAAGAAAGAAGGAGTCCATGGATTCGGAACTTACACGTAGTTGTGTCAGTAAGTTCTACTGGTGGGTAGCAATAAGAAGTCGAGCGTGGGGGCTTGTAAGTCTTATTGTATGAATTTTGATTCTTTCAAGATAGTGGATTCAGGTTTACCTTGAAGATAGGTTAAATCCTCCACAGGTTTTTACCGGTTTGGTTTCCTGGGTGATCATATCATTATGTTATTTATCTTTCCGCTGCTTTGCATGATATGACTGTTTGATTGTGATAGCCTAGACTTGGAATTTGGACTAAGTAACAACTTGGCTAATTAACTAGGTTAATCCAATTGTGTTTTAAGGGATCTAAAAACTATCACGATTATGTAGTGAGGTTAATGTACTTATGTACTAGTAAGAATGAGTGAGTTGATTCAAGTTGAGGTGAGAAAAAAGATAAAGAAATACCAAAAATTTAGCATTAATTTCTAGAAGTAATTAAAAATGACATATTAATTAAGGAAGTAACAAAGACTATGATTTCTGATAGAATAAAATGGAGAAAAAGAATACATGTGGCTAACTCTAACTATTCTTGTTGAGGATCTATAGTTGACCCAAAAAATTTTAAAACTAAGACTTTTTTGTTGTAGTAAGGATAATGTCCTCTTCCCATAATAAAACTAGACATCCACTAATAAAACCAATCAATCCTATTTACAGCGAAAGCATTATGATATCTAAGTTTCAATGATACCTTCTCTCAACATCCACACTTCGTAACTCTTGTTTCCATGAGAAGTGAGATCTTAGGATGCTAAAAATATCCCAATTCCAACCAAGAAAAAAAATACTAAAAATAGAGTAACCCAATTACGTTTGATCAAGTTTCCCACAACTGCTTACATGTATAACACTTTGGGTACTAAAAATTTTGCATATAATTTTCAAGGAATACCTGAATGCTTTTATATTTTTGACAAATGAATCTTGACGCACCAAAATATGACACATAGATCGAAGTCTTTCTATATTTATGAAAATATATGTTGCCTATTCCTATTATAGTATTTTTACAATGTTTGAATATGCCCTGAATAAACCAATATATATTATAAAAGAAATGTGTTCACAATACTTTCACATTAAATCTTAGGTAACACTTTGTTACTTGTTGTTATTGGTGAACATGCAAGAAAGTAATTTTAATGATGGATGAAATGTTTGTAATTTTGATTTAACATATGATATTTTCTTACGTAAACAAAAATATTTATATCATATCTATACATTGTATAAAAAAATAAAAAATAAAAAGTATGTCTTTCCATCTTTGCCAAAAAAAAAAAAGTAAGTATTAAAGACATTTTTTTTTGGCATAGATCGAAGTCTTTCTATTTTTTGACAAACCCTATTCTAATTTCCTACCGACAAATTTGTATTTTGTTCAGCACCAATCTCAATGGATTGAGTTAAGTTATTCTCAATCGATCAAGAATGGTGTTTAGTTGGAATCGAGAATGCATAATACTTCAACTCTTCTTGACCTTGCAACTTGGTTTTCTCTTAGACTTATAATAGACTTCAAACCAGTGGCGACTCCAAGAATTTTTCTCAGAGTGTTCCTTAAAAAGCATAAATTATACAATTTAATAAAAAGAAAAATTCATATATTGACAGCAACAACAACAATTAAAAAACACGCAAATACATAAAGTTTATAATTGTCTTCTACGAGTTTTCATATTTTAAAATCGGTGCATAGTCTCATTATCAACACTATAAACTACATGTCTTTCAATGTACACAACCAAGTAATCATTCATCCATTGAATGTAGAACAAATTATGGAGCGAAATTTAATTTTATTGGCATAAAAAATAAATAAAAATTATGGAGCGAAATTTAATTTTATTGGCATAAAAAATAAATAAAAATAAAAAACTGAGAATGTTCCCAAATTTTTTTTGAAGGGTAGACAAATAAAAATTTTTAAATTATTATATATATATATATAAAAAAAAAAAAAAATTCAGGTCCAGTTGGTCTTGGGATCACCCTGGCCATAAAGTGGCCCTGCCCCTGCTTCAAACACATTCAAGACACATACACTAAGACGCTTACAATATGGTTACATTTGTTCACAGTTTGCCAATCTAATACCATAGACTTCACAATAGAAGTAGGGAAACTAAAATTAAAAGAGCAAAGCAGATTCCAATGGTAAAGGTTTATGACCTTGAATAAGTTATTCGGATTCAAATCTCACATACACAAAAATTTAATAATTAATATATTGACTTAATGATGAAAAATCAATTATAATGATTGGGTTATAAGTCTGCCTTTTCAGTTAAAAATCTATGCCTTCAAAAATTCTATTATCTATAAAAAAAAAAAAAAATTAAGGGAATACAAGTCTGTTTTTACTGTTAAAATGTTCAAAAATCCATGTGATTACTGTCTGAGCTAAATTAAACAGGACGTCCGACGCTATCAATTATGTAGCTACATAGTGCTCTCGCCAAATACCTTAAATTAATGGCATCTTTGAATATTCTACTGGAACCATCATTATCAAATAATTAATGTATTGAAATGGACTTTTATGTTCAAGAACACGTGATTATTCAATCAGTTGAACCTCACATCAGGTATTAATGACGAAATTTATTTTTGAGGGATCCACTTGCTTCTTTTTGGATACATCATTAACATCAGCGTCAACAAATGGGGATGAGTCAACCAATGCTTCTACACCTATATCACCAACTTCCTTGAAAAAACCTCCTATAGCCATATATTTACCCACAACCAAAGTCATCTCAACAAACACCACAATTTTCTTGTTTAAAAATTATGCATGATTGGGATGTGTCTATGTAAAGGAAAGAAACGAAATTATATTGGTCATCTCGTCAAACATCAATAAGTGTTTTAGTTTGATGATAAATGACAATTATCGTAAAACGGATGCCATAGACCGAAATCTATTATATCTAAAATAAATAATAATTAAAAAAACCATATATTTTTGTTTGTGGTATAAAACATCTTAAAATATATATCACTCATTTCAAAGATTTTTTTTTTTTTGGAGACAAACTCGTTCTAAAGAATTAATATTATTAAAGTTGTAAATTAAGTCCCACACGATTATGAATGTTAACCATAAAATGAATGGATGAATAGATGATTACAATAATAGTAATTTATAGAAAAGTACTTCTTATTTGGTTTTTTTTTTTTTTTTTTTGAGAAACTACTTCTTATTTGTTGAAACTTAAAAGTACTGGCATTATGGTTTGATATAAATTTTTTTTTATAATGAATTCGTTATTTGATCTCGTTCAAAATACTAAGGGCCTATTTGGTAGGGTAGTTTAAATAATGTTGTTTGTATTTTTTTGAAATATGTGTGGGTGAAAAAATTTGTAAAAATATGTATAATATTGTTTAAAAATTGAAAATATATTGCTAAAATACTCTACCAAACCGGGCTAAGCATTATGAGTTTGTTTGGATTATTCTGAACGAAAAAATTGCAAAATGAGAACGCTGCGTGTGTGAACAGTGTGATTTGTCAAGGCTACATTAAAAATGATTTGGATTGACGTTTAACTCGGTGGTGTAACCGGTGTTGACAGAGGTGGGGTTAGAAAAGTTTGTTAAAAGGCTAAGATCAATCAACGACGTGCGATCACGGATCGGGAGACTTGATTGGAGGACTGAGACGAGTCATTAGCTCTTTAATTAATGACAAGTGACAACCTCTAAGGAAAAGGGCGTATGTAGTCACTCTCTGTAAATCATTAACAGTCTGAAAGCCTAAATTGAGACTATTTATTTTTTATTTTTTATAGAAAAATTAAAGAATAAACTAAGTGTTTAGTCCTTAATTATTAATTTGGTTCATGATTTTTAAACATGTTAATTTGGTCTTTATTTTTTTTGATATTGTGTCAAAAATATCTTTATTGATGATAGAAGGAAAATGATGACATAACTAACAATCAAAATAAAATAATATTTTTATACCACACGTATTATCATGTTGGTGTTAAAAAAAAAAAAAGGTGTATGTTAATTTTTCTGAATTGAAATTATCTTTTTTTCATTAATTTTATTTTGCTTATTTTTCTTGGGAGCCAAATTTGGTAGCCCATCCTCTACCATCTTTGGGTTTCTGGCCTGATTTTTCTTGTAAACTTGATTTGGTAGCCCACATATTTTTGGAAATGGAATGATTGATACATACCTTGAAATGGTTTTTTTTTTTTTTTTTTTTTTTTTTTTTTTTTTTTTTTTTTTTATCTGCCGTTCTCGAATGTGGCTGAAAACTTGAATAATTCATGAACATCAACATAAGTGTTCTTGTAAATCTCATTGTTAAATAATTTTTTCTGTCATTTTTTTTTTTTAATTGTCGAATTTCTTTATCCGGACAAATGTTTGAAAATATTTTCTCTCCCATTTTTTTCTTTACTATTCATAATAAAATATATCAAGATTGTGGCAAGAGTTGTGACTCAAAAGTTGCATCCATAAACTTTTTTATAGTCTAAAATAAAATTATAAATACAATACAACAATCATTGGCAGAAAATAATATAATCAAATAACCAATCATATATATGTTTTCAAATTAACGTAGTTATAATTTTTTCATATGTTATTTAATATATTTCTCAATTTAATAAAAAAATAAAGGATAGAAGAAGAAAAGGCACTGTAACATTAGCTGAGGTGTAAATCAATATCAAATTATCAATTTTTGCTTTTCAACTGTTAGTTTTTGTAAAAATAAGTTTGTGGTTTCTTGACCATACACGTATGGTCCTTTTTAGCAAGTGGAGCAAACAGTGCAATTTTTTTTTTACTAGAAATCTGTATTTTGTAAAGAACTATTACTTTACATACCAGGTCAAACTACTTGAAGTAAAAATAAAAAATAAAAAAAGTTAACTTGGACTCACAACGAACGAGAAAAAGCTGAGGAAAAAACTTAGAAGGGTGAAGAAATAGAATCTGGCATTGGTGGAAAAAATAAAAATAAAAAAGTTTCATGTGAAAGTAACAAGAATTGTCAAGTAGTCGGTCATAATCTATTGATAAGTGTGAAAAGGGTATAGTAAAGAGTGCGGTCCTAACCATCGAGAGGGGCGACTTGGTGGTTTAGGTGTGTGATTGCTGCTATAAGGTCTCTAATTTGAATCCAGGCGGGTACTTGGGGAGAAATGAGGGAATCCTCTTGCAACTAGCCCCTGTCTACCAGCTCTCTCGTGGTGCTAAAGTAAGGTCTGTAATCACTCCGGATCACAGTAGTTATAGCTTAATCCAACATTTTCTAGCGGGAGGATACTCCTATGGTCACACTCAAGGGGTGAGTTACAATGGTCATCCCTGCCCCCGCTTTAATTCAAAAAAAATAAAAAAAAAGTGCGGTCCTAAAATTAGTCTTGAACTTTCAAATTTTCCTAGCTTTGCCTAAACGTGCTATACATTGATTGTTGGCGACTAACATATTTAGATTTGTTTGGATTATTATGAACGCAAAATGAGAACGCCGGGTGTGTGAACGGTGTGATTGTCAAAGCTAGATTAAGAATGATTTGGATTGACACTTAGCTCGTTACTGTAGTGGTGATAGAGGTGGGGCTAGAAAAGTTAATTAAAAGGCCAAGATCAATAAACGACGTACAACGACAAATCAGGAGTTGTTATACGAATCAGGAGACTTGATTGGATAGGTTGGAGGAGATGATCGTCATTAGCTCTTTAATTTGTGACAAGCCCTAAGGAGAAAGGACTACTCTATAAATCGTTAATAGTGAAAGCCTAAATTGAGACTAAAGTTTTTTGTTTTTTTTTTGTTTTTTTTTTTTTGTCTCTCTCTCTTGAAAAATTGAGGCTAAAGTTAGTTGGAATAGATTCTCAAAAACAAGTTAGTTCCCTTTCCCAAAAAAAAAGAAAAGAAAAAAGTTAGTTCGAATAATTTGTTTTAGATTCATATTTATTTAGTTTAGGCAACCATACATACAATAAATATTACCCAAAACATTTTTCCTTAACTATTGAAAAAGGGGCGACTTGACTTGATTAGAAAATTGTCCTCCTTTTCTTTAACCCATTGTTCAAAATGATTTGTTAGTCAAATATAATCTGTTTATAATTTATAGTTGTACATTAAATAATAATAATAATAATAATAAAAATAAATGAATAACTAGAGAGGTAGAATTAAGTTTTTGTCTTTTAATAAAAAAAATCATATGGTGTAGGAAATATTTTAAATGCATGTATACTATCAATAAACTGACTTGGACACTAAAATTCTAAAACCATATTTAAAACATTAAGTGTTATAATCTTAGACACTAATATTTTTCTTTTTTTAAAAAAGTTGACATGAAACTGTTATTGTAATGATAATTCACAATGTTCAAACTTCAAATCACTGAAAAATATTGAAAATCTAATTGTGTTTCAATTTAGCATGTGTAACATGTTGAATACTAAGATGAAATGTAAAAATGAATACATGAAAAGTTGTGATTGGGAGAATATAAATGGAAACATAAAAATTGGTATTAGAAATTTGTATTTGCTAAAATGACTTCTTTAGTAAAAAAAAAAAGTATCCACATCTAGCCAGTGGTTTTTGTTATTTATTTATAGTATTTTCTTTTTCCTTCTATCTATAAATGCGTTTCATATCTCTTGGTCATGTTGGTGGTTGTGTTTCGATTCAAATGTATAACACATTGAATACAAAGATAAAAAGTAAAAACCGAATACATGACAAATTGGCATTGATGGAATATAAATTGAAACACAAAAAATGGTATTAGGAATTTTTATTCACTAAAATGACTTCTTTCAAAAAACAATCATAACCACATCTAGTAGGTGGTTTTCGTTATTTATTTATACTACTTTATTTTTCCCTCTAACTATAAATTCATTTCATATCTCATGGTTGGGTTGATGGTTGTGTTTCAATTAGCATGTGTAACACGTTGATCGAATACAAAGATGAAAGTAAAAATGAATACATGAAAATTTTGGATTGCTAGAATATAAATTGAAACACAAAAATTTGTATTAGGAATTTGTATTCATTAAAATGACTTTTTTAAACCAAAAACAAAATTATTTCCACATCTAGCAGGTGCTTTTTGTTATTTATTTATAGTATTTTCTTTTTCCTTCTATCTATAAATATTGCGTTTCATATCTCTTGGACAGGTTGGTGGTTCTGTTTCAGTTTGAATTTGTAACACATTGAATACAAACGTGAGAAGTAAAGACCGAGTACATTACAAATTGGCATTGGTAGAATATAAATTGAAACACAAATAAATGATATTAGGAATTTTTATTTGCTAATTAAATGACTTCTTTCAAAAAATAATTATATCCACATCTAGTCGGTGCTTTCAATATTTATTTAAAGTATTTTCTATTTCCCTCTATCCATAAATGCATTTCATATTTCTTAGTCAGGTCAATGGTTGTCTTTCAATTAGCATGTGTAACACGTTGAATACTAAATGTGGTAGGTGGCTTCTTTAAAAAAAAAATGGTATATATCAGGAATTTGTACTCGCTAAAATGGCTTCTTAAAAAAAAAAAAAAAAAAAAATTTATATCCACATCTAGTAGTTGGCTTTTGTTATTTATTTATAGTATTTTCTTTTTACTTCTATCTATAAATGTGTTTCATATCTCTTGGTTGGGTCGGTGGTTGTATTTCAATTAGAATGCGTAACACGTTGAATACAAGGATGAAAAGTAAAAACCGAATACATGCCAAATTGGCATTGGTGGAATATAAATTGAAACACAATTTATTAGGATTTCACTAAAATGACTTCTTTCAAAAAATAATTATATCCACATCTAGCAGGTGGTTTCAAAATTTATTTAAAGCTTTTTCTTTTTCCCTCTATCCATAAATGCATTTCATATTTCTTGGTCAGGTCAATGGTTGTGTTTCAATTAGCATGTGTAACACGTTGAATACTAAGATGAAAAGTAGAAAACTAACATATGAGAAATTGTGATAGGTGTAATATAAATTGAAACACAAAAAATGGTATTAGGAATTTATATTTGTGAAAATGGCTTCTTCAAAAAAAATTATATCCACGTCTAGCAGGAGATTTTTGTTATTTATTTATACTACTTTCTTTTTCCTTCTATTTATAAATTCATTTCACATCTCATGGTCAGGTTGGTGGTTGTGTTTCAATTAGGATGTGGAAAATGTTGAATACAAAGATGAAAGGTGACAACTAAATCCATGACAAATTGGCATTGATGAAATGTAAATTGAAATACAAAAAATGGTATTAAAATGATTTCTTTCAAAAAAATAAAATATTCCCTCATCTAGCAGGTGGTTTTTGTTATTTATTTATAGTATTTTCTTTTCCCTCTATCCATAAATGCATTTCATATTGGTTGTGTTTTAATTAGGATCTGTAACGTGTTGAATGCAAAGAGGAAAAGTAAAAGCAAAATACATGACAAATTGGAATTGATAGAATATAAATTGAAACACAATAAATGGTATTAGGAATTTGCATTCGCTAAAATGACTTCTTTAAAAAAAAATTATTTTTCCCTCTAACTATAAAGTTGTTTCATATCTCGTTGTTGGGTTGATGGTTCTGTTTCAATTAGCCTGTGTAACATGTTGAATACTAAGATGAAAAGTAAAAATGAATACATGATAAATTGTAATTGATGGAATACAAAGTGGGAAAAAAAATTAGTATTAGCAATTTGTATTCGCTAAAATGTATTCTTTCAAAAAAAAATTATATCCACATCTAGCAGGTGGTTTTCATTATTTATTTATTGTATTTCCTTGTTCCCTCTATCTATAAATGCATTTCATATCTCCTGGTTGGGTTGTGGTTGTGTTTCATTTAGTATGTATAACACGTTGAATACTAAGATGAAAAGTAAAAAAGAATAGATGACAAATTATGATTGGTGGAATATAAATTGAAACACAAAAAATGGTATTAGGAATTTGCATTCTCTAAAACAACTTCTTTCAATAAAAAATATTATATCCACGTCTAGCAAGTGGTTTTCATTATTTATTTATGGCATAAATGCACTTTTAGTCCCTACATTTTAACTTTTTTCCATTTTAGTCCATACATTTTATTTTTACCACTTTTAGTCCCTAAACCAATTAACGTGAGACATTTAAGTCCTTGAAGTACTATTCCGTCACCAAACTATCGGAGAAAATGACGGATCAATAAAATAATAATAATAATTCACTGTAGCACTAACACATCAACATATAAATTTAAAAAATTAATTTATTAATTTTAACTAAATAAAAAAAATAAAAACAGAATTAAAAAATCATGTTCAAACCTTGCCCAGAATAAAAACATGTGTTCTTCCCGTTAATCATGTTCTTCATTTTTCTTCCCAGCAAACTATGCCCAGAAATTTAAAAAATCAATATTTTTGTTTCTCTTCTTGCATTTTCTTAGCAACCAAACATGCAAAAGTGCCTTGAACAAGAACAAAAAGAACACAAATCCAAATTTAAGAACAAGAACATTTTCCTTTATTTTGAACCATTGAATAAAAATGAACCCAGATCACAGGAACACAAGAAGATGAACCCAGATCACACAAGAAGATGAACCCAGATCACAAGAACACGAACCCAGATCATAAGAACACAAGAAAATTTGTATACATTGTTCCCAACAAAAATCAATTGTAAATTAAATAAAAAATGGGTGTTGTGTTCTTCCACAAAAATCAAAACCTAAACCATCAAACCCAATGACCACCACCACAATCCACCACACTAACCCATATCCATCTCAGTGTCTCAGCATGAGCCCTATCAGGGTCCCACAGACCCCTTTCTTGGGTGCTCGCCACCACCACCTCAGACCCATTATTCTCCCTCGCCGCCCAAACCTCATTGTCTGCTCCTCAGCCTCAGCCTCTGCATCTCTGAGCGTAGCCGAATCGAGCACAACCCAAGGAACCAACCGAATTGGGTCTTTGAGTCAATTATCAGGAGTGTTGGGCTGTCAGTGGGGAGACGAAGGCAAAGGCAAACTGGTCGACATCTTGGCCCATCACTTCGACATCGTTGCTCGTTGCCAGGTACACTTTTTCCCAGATCTGCTCGCCGTTGGTCGACGAGGGAGAAACCAAACATCGCCAGCCACATCTCAGCCTCTCTCTCTCTCTAAACCCAGATCATTCTCTCTCTTTAAACCCAGATCGTCTTTTATTCTCTCTTCTCTCCTTTCTGGTCAGCCCCCAAGCGATTCCCTCATCCACTGCTATTCTCAGAAGTTGGCTGAAGCTGTTGATAAAATGATAGTCGTCAATTTTAGTCCCAGATCACTCTCTCTCTCTCTAAACCCATATCATTCTTGTGATCTGGTTCGTGTTCTTGTCAATTCATGTGATTTTTTGTTGGAGTTTGGCACTGTGTCTGAGTTTGGCACCGTGTTTGAGTTTAGTTTTTATTGATGATTTTGTTTTTGGTTGACAATAAAATTTAAGAAAAATTGAGAAAGTTACTACAAGTTTTTTTTTCTTCTTAATCTTTAAATCATAATTCATGTGATTTTTTGTTTTTATTTTTTTAAAATTAATAAATTAATTTTTAAAATTTATATGTTGATGTGTCAATGCTACAGTGAATTATTATTATTATTTTATTGATCCGTCAGTTTCTCTGATAGTTTGGTGACGGGATAGTGCTTTAAGGACTTAAATGTATCGCGTTAATTGGTTTAGAAACTAAAAGTGGTAAAAATAAGATGTAGGGACTAAAATAGAAAAAAGTCAAAATATAGGGACTAAAAGAGCATTTACTCCTTTATTTATAGTGTTTTCTTTCTCTATCTGTTTAGAAATGTGTTTCATATGTGTTGGTCAGGTTAGTGGTTGTGTTTCAATTAGCATGTCTAACGCGTTGAATATTACAAAGAAAAGTAAAAATTGAATATATGACGAATTTGTGATTGGCGGAACATAAACTGAAACACAAAAAGTGGCATTAGGAATTTGTATTCACTGAAATGGCTTATTTTAAAAAAAAAAAAAAAAAAAAAAAAAAAAGCTATATCCACGTTTTACAGGTGGTTTTCATTATTTCTTTAAAGTATTTTCTTTTTCCCTCTGTCTATATATATGTTTCATATCTCTAGATTGGCTTAGTTGTTGTGTTTCAATTAGCATATGTAGCATGTTGAATACTAAGATAAAAAGTAAAAAATGAATACATGATGGGTGGAATTTAAATTAAAACAAAAATATATGGTATTTGAAATTTTTATTCGCTAAAATGTCTTCTTTACAAAAAAAAAATATATATATATATATATATATATCCACATCTCGCAAGTGGTTTTCTTTTTATATCACTTCGTTGGATTAGTGATTGTGTTTCAATTAGCATGTTTAACGAGTTGAATACTATATAAGATGAAAAATAAAAAATGAATACATGACATATTGTGATTGGTGGAATATAAAATAAAACACAAAAGTTGGTATTAGGAATTTATATTCGCTAAAAAGACTTCTTAAAATAAAATTACATCCACATCAATTGAGCTGGTGGTTTGTTATTTATTTATAGTGTTTTCTTTTTCCCTCTATCTATAAATGCATCTTATATCGGTTCGATATTTTTTGTCAATTAGCTTGTGTAACACATTGAATAGTAAGATTGATGTAGGACAAAATCTACTATTTATTTTTTTATAATTTATTAATTTTAATATTTTTATGTAATTTTCTTTATTCTTCGTTTAGGTTTTTTTAATGCTTTATAAGTCAAATTTGATTTTCATTATGGTCAATTATTAATTAGGATTTATTTTAAAATATATTTTCTTATTTGTTAAGTTTTTTGGATCCCTTAAATAGGTCTCCAAGTCCACAAAAGTTTTTTAAAATTATTCAATCAAAAAAAATTTAGACTTTTGCTTCTCTATTTTTCGGTGTATTCTAGAATCTTTTCTCCTTTTGGATTCAAAAATTGGCGTGGATTTAATGTTATTTTCTAGAAGCAAACGTGTTTTGTTTCTTTTTTTCTAGAAATAAATGTGTTTTGCTTCTTCTCCCTTTATCACCCCATATCAAAGATGAAAAGTAAAAAACGAATAATGATTAGTGGAATATAAAATGAAACAAAAAAAATGGTATTGAGGATTTTTATTTGTTAAAATGACTTCTTTAGAAAAAAATTATCCACATCTAGTAGGTGGTTTTTGTTATTTATTTATAGTATTTTCTTTTTTCCTTTGTCTATAAATTCTTTTCATATCTCTTTGTCGAGTAGGTGGTTTCAATTTGCATGTGTAACACGTTGAATACTAACATGAAAAGTAAATAACGAATATAGGACAAGTTGTGATTGGTGGAATATAAATTAAAACACAAATATTAGTACTAAGAATTTGTATTCGCTAAAATGACTTCTTTAAAAAAAAAAAAAAAATTATATCCACATCTAGCATAGTTTTTTTTTTTTTTTTTTTTTTTTTTTTTTTTTTTTTATAGTATTTTCCTTTATCTCTATCTATAAATTTTTCTAATATCTCTTTGTTCGTTCAGTGGTTGCATTTCAATTAGCATGTGTAACATGTTGAATACT
This sequence comes from Quercus tomentella, assembly GCA_028535165.1. Classification (NCBI taxonomy): domain Eukaryota; kingdom Viridiplantae; phylum Streptophyta; class Magnoliopsida; order Fagales; family Fagaceae; genus Quercus; species Quercus tomentella. The sequence goes on along the minus strand of JAPQVY010000089.1, from coordinate 20,447,354 downwards.
AAGATGAAAGGTTTAAAAAAAAAAAAAAAAAGTATAACAAATTGTGATTAGTAGAATATAAATTGAAACACAAAAAATAATCTTAGGAATTTGTATTCGGTAAAATGACTTTCTGAAAGTGCATTAGTCTAATTAGTAGGTGCTATTTAGACCTCAAATTTTAATTTCAGTTTGATTAATTTTAAGTTAAACGTGTATCAACTATCAACTATGCGTCTATCCAAAAAAAAAAAAAAAAACTATCAACTATGCGCAAGCGCAACAGGTGGTTGTCTTATTTATATTCTTTTAATGTACTAGTAGTCTAGTACAACAGAGTAACGACTAATTAACGAGGCGGTTTGTCTTCTGAACTTTCAAAATTTTCCAGCTTTTCCTTTATTTATTGCGATATTCTCCATTTGATGACAGACTAGCAGCCAGGCAGGTATATAAATTTGATTAATTATTTATCAGCGAATTTATTAGAGAATATTTAGTCCTCCGTTTGGCAGTAATTTAATTTTTGATAGTGTTTATATAAAATATATAATTTTTAGTAATTTTTTAAGATTTCGTTTTTGCTAAGTTGGATGGGTCCGGCTTGTGTCCAGTGAAAGGACGCGTTGGATTGTGGACACATGTCCACTCTTGGACATGTGTCCGAATCCTGCCGTGTCCAGTGAAAATTTTCACTGGACACAAACCTTTCCCAAGTTGGATAACTTGGATTATGAATAATAACCATGAAAATGAATGATTTATTTTCTTTTTTTGAGAACAGCAACTTCTAGAAAAGTTTATTCAGGGCTAAAAAAAAAAAGAAAATTTCTAGAAAAGTTTTGAGGACAAAGTTTTGCTACAAAACTAGTTGTAACCTAAAACTACAACCTTACTCAACAAAATAAAAATTACTCTATATTTTGAAAATCCAATAATTGAATTGCATGTTCTTTACACTCTTAATATGCATGTCAAATTTTGTTTTAATCGGATATATTATTTACTATATGACCTATAAATTTATATTTTATTCATAATTTTAAATTACAAAAACTTGCAATTTAAACAATTTATTAATGATATAGTTATTGATCTTTAATTTTCTAGAAATTTTGCAAACATGAAGGATATAAGAAGAAGATGTAATTCAATGGTAGATTTGTTAAAATTCACTTCCAATAAAAAGATATTGATTAAGGTTGTAACCTTAGACTATAACTAATTTTGTAGTTAAACTTTATTCAAATTTTAATTCTTTTTTGACCTGATTGATACTTTTGATTTTTTTATTTATTTAATTTTTTTTATGACAAATTCCGCATTTGATCTCGTTCAAACTTCAAAACACTAGCATGTTTGGAATAGTTTGGATTATTCTGATCGAGAAATTTGATTTTGCGAACAAAATGAGAACGCTGCGTGGGATTGTCAAAGCTAGATTGAGAAATGAGAACGATTTGGATTGACAAACTCGGTGGTGGTGACTGGTGATAGAGGCAGGGCTAGAAAATTTCTTTGAAGGCCCAAGATCAAAGAGACGACATGAAATGACAGATCAGGAGACGTGCTTGGATAGGTTGGATGTTATCACGTGGCCCTGTATTTTATTTAATTATATCCTTTTAGGATTTTATTTTTTGTTAATAAGGGTTTGGTAAATAGATAATGATAAGATAAATTATTAACAAATATCACGCCTATAATATTTTCACAACATTTTCACCATAAAGTCTAAATAGCAAGTTGTTACAAGTTTTATTGGTAGGATAAAAAAACAATTTCAGTGATAAGTTCAAATTAGAACCAATAACAACTAATCACCTATAATTTATTGTGAAAATTTTGTGGAAATAACACTTCTCTAAATTATTATATATACTAGTTTTTTAATAAATCTTATTTACTTTTAGTGAATGAAGATTATATATATATAAGGTTGTCCTCCTTTTCTTCAATCCATTAGATAAAATGATTTGTTAGTTTCATAAATTTTGTTATACTTTTACATACAAAATAAAATGGTTTTTTTTTTTTTTTTTTTTTTTTTTTTATGAGAAGAGAATTGAGTCTAAAAAAATAAAGAATATGGTGTAGAAAATATCTTAAATGCATATTTCCTACTATCTAAACTGAATTGGACTCTAAAATTATAGGACAAAGTTTAGCTATAAAAATGGATGTAACCAAAGGTTACAACCTTATTGAATAAAATAAATATTATTACATATTTTAAAAATCTAACCGTTGAATTGCATGTTCTTTATGCTCTTAATACACATGTCAAATTTTGTGTCAATCAGATATTATTTATTATATGATCTATAATCTTATATTTTATACATAATTTTAAACTAAAAAAAAAAACTTGCAATTTAAAAAATTTATTGATTACATAGTTATTGTTGTTTAATTTTCTAGAAAGTTTGCAAGTATGGAAAATATAATAAGAAGATGTAATCCAATGATGGATTTGTTAAAATTCTCCTCCAATAAAAAGATATTAAGTAAAGTTATAGCCTTAGGCTACAACCAATTTTATAGTTAAACTTTGTCCAAAATTATATTCAACACATTAAAGCATTTACATCAGTCTCACCAATTTAATATTTCAGCAACAATTTGTCAAAACTCAACCAAAACAAGTGTGCATTGGTCTCACTAAATTAACTAGAGTTTTTGACGAGATCTCAATGCTACATGTAGTGAGCCTCTATCAGTCGTTACATTGATTTTTTTTTTTTTTTAATTCAATTTTAGGTTCTATCTCCTCGTGTCTCTCTCCTCTCCCTTCCTTTCTCTACTAACTCTTTCTCATCTCCCTCTCCTCTCTTCAACTGATTGAGGCGGTGGTTTATTAGTGGGCGTGGTGGTGTGATATGGTGGGCGTGGTGGTGCAATGGTGGTACGCTCTGGTCTCTCTCTTCGTCAAACTTGGTGTTTTTGGTGGTGGTGTGGTGGTGCGGTTTTGGTGGTGTGATCTGGTGGTTCTAGATCTAGCTTTTTTTGCTGTTGTTTGATTTTTTTATTTTGGTGGTTTTGTGATCTAGGTTCTTTGTAGAAGTTGAGTGGATTTTGAATTTGTTGGGTTGTGGGTTTGTAGAAGTTGAATAGATTTTGGATTTGATGGGCTGTGGGTGTGCTGCCTTGTTGGGTTGTGGTCGTGCTTGGTGGTTGTAGGTGGTGGTAGGATTTGGGGCTTGTGGTTGTAGGTGATTGTAGAATTTGGAATTAAAAATGTGAATGGGAGGAAATAATATTTAATTTCAATGTTGATAGAGTATTGAAGTTGATGGATGTGCATGAAAATATAGATAGCTAAACTAAAAAAAGTAGTGTTTTTTGGATTAATTTAGCTAAATATTTAAGGAGACTGATGTGAATACTCTTACTTTTTATAACACTTCTCTAAATTATTAGGTTATTTTTTTAATAAATCTTAATTATTTACTTGGAATTTTCTTTTTAAGATCTTATATATTCTTGTTAGGACAAAGTTTCGCTACAAAATTGATTGTAACCTAAGGCTACAACCTTACTCAATATCTTTTTATTGGAAGTGAATTTTGACATATCCACCTTACTCAACCTTACTCTTTTTAGAAGAAATTGTTGATTGACTTGGTTAAAAGGTTGTCCTCTTTTCTTCAATCCATTAGATAAAATGATTTGTTAGTTTAATAAATTCTGTTACATTTTTACATCCAAAAAAAAAAAAAAAATGGTAGAGTTGAGTTAAAAAAAAATTAATTCGGTGTAGAAAATATTTTATGCATTTTTTTTTTAAAGATAGTTTCAACCTATGATGTCCGCTCCTAATAATAGCTTTTTATCATCAGATTAAGACATTAATCATTTTTTGGTATAGGCGGGGATAGAACTTCAGATCTCTTTTTATTTTAGTTTCAACTTATGGCGCTCGCTCCTAATGATAGCTCTTTATCATCAAACCAAGACACCAATCGGTTTTTTGTGTAAGCGGGGATTGAACCTCAGATCTCTTATTCAACCATTAAAAACTTTAACAGTTGAGCTAATTGGAACCCACAAATGCATATTTTCTATTATCTAAACTGAATTGGACTATAAAATCATATTCAACACATTACCTTTTATAATCTTAGATACATGTGAGCATATATATACATACACACACAGAATAGGAACTAGTAACTACCATGTGATACCAGGGACCATCATAAACCTATGACTTTTATAACAACTAATGTGTAACCTTGTGTATATACATGAGTACAATTATAAATAATCACATGGTATTAGCTTACACTTTTTTTAAACAATACATTTTCAAAATATGTAATGATTTCTCATTATATATGATTTAGAATTTAATTGGGTTTAGACTTTTCTATTTTTTTTTACCAATAATTCACTTACCACAAGAATTTAAAAATTAGATGGACATGTAGCATAAAATTGGTCTTCAATTGAAATCCAATTTAGAATCTAACTGGATTTGGAATCTTCAATTTTTACACTCGACTAGTGTCTAACTATGGACACAACGGATATGAGTCGCCATCTAGTTTTTGTAATGGTCTAGGAACCATATATATAGCGTTCTCTCGAGGAAGGACCATTGATCTTACTACCAGAGATATGGGTTCAGAGTTAAGGTACGGTCTTAGAAAGGTGTTAGGCACCCAAAACTGTCCAACCTTAAGGTTGGCTTCCTCTCATTATGTCTTATGTCTTAATCCTATTAAAGGCACACTCAATATTGTATTCTAACTCACACACACACTAACATACATCTAAGCATACAACATGACATCAATCATCCCAAAAAGAGCTAATCATTCATTTATCATGGCATACCCTAACATACATCTAGCATACATGTCATATCAACCTAGCATTCATCTAGCATGACATAACATGAATCCTAGCATGTTACTATCATACATGTCATCCACCTAACATTCATCTAACATGTGAATGTTAGATGAATGTTAGGTGGATGACATGTGAATATGTGATTGCATCTATACTTCAAGAAGAACTCAACCAAACAAACATGCTTATCTCCATCATCAAAACAAAATCATATTCAAGATGCACGTTCATGTGAATGCATGACTTACCTCACTTAGTTTGCAGTAACTCAACACATATGACATTCATGCATGAACATGTGAATGCGTATTCGTGGCATTAAAATAAGTAAAATACAAGGTAACCTTAATTCTAACATGTGAAAAACAAACAAACAATCAAACATGTGAAACAAAAGCTCAAAATCTACAAATATATAAAAACGATCTAAGATAGAAGCATTGCATGTGAAATTAGAAACAAAATTAGAAAAATTAGGGTTAGGGTTTCTGAGCAAGTTCATGCGCCTACATGGACAAGCTTGCATGCGCATAATCAAGCCTACATGCATAGCCAAGATTATGCGCACGTGGGTTTCAGCCCAAAAACCTAGCAACACAGCAAACAAAGCAAGACTTCAAAACAAGAATTCTAACATCTTAACATGCTTTTAAAACATAAAACTACAGAAACCTAAACTACAAAGACATATTAAGACATATAATAACATAGAAAAAAAAGCAAACAGAAAGATTAAAGTACAAAAAGAAAAGAAAAAGAAAGTTTAGACTAATACTTCAAACAAACAAACTCTTCAAGCTTGATTTTTTATTATTTCCCTTAGTCAAATCTATTCACAATCAACAAAAGGGTGATTAGTAATCTTAAACTCGAAGATCAAGGTCAGAAAAGGCCCCAATCAAAAGAAAATTGACTTGAGGATGTTTGTGAAAAACTCACTCTTTGATTCACTATTTCTAGTGAATCTTAGTGTTTTTCCATAGGATTTCTATGTGTCCTTGAAAAGGTAACATGTATGGCTATTTATATTGTAAAAATGGGGGTTTGGAATGGCTCCCAAACAATGTGGGATTCATTCCAAACCTCAGTCTTTAACGTAGAAAACTTTTCTTTCATAGTTTCTGGAACCCTACATGTGCGTGCAAGATCGTGCTTGCTGAAATAACCCTTTTGTTAAGTTTATTGTAATGTGAAGGTACTACAAGATTGAACTCACCTGCTTAAAGTAGTGTGAACAAGCACCTCGGCTTGGCGTATATGCCTCGTGATCCCAAAGGAAGGTGTTTTGATTCATGGTACTACAAGTTTAAACACTATAAAGGGAGATGAAATGTGGCTACACATGATTCTAGATAACGGTGTACACTAGACTAAGTGTAATGTTAACCTCCCAAAGGAGCTATGTCATTATTACTTAGAAGCTAAAGAAAAAACAGAAAATTATTTTTGTTTGGTAAGAGTTACCATGATAGCATTAATAATGAGAATGATTCTCACTTGATCATAGTGATTGGTATAAACTCGCTACCGACAAATATTAATTGCTGGATTAGGTTGTCGTTGCGCCTAGTATAGTATGGTTTTATGGGTTCCATATTATATGGTTATGGTTGTAAAATAATAATGTCCTGGTATTTAAGTTCATAGTCTCAAATTGAAGTTGTCATAAATTTTTGTTCTCTAACTACTATTTTAATTGAATCATATTAACTAAGAAATAATTTTGGACATGGTGCTTAAAGGAGCTGAAGTACATAAATATGTTTCAATTCAGTATTGTCATAATTTCCTACACATAATGCATTAATGGAAGATAGCTTTTGATATGATCATAGTCTCCATTGACATGCTAATATGTTACATTGGCTTCTATCTCAATTGTGCTACTGCATGAGATGCAAGAATTAGTACTAGAGTTAGACTTTATATTAAGTCTAAATAAGATGTTTGGTATGAATCATATTAAGTGCTAAGAAAGGCTTAAGGAGTTCCAATTCTATATCATTTTATGAAAATGTTTTATTTTAAATGAATTGGAATTCTTGGATGTAGAGATTAAATGTTAATCTCATATGGGTATGATCCACAAGTCCTTGTTAGAATCATTTGATCAATTCAGATTGTTTTGAAAATAAATTCTTTTTATATTATTTGAATTAATGACTGAGTTCTACACAATGGAAGACATCCTAAAAACTAAGGCTAGGATCAATTGATTTAATTCAAATTCTTAGCCTTAATCGAAAAGTAAGGATGGTAAGAAGAGGAATTATAATACCAAATAGCTGGACAAGCTAGTTGCCCTAGTAGTTGCCAAGAGGAAATTAGACTCAAAAGCATGACCAAAAGGAAAGTGTTTCTAATTTTGGTAAAGCTAAGCATTGTCCATGATTGTTTTCTAGATGGAAATTTACATGTTTTACTTTTTAAAGAGAAAGTTTCCATCCTTTGTAATTGTATGTTTTGGCACTTATGTCTATAGATCTTATTAATCTAAATGATATTCAAGATTGGTGAATGATGGGTTTTTAGAATATTCCCAGTCTATGAATTCTATTTAGAGGATAATATGATCTAGGGTTTCTTTTTGTAAAGGAATGAAGTTCCAATGACTTCTTTAAGTTAGTGCATATATAAAGGAGGAATAGGGCTCTTTCAAAAGTAGATTGTTCTAGAAGAAAAATGTCAGTATTTGTTGTAGGACAACTATAAAATACAATTGGAAATGAGATGATAGTATTAGATACACCACAAGACATTATTTTGTAGATAACTATTACACCGATACAATATTTTAGTAGGAGGATTATTAAATAAATTCATACTTTTGGAATAAACTTTTGAAGTTATTCCACAAGGATATGAATTTGATCCTCGGTCCTACGTAAAGGCAATAGATGATATGAATATGGATTACTGGATTAAGGTTATGTGAATAGAATTAGATTCTATTTAAAGTCTTGAACTTGTAGAGGCGTCTACTGGCATTAAGCCTATGGTTTTCAAATAGGTCTACAAGAAAATGAGATTAATAGATTTGAAGGTGCAAACCTTCAAAGTCAAGACTAGTGGCGAAAAGATTTATTCAGAAAGAAATGGTTCGACTATGAAAAGATTTTTTCACCAATAGTCAAGTTTGACTCTATCTAGATTCTCTTATCCATTATATTTCATTTGGATGAAATATTGTAATGGATATCAAGAAAGCTTCTTTTAGTAGCAATCTTGAGGAAGACATCTATATGATGTAACTAGACTTGTTCATAGCTAAGAACCAGTAGTGTTTAGTATGCAAGTTGCTTAAGGTCTATTTATGGACTAAAGCAAGCATCTAAATCATAAAATATCATATTTGATCAAGCAATCAAATTGCTTGATTTTTGTTAGGACATATGTGATTCACTTGTTAGGAACATATGTTACTATTTTATGTAATGGGCTTATCCTTTGACAAAATGTACTTTACTTATATTTGAGTAGATTTAGGATGTGTTTAAATACTTCAAGAAATCATGTTTCAAGATTAAGTATTGAAGTCTTCAAGTCTGTCCAAGAAAAACAAGCTGAAAGTGCAGAGTTACTAAAGCTCGACAATTGCTCGACACCTCCTATCTGTTAAGGTTTAAGAATTTCAAAATTCTGATATGATTTTCTTGGAATCCGTGAATGTGTCTTTGGGCCTTCTTTTCTCCTAAGCCTAGACATATAAAAGGATTGTTTTAAGGGCCATCAAAGAGTTCACAAGTTGCAGAAGCATTGAGCAAACTCTGGTCAAGCAAATGTTGACCAGAGATGAAGTTCTTACCCTAGTTCATCTCTTTCTCTTGAAAAAGTTGCTGTGTATGTGCACTGTTGGGTTTTGTGACCAAGCATCTTCTTGATCTTAATCGTGTGGATGAACTGAAGAATTTTGCAGCTAACAACCTTCTTAGTTGGTGATTGAAGTCGCGTACTGGGATCCACGCAATTGGTTAGTCACGTACTTGGGAGCCATGCATCAAAAGGGGAAACTGTCACTACAGAACAAGTCCAATTGGGTATTAGGGTAAGGGTTCAACTGTAGGTTGGTAAGGTACTTGGGATTCCTTTACTTGTAACCGCTTGTTGTGATAATAATGGAGTTTCGGGAGTGGTGACCTGAAAATCACCCGGTAGGGTTTTTGCTGTTATGTTTTCCCCATTCGTAAATAAATCACCGTGTTATTTATTCTCTGCTGCATAATTAATTTATTGGTGATTTGTTTGTGCTATCACGTATTTGCATGTTAATTAACTTAATTAATTCACTTGGTTAAATTGATTGGTTAATTTATCACAAGGAGTCAATACGTTTTTGGCCCATCAATTTTGATCAAGTATTTAAAAGCATTATGAGTGTAAAAGCTATATAGAATAATAAATTTCTTAATATATGTTGATGACATTCTAATCATTTAGAATGATGTACAATTATTGTCATCAATAAAGTTTTTTTGTTGTCTAGTCCAGTTTGATATAAAGTACTTGGGAAAGACTGGTCACATCCTAAGAATTAAACTCTGTTAAAATTCAGGAATTAGGATGTTGGGTTTATCTCAAATTGCTTAAATAGATTAGATTCTAGTCAAGTATAGCATTTATTACTTCAAGAAAGGATTCTTTCCTTTTAAGTTTGAAGTTTCTTTATATAGGACTATAGTCCTAAGACATATAAAAGGAAGAGTATATTAAGACGGTTCCTTATATCATATCAATAGGAAGTCTTTATGCTATGCTATATGCTAAGCTAAATATCTATTTTGTGGTAGGCATAGTAAGCAAATATTAATTGAATCAAAGATCACTTAATTTAGTGGGAGTAAAGCATATATTCAAATATCTTAGGAGAAAGAGGGATTATATGCTTGTCCACAAAAGTGAGGTTTTGATAGTTATTGGATGTACAAATACTGACTTGTAGTTTGATTGTGATTCATGAAGTAGGACTTCAAGATATGTGTTCATCCTAGGTGGTGAAGATACACATTAAGCGTAAGTATTATCTCATTAGAGAGATATGAGTATGTGAGAAGTAGTAGTAGAAAAGATAATTTATGCAATAAATTTGGTTGAAACTTGTTTCCAAACCTTGCCTTAGAGTGACTATAAATTACTCTAAAGGGAGATAAGTGTTGAATATATGATAAATTGTCTTTGAGGGCAAGTGGGAGGTTGTTGGGATTTATGCCTAAAATCCAATTTATTGGTATGTCATAAATAATTACATTGTTTAATTATATGAAACTATTTATAAATGAACTAATGGGACATTATCTTAATCCATGAGATGCATAGTATGTGATTTAGTTATAGAAGATATAAATCACAAGTTCTTTGTAAACTCAGAATTTTAGTTCGTAGTTGGTAATGAAATTGGGTATTTTATCTGTGAAGACTATAACATATCAACTAAGATGATTTGTCTTGATCATGGAAGTGGAGACTTCTAGTTGATATGTTAATATGTTTTAAGAGTTAAGACATCTTGAATTGGACCACTGTGAGATTTATTATTCTCTTAACGACTGTCAAATGAATAATAAATCTCACAACGGTCTAGTTCAATATGTCTTAACTTTTAAAACATATCAACATATCAACTAGAATTCTTCACTTCCATGATCAAGACAAATCATCTTAGTTGATATGTTATAGTCTTCGCAGATGAAATGCCCAATTTCATCACCGTCTACAAACTAAAATTCTGAGTTTACAAAGAACTTGTGATTTATATTTTTTGTGAGTAAATCACATAAATTACATACTATGCATCTCATGGACTAAGATAATGTCTCATTAGTTCATTTATAAATAATCTCATATAATTAAACAATTTAATTATTTATGACATGCCAATAAATTGGATTTTAGGGCATAAATCCCAACAATGCCTGTGTTCGCATGCATTATGGCTACACATGCAAGTTGAATCCTACGTGTGCATGCTAAGGGTTTCCTTGGTTTTACTTTTCCAAAAATAGATTTATTTGCTCATTAAAAGTTATATTTTTTATTTTAGCATTTCTTAAGTCAATTTAACATCTGATTGGGCTCTAAACCAACTTTGGGTCTTAGAATTTCAGCATCATTGAGGAACAGGGATTGGCTAATCCTTTGACAAAACACACTTTACTTATAATTGGGTAGATCTAGGATGTATTTAATACTTCAAAGAACAAGAGTTCAAGTTTAGTATTGAAGCCATGCAAATCTGTCCAAGAAACAAGCGAAGAAAGGCTGTTTATTAAAGCTGGACAAATTCACGACAGCTGCTCGACAGATATTATCTATTGAGGCTCGATAGCTACTTGACAGATGTATCTATCGAGAATTACAAAATTAGAATTTTTAGATCTGATTTTCGGCCCATGCTGACATGTATGTGTAGGGTTTCTTTTCTCACAACCCTAAACATATATAAGACTTATTTTAAAGGCCATCACCCAAGAGAATACAAGGAGAACATATGCAAAAGGTGACCGATGCTTTATTCTCTCTAAAAGAAGCTACTGTGTCTTTACGCCTTAGGGTTTTGTAACCAAGTGCTTTTTGATTTTCATTGTTGATGAAGTGAAGAACTTTACAGTTAACAATCTTCTTCAAGTTGGTGAGTTAGTCACGTACTGGGAGCCGTGCATCATTGGTTAGTCACGTATTGGGATCCGTGCAAAAAGGTGGCATTCATATGTTTAAGAGTTCAGAGGTTCTAAAGCGGTAGAAGGTTTCTACTGTAAGTTCATCTACAAGGATTATAGAGTCTAGAGACAAAGATTTTGTACTAGATCTGAAATATTCTTAAGACTCTAGGTCTTATTAATAAATTATATCTCAAGACTTTATTGTACATGCAACCCCTTCATAAAAAATTCTTAGTAATACAAAGTCATGAATATAGACTACCACTTTGTAAATTACTACATCTTAATCCTTGAGTACCCGGTTTAATCCTTTAAGTTATTCATCACATATTTATGAAATCCAATTTCATAAATATATACTTTAGTAACTATTTACTAAAGTATTTAGGCCTAACATTTTGAATAACAAACTCATTAAACTTATCTCAAGGGAATATTTTATATCTCCGTTAAGAGACTATGAATTCCATCTTGAGAATATATATTCCATCAACACTAAATGTAGCTGCCTAACATACTGAGGTTTTGACCGTAACTTTAGATCTCACTCATGATATATCAAAACAACCTACACTTCATGATCAGATCCATTATTTTTTCAGGATTAAGAGTTCATGTAAAAAGAAGTCGTGAGATTTATTATTCATTTGACAGTCGTTAGGAGAATAATAAACCTCACAGTGGTCCAGTTCAATACGTCTTAACTCCTAAAACATATCAACATATTATCTAGAAGTCTCTACTTCCATGATTAAGACAAATCATCTTAGTTGATATGTTATAGTCTTCACAGATGAAATACCCAATTTCATCACCGACTACGATCTAAAATTCTGAGTTTACAAAGAATTTGTAATTTATATCTTCTGTGACTTTTCACATAAATCACATACTATGCATCTCATGGACTATATGATAATGTCTAAATATTCATATTACCATCATTTTAGATAATAATAAAGCAACTTTATTAATCACAACATTAAGTCATACATAATGTCCTACATAATATAATACAATAGGATTTAAGGGCACTAATCCTAACAGACGGATTGGTATGTTGACCGGAATCTGGAATTTTTCTCTAAGTGTGTCAAAATGTTTTTGCTTGATTGTGGACCTGAAGTCATTTACTGTCCACAATGGAAGGATAATGAATTCCCTAAGGCCGTTAGGACCTATGACGGATTGGGTTGGGGGTTCAGCACTAGCCATTTGGTCGCTTGAGTCATCCTTTGACCCGTCTACATCTATGTCCCCATCCACTTCTGAGGAAGGTGAATTGGATGATGGACTTCATTCATCAGAAGAGGTGCCAGAGTCGTTTTGACTTAACGGGTACACCTTATCGTAGCCCACCCCATCACGGACACACGACTGGTCACTCGACGCCACATTAGACATCTGTCACCTACACATGATGGATAAACCCTAAGACTCTACAGGATCTACATAATGGACGGACATGCAAAGGGAAGCAAAAAATAAAGTATAAAAAGCAGGGCACTTACAAGTTAACAATGAAAGAAAGCCGATGGAGAAAGCTTGGGAGACGGTCGCACCAAGTGAAAAGTGAAAAATTCATAATGAGAAGATGGTAGTGCTTTAGTTACAAATTCACAATGAAAAGTGAAAAATGAGAGGGGAAGATGGCATATATATAGAGAAAACGGCACAAAAGACAAAGGGACGCATCGGTCCGAGTAGTTAGCCACTGATCAATGCGACATGTGTCCCTAGTGCATGAAATACACTAGGTTAGGTTGTCAATCAAGATGCATTCCCCAAGGGTTGAATCATACCGTCACTCTAAGAACCCGTTCGCCAAATAAAGTGACAGACTCTCAGAGTGAGGGGGCAGCTGGAGAGGACCAAAATAGAGTAGACGGATCTGTTCTCCTAAGGCCAACTGGAATTGACGTATGAGATAGGGTATGACAGACGGGTCCTCTGTGGTGGACGGATTCCACCTTAGCAAGCAGGAGGGGACGGATACAAAAGCCACGTGTCACCTACATGGCTAGGAGGTCCCCAAGCAACCCTAAATGGAAATATCTTGCGCCTTACGATTAACCCTAGGCAACGAGATCTCTATATGGGAAGAATCTCACAAAATATGTATATTTATGAGGATCTTCCTCACAAGGAAACATCTTCTTCGCCAAGAAACAAAGGTCGGTTTTAGACTACTATAAAAACCAAAAGCCCTCAGAAAGCAAAGGTACGCATAATTCACTCCAGCTCTGACATTCTAGAGTTGTGAGAAGTTCTCTAACTTAGCATTCGGAGGGTCTTTGGCCGGTACCACACCAGTACTCTCCTAAGGTCTTCTTGTTCTATGTTGTGTAGGTGTTGTCTTGATCACGGGAGGACTGTGCAACTTACTAACGATTTTCGGCATCATCAGTTTATTTCTAATTAAAATCATTCTTTTATATAGCTCCATCACAAATTAATCCATAGGTTATCAAATTTACAAAAAAAAAAAAAAAAAAAAAAAAAAAAAAAAAAAAAAATCAAATTTAAAAACTAATATGGTATATATTACTTTTTTATTTAATGATAAAAGACTTTACTAATTAAACTAACTACGAGTATATTATTTTTTTTCAAAATATATAAATACTTTTTTAATCAATATATATTCACTAGGAATAGTTTTACCAGGCTTACCTTTTGAAACCATACAAGCTGGTTATTTGATTGAATTATGTGAGCGGTGGTCATCCCTTCCTCGTTCCTAGTCCACTTGTCAATTCTCCTGTCGTGTGCAAGAATCTTTAATATTTTATAATGCTCATAGCTGGGAGCTGGACTCAAAAGAACAATAGACAAAAGAACTCGAGAATAAGTATCTAGATGCAAAGCAGCAAGATGCAAAGGCGTGTTTCCATTTTTTTCTTGCTCATTTATGAGATCCTGAAAAGCTACTGTCTCTAGGAAAAGTTTCACCGCATTTACCCTACCACTTTCCACAGCAAGATGAAGAGCTGTCCTATGTTTGTCGTCCAACAATTCACAAGTATCTGGACATTTTTTAATGATTGTTCTCATTACACCCTCATTTCCTTCCCTAGCCGAAATGTGGAGAGCACACATCCCTTCATTGTCCTTTTTGTAAGCAATGGAATTATTTTTTTGCGAAAATAGTTCGACAACATCTACATTGCCAAAATGTGCAGCATAATGAAGAGGAATCCAGCCAGAGTCATCCGCTTCCAAACTTGCATCTGGAAAATTTTCCAACATCTTGTGCACAAAATCTATAAAGAGAGAGGAAAAATCATGTTGTTACGAACAGTGGCGACTCTAGGAATTTTGTTCAGGGTGTTCTTTAGGAAGCATAAATTACACAATCTTATTTCTTTTTAGCCTTTAGGTAATTAGGTTTGATTCAATGTTATTAATTCCATTAACAAACCAGAACAATAATCCACCCTATTCTACTTCGAAAAAAATTTCGAATCATTCCAATTTATTTCGGGTGTTTCGAGGTCAGTGGCGGAGCCAAGAAGTTTTTCTAGGGGGGCAAATTAAATATAAATAAATTATTGAATTAAAAAAAATTCAAGACCCAATAAAAATTTTTATTTTATGAATTAATATTTTAGCTTAATAATGTTGTGTCCTACGTTTTTTTTATTGTATAAAACTCATTTATAATTTAACCACTCAAGCCAAAATATAAATGCAAACAACAGTACATTGTAATAACTAATTATATATAACGATATTTTATAATCTTATATATTATTATATATAATAGAAACTCAAAAATATTATAATATATTATATAATTAAAGTGAAAGACAGAAATCCACACTTGTCAAATTTACAGCCACAAAAATGTCATTCTCACACCCAGACACAGTATTTTGAAGTGTTGTACAGCAGTAACACAGCACACAGAGTTATACAAAACACATAGTTATAGAAAAAAAGAAGGAAAGAAAAAGAAGGTAACAAACACACAACAAGAGAGCGAGATAAAAAATGAGAAAGATACCAGTGATTCATAGAAGGGCGACTGGCGGTGTGGAGGACAGTCATGGAGAGGCGGCGTGATGGGGGCATTATACTCCCAGTAAATGTAAGAGGAGATTTGTTTTGCTCTTTTGTATATTTATTAGTATTATTTTTTTCATTGGTGATTTGGAATTTGATGGAGAAGAATGGGGTTTTTTGTTAGTATTTGGAGGGTGGGCTGAGGAATGAATGGGTTTGCTGGGCTTGCACCGATCAGTCTTATACCGATCAGTTTTTTTTTTTTTTTTTTTTTTAAGAAAATCCATGGGTTTCTATTTTCAGTATATTGGGCTTTTTTTTCCTAGTGGGCTTGCCTGTTACAATTTTTTTTTTTTTTAGTTCAAAAAATCTTTTGGGTTTTTTTTTATTTTTTATTTGAGGGTGTTTCTTATTTTGATTTTAATTGAGGGTGTTCCTAAATTTTTTTAAAGGATAAACAAATAAAAAGAATTTAATTATTATATATAATTTTTTTTTTTTTTTTTAAGGTTAGGGTGTTCTGGGAACACCTTGATATGAACGTGGCATCGTTACTGGTTACGAGTTAGTTAAAGATAGCATGTGTTGATGATGAATAGTTGAAAATATTTTTAGAATCTTTTCAATTCATCAAGACACCAGATTTCATAGGGTAAAACTTTTTTATATTTTACATTCCCTTTTTATTGATAGGATAGGGATATAACCTTGCTGTCAATTTCAATAGACGATATTAATTGCTTTTCTGTAGAATCCAGCTTATTTTTATACTACGAACACAAATTGATATACAATTACTGATCAACAAAATAATTCTGCACATGAAAATTGAAATTGTGCATGGCAGAATATATTCGGGATATAATTTTATAACGATTCAATAAATATAAGAAAGAATTTAAAAAAAAATTATAATTTGAAAGTGAAAGAATAATTTAATTAAATAAAATTTATATAATTTTTAATTTAAAAATTACATTCTTCTTACTTTTGAGATGCAAATTTTCAAATTTGTTTTTTGTATTTAGGTTTTGTTACCATCTCCTTTTCATTTGAAAATATAACTAATCCACTTAAATTCTTGGGACACTATCAATCTTAATTATGATTTTTTTTCATTTAATTTTTTTTTTCTTTAAAAAGCATATATTAAAACAACTCTAAGAAGTACTGAGTAAAGTTCAAAAAGCAATAAATGTATTTGAACCAAAAAAAAAAAGTCTATGTTTTTTGTGTAATCAAGATTTGTTATAATACATGTTTCAGGGTCATTCTACGGTAATATTTTTTGTGGTAGGGTATCAGCTAAATCTAAACCTATGAGTTTCAGTTAACTCAACTGGTAGAGTCTCTAATAGTTGTATAAGAAATCTGAGATTCAATCTCCGGCTACACCAAAAACTGATTAGTGTCTTGGTCTGATAATAAAGAGTTATTATCAGGAGCGGATGCCATAAGTTGAAACTCTCTGGAAAAAAAAAAAATTAAATAAAAAACTAAATCTCAACCATTAACTTAATGTTGTTATGATCTTGACCATTAATTTAATTTTATTAGATACCGGTCACTGGTTAAAGGCTTAAAGCAAGTCAGCGTATATAAACTAAATAAAATAAAATTCTGATGGTCTTCTCTCAGTTTTTTTCCTTACGCGTTCTCCGATTCTTCTTCCTCTCTCGCTTTCTGTATTTCATTCCCTCCAGTTCTGTATCACTTCTCTGTTATTGATGTTTGTATTGCTTGGGTTTGCATGTGGGTTCAATTTCAGTGGGATTCCATGGTGGGTTCTTTGGGTGTTTTCCAAAGAACCCAGTGGTGAAGTTGGGAACCCTCGTTCTCAAAACCATTTGCAAACCCATTGCCAATCAGCTTAAGAAGGAGACTGGCTTGCATCCCAATTTCAGGCACTTCATTATCGACTTCGCCCAGGTTCTCTCTCTTCTTTCACTTTTTTTATTTTTATTTATTTATTTATTTATTCATATATGGGTTCCTTTCATCTTCTGTTGTAATCGCTTAATTCTGGGTTTTGGTTTCTGATAAGGATAAAAGAGATTGGTCAAGTAAGTTGAGCCGACGGTTTATTAGTGACGGTATCTACTGGGCCGTCAGCCCCTGTTTAATGACTGACTGCGAGATAAAGTTGTGAGGAGAGGCACCATAGGCCGACGAGATAATAGAGCTGAAGGGTCATCCTGAAGCTGACAGTATGAAGACCGAAGGCATAATATAAGCTGACGGCACTAATCAAAGAATGCTTGCTAACCACGTTTACGTGTATAAGTAAATGACTTGCCCTCCACGTTTTGTGAAACCTAAGAGGGATTCCTACATGGAAAGGATCCCGCAAAATACGCCTAAAAGAGACTCCTATAAGGAAAAGACTTCTACTCCTAAGAAAAGGGGTCAAGCCCTACTACTATAAAAACCCAAGCACCCTCACGAACCAAGGTACACATAATTTACCCTCTCTAACACTCTAGAGCAGTGAGAATAGTTCTGACTTGACCTTCGGAGGGTATTTGGCCGGTATCACACCGGTGCTCTCTGCCAGGTCCTTTCTTTTTGCTGTGCAGGTGCTATTTGGAGCGCGCGAGGACCGTGTGACTTACTGATGGTATTTTCGGCATCATCAGTTTCTTTTGCTGATTTGGGTTTTGTTTTTTGCATCTGTACTGTAGAAATAGCTCTGTGGTCACTAATTTATATATGGGTTATTTGTCAAACACAATTGATACATGTTACAATTATGAATTGCAACCTAAATTTTGTGCAAATTGATATGCATGCATTTGAGATGAGGTATCTTAGACAAAGTAGATTTTGAGTTACTAGTAGATAAACTTTAGAAAATCAGCAGAATTTGTTTTTTAGTATCTATTTCATGGCTGGACAATAAATTGTAGGTAGCATTTTTGGAAACTTGGGTGTGATTGGTAAAGCTTGCATTGTTGAATCCTGGCACCAAGAGAATGGAAATTAAAATGTACAAATATAATCACTTACATTTGTGTTTGTATGACAGGTTGCCTGCTAGTGGATACCGGGGAATCGTATGACAGGTTGCCTGCTAGTGGATACCGTATTCCCCAAAAGGGGGTACGGGGGGTACAGTAGAATTACCCTACATGTTTCAAAATTGTTATAATTCATTGTTATGAATTTATTATATTATCTCATTATCTTCAAACTCTTTTTGATGGATTTCTTGTTCATTTGTGATATTTCCAATTAAATTCTTTGTTATATTTTTTATATTTCTAGTAAGAAATTAAGAAGAGACTCTATTTGATCATATTTAATTTATTTTTCTATTCTTCTATCTCATTATTATATTTTTTTAAAAAGGAAAAATCCGATCCATAATGATATTTTCAGTAGATATTTAAAATTAAAAATAATTAAAAATATTAAAAAAATTATCTGCGATGGGTACTAGCATATGAATTTGATCTCTAGTAAGTGCTTGTAGAGTTAGAAGGTTATAGAACCTCACATATTTCATAGGAGTAACACTTAAGACTTGAAAAATGTGTATTAGGATTTTCTTTTTATATCTAGCAGTGTTGGACTCAAAACCTAAACATTTCGTGGGCTGTTAGGCCTAATTTAAAAATCTACAAAATCGCAGTTCAATCGGTTGAAGCTCTCTTTCGATCGATCAAGCTCTTTAGTTTTTGAATTCTCCTTTCTGTAGCTTGTATGTTCTTGAATCTTGACTTGTATAAACTTGAGCAAGGTATAAAACACTTCAAAAACCCTAAGATTTAATCCTAGAAAAGTTTTTGTTCTCGGTTTGCCAATATACCCATATTTAGAACCTAAACATTTAAGACTAAATATTTAGAACCTAACATAGGCATACCAAATTGTTCTCAATAGGACTTATAGAAAGTGCTACACTTAAGCTAATCGGTTGAATAATTTCCATTTCTTTATTCAATAGAAGATTTCATGCTATGCAAAATTTGTATATTGAGTGGTTGGGAGTAATGTTAGAACATAGAGTGGATTGCTGAGCACAGAAAATTCTGCTTGTATATCATATATGTTGTATAAGATAATAAGTATAATCAGCCTAAACTTCTTTGGCTAAATTTAGTAGAACTCGTCTAAAAAACAAAAAAGGAATAGAAAACTTCAGAAGATTTAGTTCAAGATAATTACCACTTTTTGCGCGATTAATGACAGTTGCATGCAAGACATTCTTTCTTTTCCTTCCCTTATAGGAAGGGAGGTGATCCCGTGGCGTATCTATGATGTGAAGAGCAATTTTATAAAATCTTCGATCCACTGCTAGGAAGAGAGGGGATTCCCGAGCATTATTTGTAATCAAAGTCAACCCGAGTCCAAATCTTCTGTCCCACTTTTCCTGCTCCACTCTATACTCCACTAATAAAAACATGTCACGTATTCACCTAATTAATTAAATACTATCATTATTGACTTATTAATACTACCGTTATTAATTAATAGTAGTATTTAATTAATTAGGTGAACATGTGATAAGTTTTTATTGGTGGAGTATAGGGTGGAGTAGGAAAAGTGGGACAGGAGATTTGGACTCAGTCAACCCTGGGTCTTCCTGAATTAGTAACTCCACAATGTTGTAATGATCATATCTTATAGCCTCATGCAGTGCTGTATTCTGCTCCAGATTTTGATTCCTTAGTAGCTCCATTTTCGTTTCAACTTCTTGGCCTTTTGCAAAAGTTATTAGCAGCTTTGTCGTGTCAGAATGCCCTAAGCTTGCTGTAATATGTAGTGCAGTGTTGCCTTTGGAATTTGTCATATACAAAAGTGGTGGTTGCCAATCAAGGACCTTCTCCATGATGTGCACATTTCCAGATTTTGCTGCCACGTGAAGAACAGAGTTCCCTCCCGCTGTCAACTGCTCGGGATTTGAAGCAAAGCTAATTTCATTCCCAGAAATTGCAGAATTGAAAAGTTCAGCGTCCATTGCTGCGAGCTGATTCTTGAATCTCAAGAGTGACCTCGTTTCCTAAAGATAACTTTAACATTAATAAATATATGGCAATCAGCTAATCGATAAATCTTATAATATCATATTATGGATTTATATCTTGGTCAGATTATTTAAATTCTATTAGGATTTAATGTGACATGTTCACAAATTATGTGGGCAGCTAGGAAAAAGACTAAATAGTAAAATTTAAAAAGCCTTGACTTTCCTAGAAGTTAATTTTCTTATAAACTATATAGAAATCTGTATCTTTTTGCGATAAACAGCCTTTCTGTTAACCTACATGCATGCAAAGCCTCGATGAATTTGCGGATTGATTTGTCAATGACTAACATATAAAACTAGCATGCAATGGGTTTTGTACTTAATTACTTTCTTTATGGTTCTCTTCGGACCTATATTGCTCGTGGCCCATATCTTATTGAGACTGCAAAAGCGTTCTGGCACTATTGAGGCCATGCCAGGAATTTACCATTGGACGCTGAATAGAAACTGTGATCATTAAGCTTGTTTCTTTAACCTATTATATATATATATATAAGCTATACTATGAAAACAATTAATCCAGATGCAAATAAAAAAATTATGCTAGGGTAAATTACAATTTATCCCTTTATGGTTTCACTCTATCGTATTTAATGGACAAACTCTGAATTGATGTAGTTAATGAGTACTTAAAATTTTATATTAAAATAAAATTATTATAACATCATCCAAATTAATAAAGCTTAGCTCAAATCAAATCCTCAAATTCCAATTAGATTAGTAATCACTGATCACTGTATAACTTGAGAACTTACTTATGTTGCAGTTAGACTAAAAAACTTATTTAACTTATTTAACTTAGATTAGGTTTCACTAATCATATATTTAACTTATTAATTACTTATAGGCAAAACTTAGGTAAAGTTTCTTCAATGCTATATCTTAGGTTTCCCAATTAAATTCTTTCTCAAAAAATAAAAATAAAAAGTTTCCCAATTAAATTCAAAAAATGTCATTATTGTATTTTGTTGTTGTTGATTAAACATATGTTTGCATTAACCAATAAAGAACAACCAATATTATATTTTTCAAGGATAATTAAAATTAATACAACAATATATTTGAATTTGATTAAAAAACCTAATGTATTGGACCTAAAAGATTGTACACAACTTTGCCCATATGTTATTTTATTTTTATTTGATTTAATGAAAAAAATTGTTCTTGTAGAACACTCTCCCCAGTCCCCACCTTCTTCTTCTTCTTTAATATCCCGGTCTTAGATCTGCCATATATTCACTAGATACATGCTTTCACATCATCGGTTTTTATTGAAACCATTGGGCTCTTTGCTCGTTATGTGAAATGTTTAGGGGCAGTTTTGTCAAACTCAACATGAAATTTGCTTTTTGAAAATGAAGAATATGGACAATAATGTGCACTTAACGACTTAAGACATATTTCATGATTCTCAAAAAAAGAAAAAAAAAAAAGAAAAAAGAAAAAAAAGACATATTTCATGAATACGTACAAATCCTTTGTATAACTTTTTGTATTTCATTTTATACTCCACTAATCACAAGTCATATATTCTTTTTACTTTCCTTATAAAATAACTATAGTTTAAAATAAATTAAAAATTAAAAAAAAAAAACACATGAAAAGTTCAAAGCATTGTTTTTAAAGTTGATATTGTTAAAGTTGTTATATGATTGTGTGTGATGATTGAATAATGAGTAAAAGCATGAAAGAAAGAGTACTAGATGATTTATGTGGCTTGACCTAACGGCCTACGTCCACGGTGAAAAGCTATTAATGGCTACATATTTCTGTTAAGCTATTTAGTTTACAATGAATACAATTCAGGGTTTATATACTAGAGAACTAGGAATGGCAACGGGTCGGGTTCGGGCTGGGTTTTTTCATACCCAGACCTGACCCACGGGTCTGTCCCAAAAACCCGGACTCGGCCCATTTATTAAACGGATTTTTTTCTTAACCCCAAACCCGGCCCGTCGGGTACCCGCGGGCCCCATAGCCATGCCATGATTTGGGCCCAAACCGTGGCCCAATCCCCAAAAAAAAAAAAAAAAACTGCCTAAAGCCCATATCGTGGCCCAAAAATTTAAAAAAAAATGTTTGTCCAGATTTTTTGAGAATGTGTTTGCCCAGATTCAAGCCTTGAATTTGGGCAAACATAATTTTTTTTTTTATTTTTTTTATTTTTTTTATTTTTTTTATACTAGCAGGAGCATACTTAGGTAGAGAAAATCAAAGAAATCAAAGAAATCAAAGGATGAAAATTGAAAAATTGAAAAATAAAAAGAACCACCAGGAAATCATGGATGAACAATGACCAAAGATTTATGATTTTCCCTTTCAAAATCACAAAAACAAACACAAATCCTAAAACAAACACAAACCCAAAAATTTCAAATTTATAATTTTCCCATTTAAAATCACAAACACAAACACAAACACAAAAATTTCAGATTTATGTTTTCCCTTTCAAAATCACAAACACAAACACAAATCCTAACACAATCACAAACAACTCACATGATTGAGATGAAATGAACCCAAAAAAAAAAAAAAAGATAGAGAACGAGGTGGTCCAGTGGAGACAAATGGAGGAAGCGAGGCGGCTGGACGTGCAAGTGATGGCCGGCGGTGAAGGGCTTCAGCCTAATCAAGTCGGCAGTGAAGGGCTTCAGGCTAGTGGTGACAGATGTTCAAGCCGACGGTGACAGATCGGAGGTTGGGTGTGATGAAGAGGGACTAACCAAGTGAGAGTGGGAGAGGAGAAAAAGAGTAGGCAGGCGGCTCAGAGTGATTGTGTGAAATGGGAATATGGGTTAGGTTTTTTTTTTTTTTTTTTTTTTTTTTTTTTTTTTTTTAACTTATATATATACGGGGGTATTTTAGTATTTTTAACTTATATATATAAACGGGTTGGGTCCAAGTCCTGGTTGGGTCCGAGTCCGAGTTCGGGCTGGGTTTTTGCCAAAACCCGGACCCGCTTCGGGTTTTTTTTTTTAAACCCATACCCAACCCTATAATTTATCAGACCGGGTAAAATCCAACCCATTAAGGTCGGGCCGGGCCGGGTATCCGCGGGTCGGATATAAATTGCCATCCTTATAGAGAACCCTAATATAACCTTAGGCTATTTATAAGCTAATTCAAGTTTAATTTGCTTATTCTACAAGTACATATGCTTACAATTGGTAAGGACGCAACTTCATTCTTTTAGAGGGTGACAGCTCAACACCTATAGGTTGACTGAGGCTTGGCCTAACCTAGCCTCTGCCTCTTCAAGATGTTGGACTTGGCCCACTAGGCCTTTGCCCAACAATCGCACCCCCAACACCTGCACATGAACAGCAGGGGAGTTGAACCTATGACTTGGCTCTAATACCAACTGTTAGGACCAAGCGTTTATCTACTACATCAAAAGCTATAGCTGATGGTAAGGGCATAATTTTATTCCTTTAAAAGGTGGCAACTCAATGCCAACAAGTTGATTGAGACTTAACCACCTGACATTCACCTCTGCAGAATGTTGGGCTTAGCCCACTAGGCCTCTACCTAACAAATTTTACCAATTAGGTCAATTGACTCAATTTCCCTATTCTAGAAGATATTCCTTCTAACATATCTTTAGTTTACAGAGTTCAAACTAGTGTTTGCCTAAGGGTATATTATTATTTTAATTAGTTTAATATATGGAGATATGGTGTGGTTTACTTTGTCCACTTTTTTTTTTTGTGGTAAATAAGAATATTATAATTAAGGAAAAAGAGGGAGGAGAGGGCCCAAAACCCTCTAGGACCAGGGAGAAGACCCAATCGGGGAGTGGAGATTTTTAGGGGACATCTCACTTACAATGAGCAACCTAAGAGGCAATGTTATGGGCAAAAACTTAATGCCTGTTTACAACAACAACAAAAAAATCCCAACAAGCCAAAGAGCCTAAAGAAGGCAACACATTACACACAGAAGGAGTGAAAAAATCTAGAGGGTCGGAGGGCTTCAATAACATATTTAGAATCACTTTCAAACATTACAAAAGATAGATGGCAGTGCACCGCCAGTTTGAGAGTCGATAGAGCAGCTTGAACTTCACCTATCAGTGGACTGAATCCATTAGTTTGGCTTGTACACTTAATCTATTAGTCAACTTGATTAAAAGAATTTGTCGAAGCAATGAATACCATCATGGCCTATTGATTGGGAGGATAGAAAATATTGAGAAAATAAAAAAGTGAGATGATAGAAAATAGGGTAAAATATCATTTTGTTCCTAAACTTTCATAAAAGTTCGTTTTTCATCCATAAACTTTGCAAAATGTTATATTTTTTGTCCTTTCATTAGTTTATGTCCTATGTGGTCTAACAGAGTATTGACGTGGTACTTGATTCAGGCCAAAAAAATTTATTTATAAAATTGTGGACATGTGGATTAAATCTTTATAAAAAACTAAAGATAGTAAAAAATTTACTATAAAACCCTTACAAACCGAGTAGCACTATTCCACATCAGTTATTTATAAATAAAAAATAAAATAAAATAAAATAAAAAACCAGCAAGTCATATTTTAATCAAAAAGTTGTGGCATAACTTTTGCCACAACTCGCCGTAGAGTTATGGATCTACCACTTTATTTTCTCTACTCACAACTCGCTGCATGGGCTTGATTTCAAACTAAAACAAAGGGAAATTGAAGAAAATTTTCTACTTTGATTTGGAGAAGTAGGAATATACCTTGATTCTGAGTGAGCGAGAGTGCTATCTTTTTTTTGGTAGATTATTAATAAGATTTTCTCTCTAAGTTTCCGTTCACTTTCTCATATGATAAGCCTCTTTTTTTTATAGGAAACTTAACGGTCTTTGGTTTGGAATTTTCTCTTAGCATTTATTGAAAATTAATTATAAAATTTGAATTTAATTTGGTCTTGCATTTAATAAGAACGTTCCGTATAAGTCTTTTTTTTTTTTTTACATTACTACATAGCTTTCTTCATTTGACGTTGCCACATGGCTTTACGTGACTAGTGACACATGTCATTTTTATGTTAGTCATGATAACTCAATAACTTAGCATGTGGGTTGATCTCATTGGATTGAGACTTATTGTTTGTCCACTATTGACACGCCATCTTGATCACAAATATTGATCATGATTAATCGGCCCATAAATACATCATAAAAATTTTGATGTCTACACAAGTGTTCATCCATTTTTGCAATGATGACAAGCACTAGAGAAAGTAGAAGGAGATGACGATGATGACAATGAAGAAAAAAGTAGTGGGTCTCTTAGCAACCAATGAACAAAGTCATTTATGAATTAAAAATACTATCATCCTTGTCCTTAAAAATCTGCCCTCACCTAAACACTAGTCTACACTACAAGAAGATCTAGAATTTTCTAAAAAAGTAGGGGAAAAAAAAAGCCATTTCCTCTCTCTCTCTCTCTCTCTCTCTCTCTCTCTCTCTCTCTCTCTCTCTCTCTCTCTCTCTCTCTCTCTCTCTCTCTCTCTCTCTCTCTATATATATATATATATATATATATATATTGATGAACATGCATCACAATATGTAACACCCTATAAATTCAAAACTTAATCATAGAATAAAAGAAGCTAATGCTACAGCCTTCTGAGCATTGACTTTAAAGTTGATAACTTTGTTGGGGTTTATGCCCTAAAATCCAATTTAATGGCATGTCATAAATAATTAAATTGTTTAATTATATGAGACAATTTATAAATGAACTAAAAGGACATTATCATAGTCCTTGAGATGCATTGTATGTGATTTAGTCACAGAAGATATAAATCACAAGTTCCTTGTAAACTCAAAACGTAATTCGTAGTCGGTGATGAAATTGAGCGTTTCATCTGCGAAGACTATAACACATCAACTAAGATGATTTGTATTGATCATGGAAGTGGAGATTTCTAATTGATGTGTTAATGTGTCTTAAGAGTTAAGACATATTGAACAGGACCGCTGTGAGATTAATTATTCAACTAACAACTGTCACCTGAATAATTAATCTCACGACTTCTAATTTCATTGACTTTCAATCCTGAGAGGATAATGAACCCAATCATGAAATGTAGGTTACTTTGATATATCAGGAGTGAGATCTAATATTCACGGTCAAAACCTCAATATGTTGAGTAACCACATGTAGTATTGAGGGAACACATATTCAAAATGGAATCTATAATCTCTTTTTATAGAGACATGAAATATTCCCTTGAAATAAATTTAATGGGAACTGGTTATTCAGGGCATCCACTTTAGTAAGGAGTTACTAAAGCTTATATTTATTGAAATTGGATTTCAATAAATGTGACTAACTAAAATATAAAATCGGGTACTCAAGGATAAAATAGTTGTTTACAAAGTGACAGTTGTTTATGACTTTGTTCATTATGGATATTTCATGGAGGGGTCAAATGATATCATTAGAGTCTTGGGATATAATTTATTAATAAGGCCTAGAGTGCAATTATATTTATATAGTAGTATTAAATATAATTAATGGTAACTTTGGACGTATCAAGAGTTGACAGAAAAGCCCAAGGCCCATTGGAGCTAGAGTCTTATTAGTTCCCTTTGGTCTCATCTCAAGCCACAAACTAAAGCCCAATTGGGTAGGACCAAAAGGCTAACCCAATTAGATAATTAGTTTTTATTTAATTAGAGTTATTAAATAAAGTAACTACCAAGGTAGTTAGAATGTACTTATGATGAAAAGAAAAATAAACAGTTTTTCTCTACAATGAGAAGAAGAAGGATTTTTTTTTTTTAAGAATCAACGTACATAAAGACTGATTGAGAGACCACACTTCTTGGACACCATGTGGAATTGAGATGAAGATTAAAGGTATTCTCAAGTCTTGGTTTTGAATTTCACTGCATCAAGGTACGCTTTCTATTCTTTGTTCTAGAATTCAAGGTTACATGTAATCTCTCATGAATGAAGTAAATCCGTGTTTGTTGCTTCCACTGTGTGTTTTGTATAAGATGCAAAACCAAAATTTCCAACAAACTTAACATACGTGATTGGTTTAATATTACAAATAAAAGTTTTGGATTTGTTTTCAAATATTGATTTTACCAAAAGTACATATACAACAATTCCGGAGGTTGAAACCTTGGTTTTAGTGTTTTCACACTAATTGAGCTTTCAGACCCATATTTCTGATGAAGTTTACTAACATTATTTTCTCTATCTCTACTAAAGATATAATAACACTTTTTCACTTACAGACTTGGAATAAAAAATATTCTTCCACTTCTAAATTGGGATCAAATTTGTATTACAACCTGTATGGATATGCAAAATATTCAACAATCACTTGACAGCCAATCTGACCCAAGAACATGAATTTCTTTTTTCAATAAAATGTTACTTTTTAATTTTATTTTTTTATTTCCACAAAAGTTAGAATAATGCTAAGAGTCTTATAACTAAACCAATAGTTTTAATGGAGACACTTAGGGTTCTAACAAGTACACTTGTTCTTCCAACAATCGAATTAAAAAGAAGAAAAATAACAACGATGATTGAGTATATATTAATTGTTTTTCTATGTGTCCATTAGTATGTAGGCATTACAAACTAGTAGGCAATTAAAATGGGCATCCACTTGCGTAGTGGGCATCTTTGGTATCAAACATGGGCCAAAATGGGGATATACCCCTTTCGGCGAAAAGTTCTAGCAAAATACCCCATTTCTGAAACTATTTAGGGATATACCCCTATTTTGAAACTCGATTTTCTAAAAATCGAGTTTCAATGTAAAACTCAATTTTTAGAAAATCGAGTTATAGCCAAATTAAACTTAAAAAAAAAAATTGTGGAACTCGAGTTCCACTTGAAAATTTTCAAGGAACTTGAGTTCATGGAACTCGAGTTCCACACACTTGATTTTGATAAAATCGAGTTTCAAAACAAGGGTATACCCCTAAATAGTTTTAGAAAGAGGGCATTTTGCTAGAACTTTTTGCCGAAAGGGGTATATTCCCATTTTGTCCTCACATTTGATTGGGTTCGGAACAAATGACTCATGAAGAATTGCTAGGCTGACAACCAATTTTACTATTGAAAAAAAAAAAAAAAAAAAAAATCTAACAGTATTTTGCAGTTTATCTCCAATTGAAAGCTCTATGCATGAAAAGAATAAAGATAAACAAAATAAAAGAACGAGAGCTCTTACTTGAATAAATATGATTTTGTTCCGCTAGCGCAACCTTGTTGGTATTCCAACCTTCCTTACCATCTGTATATTATCTAAGGAAACGGTTTAAATTTATTGACAATAGTTTAGTAATAAAGAAGAACAAGCTAGAATCATGCTATATTAAGGCATCGAGAAAGGAAAAGGAAAATTCTTGTTAGTGTTATGATCAAGTAACTTTGGCGAATGAAGTACAAGCAAGAAACTTATTATGTTAAGAAATTCAAGTAAGGGAGATAAAATAAAGGAATTATGTACTAATAAAGAATATATCATGAGCTTTGTAGTTCAATTAGTATCTTCTGATATTTTAATATAGGCAAAACTTAGGTATAGTACTTATGTGTTATTCCTTAAACTCCCCTCTTAAGATTCAGTCATGTGGCTGTACTTAACTAAAAATATACTTACATTCCATGAGAAAAAAGCCATATGACTGAATCTTAAGAGGAGAACCTAAGGAACAGCATCGAAGTATTGTACCTAAGTTTTGTCCTTTTAATAAAGACATTTATGCTTCAAGTTTGAGATATATATTAGACATATTAGCCCAATGTAATAGGCCCAAGTCCACTCCTGCTTATACTAGTAGTCTAGGGTTTAGTCACCTATATATACTCATGTTAGGGTTCATTGTAATACAGGTTATTGTACTACACTCTTACATAATAAAGATGTAGCCCTTAAGGGATTCCTCCGTGGATGTAGGCCGTCAAGGCTGAACCACATAACTCTCGTGTTCTCAGTGTTCCTATTCTATGCTTCCTCTTCCGCATTCACTCTAGCATACACAACATGGTATAACACATCACGTTGCTAATATTATATTACTTTAACAAAATCATTGAACTATTAACTATCGATTTCTTTATTAGAAGTGACTTAAAATAGTAAGAAGGAAGTATAAGCTAGGAATATATTATATTAAAGAATTCAAGTAAGGAATATACTAAAGGAGCAATGTTTTTTTTAATAGATACGATAGAATTCAACTTATAGTGTCCCCTCTATGATTATTGTTCCTTATCATTAGGCCAAGACACTAATCAATTTGTGATATAGGCAGAATTTGAACACTAGATCTTTTATTTGATGACAAGAGATTTTACCAGTTGAACTAACTAGAAGTCTAGAACTTACAAGGAACTATGTTCTAAACAATATAAAAAATAAAAATAAAATTCTTATACCACGGAATTCAAGTAAGAGATATAATAAAGGAACTATGTGCTAAAGAATTTAAAAAAGGAAAAGAAAATTTCTTATTAGTGATATTTTCAGTAGAGTCATCTAGGGTTCAAAATTCAAATCCCCCACCACCAAATATCAATGTTGTGTGTGTGTGTGTGTTTTGTGTTCTAAAGAATATAAATAATAAATAAATAAATAAATAAAAAGGTAAAAGTGACTTAAAATAGTAAGAATGAAGTACAAGCTAGGAATATATTATGTTAAGGAGTTCAAGTAAGTGATATGCTTTTTTATTTTCAAGTAAAGTAAGGGATATACTAAAGCAACTATGTTCTAAAGAATTAAAAAAGGAAAAAAAAATCTTATATCAAGAAATTCAAGTAAGGGGGTATAATAAAGGAACTATGTATACTAAAGAATTTAAATAAGGAAAAGAAAAATTATTATTAGTGAACTCTCCAATTAATGTATACATCTACGAGACAGGAAAATTATTGTGTACTCCTAGGGTACCAGAAATGCATACTCTCTTCTCTCACATGAATGGTGGGTCTCATTAATTAAATTCATGGTGGGACACACTATTCATGTGAGAGGAGGGACTACACATTTATGGTATTCCGAGACTACCTAATAATTTTCCTACGAGACAAATCTCCCCACAGCAACTATGAACGTATTTAAAATATATATGTACTAAAGAATATAAAAAAATAAAAAGTAGAAGTGACTTAAAGTTAAAATAGTAAAAATGAAGTACAAGAGTTAGGAACATATTATGCTAAGGAATTCAAGTAAGAGATATACTAAAGGAATCACATTCTAAAGAAATTTAAAAAAAAAAAAAAAAAAAAAGTCTATATCAAGGAATTCAAGTAAGGGATATAATAAATGAATTATATGCTATATAATTTTAAAAAGGAAAAGATAACACTTATTAGCATTCTATTGAAATGACCTAAGAAGGGAGGGGGGAACTTATTCATGCCATTAGGTTAACTCGTGAGGAGTTTTTGTCAAGCCTCTAACCTATTTATGTTAAAGATATCAAGGACATTAGAGGATATAGGCCTAGTCCCTAACCATTTAAACATGACCAACCCAACTGATCTGGTTCAACCCAAAGGGGGGCAAATAGTTTCAAATGATTGGGTCAATCGCTATAGGGATTTATCTACTTTAAAAAGTAGGTTATAGGTATCGGCCTTTTAGTAAATCCAGCGGAGTAACCCAATCTAATAAAGAAGGGTACCTTGATCCATAGACATTTGAGAAAAGAATGAAACTACATCAGAGGATTGTTAGTAGGCTCGGCAATGGATTTATCCAAGCTTAAGTCTGGAAATGTTGTGCTTAGGCTCTATTTAATTTCTATATAGAAGGCCAACCAAAGGAACCAATTATGTTCAAATGTATTGAATCGGAGAGAATGGGACAAATTAGGCAAAACCAGGAAAATTTTATTGCAAATTTGGGGTTTGACTAAGTTTTATATAGGTTTGACCAACTTAATGGGAAGAACTAACTATCCAATCAAAGTAAATATTGGACCACAATTTAGATATTTCAATTCTCTTTAAAATGATTGCTCAATCCTGAGGGTTAGAATTTGAAAGCTCGAAAATGTGTAAAAACACAAGAGCTGTTTAGACCCCCAAATTAAAATTACGGCTCGGTTGATTTTACTCTAACTTAAACTAAGTGCGAAATAGAGTAAATGCGAGCGGATAAACAATATAACTACTCTAAGCCATATTCATCAAATCACAGCAGTAAAATGAAAGCTAAAAGAGTAGGGAAGAAAAATGCAAACACAAGATAACACGCCGATGTGTTATCGAAGAGGAAACCGAAGAACTCGGCGAAAATCTCTCTACCGCCCTCCAAGAGGTAAATCGATCCACTAGAGAATAAGTTGGAGTACACGAATAACAAAAGACCATCCAAGCCTAGTCTAGCCCATGTACTCGATCCCTCCAAGCTCCTACTACCAATTGACTTCGCCAAGCCCTGTTTTCTCTAGCTCTCCGGATTACGCAATTCAGCCCAATTGCATCCACCAAACAAATGGCGTCTTCCAATACTTCCCAGCAGCACCAAAACCTCACTTTACACTCAGAATGGATATGGTAAGTGTTTGAGCTATCAACCTTTCAAAGATTTGGAAATGGAGAGCTAGGAGTTAAGGAAAACCACAATGGATTGTGTAGAGGATTGTGGGTATAACAATCTCTAACTCTTAAAGGTTGTGGCTAGGGTTTTCTCTCTGAAAGCACTCCTCAACATATGTCGGTAATGTGGGTATATATAGTGTGGGTAAAGACAGGATGTATCAGATATGACAAATTGGCAAAACATAATGTTTCTTGAGTATCTCGCGGGAAGGCCTTACCCGCGAGACACTCACGAAAACCAACTGTCACCATCTATCATGACTCTTTGCATTTTAGTCATGTGCTAAACACATGCTTCACTTCGCAAGAAGGCTTCTTACCAGCTACCCGCGAAAACTTCTTTGATCTTCAAATTGCATTGAGTCTTCACACTCTCTCTCACACACAACCCTTACAATGAAATCCCACAAATAAAACAGGGTACATAAGATTGAACATAATTACAATCAAATTTGGCATGGAATTAAAGCCAACACAAAATAGTTGTAAATCACAACTTTACAATCTCCCCCTTTGGCTATTTCGTGACAAAACCTCTAAAACAGACTCTAGACTTAAATGTGAGTTTAGGAACAGTGGTAAAACTCACTCACACCTAATCTAAAAGCTATGAAGCACTTGCATGTATATATCTGTAACCTGAAACACTCGCACACGAACAAAACTTTCATTAAACTTATGACAAGTTGAATACACAGTGCGTATATGAGCAAGTAAAATGCGATCAAGGTAATAAACACTATATAAACAATTAAGCATTTCTTAATCAGATAGGAACAGTCATTAAAGAAAGACTACAATGAACATTTAGCTAGTAAATGATCATCCAGACACGCAATGCAATTAAGAGCAATGCATAAATCAATTGCATGTCCAACACACAACCAATGCGAAATACAAGAAGTATTTGCATCAAGGATACAAGATCCAACAAGGGCACAAGTGTGTAGTACTAAAGATAATGCAACAGAATCTAAAAGTACTAAAAAATTGCTACATAGCAAGGATATAAAACACAAAGTATTCAATATAAACTAAAAGTTTTAAACCAAAGTACTTAAGGCTTTAAAAGAAAGCAATGTAAATATCCAAGAGTTATAAAGACAAACAAACTATAAACACGACTCTCTAGAAAACTCATAAGCTGTAAACTAGACTAGCCAAACAATGGTTAGACTATCCAAAAGTATGTGTCAGCTTTCTTCTTTAGAGCTCACAAAACTCCCCTTTCAATATGCACACTTCCCTTCTTGTGATACTCTCCCCCTTACTATATGCTACCGTCCAATCTATACAGTGAGTTGTTCTCCCCCTTTTTGGCACGAATAGCTAAAGGCTCTCCTCTAGTTTGCGTTGAATCGCATCTAACTGTGTCTCAATGGTTGTGAGACCCATTTGAACCTGGCTGTTGGTGGAGTAGATGACATTTGCAAGTCCTAAAATACGCTCATACAAACCTTCAACCAAAATAGTCAATCTGTCGGCATGAGAGCTAGATTGTCCTAGCTGAGTGCTAGTAGTCTGCGGCTCAGGAATGTGAGGAGATGCAGTCTTGGTATGTCCAGGGGGAAGTGTGAGTAGCTGAGCCATGACCGGAAGGAGTGACATATGGAACAAATTCACTCTTTGGTGTTTTGGACAGATTTTGTTTTTCCCGTTAAGTAGAAGAGTGACTTTTGCTCATTTGAAGGGACACCATGGATATTGGGCGTTGACGAACTAGGATCGTTCCATCTCTTGGCGGATGAACACCTTTAAGTACCATGATTTTCATGATAAGACTGCAGAAAGGAAGACACATCCGTGCTACTGTTCTTGCTGCTATTTTCCCCATATTCTGGAAGATGTGAGATCACACAAGAACTGTGCTCTTCCAAGATTGACGAACCCCATGTTAGACAGTGGATAGAGATTGGAGAACATAATCAATGTGAGTGTCTTTAATTAAGGTTCAAACTTCGCAGTCCCAATGGATGTTCCTTTGGCTGAAACCTCATGATCAGCTCCAAGAATTTGCAAAATATCTGTCACTGGAGGAAGTCTATCATCATATGGAGAGATGTCCACATTTACTAGTCGAGTGATGCGAAGGTATCTTTGCAAGGTAGTTCGGAGTGATGATGAATTCGTTTCCTCTCATCCAACACTTCAGTTCAACTCCGGTGAATCTAGCATTCGAGTAGAACTCTTTAACTAATTCATCAATCGAATCCTCGAAGTTTTCAAATAGATTAGCCCAATCTTTATTTGCAAAAATCCTAGGGATAAAGGTGGATCCCAGGGTGTCAAACCGGACAATATTTTCCACCACAGTAAGGGCATCCATAAAAATGCTAGCGAAAGTCTAGGGGAGTCTTGAATCTCTTGTTGTTGGAGACTTTAGACGAATGCTGGGTTCTCTTTGATACAAAGGATGACATAAGGTCAATCACGGGTTCTTTACCACGAGAGGAGTGGCGATACATTTGCACAAACAGACACAAACCAGAGAAACAAGTGCAAAAACACAAAAACATGAATACAAACTTGATTAGTACCAAGTTAGTCCATAAATCAAACACAAAGTCCTAAAAGGAACAGTCCTTAGTCCAGAGTGAAGCTTCAATGATCAATTTTGAAAGCTCGAATTTGTGTGAAAACACAAGAGCTGTTTAAACCCCCAAAATAAAATTATGGCTCGGTTGATTTTACTTTAACTTAAACTAAGTGCGAAATAGAGTAAATGCGAGCGGATAAACAATATAACTACTCTAAGCCATATTCATCAAATCACAGCAGTAAAATGAAAGCTAAAAGATTAAGGAAGAAGAACGCAAACAGAAGATAACACGCCGATGTGTTATCGAAGAGGAAACCGAAGAACTTGGCGAAAAACCTCTCCGCTGCCCTCCAAGCGATAAATCGATCCATTAGAGAATAAAGTTGGAGTACATGAATAACAAAAGACCCTTCAAGCCTAGTCTAACCCATGTACTTGAGCCCTCCAAGCTCTTGCTACCAACTAACTTAACAAAGCTTTGTCTTCTCTAGCTCTTCGGATCCCGCAATACGCCCAATTGCATCCGCCAAGCCTCACTGGCTTCTTTTTGGCAAATCCCCAAAGTTTCCCAAGTTCCAAAACACTCTCTACATTCTGAAAATGTGTGGGTTGTGTTTGGGTACAAATCTCCTCTCAAGGTATGACAATGGGAGAGGGAAGGAGAAGAGGTTAGAATGATTTCTCACTAAGGATGAGTAACTCTCTCTAAAAGATGGGTGTGTGTTGTAGAAAGCCTATCTAGGGTTTTTCTTTCTAAATGACCTCCTTAACATATGTGAGTAATTTGGGTATATATGGTGTGGGTAGAGACAGGGTGTATCAGATATGACAAATTGGTAAAACAGAATGTGTCGCGGGTATCTCGCGGGAAGGCTTTACCCACGAGACACTCGCGAAAACTAGCTGTCACCATCTATCATGACTCTTCGCATTCCAGTCATGTGTTGAGCACATGCTTCACTTCGCGGGAAGGCTACTTGCGAGCTACCTGCGAAAACTTCTTTGGTCTTCAATTGCCTTGAGTCTTCACACTTTCTCTCACACACAAGCCTTACAATGAAATCCCACATAAAATATAGGGTACAAAAGATTGAACATAATTACAATCAAATTTGGCACAGAATTAAAGCCAAAACAAAATAGTTGTAAATCACAACTTTACAAATTTAATCAAGTCATACACAACTGGTACTAAGTCAAGTGGTCTATCTCAATTATAGAAATGAACATATATGACCTCCCACAAGAAAAAGATTACATAATTTGGAAGCATTTCTTTTGGCTTCAATCAACTCATAACTTTTGATCATTTAAGAACAATACATCTCATTTTGAGATCGATGCTTGAAATTTTTTATATTTCAATTTTGTGAGTAAGCCTTTGGCTTTTTGGGCACCATACATTTCAATACAAGTCGCTTTCCCTTTTTCCTAGTCAAATACTAGTATGTGCAACGGCTTTTGCAACTCATTCTCTCTTTTCGATTGTTGAGCTATAAAACAAAAACATAAAAAGTGTGGGAAGATATATAGGTACAAGTCTATGCATGTATCAAAACCATCAAGACTATTGACCAATCATTCATGACAAGCTTGAAGATCGATTTACAACAGTCAGACATAGATTTCAAGATTTTTCCCACAAAGATAGATGTGCATACATAACAAGCTAAGCTTGTAAATGCACTATGCCATTAGTACAAAGGTACTAGGCCAAACTTACATGTGATATACACAACACAAGCGATCAAACTTTTTAGAGATTCGTCAATTTTTATGGGTTTTTGAATTTTTCAACACACTCAAAAACAGAATATGTAAAGTAAGATCAACAAAAACGACAAGTACAAAACGGACTTGAAAAGAAATATGCTACAATGTGAAACATAAATGACTAACCAATCAAAGACACAACACATAGGAAGAATTGATGCATGGACATGGTCTAATGCTTATGCATGTGTACCCTTCTTCACCCACACGGCAAGTGCGTTTGGGGTGATATCCCTAGAGGATTTGGTACTAGAGCTGTGATTCTCAAACCTTTGGCTGAAGCTTGCCAAACAAAAAGTGATGGTATCTATTATCTTTATCACATCACCAAAACCAGAATCAATTTTTCGCCCTTTCGATTGCTTGGCGTTCCAATTCCCCTTTCCTTGTCCTTTTAGCCTTTAAGAATCCGCTTTCTTCAATGTGTGAAGTTTATAGCAGTTAGGTCTTGTGTGTCCTCTAACTCCACAATGGTGGCAGAAGTGTTGACCTTGAGGACCTCTTTGAGACTTTGGAAGAGACTTCCCTTTAACCTTGGGTTTGGCCACAAATGGATTTTGAGGTTTTGTCAAAACCTTTTGAGTAGTTCCATTTGGCTTCTTTTCCACTTTTATATTCTCAACACTAGGTGCTGCTACCCTTGGTTCCTTGGCTTTAACGAATTTCATCTCCTTGGACACATTAGCACTTGAATTACTCTCTCCGGAATATCTTAAGCCACTTTTGTCAGAAAAAGGCTGTTAATGTGCAAGCACTTCATCAAGTTTCTTGGAGGCAACACACTCCACTTTGGCATTAGCTTGAATCACTTCAAGCTCAAGAAACTTGATCTTGGAGTAGGCCTCGGTTAGTTCTCCATTCAGCGCCTCAACTTCACTCTTCGTTTCCTTGTACCTTACAAGTATGCTCTTGTAGGCTTTCTTCATTTTTCTAATGGCTGCCTTAGCCACTCTAGCATACCCTCCGGTTTTCTCAAGAAGAGAATTATATGATTCTTGCAATTCCTTGGTTCCTTCATCTTCATCATCGGATTCTTCCCCAATTCCCATAGACTCTACTTCGGTGTGCTCACCGAGTTCTTCCGCTAGAAGGCTCAAATCTTTCAATGAGTCCACGGGTGCAATGGTCATGAATGCGGAGTAATTTCCTTCTTCGTCACAACTTTCTTCAGAGTCAGAATTTGAACCTTCTGAGTCACTAAGGGTAGTTGTAAAGACTTTACCCTTTACTTTCAAATACATGGGGCATTCTTTCTTCACATGCCCATGTCCTTTGTACTCAAAGCACGTGACCATTTCAGATGGTGAGGAATCTCTTGAGTCCTTCTTCTTGAAGTCTTTCTTATCCTTCTTGAACTTTAAGAATTTGCCCTTCTCAAAAGACTTTCCATCTCTCTTGAATTTTAGAAACTTACGGAAGTTCTTAGCAAGATACGCCACATCCTTTTCAACCTCATCCTCATCTGAGGAATCTTGAGCTTCTAATCTCTCATTGACTGTCTTGAGAGCAAGTGATTTTCTCATCCTTTGAGATGGTAGAGATAGCTCATAGGTTTGAAGAGAACTGATGAATTCTGGAATTTTAATCTCATTAAGGTCTTTGCTCTCTTCAATGGCAGTGACCTTTGCACGGAAACTCTCCGGTAATGATCGTAAAATCTTCTCACAATCTTGGAGTCCTCCATCCTTTCTCCCAAGTTGAATTTCCCAATCACCATTTCATTTAGCTTCCCAAAAAATGAGTCGAATGACTCATCTTCAGCTCCTCGAAGCGTGTGGTAAGCATTTGCAATTTAGTGTCCTTCACCTTTTTAATGCCTTCATAGGTCATCTCCAAGATTTGCCACGCCTCCTTGGCAATTGTAACATGAGAGATCCTGTGAAATTCATTAAGGGAAACACCACAGAAAATAGCATTTAAAGCCTTACTATTAGCATTAGCCACCGCAAGAGCTACCTTATCCCATGTGGATTTGGTGGCCTCCGGCCTAGTCCATCCTATCTCGACAGCGTCCCAAACATTGTCATCAATAGCACATAGAAATGCCTTCATACGAACTTTCCAAAAAGCGTAATTGCTCCCATCAAAGTATGGAGGAGCATTAAATGATTGAGATCGATCCATCTCAATAAAGATCACACTTAGGTAATGAAACCACAGCAAGTGTACCCGCTCTGATACAAATTGAAAGCTCAAAAATGTGTGAGAACACAAGAGCTGTTTAGACCCCCAAATTAAAATTACGGCTCAGTTGATTTTACTCTAACTTAAACTAAGTGCAGAATAGAGTAAATGCAAGCGAATAAATAATATAACTACTCTAAGCCATATTCATCAAATCACAGCAGTAAAATGAAAGCTAAAAGAGTAGGGTAGAAGAATGCAAATATAAGATAACACGCCAATGTATTATTGAAGAGGAAACCGAAGAACTCGGCAAAAAACCTCTCTGCCGCCCTCCAAGCAATAAATCGATCCACTAAAGAATAAGTTGGAGTACACGAATAACAAAAGACCCTCCAAGCCTAGTTTACCCCATGTACTCGAGCCCTCCAAGCTCCTGCTACCAACTAACTTCGTTAAGCCTTGTCTTCTCTAGCTCTCCAGA
Organism: Quercus tomentella; assembly: GCA_028535165.1. NCBI lineage: Eukaryota > Viridiplantae > Streptophyta > Magnoliopsida > Fagales > Fagaceae > Quercus > Quercus tomentella. The sequence continues at coordinate 20,408,344 of JAPQVY010000089.1, read as the reverse complement.
TCATGCAATTCAGCCCCATTGCATCCACCAAACAAATGGCTTCTTCCAATGCTTCCCAGCAGCACCAAAACCTCACTTTACACTTAGAATGGGTGTGGTAAGTGTTTGGGCTATCAACCTCTCAAATATTTGGAAATGGAGAGGTAGGAGTTGAGGAAAACCACAATGGATTATGTAGAGGATTATGGGTATAACAATCTCTAACTCTCAAAGGTTATGGCTAGGGTTTTCTCTTTGAAAGCACTCCTCAACATATGTGGGTAATGTGGGTATATATAGTGTGGGTAGAGACAAGGTGTATCAGATATGACAAATTGGCAAAATAGAATGTTTCGCGGGTATCTTGCAGAAAGGCCTTACCCGCGAGACACTCACGAAAACCAACTGTCACCATCTGTCATGACTTTTCGCATTCTAGTCATGTGCTGAGCACATGCTTCACTTCATGGGAAGGCTTCTCACAAACTACCCGCGAAAACTTCTTTGATCTTCAAATTGCCTTGAGTCTTCACACTCTTTCTCACACAGAACCCTTACAAATCCCACAAATAATACAGGGTACGTAAGATTGAACATAATTACAATCAAATTTGGCATGGAATTAAAGCCAATACAAAATAGTTCTAAATCACAACTTTACAGAATAGAATCAAATGTGATATCATGAAAGTATAATACTATTGTTTAGGCAAAAATATCATTTTCGTTCTTGTGGGAAGTTTGGTTTTCATCTCCCTAATATACTAAAAATTCTTTTTCCATCCTTCCATTTTTTTTAGATGTTACTTTTATGTAATTTTGTGCACCCTCAATAACTTTCTATCTTATGTTTTTAATGAAATGCTTAAACAACATTATTTAATGATTATTTCATATTAGTTTTTTTTTTTTTGATGGGATATTTCACATCAGTTTTTTATTTTTTATTTTGAAAGCAAGGCATTCATTCATTCAATAATATTTAAAGAATCTTGGTACAAAGCCTCCACCGCCGGTGGTGGTGAATCCTCAATCCAATAGACTACATCATTAATATTTTTTGCATACTTAGCTAAAGAATGCGCAACCATATTCCCCCCTCTCTTAATACAACTTATTGAAGTCTGCTACATTCCAATCAGATAAACACAAATATCATCATATATATGTCCAAGCAAGGAGTTATGGCAAGACAACCCCGAGATAGCTCTTATCACTGTGCTGTTATCACCTTCAATTACAAGCTTTAAAAATCCAACTTCCATGGCAAAAACCACTGCCTGTCGACACGCCAAAGCTTCTGCCTCTTCGCTATTTCTCACATAAGGCCCCTTAGCCAACATCCCAGCCATTACTTCCCCCTGTGCATTTCGAATTATTGCTCCAATCCTAGAACGCTACTGCTCCATGAACACAACTACATCAAAATTCAGCTTATACATATTCTGAGGTGGAGGTTGCCAATGAATATGTATAAGCTAACATAAAACACTAGATTTTTTTATAAAAAGTTAGTTAACATAACATGAACCATAACATTTAAATAAATAAAACAATAAAACCAAGAAAAGTGATGATATCTAATTAGAGCTATTTCCCCTATCCACAAAGAGTTGCAAAAATTCCAGAGTTGAATCTCATGATACAGGTTGATAGATCAAGAATGTATTGACCCATTGTGATGAATTAATTGATTAATTAGCCAAGTTTATTAATTAATCAAATTAACATGCAAGATGCGTGGTAGCACAAACAAATCACCAATGAAACTAAGTATGCAATAGAAAATAAATTGACACGGTGATTTATTTACGAATGGGGAAAACCTACACAGCAAAAACCCCATTGGGTGATTTTAAGGTCATCACTCCCGAGAATCTACTATTATCAAAACAAGTGGTTACAAGTAAAAGAATCCCAGTACCTTATACCAACCTACAGTTGAACTCTTACCTCAATACCCAATTGGACTTATTCTGTAGTGACAATCTCTCCTTTTCAATGCACGACTCCCAGTACGTGACTAACCAATTGCGCGAATCCCAGTACACAACTTAATCACCAACTTGAGAAAGATGTTGGCTGCATAGTTCTTCAGTTCATCACACGATGAAGATCAAGAAGCTCATTGGTCACAAAACTCTACAGTATACAGACACAACAGCTTCTTCAAGAGAAAAGATGAACTAGTGCATATGTCTCTAATTCACAATATGCTTGTGAAAAACTTTTGCATTGAATTGCATCAGCTGTGACAGCCCTTAAAACAATCCTTATTTATGCTTAGGGTTGTGAGAAAAGAAAACCTAAACACATACTCACGGATTGGATGAAAACATCTCTGAAAATTGAGTTTCATAAACCTCGACAGATAGGGTATCTAACGAGCTAGCTGTCGAGCTCCAGGCTTCACAACTTTTTAAACCTCGATAGATGCTAGCTGTCGAGCTAGCTATCGAGTTTTAAAATCCTGCACTTTCTCACTTGATTCTTGGACAAACTTATATGGCTTTAACACTTGAACTTGAAACCTTGTTTCTTAAAGTATTAAACACATCTTAGATCTACCCAATTACAAGTAAAGTGCGTTTTGTCAAAAGATTAGCCAATTACATAAAATATTGACATATGTTTCTAACATCAAATCACATATGTCCTAACACGGGTCATAGTAGACAAACGAAAAAAAAAACAACTTCTATGATAATTTAACGAGCAGCAATCATAATTTGTAAACTTGAATGGTGACCAAATGAACGCGTATACTAAATTGTTATCATCATGAATAAAATAAAAATGGTAATCTTATGAAAATACTCTCTCTCTCTCTCTCTCTCTCTCTCTCTCTCTCTCTCTCTCTCTCTCTCTCTCTCTCTCTCATTTTTCTTATTTTCATTTTTTGGTGGATTCTTTTATCTTGCATCTCTATTTTAGGTTGATTAACTTTTGTGTTCTTTAGAACGCTACGTTGGGTTGATGTGATTTAGTTTTGTGGTTTTTATATTGTTATCTTTTTTCTTTTATTTGATTTCATAGATATTATCCTACTGCATTATAAAGTTAGTATATACGAATAAAGTGCTTTTCTATTACATAGCATAACTATAATAATTTGGTGTTTATTACCATATCTTTTAACTCTTTTTCTTCTCTTCTAATTTTCTATAAATTTTTTATTTTCTCTGTTGGGTTAAGATGGCTTGACCCCGGTTAATTAATTCAATTACTCAAATTGATTAATTTGGTTAAATTGCTAGCAAATCGTGGAGGCACCAACAAATCACCAATAAAACTAAATGCAGTGAAAATTAAATTAACATGGTGATTTGTTGACAAATGGGAAAAACATTTTGCAAGGGAAAAACCCCACCGGGTGATTTTAAGGTCACCACTCCCAAGAATCTACTAATCAACAATCAAGCGGTTACAAGTATAAGGAATCTTATCACTACCCAGGCCTATCCCAAAATTCCAACCTATAGTTGAACCGTCGCTTCGCTTCAATACCCAATTTAACTTGATCTTGGAGTAGCCTTTTTTTCCTTGATGCACAAATCTCCAATCTATGACTAACCCTTTGCACAGATCCAAGTACGTGACTAACTCCAACAATTTGAATGATGTTGTTGGCTACAAAGTTCTTCACTTCATCAACAATGAAGATCAGTAAGCACTTGGTTACAAAAACTTATGGCGTACAAACATAGTAGCTTCTCATAGAGAAAAATAAATCTCTTAGTCTCTGTATCCGTGTGTGACGGCTCTTAAAATAAGCCTTATATATGTCTAGTGTTTTGAAAAAAGAAACCCTAAACAAATACATAAGTTTGGGCTGAATTTCAGACCTAGAAATTCTGAAATCGTAATTCTCGATAGATCGAAGTATGTCGAGCCATCTATCGAGCTTCATATTAAGTCTCGATAGTAGTCATTTGTCGAGCTATTTGTCAAGACTTAACGAACAGCTTTTCTTCACTTGTTTCTTGGATCAATCTTCATGTCTTTTAATACGAACACTTAATATGCTTGAACAACATATTTCTTGATGTATTAAACCCAACTTAGATCTACCCAATTACAAGTAAAGTGCATTTTGTCAAAGGATTAGCCAATTACATAAAATATGACCTTAACAATCTCTCACATTCTCTCTTGAAAAAATTATTATTCTCTCTCTTGAATTTTTATTATTTCTTGCAACTCTACCTTAGGTTGATGAAACATTGTGTTTTTTTATAACTCTATTTTAGATTAATACGATTTGATGTTGTATTTTTGAGTTCCCTAATACAAATCTGTCGAGCCTGTTGCTCGATCGATCGAGAGGTGTCGAGCCTATCTGTTGTGAGCTATTGAAAGCTATTGAGAAGCTATTGTGGGGACAGAAAGTTTCTCGATCGATCGACCTAGCTATCGAGAGGTGTCGAGATTGCGATAAAAAAAAAGCTGAAGAGCTCGATAGATAGCCTAGCTGTCAAGAGGTGTCGAGCAGCTATCGAGATTTAAAAAATCAGCACTTCTTCACTTGTTTCTTGGACAGATTTGCATGGCTTCAATATTAGACTTGAACTCTTGTTCCTTGAAGTATTAAATACATCCTAGATCTACCCAATTACAAGTAAAGTGCGTTTTGTCAAAGGATTAGCCAATTACATAAAATAGTGACATATGTTCCTAACAAGTGAATCATATATATCCTAACACATTCCAATGGTATTATTCATCAACATAGCTGTGTTTGCACACCACAACAAAATTCTATTGTGGAGAGAAAACATTAGCACCTCCTATCCATAGCTAGAGCTTTACAAATTCAATCTCACCTTCCAATCCAATTCTTTTGACAGAAGCTTAATAGCAGCTTACCTAATCAATAGATTACCTACACCTCTATTGAATAACAAAACTTCTTTTGATCTTCTTTTAAAAAAGGTCACCAGATTATAGTCACCTCAAGGTGTTTGGATGTTTGTGTTTTGCCTCCACCATTGCTTAAACCAGGAATAAATTTTCTCCAAGAGCTAGAAAATGTGTTTTCATTGGTTATCCTTTCAATGTGAAAGGATATAAGCTTTTTTATCTTGAATCCCATACTGCTTTCATTTCAAGGGATGTTTTTTTCCATGAATCTATTTTTCCTTATGCTTCACTGTCATCCAATTCTAAATCAAGTTCTTCATTGCCTTTGCCTTGTGTTCCTGCTATCTCTTCCACCTTTGATGACACTCTTTTATCAAGTCCTCAATCTTCTGTTACTTCTCAAGACTCAATTATTCAAGTTCATCATGAACTTGATGATGAATTTCTTGATGATGTACCAGAAGAACCCCCTGAGCCTGTTGTTGATCATATTCCTCTTAGAAGGTCCTCTAGACCTGTTAAACAACCATCATACCTCCAGGCATACCACTACAATCAGGAACCATCCTTTTCCACTGTCCAACCTCTCCAATCAAGTACCTCGCACCCTTTGTCTTCTCATGTTTCTTATCAGCATCTTTCTCCTTCTTACAAATCTTTCTGTTGTTCCATTTCTTCCATTGTTGAGCCTACTTTCTATTATTAAGCTATTTCTAACCCCAAATGGCAAAAGGCCATGGCTACTAAAATAGCAACACTTGAGGCTAACAATACATGGACATTAACTTCACTACTTGCTGGTAAGAAACCTATAGGGAGTAAATGGGTTTACAAAATTAAATACAAAGCAGATGGTTCAATTAAAAAATACAAGGCAAGGTTAGTGGCTAAAGGGTTTACTCAAAAAGAAGGGATAGACTACACTGAAACTTTTTCACTAGTTGCAAAGATGGTCTCTGTCAAGGTTCTTCTTGCCATGGCAGAAGTCAAGGGCTGGTTTTTATGTCAATTAGATGTGAACAATGCCTTCTTGCATGATGATCTCAATGAAGAGGTTTATATGGCTCTTCCACAAGGGTTTCATAGCTAGGGGGAGGTGGTTTGTAAGCTCAATAAGTCTCTTTATGGACTTAAACAAGCCCCTAGGCAGTGGTTTGCTAAATTTTCTAGCATTTCGATTCAGCTTGGCTTCACTTAATCCAAGGCAGATTACTCTCTTTTCACAAGGTAGTAGGGACATACTTTTACAATTCTTTTAGTATATGTGGATGATGTTTTAATAGCTTACAATGACAAAGATGAGATAGACAAGTTCAAGGTTCTGTTGGATCAAAAGTTCAAGTTAAAGGACTTAGGTGATTTGAAATATTTTCTTGGTTTGGAGGTTGCTAGATCAGACAAAGGAATAGCACTTTGCCAAAGAAAATATACACTTGAAGTCCTAAGCGATGCTAGATTACTTGGCTATAAACCTGCTAAGACACCAATGGAGCAAAATCTTAGATTGAGCAAGTTTGAGGGTGAAGAGCTCAAGGATCCAAGTAGCTATAGAAGACTGATAAGCAAGGTTTTGTATTTGACAATCACCAAGCCTGACACCACATTTGATTTCCATAAACTTAGTCACATTTGATACAGAATTCTGCAGTATTTGAAGAATGAACCAGGAAAGGGACTCTTGTTTTCTTCTAGTACAGAAATTCACTTAAAGGGATTTGCAAATGCTGATTAGGCCTCATGCCCTAATACTAGAAGGTCTGTGACAAGGTATAGCATCTATATTGGAGATTCTTTGGTGTCTTGGAAGTCAAAGAAGCAATCCACAGTCTCCAAGTCTTCAGCAAAAGCTGAATATAGGTCTATGGCAGTGGCAACATGTGAAATAGTGTGGATTTTGTACTTCCTTAGAGACATTGGGATAGAGCACAATAGAGAGGCTTTATTATTTTGTGACAGCCAGGCAGCATTGCACATTGGTTCTAACCCAATTTTTCATGAGAGGACAAAGCATATCAAAATTGATTGCCATATGGTCAGGGGTAAGGCTTTGGAGAAGGTTATTAAGCTAAACCATGTTAGAACTTGTTGTCAATTAGCAGATATGCTCACTAAGGCACTGAGTTTTAATCAATTCTCTAACCTTGTCCGCAAAATGGGAATGATAAACATACATAAGCAGCTGCTCTTGAGGGGGAGCATCAGAATGAAGGCAACAACAAGCAACAAGAGTAGTAAAGCCTCACTAGCTTGACCACAAATAGAGATGGAGCTACAGAATTAGTCAAGGACGACAGAAGTTCCTAATTATACAGTGTATATACAACTTGTAGTTTAGTAGAATGTTTAAGCATCAGTAAGTGGTAGCACGTGTGTGTGTTAGTTACAGCTGTAGATAGGCACGTGTGTGTGTTAGTTATTTTCTATTCTTGCAGTTAGAGAATAGCTTCCTCTGTACAGCTTGTATATATACCCTTTGTAATCCTTTTCCAATTAATTGATTCTAGAATTTTCCATTTCATCAAATCTCTGATATTTCTACGTAGTTGGCGAGGCAGGGATATTTTAGTCTGGAAAAATTGTAAACGCAAAGTGGATGCACATTACCACGGCTGAGGTACCAAAGGCCAAACAATCATATATCAGAAAGGTTTTTAAGTGTTTTTTCTTGCGTAAAATTGCCAAACCCATTTTGTTCTCATATCCACCATGAAAGTTCAAATAGTGTAAAAACACCCTTGAACGTTTAGACCCCCAATTAACAAATTACCAATTCAAGCTTTATATCAAACAATTAATGTGTGGAACATGAACTAAAGCATAACACAGAATTGGTAAACAATCTAAGCCAATTAAAATCACATCCACAGCAGAAAATAAAAGGCAAAGATAAAGGGAAGGAAGATGCAAACACAAGGACAACACGCGATGTGTTATCGAAGAGGAAACTGAAGCCCTCGGCGTAAAACCTCTCCGCCGTCCTCCAAGCGGTCAATAATCCACTAGAAAATGTAGTTGGGATACATGAACAGCAATAGACCCTCCAAGCCTAATCTACCCGATGTACCTAAGCCCTCCAAGCTTCTTGCTCCAACGAGGTTGCGCCGAACCTATTTCTTTTCTAGCTTCCCGAATTCCGCTACTACACCATAGCATCAACCAATGAAGATTGGTTCCTTCCTAACTGCTTCCCAGAACACCAAACAACCCTCTCACAGTAATGGATATGGTGAGAACAAGGTTTTGGTAAAAAGCCTCTCAAGGGTTTGGCAATGGAGAGGAAGAGAGTTTGAGGAATTTGAAGAGACACTTATGTAAAGATTGTAGATGAATCAATCTTGTTTTACTCTAGGGTTTCTCTCTCAAAATTCTCTCTGGAAGCTCTCTCTCATTTGTGGGTATAAGGGGTATTTATACTGAGGTGAGAGGAGAATGTGAAACGTCAGGTTTTTCAAAATAGGGCTGGCTCGCGGCTTGGCCTCGCAACTTGACTGAGTCGCGAGATCCAGTCGCGAGATAACCGTATGGCCAGTTGTCCTGTTTTGTCCTGTAGTGCTCCAGCTGGCATGACTGTTCACCTTCTAGCATGCTTGGCACGTGTGCTGCGTTTGGCGGCTTGCAGCCGTGAGGCACCCGCGAGATCCAGCCGCGAGCCTCTGTTTTCTTGCACACTCTTGAGCAATCTTCACACTATCTCACTCACTACCCTTACAACAAGCCCACCTAAATACAGGGTTACTAAATTCTGAAATACAAGCAAATTTGGCATGGAATAAAGCCAATTAGATGGTTGAATAAATTCAACCTTACAATCTCCCCCTTTGTCTATTCCGTGACAAAACCCTAAAACAGACTCTAGACTTAACATGTGAGTTGGGAACAGTTGAGCAAAACTCACTCACACCTAACTCTAGAAGCTGTGAAGCACTTGAATCATATGAACATAAGACTCCTGAAACACAACAATACACCATGATCATTGTAAGCAGAAAATCGTGAAATGCATATGAAACAGGCAATATGTGATCAAGCAAGATGGAGTTAAGAAACAAACCATGGTTTGATCAACCAAGTAATCACTACAAGGTAGTGACCACAATGCTCATTCACACTTGGAATGAACACAAAGACATACAAGCTAACAAGCTCAATGCAAGTCACTTGCATGCCAAACACTCAACCAATGCATAATACACTAAGTATATGCATCTAGGAACAATCCTACAAGGGCACAAGAGTGACAGTACTTAAAAGAAAATGCAATACATTTAAATAGAAGTACTGATTTAAACAAAGCATAAAAGGCTGCAAAAAGCATGGTACAAACCATAAAGCCTATATACTATGCATAAAACATAACCCTAAAAGCTTACATAAGCAACATGGGTACAAGTCTCAAAATATACTGAAAAACATCAACAATATATATATAAAGTAAACCAAGATTATAAGATATGAGTTAGAAACAAGAATACACCAAACCACAGTGTATTAAACTCATAAAAACAACACATTAACCAAAACATAAGATATAGGATAGAGTAATGCTCCCCCTCAACATAATGCTCCCCCTCAAGGTCTGTTTCTCAAAAATTTCTCCCCCTTTTTGACCGGAATGGCCAAAGGGTCAGTTCCCATGATGTGTGGCGAAGCTGTCGAATTTTGTAGAGAGAATATCCAGCTGGTCCTGCATGGCTATCATCCTCTCAGACTGCTCTGTCTGGACCTCCCTCAGTCCATCAAGTCTATCCAGGATTACTTGAAATGTGTCTTGAGGTACAGCTGAAGAAGTTGATGCTCTAGTCCTCTTGCCACTCCTTTTGGGTGTTGAAGTTGATGCCTGGCCTGCTGCCTCTGTCTCAGTCTCCATTGGAGCACCTTCATCTTGTTCAGCCCCTTCTTCATCTACATCACCCGGAAGCCGTACTTGTATCCTTATGATGGTTTGCTTGTTTATTGCTGAGGGTATTGGCATTAGGCTGAGGTCTTGAGGAATTGGAATTCCTTTTGCCCTGAAAATCCGCATGAGAAGGCTAGGAAAAATCAGCTTAGCTCGGGAAGTGGTTCTGGTCTCTTCCATGATTGTATCAAATATATGAGAGCTGATATCAATGAATGTTTTCTCCTTTAGCTCCATAAGAAAAATGGCTCTGGCATTGTTGATTGTAGTGAGTTTCGTCACAGGATACAAGTTGTGCATCATGATGATGGTGAGGTACCTCATGTCAACTGGAAAGGCTGTGGTATTGAGACACTTCCCTTTTCTCTATCCTCCAATGCGGTTTTGAACAGTTTCTAAAGACAACATTCTGTCTTTGTAGTTGGTAAACTCATGCTCCTCTAAACCCTCAAGACCAAGGACCCCATCAATATCATGGGCATCTAGAGTGAATTCATGCCCTCTTATCCAACAATCTAGCTCATCTTCCCTAATCTTCACATTAGAGTAAAATTCTCTTATCAGAGGCTCACCACCCGGCAATCCACTTAACAACTTTTCCCAGCCTCTGCCCTCAAAACATGTGGGAATAAATGTATCTTTTAGATCCACTAAATCCACAAATCTCTCTTGAATTATGGTTCCCTTCATGAAAGAATCTTTGTATCTCTCAAAGTGTTGAGTCGACCTAAACAGATTCGAATCCATTTTCAATCGTTTGTCAGCCTTCTTTGCAGGAGTTTTCTCCTTCAGAGGTGAGGGAGCCATCTGTGAACAATCAGAAGAGGCCACAACAACATAGTACAATACATGTGTAGAACAAATCAGTACTTTGTTAGTGACAAGGACAAAAATGCCACCACTCAGATGAACTAAAACAATTAAACCTCATGCTGCTCAAATCAACCACACAGATGAATAGGCTTAAAAGTGTATGCATAAGTACAACCGATATAAGGCACGGGACAATGAGACATCCGAAAGATAAATATATGTCAATGAGACAAACAGATTGATGTGTATGACCAGACTCAAAGACCAAAAGACAGATGCACACAATAAATGGACAGGCACAAATTTCAGCACATTAGACCTCACAGCCAAAAAGGAACATTTTGAATCAACATATTAACATATGGTCAGACAAGAAGAGAAACCAACAAATAGCAAACTCTAGCTAAGCATATGGAGAAGAACCAACCAACAACTCAGTCAAAATCAAACTAAAACAATAGCTTTCACAAGCTAAGCAAGGATAAAGAGCAACAGCCGCAACAAAAACCCATATCAAAAACATAAACACATGCGAGAAATCAAGAGGGAAATACACAGAATCAAGTGAAATAGGGTTCAAGAAAGAAAACCCATACCTATTACTTGAAGATTTCGCGCTGAAAGGAAGCAACAATGGTGTTCGAAAATGGAGGCACAGTGAATGGGTAAGAACAGTTTAGAGAGACAATGAATAGTCACAAAAAGTTCGAGGGAAAAAATGAAAAAGCTTTTAAAAAACTGTCTCTATTTTTGCCAAACACGCGTTTTTCGCGACTAAAGTGAGTCGCCAACAAGTCGCCAGGTTGAGCCGCCAAAACACTTAAAGACAAAATTTTGAAAAAATTTTTTTAAGTGTTTTTCGCGACTGGAAGGACTACCCACGAGGGAGTCGCGAGCTGAGCTGCGAAAATCTCTGAATAACCTCGCGACTGGACCTTTCACTCGCGAACAAGTCGCCAAAATAGACCCGCGAACATGCGACTGAGGCTCGCGACTTGACATACCCGCGACTGAGTCGCCAAAACAGGGCAAAAATGAATTTTTGAAATTATCATTTTTTAAGAACAAAATACTTTCCAAAAACACCTAAAATACTCAAAAATCTTTTTGTGCTTGAATCAACAAAGATTGAGCATGTGAAAACACATTTCATCAAGTACAATCACGCAAATGATTATGGCATTCATTGAACATAAACTTGTGTGTTGTGTGTGGATATCAACAATGAGATAGTCCTTAGTCTAATGTGAAGCTTCAATGATCAATTCAACCAAGGCATACACAATTAGCACTAGATCATGTGATCTATCTCAATTATAGAAATATGTATATATGACCTCCCACAAAACTTGATAACATAACTTGGAGCTTTACATTTGACTCCATTTTCAATTATAACATTTGATCTTTTAGTGCCTTTTGAAACAACACCTCTCATTGTGAGAGTGATATTTGATAATTCACTTTAATGAACAAGCCTTTGGCCTTTTGAATAAACATTCACTTCAATTTTTGGTCACTTTCCCTTTTTCCTAGTCGAATACTAGTATGTGCGACAGGCTTTTGCAACTCAATATCTCTTTTCATTTGGAGATTTACATTTGGTGAGCTCTTTTTAGCAAAAACAAAAATAAAGAGTGGGAAGATATATAGACACAAGTCTATGCATGTCTCAAGATCATCATAACCATTCACTTATCATTCATGACAAGTTTGAAGATCTATTTACAACAATCACATAGATTTCAAGATTTCTCCCACAATGATATGAGTGCAAAGAAACAAGTAATGCTCGAAAATGCACAAAGCCATTAGCACAAAGGTACAAGGCAAAACAAGTTTTGAGACAAAAACTCAACAATGTCAATCAACCTTTTTGATTTTCTAATTTTTATGTGTTTTTTGGATTTTTGACACATAAGAAGAGAAAGATTGATCAAAAACAAAACAAAATCAAAAGTATGCACAAGTAGACAAGCAAACAACCATCAGCTAAAACAGCAAGCAAACAAACAAACATCGTCGCAAAGCATAGGAAGTATTAATGCATGGACATGTTGTAATGCTTATGCATGAGTACCCTTTTTCACCCTCACGTCACTTGCGTTTGGGGTGATTTCCTTATAGGATTGGGTACGGGAGTTAGGGCTTTCAAACCTTCGTGAGAAGCTTTCCAAGTAGTTGGTGAATGCACCAATCATCTTCATCACGTTCATCATTTCGGGATCACCATTTTGATCTCTAGATTGTTCACCTGCCCAATTTCTTCTGTCATTTCTAGGTCCTCGTGACCTTTGAGGAGTTGCACTATTCTTTGCTCTCAGTTTTTGGCAATTTGGTCGAGTGTGCCCTTGAAGTCCGCAATGATGACACACATAAGATGATCTAGGACCTCTTTATGGTCGTGGACGAGACTTGGCACGAGATTCAGATCTGCCCACATACTGATTACGGGGATTCAACAACCGTTGGTTCTCCACATTCTTCTTCTCCTCTATCTTGGGCTTTTCAGCAGTAGGGTCACCTTCAACTGGATCCTTAGCGTTAACAAACTTCACTTCTTTAGTGACATTTCCAGATGAGCCACTTCCTCCGGTATATCCCAACCCGGATTTGTCTGAAAAGCTCTTTTGAGATGAAATAACATCATCTAGCTTCTTGGTGGAGACCCTCTCTATCTTGGCATTTGCTTGCACAACCTCTTGCTCAAGAAATCTTACTTTTGAGTAAGCTTCTGACAGCTCACCATTCAAAGTTTCTATCTCACATTTGGCCTCCTTATAGCGAATTAGGAGACTTTTATAGTCCTCCTCTGCCTTCTTCATCTTTCTCACAGCTGCCTTGGCCACCCTTGTGTACTCACCCGACTTTTCCAAGAGTGAGTTATAATTCTCTTGAAGATTGGCTGTGCTTTCATCTTCTTCAACATCTGATTCCTCGACAGCTCCCAATGATTCTTCATCACTATGTTCTCCAAGGTCTCGTACAAGTAGATTCAACTCGTCTGAAGACTCAACATGAGCAATAGTCATAAAAGCTGAATAGTTCCCCTCTCCATCACAGCTTTCTTCTGATTCTGAGTCGGATGAATCCGAGTCACTTAATGTCGTGGCATACACCTTGCCTTTCGATTTCAAATAATTCGGACATTCTTTCTTAAAGTGTCCATGCCCGTTACATTCAAAACAAGTGACACCTTGTGTAGATTGGGATTCTTTTCCATCTTTTCTTTTGAATTCCCTTTTCTCCCTTCCTGAACTTTGGAATTTTCCTTTATCACCAAATTTTCCATTATTCTTGAATTTCAAGAATTTTCAGAAATTTTTTACAAGGTATGCAACATCTTTATCAACCACATCTTCTTCCGATGAGTCATGGACTTCTACCTTCTCATTAATGGTCTTAAGAGCAAGAGATTTACTCTTCCGTTGATTGGGCAGCGACATCTCATAAGTCTGAAGAGAACCAACCAGCTCCTGGACTTTGATGTCATCGAGGTCCTTGCTCTCTTCAATCGCTGTCACTTTAACACGAAAACTTTCCGGCAATGATCGAAGGATCTTCCTTACGATTTTAGAATCCTCCGTTTTCTCCCCCAAATTGAACTTGCTGACAACCACCTCATTCAGCTTCCCATAGAAAGAGTCAAAGGACTCATCCTCACTCATTTTGAACTCCTCAAACCGAGTGGTCAGTATTTGCAACTTGGTGTCTTTCACTTTCTTCGTGCCTTCATAGGTGGTTTCCAATATCTCCCATGCTTCTTTGGCAACGGTGATGTGGGAGATCCTGTGAAATTCATCTGGAGACACACCACAGAAAATAGCATTTAAGGCTTTACTGTTAGCATTAGATGCAACGAGTGCTGCCTTATCCCATGTGGATTTGGCTGCCTCAGGTCTGGTCCAACCACTTTCAACAACATCCCAAACAGATTCATCAATGGAGTATAGAAAAGCTCTCATGCGAACCTTCCAAAAAGCATAATTACTACCATCAAAATATGGAGGTGCATTTAGGGATTGAGACCGATCCATCTCAATAGGGAGTCAAGGATCACACAATGGTATTGAAACCAATAAAAGTGTACCCGCTCTGATACCAAATGAAAGTTCAAATAGTGTAAAAACACCCTTGAACGTTTAGACCCCCAATTAACAAATTACCAATTCAAGCTTTATATCAAACAATTAATGTGCGGAACATGAACTAAAGCATAACACAAAATTGGTAAACAATCTAAGCCAATTAAAATCACATCCACAGCAGAAAATAAAAGGCAAAGATAAAGGGAAGGAAGATGCAAACACAAGGACAACACGCGATGTGTTATTGAAGAGGAAACCGAAGCCCTCGGCGTAAAACCTCTCCGCCGCCCTCCAAGCGGTCAATAATCCACTAGAAAATGTAGTTGGGATACATGAACAGCAATAGACCCTCCAAGCCTAATCTACCCGATGTACCTAAGCCTTCCAAGCTTCTTGCTCCAACGAGGTTGCGCCGAACCTATTTCTTTTCTAGCTTCCCGGATTCCGCTACTAGACCATAGCATCAACTAATGAAGATTGGTTCCTTCCTAACTGCTTCCCAGAACACCAAACAACCCTCTCACAGTAATGGATATGGTGAGAACAAGGTTTTGGTAAAAAGCCTCTCAAGGGTTTGGCAATGGAGAGGAAGAGAGTTTGAGGAATTTGAAGAGACACTTATGTAAATATTGTAGATAAATCAATCTTGTTTTACTCTAGGGTTTCCCTCTCAAAATTCTCTCTGGAAGCTCTCTCTCATTTGTGGGTATAAGGGGTATTTATACTGAGGTGAGAGGAGAATATGAAACGTCAAGTTTTTCAAAACAGGGCTGGCTCGCGGCTTGGCCTCGCGACTTGACTGAGTCGCGAGATCCAGTCGCGAGATAACCGTATGGCCAGTTGTCCTGTTTTGTCCTGTAATGCTCCAGCTGGCATGACTGTTCACCTTCTGGCATGCTTGGCACGTGTGCTGCGTCTGGCGGCTTGCAACCACGAGTCACTCGCGAGATCCAGCCGCGAGTCTCTGTTTTCTTGTACACTCTTAAGCAATCTTCACACTATCTCACTCACTACCCTTACAACAAGCCCACCTAAATACAGGGTTACTAAATGCTGAAATACAAGCAAATTTGGCACGGAATAAAGCCAATTAGATGGTTGAATAAATTCAACCTTACACACCAGGAACTTGAAATGCTGCTGCAAAGGCGACAATTGTAAATATTGTCATTGCTGTTATATTGAAGTTGGCTATAGTTGTCTCATCCAGTATTTTCTTTTCCAAGAGTAGTGTCTTTTGGAGATGTGTTGTCTTTTGGAGGTGTGTCCTTCGCATTATTAGCGCCACCCATTCTTGCAATAAACTCTGCATGCACTATCCCCTGTGTTTCATGAAATCGTTCAAGTCCTTCTGTCTCGCGAGTACTGTGACCTTTTGTAGTTTGTGTAACCACTCGTTCCAAACTCAGTAGAATGAAGTCTCTAGTCCACTTTGACATTAAAATATCCTGCAATTTTTTTTGTTTGAGCATTTATTTTGTACTCGAATTGTTCAACTATAAGGAAATCAAAAAGAATACATGACAAGTTGCAATAGCTGGAGTATAAAGTGAAATAGATGATTTGTGTTACAATTTTAGAATGTCTTTTACCTAAGTAACCTTTTCAATGGAATCGAGAAAGACTAGTGTTTTTCAGAAGAAGCTTTTCTTTGGTAAAACTTCTATAATTTTTTATTGATATATAATTACTAAGCAAAGTTTTAGTAGACTTACCTTCTCAGAGCTTAAAAGCTAGTTATCTAACTAAATAATGTCACCAATGTTCATCCCCTCCTTGTTCATAGCCAACTTGTCAACTCTCTTGTCATCTGCAAGGATCATTAATATTGTTTAATGCCCACTGATTGCAGCTAGACGCAAAGGCGTGTTTCCAACTTTATCTTGCTCATTTATGAGATCTTGAACGGCTAATTCCTTGAGGAATATTTTCACCGCATTTATGTTTCCAGTTTCCACAGCAAGATGAAGAGCTATCCTATCTTTGTTGTCCAATAATTCACAAGTTTCTGGAGACTTTGTAATGAGTATTTTCATTACACCCATATGTCCTTTTTTAGCTGAAATGTGAAGAGAAGACATGCCCTCTTTGTCCTTTATGTAAGCAAGGGAAATATTTGTTTCCAATAATAGTTCCACAACTTCTGCATTGCCTAAATATGCAGCATAATGAAGAGGAATCCAGCCATAGTCATCGGCTTCCAAAATTGCTGTTGGAAATTTTTCCAACATCTTGTGCAAAACATCTGAAAAGAAAAGAGAGAGGGAAAATCATGTTGTCACAGGTTAACTAAAGTTAGAAACCATTGATGATGAATAGATCAAAATAATTTTACGTTCTTTAATTTCACATTTTGACTCATCAAGACTCAAGAGATTATTTTTTTCTTTTTCTTTTTTACATTCCATATTATTGATTTGGATACAAACTTGCTGTTAATTTCACTAGACAATATTCACTGTTCTATATAGTCAACTTATTTTTTACTCCAAAAGAAAACACTTAATTGATATATAATTACTGCCACTAGTCAAAATTCAGATATGTGTGTTAGGGTCATATTTTATGTAATTAGCTAATCTATTGACAAAATGCACTTTACTTGTAATTGGGTAGATCTAAGTTAGGTTTAATATATCAACAAATATGTTGTTCAAGCATATCAAGTGCTCATATTAAAGACATGAAAATTGATCCAAGAAACAAGTAAAGAAAAGCTATTTTACTAAAACTCGACAAATGGCTCAACAGATTGCATCTATCGAGATCTACTGAGCAAGCTCAACACCAGCTCAACACCAGCTCGACACTAGCTTGACTCCAGCTCGATCTATTGAGAATATGATTTCAGAATTTCCAGGTCTAAAATTTGGCCAAGCTTATGTATTTGTTTAGGGTTTCTTTTCTCACAACCCTAGACATACATAAGGCTTATTTTAAAAGCCGTCACATATGGATACAGAGACCAAGAGTTTTTTTTTTTTTTTTAGAGAAGCTACTGCGTTTGTATGCCATAGGGTTTTGTAACCAAGTGCTTCCTAATCTTCATTATTGATGAAGTGAAGAATTTTGCAGCCAACAACATCATTCAAGTTGTTGGAGTTAGTCACGTATTGGAATTCATGCAAAGGGCTAGTCACAGATTGGAGATTTGTGCATCAAGAGAAAGAAGGCTGCTATAAGATTAAGTTCAATTGGGTATTGAAGCGAAGGTTCAACTGTAGGTTGGTATTTTGGGATAGACCAGGGTAGTAGTAAGATTCCTTATACTTGTAACTGCTTGATTGTTGATTAATGGATTCTTAGGAGTGGTGACCTTAAAATCACCCGGTAGGATTTGGCCTTGCAAGAGGCTTTCCCTATTTGTTGACAAATCACTGTGTCAATTTAAATTTTGCTGCATTTAGTTTATTTGGTGATTTGGTACCTTCACGATTTGCATGTAATTAAACCTAATTAATCAATTTGGGTAATTGAATTAATTAACCGAGGTCAAGCTATCTTAACCCAACAAGTGGTATCAGAGCGGGCACACTCTGATTAGGTTTTAATCTTTGCTGTATGATCCATTGACCCATGTTGTTTTGGATCGTGGGTAATCCCTAATTATTCCTCATTTATTTAATGGTACTAACTATGCATACTGGAAAGTACACATAAGAGCCTTTTTGCAATCTTTAGATGAAAAAGTATGGCTTGCAGTTGAAGTAGGGTGGACCAAACCTGAAGATCCACCAGCATTGTGGGATGATGCCAAGATCAAAGCTGCAAACTTTAACAGTAAAGCTCTAAATGCCTTGTTTAGCGCTATGACCAATGAGGAATTTAAGAAGATCTCCTCCATTGACAATGTAAAGGAAGCATGGACTATTCTTCAGAATACCTATGAGGGTACAAAAGCTGTTAGAAACTCCAAACTCCAAACACTCACTACCAACTTTGAGGAAATAAGGATGGATGATGATGAGTCATTCGATGAACTCTATGCCAAACTCAAGGACATAGTGAATTCAACCTTTAAACTTGGAGAACAGATTCTAGAGCCCAAGATTGTCAAAAAGATTCTCAGATCTCTTCCAAAAAAATTTCATGCCAAGATCACTAACATAGAAGAATCAAAGGATCTTGACTCTATTCCTTTGACAGAATTGATTGGGAACCTGCAAACCTATGAACTAGGTTTAATAAGGGTTGGCAAGGGTAGCAAAAGCAAGAACTTGGCTTTGAAGGTTAAGAATAATGATAACGATGAATCGTCTAAAGATGGGGACACCAAGTTCAAATCATATATCACCAAACAATTCAAGAAGTTCATCAAAAATGCGAATGTCAAGGCAAGTGACAAAGATCGCAAACAATCTGGATTCTATCAATTCAAGTCCCAAGACAAAGGCAAGAGAGAAGCAATAATGTTCCTGCTGGGCCAAAGTGCTATAGATATCAAGGATATGGACGCATGAAGCAAGAATGTCACACATATCTCAAATCCATTGGCAAGAACAAAGCCCTAGCTACCACCTTGAGTGATACAGAACCAAAAGCAGATTTTGATGATAGTGATCATGATGGGATAGTGAGTGCTTTCACAACTACCATTGAGTCTCCTGAGGAAGCAATAGAACTGGTTGATGAGGAAGAAGAGCTAACGGAGTCAAAGTTTAAGAAGATGGGTGATCAAGATGACATCCACACTACTTACTCTAAGCTATGCAAGGTCTCCAAGAAGCATTAGAAGCTTTACAAGTTAGCTACTAGAAAGCTAAGTGAAGTGGAGTTGGAACGAGAGGAACTCTCTACCAAGGTTAATGAAGCTAATCAAACCATCGGAGCACTGAGGTTTGAAAACAACTTTCTTACTGAAAAGACCAAGAAACTGGATGTAGAATTGTTTCAAGTAAGAGCACAATTGGAAAGGACTTCAAGTGGTAAGCTGGATGAAATGATCAACTTCCAGAAGTTTGCATCTGACAAAACAGGTCTTAGGTCTGATCATTCTCTCTCTTCTTGTAGTACCTCTTCTAATGCTTTAAATAGAGTCATTTTTGCCCCCCTTGCTAATAATGATAACTGTGAGGTAACTGAATCTAAAAGTAAAAACGTAAGTGAGGATAAAGATGGTAAGGAAAATCCATTCTCGGAGCACCCCCTAAGACTAAGCAGAATAATCATCGCTCTACCAATAAGAAGTCTTAAGCAAAGAAGCCTCATTTCTGTCATTACTATGGAGCATCTGGGCACACTCGTCCAAATTGCTATAGGTGGTTAGCCACTCAACCAAGCAATAGTGTGTCATCCTTTGGGAGCCAAAATCAACTCTAACTCTCTTTAACCTCTCTTGGAGAACTTCTTAAGGCTGTCATGTTACTCTCAAATTTTAATGGATTCAACTCTCCTTCTTATCCATCTGAAAAAAGATTTATGCAAAAGAAACGTTCTCCATCCAATTATCCCATCTGGAAGGAAAAAGATTCCAAGTGATTCCTTCACTTTCTTGATCTCATGCATGGTTGGTTGTTGTGGTTTGAATCAGTCTAGTTTTTGGTGTTTTATTTGTTTGTTTTAATGCTTTGTTTTATATTTCTTTTAAATAAATAAAAAAAGGAGGGGGGGAATTTAAAAAATACAAAAACAATGTGTGTTTGTGTATACTAGTACTTGTGTACCTTGGATGGCTATTGAAACAAGGTTTCTTAACCTTGTATCTCTTGTAGCTTAGATGAGCATTCTCATGCACAACTAAGCAATATGAGCTTTGTGGCCTGTTTATGCGATTTGTATGATTTGGTTAATCTTTTATCATTCATATTTTTGTCACTCTTTTTTATAGGAATGACTAAAAAATCCTAAGAGAAATGCGTAAATAATCATCTCACCATTAAAACTCATCAATCTTAAAACATCTATGTGCAATTCATAAAAACCTTGCTCGGTAAGGTATAGCACTTACACAGCAAAAACAAGACATTTGGCTTACATAATTGGGTAATTCTTTTCTTTCCTATATAACCATGCATATTATGTCATTTTACACTTTAAAGAAAAATATGAAAAGAACATGAAAAGCAAAAAGAATAAAAATGCTTTTAAATATGGTTGCAATTGTGTTTCTAGGAGATGTGAGAGTTATATGATGTACCTCAAATGTGATGGTCTCCATCAAATAGTTATGATTATGTGTGGATATATTTGATTCTCTTATGTAAAGTTGTAATTTACAACTATGTGTTTTGTTGGCTTTAATTCCATGCCAATTTTCATTGTAATTTTATTCAATCTTTTGTACCATGTATTTATTGTGGGATTTAATTGTAAGGGTTGTGTGTGAGAGAGAGAGAATGTGAAGACTCAAGCAAATTGAAGACTCAAGAGTTTTTGCGAGTAGCTCGCGACTAAGCATCCCGCAAAATGATGCATGTACCCTGCACATGACTGGAATGCGAAGAGTCAGGACAGGATGGAGACAGTTGTGTTTCGCGAGTAGCTTGCAGGTAAGGCCTTCCTGCGAGACACTCGCGAAACATTCTGTTTTGCTAGATTGTCCTATCTGATACACACCTTCTGTACTCACACTATATATACCCATATTACCCACAAAAGTTAAGGAGTGTTTCTGAGAGAAAACACTAGCCATAAACCTTGAGAGTTAGAGATTGTTATACCCACAATCTTCTACACAATTGCTTGTGGATTTTCCTCAACTCCTACCTCTCCATTTTCACATCCTTGAGAGGTTGATAGCCTAAACACTTACCACACCCTTTCAGAGTGTTTAGTGAGGTTTTGGTGTTGCTGGAAAGCATTAGAAGAAGCCAAGAATGGCAGATGCAACATGGAGCTTGTTGTGGGATTCGAAGAGCTAGACAAGACACAGTTCTGAGAAGTCATGTTGGAGTAGGAGCTTGGAAGGCTTAGGTACATCGAGTAGATTAGGCTTGGAGGGTCTCTTGCTAACCCACGTATCCCAAATGATTGTTTAGTGGATCGATTACCGCTTGGAGGGCGGCGGAGAGGTTTTACGCCGAGGACTTCGGTTTCCTCTTCGATAACACATTGCTGTGTTTTCTTTGTATTTGCATCTTTCTTCCCTACTCTTTTACCTTTCATTTTATTGCTGTGTTATTATGAATATGGGTTAGAGTAGCTTGTTTGTTTATACGCTCGCATTTACTCTTTTCTACACTAAGTAAAAGTTAGAGTAAAATCTATTGAGCCGTAATTTTAACTTAGGGGTCTAAATAGCTCTTATGTTTTTCACACATTTTAGAGCTTTCATCTTATATCATTACTCTTCACATAATGAGAAATTTATGCTTTCTTGCAAAAGTTTCATATTCAACATGCATACTCTTTGCTACTCTTGATACTATTATATATGTACAATGTGATTTGTCCATCATAAGGAATACATGTGGTAGTATAAGCTTACTAAATTGTCTTAACTTGTTTTTGAAAATAAAATTGATTAGACTTGTTTAGAGTGTGCTTTGATCTAGGAAGGCTTTACATCTAGAGAGTTTGATGTGTTTGAGTGATCAACATGCTTCTTTGTTGTTTGGCTTAGTGTCTATCTTGTTTGCCATTATTTCATGTTGCTTTTCCTCCTTAAAAAACTTCTTTTTTGGATTCTCAATAGCAGCTCGATACCTCCTCGATCTATCAAACTTTCTGGTTTTTCTTGATACCTCTTGACAAATAGCTCGATCCATCAAGCCTTTCTCTGAAGTCTCTATCTTCTCTATAGATAGCTCAACACCTCCTAGACCTATCGAGCCAATTTTACCATCGATACCTCCTCAATACCTCTTCGACTTATCGAGCTTTAGTTCTCAACACCTTCTTGATACCTTCTCAATCTATCGAGGTGCCTATTTCTATATATATTCGAGGTTCGACCTAGTTTGCTCTTCACTCAAATATCTTGATCCTTTTCTCTTCTCTCTCAATCCAAACACTTTTTCTTCTCAAAAATCTTCCTTCCCACCAAGATTTCAGGCCATTCCAAGCTTCAATCCTTTGGTATGTGCTCTAAATCCTCTCTTTCTCTCTTTGTTCATGCATTTAGACCAAGGTTTTTTTTTATTGGGAAATTTTTGGTGTTTTTGTGTTATTTGTGAAATTTTTGGGTTGGGTTTTGTTGATTTGTTATCACATGCTCATGCATTGCATTCTCAGTCATTATAACAATGTTTCATGCATTCTAGGATTATGTGCTTGATTATAACTTGTGAGTGCCATAGTTTGGATTGGGTTTTTTCCCATGATGCAATTTATTTTCGCTCATAACATGTTCATGCATTATCATGCATTGAACCTCTCTTTTCCTTCTTTCTTGAGCTTTGTCTTTTGCTGTGTTTTTCTTTTCTTTTCTTCTTCTCTTAGTTTCCTAACTATGGCACCCAAAAAGTCAGTTCCTTCTAAGAACCCAATCATATGTCGTGGTTCTTATTCTACTTCTTCATCTTCTCTTTCTATCCTTGATAGAGTTAGGTTCCATGATGCGGACTCCTAAAAGGACTTTGTTGAGAACTTCTGTGACCGGGCAATTCATTCGGAACGCCATGTCATTTTGTCTTATTTCCCAAACACTCCTTTTCCCAGTGCGTTTAGCTCTCGGGGTTAGGAATCTCACTGTGAGAAACCCATGAGGTGTCCTGGTGTATTCATACAGGAGTTTACTCCAACATGCATGCCATCAATACCTCTGTCCCTCGATTTACTATCGTATTCAAAGGCACACATATCGTAGTTACTCCGGACCTTCTTTCCGGTATACTACGTGTCCCTAGGGTAGATCGTCTAGACTATCCTAGTCACCCTCGTCTACATAACATTCCTCATGACGAGTTGGCCTCACTCTTCTGTAAGAAGGCCATGGTGTGGGGAGATACTCTTAATTTCTCCACAACCGAGTTTGCTAAGGGTTCAAGGATCCTTAATATGATGATGACCTTTATTCTCACACCACGGTCACACTATAACACCATCACTGAGCCTCGTGCTCGTTTCCTCCTTTCTCTCTTGGAAGATCATTCTATATATTTTCCCTCACATATGATAGTATCTATGATAGATATCTATCGAGACATTGCTACACATGATAAGCTCATCTTTCCTTTAGCTATCACACGCATTCTCACACACTTACACGTCACCATTCCTTCTTCTCCTCTCTTTTACACCATGGCTTGGCCATGTGTGGAGCCTACTCCCGGTCAACAGGATGAGGCTACTTTCCATGCTGCTAAGAATGCTGCTTACACTTCTCGACCCTCTTCTTCATCTGCTCCATCCTTTTCTTCTAAAGTAGAGGCATCTCTTGCTGCCATCACGGCCCAACTTCAAATTATGCATGCTGATTTTGGTAGTCGTCTTGACCACATTTCTAATGAGGTGTATCAAATGAACACCAGGATTGGTCGCATAGCTCGCCAACAGTCTCGTCTTGGCGGCTTTGCTCATTCTCCCTCTCTTAAGCCCGCTGAGGATCCTTTAAATGATGGAGACGATAATGATGATGCTTCTGGCTCTAAGTATGATGATGAGATGATTGCTTTTCAGTGATTCACCATTTGTCACTCGTAATAAAAAGAGAGAGTAGTTTTGTATATGAGAGTAGTCATGGTGTTAGGGGGAGAGCTAGCATAGGGATAGACTTGTTAGGGGAGAGTTTATTAAATGATGTAGTGAGGTTTTGTTGTATATTTTCTCATTACATGTACCATGGTCTTGTGACCACTTTTACATACATTATTGTAATTCTTGATATATATATATGTGATGTATGTTTCTTCACCTTTATCTTACATGTGTTGTTTCTTTTCTCTCTTTATATACATGTGTCTTCTTTTGTACAACTTGTCTATGTTTCACATTTGATGCCTTGATGAATCTTATTTAAGTGTTTCAGATAAGACAGGTTTCAAGTCTATCATGCCATGATCTCTTTTCTTGCAAAATTTTTCAAGAGCTCATTGTAGTGGTTAGACTATTGTAATTTTGGCTTTTTGTAATAGTTATGGAGATTGTTGTTTTATAGTTCTCTCATAACTATGCTTGTGGTTTTGTCACGGATTGCCAAAAGGGGATATTGTTAGGGTCATATTTTATGTAATTGGCTAATCCTTTGACAAAATGCACTTTACTTGTAATTGGGTAGATCTAAGTTGGGTTTAATACATCAAGAAATATGTTGTTCAAGCATATCAAGTGTTCATATTAAAGACATGAAGTTTTTTTTTTTTGATAAATAAAGACATGAAGATTGATCCAAAAAACAAGTAAAGAAAAGCTATGTTACTAAAATTCGACAGATGGCATCTATCGAGATCTACTAGGCAAGCTCGACACTAACTCGACACTAGATCGATCTATCAAGAATTATGATTTCAGAATTTCCAGGTCTAAAATTCATCCCAAGCTTATGTATTTGTTTAGGATTTCTTTTCTCATAACCCTAGACATATATAAGACTTATTTTAAAAGACGTCACATATGGATATAGAGACCAAGAGAGTTTTTTTTTTCTTTGAGAAAAGCTACTGCGTTTGTACACCAAAGGGTTTTGTAACCAAGTGCTTCCTGATCTTCATTGTTGATGAAGTAAAAAACTTTGCAGCCAACAACATCATTTAAGTTGCTGGAGTTAGTCACGTATTGGGATCCGTGCAAAGGGTTAGTCACAGATTGGAGATTTGTGCATTAAGGGAAAGAAGGCTGCTATAAGATCAAGTTCAATTGGGTATTGAAGTGTAGGTTCAACTGTAGGTCGGTATTTTGGGATAGACTAGGGTAATGGTAAGATTCCTTATACTTGTAATCACTTGATTATTAATTAGTGGATTCTTGGGAGTGGTGACCTTAAAATCACTCAGTAGGGGTTTTGCCTTGCAAGAGGTTTTCTCCATTTGTTAACAAATCACCGTGTCAATTTAAATTCCGCTACATTTAGTTTATTTGGTGAATTGTTGGTGCCTTCATGATTTGCATGCAATTGAACCTAATTAATCAACTTGGGTAATTGAATTAATTAACTGGGGTCAAGCTATCTTAACCCAACAATGTGGTTTTTAATTAAGTAGCCACATGACTTAATTTTAAAAGTGGAATCTAAGGAATAGCACCTAAAGGTACTGTACCTAAGTCTTGTCCTTCAATGAATATTTTGCATTAGCTAATAAGATCACGTGGATCATTAAGTTGAAATCGCATGAATAAACTATTGAAATTTCTATGTTTGAAACGTCATTCCGTCCATTCCCCCTAACTTTCTATGGTATATTGCAGCTACAGAGATGAATTGTTGCATGAAAGTGTCTTGCAGCATTTTATATGACTTTTTTTAAAATTGCAGCAACAGGGAATAAATTAATATGCTCCATGCTAAAAATGACATTGTAAATTGCTTCAAAGTTCAAACGGACAATAATTTGTTTTGCTTTCTCTGCTGAAATGTTTATGGTTTGCTTTAACTTTTTGAATTTTGTCACTAGACTAAGAAAAACATAACAATCAAACTATATTATTTTCCTTTCAACCTTGGTAATTGACCAACTGAAATCTTTTAGCTTCTAATGAATTATGTGTATTCCTTTATGGTGTAGAACATTATTAGTGCTGTAGTAACCATTTGTGTGACTCATTCCTTAAAATCAAGAAAGAAAAGGTTCATTTATCTAAGTAAATTGCTCTCTCAGTCTTCCAATGAAATGATTAAGTTTTTTCAGTTTGAAAATTAAATAGATTGAGGTAGTATATAATTTGGAGTGCAAGTGTTTCACAAATTTGTGTTGTTGGATTGTGCAATAGTAGAGTTGGAGGAAACGTTTCAAGAGTTAAATGGGAGAGAAGACATATGCATGTGTAAAAACAAAAACAAAAATAAAAAGTGCTAGGATTGATTGACAACAATTTCATAATATTAGCCTATCATCTCACATATGGATCATTAAAAATAAAATAAAATAAAATAATATAAAATTAAAAAAATTAAAAAAAAAAATTGTATACTGTTGTGGACCCGTGTGTGAGGTGGTGCATTACTTTGAAAATGTTGTGAAATTGTTGGAAATTTCTGATTGTCCCTTACTTTATTGAGATAGTATAAAGTAGGGAGATGGATTACCTGCTCCAGTGGCGTCGAGTTTGCATAGCTTGTGGGATCCAAAAATGATCCAACAGATTTGTTTAATCAGCCATAAAAGAGCATCTTTGCAAATGGCTATAAACATGTTGTCTTCAAGAGTTAAAACAAGAGTAGCGAATCCTGCCCAAAACAAATTAACAAAGTAATTAACAGTAAGGATTTATAGGAGAGAAACATATTAAAGATTTTCTCACACTAAAAGATAACCGTACTTGATGTCCAAAACCAGGAAGTTGAAAAATAGGCAAATATAAAAGTTAGTAAAGTTACATGAGAGCTAGACTTTGCTCTGGTCAGGCTGGACAGAGATTAGAAGATTCCATGCTACAACAGAAGATGCTACACTTACAATAAACAGCTCTAGAATAATTCCCATTTCTTTAGCCAATATATAAAATATTTCGTGCTATGCAAATTTGTATAGTGAGTGGGTGGAAGTAATGTTAGAGTAGATTGTTGAGCACATCAATTTCTGCTTGTTTGTTGTTAGTTGTATAGAGTGTAAATAACCAACTTCTTTGGCTCACTAAAGTACAATTGGTCCTCTAATAGATTAAATGATTAAATACGCTAGTTTCTAATAACTTAAATATTTTGGACAATTGGTAATTTATTATGGTAGCTCAAACAGCACAAACATAAAATGGGGAGTATTAGATTAAATAATTAAATTCATCAATATATTCAAATTATAATATATTGAAAATCTAATTTTTTTTTTTTTTTTTTTTTTTCATAATAGATAGTTTCAAAGTCTAGTCATCCAAAAATTATTTAAAAACCAAAATACTGCCTAATTAAATTGTTAAAGAAAAACCATGAGCTTTCTAGTTCAATTCATTGGCACTTTCTGGTTTTCCAACTAAGACATCCAAGGTTTTAATCTCCCTCACCCCCAACTATTGATGTATAAAAATAAAAATAAAAAATGTTATCAAAAGACTTAGTTTTTCTGATGTTCATTTGGTTAATGGCAGCTATAAAATGACTGACTCAATTAATGTTCTTTCCTTGATTTTATCTTATTTTTCCTTTGCATTAACTATTTCAAAAGGTCATAAATTGTTACTTACTTCAATGAATTAATAGATACAATTTTTTATACAATTTATTTATCCTTTATTTAATCTTAATAGATTCACGTTTATTTTATTTGAGTTTAGATTCAAAATTACTAATTTTTAAAATTGATAAAAAAATTTATTTCAAAAATAATATATTTTATAATATCTCCTTAAAAAAACTAAAATTTCTAAGGTAAACAATTGTTTTGTTAAAAACTAAAATTTCTCCTTGAAAAGCAACTTCATATTTTATTCGATAAATAAAATTGTATTGTATGAGAGACGGCCTTTATATTGGTAGGCATATGATGTAGTACAAGATATATGAGTGATGTTATCAAAAAAGAAAAAAAAAAAAAAAAATATATATATATATATATATATATATATATATGTGTGTGTGTGTGTGAGAGAGAGAGAGAGAGAGAGAGAGAGAGAGAGATGGGTGATGAGCAGATAAACTACGGTGGGTCTAGAGCCCGATAAGCTTGTACACTAATTAACGGCACATATGAGGCTAGTGAGTGTGTTAGCTTTGATAAATGGAAGTAGCCTGATTTTAATAGTTGGGCCGCACATATATGTCTGGCCGAGTTTTAATTGTAGGGACCATTTGCTCTTGTTTCATAGTTTTTGGGCTTGGGTGATGTTAAGGTGTATAAAGCCCACATGTATAATTGGTGTTTGGGTTAAGGAGCCTGAGTTTACTGAACTTAGGGCTGTAATTAATGGTTTATAAAGTGAGCCTACGGCATGGGTTTGACTGCTAAGGGATTTGCCATTTATTGCTTGCCATTGATGACCTACTACTGTGTTTGTGAGGGCATGTGTGCAGGCTTGAGCATCATTGCATAGTTGTGTCATGCGTTGTCCTTGTGTTTTCGGTTTATTGTACCTTACCTCTCAAATTATTTAGGATTTTCTGTGTAATAAGGGATTTGTTCCCTCTAATGTTTTCTATGATATGGCTAGGGCGTTTCAGATTTGAAACAAAAATTCAACTCCACAATGAAAATCACAGAATTTTTAATATTGACAAAAAGAAAAAATGAGAGAGAAATTGAGTAGATAGTATTTAGGTTACAATGAGTATTTCCCCGAAATATTTTTTCAGAATGGTTATTTATCGATTTTAGAGAGTTCAAATGGCCTATTTATAGACCAACAAAATATCTAGTATTTATCCACCTCATTTGCTCCTCTGACAATTCCATAACTTCGACAAAGTGGAGCTATTCAACATCATGTTTGACTACAGCAAACCTCACAAAGCTGATTGATAGGTCAAGAATGTATTGACCCCTTTGGTAACTTAATCAATTAATTTAGTCAAGTGAAATTAATTAGATTCAATTACATGCAATAAGTGTGGTAGCACAAACAAATCACAAAATAACTAAATGCAGCGGAAATTAAATTTGACACAGATGATTTGTTTACGAATGGTGAAAACCACCGAGGCAAAATCCCATCGGGTGAATTTAAGGTCACCACTCCTAAGAATCTACTATTATCAAAACAAGCGGTTACAAATAAAATAAATCTCAATACCTAATATCAACCTACAGTTGAACCATTACCCCAATACCTAATTAGACTTGTGATGTAACGACAATCTCTCCGTTCAATGCACAAATCCCAGTACGTGATTAACTAATGATGCACGGATCCCAATACGTGACTAACTCCACAGCAACCCTTTGATTGTTGTAGTTGGTGCAAAAGACTTTGCTTGGTTACAGAACCCAAAGGCATACAAAAAATATAGCAAGAACTCTTTCTTCTATAGGAGGAGGCTAGAGTTTCAAAAAGAAAACCTTATGAAACTCTCTAGGGTTAGGTTTTCCTTTTTCCACCTCCTTTAAATAGGAGCTTAATGGGCTCTCCTATTCCAAATAGGTTTACACAAACCTTGGGCATTCCTAGTCCAATAAGAATTATACAAACCCACAAACAAATAGCTTTTAAGAATAAAAACGTTGCTGGTTATAGTCTAAATCCCGTAAGCTTGATAGATCAAGACATGTGTTGAGCTTTAATGAATCTCAATAGATTGAGCTTTTGTCGAGGAGATATCAAGACTTGTAGATTGCACTTTTCTTGAACAGTTCTTAAGTAATCTTCATGTCTTCAAATTAACCCCTTGTAATGATCATCTTAAACTTTCTTAGATTTACCCAAATACAAGTAAAGTGCGTTTTTTTGTCAAAGGATATGTCAATTACATAAAAATGTCCTTAACACTGATCATGACCACATATATAGTCCTAATTACTCTCTTTTTTTTCTTTTTTTTTTTCTTTTTTGGCTAAATATGGTCCCAATTACTATTAATATCTTAATAGTTTTTTTTTTTTTTTTGAGTAGACAGTAATATTTATTAGAACATACACGAAAATAGTAATATTAGTATTTTAAACCGGGTTTATAATACATTACTTAATCATAATACAACTACAAAAAGACCTAACATTAATCATAAAACAACTACAAAAGGACCTAACATTTGTAGTTGTAGACTGGGGTTATAAATAACAGACACTGAACACACACAACTAATATGAAATAAATATCTTAATAGTTGAATAAATAATGAATAGCATTATCCATGTTTTAAAGAAAATATTTTTCTTTAACCATTGCACATTGACGGTTATTTATCCATTCAATTCCAATTGGCCAATTCGATTTAGATATATGTTTCAATTTATTAGGTTTTAGCCAAGAGCCTTATAACTTAATTGACACCTCATTATGCACATAGTACTTGGGGTTTAGAAGAGAAAAAGTTCGAGCTACAAAGTTAATAGCATATTGTAACTATCTTAAAAAAATTTATTAAGTTTTAAATGTTTAAAATTCTAGGTGACAAACACAAAGCCAAAAAGCTCAGAAATTGATATATTTAAGTTAGGTGAAAATTTTGTGTCCATGTGTTTATTAAAATTTTTGAAGAAGACTTGCTACAAATTTTAAAATAATACGAGACACTCGCTCGAGCAAGATTGCCTAAAATCAGAACTCAAGTTTTGCTTTATTGAAAATTGTGAAGAACAACAACTTTGGTCAAGTAAAACTTAGACTTGCTACAAATTTTGAAATAGTCTGAGACACTCGCTCAAGCAAGATTGCCTAAAATCAGAATTCAACCTTTGCTAGAAGTGTGAATTCTACTAAATCTAAAGTTAGATACATAAGACATTCCTAAGCAAGATTTTCTAAAGAGAAGGCCATCAAACTCCGATTCAAATTACCAAGCCAGTCTAGAAAACTTCTCCTTATGCCTAAATAGAGAAAATTCATCAAGGAATCTTGCCCCAATTTTCTATTTTGAATTGTTTTGGGTTTTCTTGGTTTGGAAGAAAAGTCTATACCTTATTAAACAAGTACTAGGACTCCTTATCTATAAAGGGTTGTATTCATTGTCCACCAAGAAAAATATTCATTATCTACAATAAAAGGTATTCCTGTTCTGCTAAAGAATAGGTATTATCTACAATACCGCAAAGGACTTGGGGGCTTTAGCCTTGGGTCCTCCCACATAGAGAGCTCATTTCTTACTAATTGTTGTGGCTATATTATTTGTTTTGTTTTGCATTGTGGCCTTGTCTTAGCAAGAGTGCCACAAATTGTTTTGTAGCATTTGGTCTGTGCTTTGCTGTAATTTGTATATGATTAGTTTGTTGGTTTGATATAGAGAGATCTCTCTTTAAGGGTGTTGAGCAGTATAAGGAAAATTTTCACTTTGTATTTGTGTGAGGTAGCTATTTGGTTTTGAGGATTTTGGTATTTGTGAGAGCGTATCCACACCATATTTGTATCTCCATATTTGTTAGTGAAATTTTCTTTTTGTTGTCACCCATAAATGTAGGCTATCATCGAACCATGTAATATTTTGGTGTTTTCTTTTGTGAGTGGACATCTATTTCTCAGGTTTTCTTCATTTATATTATTTGCTAAAGATTAATGCTAAGAACACAAAATTTAGCATAACTTTGTGCTACAACTCATCACATAATGAGTTGCGATTGGTAAAGGTGTATCCTTATATGGCGGACCGTCATACCTTTACCAATGACAACTTGCCACTTGATAAGTTGTGGCTCAAGGTTGTGCCAAATTATGTGTCCCTAGTATTATTCTTTCTTAAATCTTTCTCAAGTACATAATATTTTTACAAATAATCTTAGCATTTGAGCTTTCACTTTTACAACAAATCTTTCCATGAACATGAATGTGTAGGATAATTCAAGATTAATTTTAATTGATCACAAAAATATTAATTATTTTTTACTAACAAAAAAATATTGTTGGTTGATGTTGTTTAACATGGTAGTCATGTGAACATACAAAAATTCCATGTGGATAATGTTATCTTTTTATTGAATCTAATTAATTAAACACATATATATATATATATATATATATATATATATATATATATATATATATTTAATTTGATTGATTGATGTATTTATTTTATTTAGTTAATTAGAGTTCTAATAAAGAAGAATGTTATCAAGAAGCGAGTCCGTTATTTAATTCTTTAATTGTAATGCTTTAATTGTTTTACATCTAATAGTGTACACACTCTTTCACATACTACTAAATGTAAATACCCAGTATAAAAGTGTGGACGTTATGCAAAAAATTGGATATCGCAAGGTGCATGTGAAACATTTTATACAAGCATTTATTTCATTGAGATGATATTATAATTCAGCAGAAAGTCTAATAAATTAAACCATGAGAAATGAAAGTCATCTATCGTTGATGTGTCATAATTTAAGATATTATCAGTACATTTGTAGATTATTGATCCGAGCTTCACAACATATGGATCATGTTTATTAATAGCAATCATAAACAAGATCGAGGCTATTCCACAATAGGCAATTAAAAAATAAAACATAAACACCAAATAGCAATATGACCTCTTTCTCAAAAAAAAAAAAAAAAAAAAAGCAATATGACCCATTGTACCAATTAGTTACTTCGAGAAAGCCCGTAGGCCACTGTAGAAGCCGAAACATATAATGACGGCTACAGAAATCCCCAAAGAGTGCGGCACCACCGCGTATGTTCCCGATATAAAAGCTACCAGCAGTGCTGAAATAGAGGTATTCTGATAATAAAAGGGCAAGTTCTGTTTTTCTTTTTCTGACAGTGATGGATAGCGCCTTTCTTAATATTAGCCGAATACATGTAAATTAATATTGAGGCAGTGGAAAAAGCAAAAGCAAAAGCATCGGCTATCATAAATGCTTTGAAAAAAGCTCGTTTCCTTAATACTGCCAATCCGGAATTTACACCTCCGCTTACGTATCCACCAGGCACGGCGAAAGCTGCGGTGAAAGTGACAGTTGCGATGATCGTGGCTACCAACAAATTGGTCTCACTTGCAGACCTTAACCTCTCCGATTCAGACATGCTGTTATTCTTTACCTCATTTTCCTTCGCTGTCTGCCCTTTCTGAGATTTCTCTTCAATGGCTGTAGCATTTACGGCACCTCCATCTGTGGATTCTATCCCTATTTTTTTTTAGCAGTCGTTCTTTCTCCCCCACCTGAGGGTCCAAATGCCGAGTGCACATGTTGAAGATTTGTCTCAGACCTTTTCGACCGCCTTTCAACCGTTTCTTAATATAAGTCTGTTAAATGTACAGACATATGATTTTGTATTTTGATACTCATTACGATTAAAAATAGTAAAACCTTTGGCTCATAAAAGAAATAATTGTTGAAGAAGACAAGCAAAACGATGTCGCTTGTTTAAAACAGAAAAATAAAGATAAAAAACAAAACGTTTAAATGAGAAACGGTACAATTCCAACAAGCAATATAATTAAACTTAATCAAACGCTATGTATTTAGACTCAAGGCTAACCGACTGGGCAGAGGTGGGAAAGTTTGTTATATGTTAGTTAGAATCCTCAAGATATTTCCAGATTTTCTCCAAGTTTGTTATATGTTAGTTACGTAATCTATCAATATCTATTATCTATTTCTATATATAGGTTGCGTTTGGA
Source organism: Quercus tomentella (assembly GCA_028535165.1). Classification (NCBI taxonomy): domain Eukaryota; kingdom Viridiplantae; phylum Streptophyta; class Magnoliopsida; order Fagales; family Fagaceae; genus Quercus; species Quercus tomentella. Next base: position 20,374,473 of record JAPQVY010000089.1, on the reverse strand, counting down.
TAGATTATATTTGCCAGCTTATTTTATTATTCCGCTTATTTTTGTTACTATTCGTAGGTCTGACTACATTTTTTGGTACTATTCATAGGTCCCACAGTACTATTTCAGCTAACTTTTACCTTTATTTATAGTATTTTCTGTAAAAAAATTTCAGTTTCAACAAAATAAGCAAATCCCAAACAGACTCATAATATAAAAACGAAATGCTTGACTTTTTATTGACCACACCTTATTGTGCCATGTGGCAACACAAGTTAATGCCACGTTTTCATTTAAAATCACTAAAACATTGTGTCTTTTCGTTTAGTAGAATAAGAGAATCGTTTCAGTAATATTTTCACTTTTCAATATCATTGTGTTCTGTTGTCTATAGTAAATTAGAGACACAATGTTTTGTCTTTTGGATGGTAGTTACAAAATATCAAATAAATACTTCTTTTTGGCTCCTAGGTAGTTACAAATTTTGCACCTTTCAAATTCCTTCCCATAAAAAATATAAAAGTCACTTCTTTCTTATCTCTCTCTCTCTCTCTCTCTCTCTCAAACACACTATGGCATTCTCTCTTCTTCGACTCTCTTCCACTCTCTTCCAGATGCAATTGCATCATTTTACTCTAGAAAATACAGACACATCAGTTGCTACCCTTAGCCGCTCTCTCTCCATAGCACAAACCCAACTCAAAGCCGGCGATTACAACCCTAAACCTCTCAAACCTCTCTTGCAAACAAGGTTAATTAGAATAGTTTGAACCCTAACTCTTCATCTTTTTCATCATTTTTTGTTGTTTCTGCCATGATTGAGGTTTGTTTTCTCTTTCTATATACTGAATAATCCAGATAATTTGAACAAGTTAGGGTTCTTATGTAGAATTGTAGATATGTATCATGTAGGTATGTTGAACAGTTTAAGGCTCTTTGAAATTAGGTTTTACTTTTTCAATATGCAAAATTTAGTTTTCAAAAAAATAAATCAAAATTTTAAATCGTCTTGCATGAAATTCAAACGTTTCTATTACTTTTATAGATCCTATATATGTAAAAAAAAAAAAAAAAAAAAAAAATTATAGATCCTATATGTAAAAAAGATACACAAATTATATATATATATATATATATATATATATATATATATATATATATATGTGTGTGTGTGTGTGTGTGTGTGTGTTTTGTCTAATTATTAAGTATCTATAAGTTGGGAGGAACTGGAGCATGACTATGAGAAGAAGAATGCAAAGCCACTTCAATCTGCATATTTATTTTATCATTTTAATGAGAACCAAATCAGTCATAATGAATCTAAGAGAAGATATGAAAAACTTGCAATGTATGACTTTGAATTTTTTTTTTTTTTTCTTTTTTGTACTCCCTCCGTCCCACTTTGTTTGTCCTGTTTGAAAAGTCAAACTTTTTAAGAGAACATCATTTATTGTTTTGTCTACCTTTTAAAAATGTATAAGTTTCCAAAACTACCCTTAAATAAATTTATCAAAAAATTGAATTAGTAAATTAATAGGGGTATAATAGGAACATTAATAAATTAATGAGTTTTATTTTTAGAAATAGGACAATATTTTGGGACATCCCAAAATGGAATAAAGGACAAACAAAGTGGGACGGAAGGAGTATATTATATGACTAAACATGTACCAAACATTGACATTGTTATCATGCAATTTGAGACTTTGTGAAATAGAGGGCTTGATGTAGTAAAAATGAGATAAATTGAATCACAATGGTCTTTGATATCATGTATTTGAAAGTTTTGGGGAGATTGTGAAGTGGATTTGATTTGATTATTATGATTTATTTCATGGTAGGTTTGTGCATTGAGATTAAAATTTTTAATTTTCTCTACAAATTTGAAATTTATTATTGAGAGAGAATTTTAGGTTCAATGAATTTGGGTTTGATTTAGAGGTAGCTTGGTGCTTTTCATTGTATATTTGGAAAAGAATTGTGAGTCTGTGAATGTAAAGTCTCAAACATTAGATATTTTTACTAATTTGATAGGGCATTTGGTGGTGGGATTGGTATTGAACATAGACTCAGTCTTAACATTTTAACTTCAACATTTTGTGAATGACAGGGCTTTAAGAAGATTTTCGTACCTCTAAATTTTTTTGAGAAAATTTCAAAAGGAAGTTTTAGATTCTAATTTTTATTGGGTTCCATTAGGGATTTTAGGTTGAAATTTGATCCAATTTATAATCACTTTTCATATTACATGTCTGACTTTTAAGGTATGTAGTGTTTCTTACATGTTTCATTATAAAACTACTCAAAGAGATAAACCTGTGCATCGCACGAGTTAGCGACTAATATAATATAAAAGCGAAACATTTGACTTTTTGTTGACAATTCCTCATTGCACCACGTGGTTACATAAATTAATGTCACGTATACATATAAAAACAATGATCAATTGTGTCTTTTCATTTTTTAATAGGCACATTTTCGGTCAATAGGCACATTTTCAATCAATAGGCACATTTTCATTCAATAAGCACTTTTTGGGTCAATAGACACCTTTTTCATTTAAAAGGCAAATTTTTGGTCAATGAACACATTTTCATTCAATAGGCACATTTTTTGGTCAATAGGCACTTTTTGGAATATCTAATATAAAGGGTTATGACCTTTCAATAGGCACCTTTTGACATACATATTATAACCTATCTTATATATACCTATATATACAACACAAATTAAACTAGAAACTCAACATTTTGTCTCTTATTCCTTCCCACAAAAAAACTAATAAATAACACAACATTGCTTTCTTCTGCCTAACTAATAAAACTTTATACTATTTCTTTTAATATCATTTTTTTTTTAAATTCATGCATATTTTCTTACTACTCCAACTAAAAAATAATGGCTTTTTTTTGTTCCTAAACCTCATTCAGTAGCTATTCTCGTGTATTGCACGGGTTAGCTACTAGTGTTAAGTTTTGAGTTTGTAATGTTGGCAAATCATGACAAAACATGACAAAAACTAAGTCTCATTAGTTTAGACTGGTTTACATTGAAGCCCAAGACAAAAAACACAAGTTCGGGATAAAAACAAATGAGTTACAAGCTGGTTGGTTCGATTGATACTCGATTGATGCCAGTGATTTTCGATTGATCCAAAATCGCATATCAATAAAATCAGCAAACGTAAAAAGGCCATAACTTATCCGTTTGAAGCCCAAATCGCGAGCCGTTTTTTTCAGTATTTAAAGGACAATATAAGCTAACCCTAGGTGGGGTTTTGAGAGTTTTTTAGAGAGATTAGAGTGCATCTTGTGCCTCTTTTGTAGATCTAGGGTTTTGTACCCAAAAGCTCTCTTATGTCTTCTACCGGTGTTATTACTTGAAGAATCTCAAGATCCAGTATTGTAGAAGTTGCTGCCTTCTCTAGTCATCAAAGGTGCTGATGATCTAAACCTTCAAGGGTGGTCTTGGAGTCACAAACAGGAGAGTTTGTATTGCTAAACCTTTGAGTGGGATTTCAAAGTCAAAAACGTGGGTGTTTGTGTTTTGCAAAGGCCAAAGAAAGAAGGAGTCCGTGGTCTTGAAGCTTGCACGTGGTCGTGTCAGTAAGTTTCTACTAGTGGGTAGCAATAGGATGTTAGTGATCTAAGTCACTATTGTAAAACTTCGATTCTTTCTAGTGAATTTGCTTTTTACCTTAAGGATAACTAGGTTAAATCCCCCCCAAGTTTTTACCGGTTTGGTTTTCCTGGGTTATCACATCGTTGTGTTTTTATTTTCCGCTGCTATACATTGATATGGTATATTTATGTTAACCTAAATTTGTTAATTTGACTAAGTAATCACTTGGCTAATTACATAGGTTAATCTGATTGTGGTTTTAAGGGGTCTAAAAACTATCAACTAGTATAATATAAAAGCGTAATATTTGACTTTTTGTTGGCTGCTCCTTATTATGCCACGTGTTCACAAATTACTGCCAAGTTTACATTTAAAAACACCGAAACATTGTGCATTTTCATTTAATGGAATAAGAGTAACATTTCTATACGTGGGCAAAAAGGCCGGTCCATTCCCAGACCAATTCAAGCCTATCCAAGGTTAGATCGGCCCAAGATAGATCCACGCTAACTAGGTGAGTATTGATATGTTTTAAACGGACCCCACCTTAGTAGAGCACTCAAAAAAATGTCTAATGCAACCGAGGACATAAAGTAGTGCCTTGGAAAAATCCGCCTGCCAAACACAAAATTCAATGTCACACAAGTTACTAAAAAATCATTTCATCAACAAGGTAGTAGGTCTCATCCCTTATACATGATTAGACACATTAGAACAGTAACCAAGACTCAATAAACCACCCAAACATCATGAATGGAGGGACCCACGTATATGTTGGATATTCTCTCATCATGATAGATCCACTAAGGCAAGGGTATAAAAACAAAGGGAGAGTCAAGATAGAGGGGTTGGAACCTAATCCAGGGGAGAGAAACAAGAGAGAAAAAAGTGAGGATAGCACACAGTCTCAAGGATAAGGAAGTCCAACTCGGATTTCAAAAAGGCTAACTCAGCTACTTGATAGTCTCCTCGGCTAGCCAAGTTTCCAAGCTGGTCATTATCAAAACACCATCTAAAAACCACCTATTACCAAACAAACTGCTTCTAGTATCTCCCATTGTGGGTTAAACCCAATTTGAATACAAATTAATTAAGGGTTCGAGCCCAACTAGCCAAAGGTTGTTGGGAAACGACCACCACAATTGGCGCCGTTTGTGGGAAAGCTCACCAAGCTAAATGTCTAGAAGCGTACATGACAATAGTTTAATGGTGGAGCAATATGCAAGTGAAGGATCCGTGGGAGGGTCGTAGATGGTCATCTTAAGCACTTAGACTAGTACAAGAGGGTCATAGAAGGGAGCGTCACGCTTACAATCACCTAGAAGTGCAAGATGACCTGCATGCTGTGGGCACAAGTGCCCCTGCGACGGGTTTGGGTTTCCCCATATCCGTGGGAAGTACGCTTTGACCTAGGGTGGACCATGGGGGAGGGTGTAAAATGGAGTCGCCACCTAGATTAGGTCTAGGAATCATAAATGTAACGCCCTTGTGGAAGGACTGATCTTTACCAGAGCATGTGTCCAAAGTTTAGGTATAGGAATGGGAAGGTGTTAGGCACCCAATCCCGCAAGTCTCATAGGTCGGTCTCCACTCATTATGTTCCAAATTTTAATCTTATTAAAGAGTATTTTAACATGTTATTCTAAACTCACACACACTCTAACATGCATCTAAAGAAATCAACATGGCATATCATCCCCAAACCTAGCATTCATCTATCAAGGCATGAGCATATATCACCAAGGGCAGCAAGCATCACAATGCAGATTATATCAAGCACATCTAAGCATTTAAGCATTAAACCAAAACTCATGGCATTTAACCAAGAATATTAAACAACTCAAGCTCAAACACTCAAATGCATGTTCATGTGATTTATACATAACTTACATCACTTACCTCGCTGCATCACATCACCTATGCATCAATGCATGTTCATATTTATGTGTATGTTCATAGTATTTAACCAACAAACCTAATCAATTATCTAAACAATAAACTAGACAAAACATGTTAAAGCATTGAACCAAAACTAAAAAATAGAAAAACAGGCTAAATGGAATTGAAGTACTAAATGGAAATTGGAATACATTCGAAGCAAGCAGCAGCTGTAATTTAGTCTCAAAAAAATTGTTAATGTTGAATTGACTCAACCATACAATCATTCTAATGCACATGATGAAATCTAATATATGTAAGTTCTCCAAGTGAAAATTTGGCATGACGTAAAGTACAATATTAGGACTTACCTAAGACAATGGTCCAGTGAGTACGCTAAACTTGCAATAATGACATTTATAACCAGCTACCTTAGTACCCATAATTCGTGCCATACACTGAGCCATAACCCCAAGCGTGGCCTGCATGTCCAGGGCTGGAGGGAGGAGACGCATAAACAGAACCATGAGCTGGATATGAATTGTAACCCTGGTCAGTAGTCCCACCCGCTGGTGCCTGTTGCGGTGGTGGTGCCCCAGCATCAACCATAAAATTCTGCAACAAAATCAACAGAATGTCAGCCACCAATGTTTTATTAAATGGGCCAAGCTTTAGCCTATATAAATTTTAAAGATCTGAGCTCGAACTTGGTTGACAAATCTCAGCTTGAGCATATGATTTTTCTCGGCTTAGCTCTAAAATTTCTACTAAGTGTTTATGACAAACAGTGATTTAATGAAACATGGGAAAAGTCAAGGAATAATGCCTGTATCAGCTGCTGAGCAGCTTGAACTTGTGAAGCAGTTCCACTGATTTCAACTGTCATTTCACCAGGAACACCCCTAGTTTCTTGTATAGTAACGGTTGCCCCACTAGCTCGTCGAATGTAGCTGATACTCGGACCAGCTGTCCCAATAACAGCATCAGCATACATTAGTGGAATTTGCAATTGCTGTGTGACCTGCAAAGACCATCAACAACAAATTTAGAAATGTGTAGAACAATTATGTATCTATGCATCTGAGGAATATCCAAATACTTGTCCACATAGAAAAAGCATACTAAGCTGGGTTCAGAATAGGAACATCTCATCTAAAGCACATCTCTATGACACCTTTGCATGCAGGGTTTTGCAAATCTCCCATTCCAACCCTCTCAGAACTGGGCTGAACTACAATTCTAAATGCTTAGGAAGAATATTAAAGTATTAGCCAGCTCAAATAAGCCACAAATTACCCAGGAAGAGACCAAGATATTGTGTTGTAAATGACTGAGAAGTCATTAACTACACATTCTTCAACCCAAAGAACCCCTCAAAAAACATCCAATCAACTCAAACAGAATGAAACATGATTACAAGACATATTTGACAAGCATTGACTAGAAATTACCAAAAAATTTAAAAGACATCCCTTGGCCCTTTTTTCTAATTTTCAATTCTTGCAACCACCAGAACAGAATACCACAATCATAATTTTGAATTATCCAGTCATTCCTCTGACTATAAGAGAACAAGAAAGTCTCAGCAGGCGGGTAGTAATTGTCAAGTTGCCGTGGAGGTAGCATGTGCTCCATCTGAGGAGGAACACCACTTGGAGGAACACCTTGGTGGACCCCACGATTGATGTTGTGGTGGTGGCATGTGCTCCATCTGAGGATTCCCCATTTGCATCTGCCGGAAAAGCAAAACGCGTCATTTTTTAGAAGGGTAAGTAAAAACACAGTACGTCAACAATTCCATTTCCCAGAAAACTAAAAGAAAGATTATCACTTTATTGCTGTGGTGGTGAAAAGTGAAAACCATTTTCTTACATGCATTTCAAATATAGGAATTATAGGAAGTTTAAAAACTTCCTGAGATGGGAAGCAATTAGTTCCACCGCCTTGTGCACACCTGCTGGATCCCCTACAACTTCAACGACTCTATCATCTTGATGAGCAAAAACAGGTAGGTCTTCTGCAGAAATCATTAACCAAATTGTAAGACACAAAAAAAAAACTCACTAAAGAAGAAACTGAGACACAAACTAATAAATGAACTTATCCATCTGAAGTGATAAATTGAGGGTTAACAAAACAAAAATGCAAGATCTAAAGGAGTTAGAGCATCCACAGCAGATGTGGCAAAAAAAATGCCATTTTACCACATTAAACACCTACTTTATTATTTTACCACATCATTTTACAACATCGCATTTATCAGATGTTTTATAATCCAATTCTATACATTAAAATAATATTTATTACCTATTAAAATAATATATTATCCCCCATTATCATCATCATCAGCGACTGCACAACCACCTATCCAACCCAGTCACAGCCTCACCGAACTAGCCACGGCCACAGCTCCGCCGAATTAGCCAGAGCCACCACCCACTGCACATCCCAGAAAAACTGAAGCCCACCCACTACACAAACCAAAACCCACACACGACGCAAATTGAAACCCACAAAAGCCACACAAACTGAAACGCAAGCCACCACACACGGCACAAACCGAAACGCAAGCCACCACACACGGCACAAACCGAAACACAAGCCACCACACACGGCACAAACCGAAACGCACCTACTGCATAAACCGAAACCCAAGCCACCACAAACGACACAAACCGAAACCCACCCATCGGACAAATCGAAGCCCAAATCAACCAATAACCAAACACAATAAGAAAGAGTGAGATCAGAAATCAAGCTAATTAGCCTTCATGCTTCTGATTTCAACAGCCACCACAAGCTCACCAACTGCCACCACGGCACCACCACAATCTTAGCCGTTCACCACCATGGCAAACCCAACAAATCAAGCTAATTAGTCACCATCATCATACAACTGTGAACCCACAACCCAACAAATCAAGCTAAAGAGAGAGATCAGAAATCAAAAATCAAATCCGCTCCATTCTGCGAATCCGACGCCGCCGCCGCCACCGCTGCCGATTTTGACGAAGTCGCGGCTGCCTTTCCTCCTCTCTTGGCCGCCGCCGCCGCCTTCTTCTGCGTTGCCTTCTTCTTACTCGCGTCCGATTGTGAGAAGAGGAAGAACGGGTTGGGATTCTTGGGAACTTGGGAGAGAGAGAGAGACAGATTCTGAGAAGGAAGAGAGAAAATCAAATAAAAAAAAGAGAGGAGAGAGAAAAGTCGGATAAAATATTAATTTTGGTTTACAACATTTGTCCGTACCGTTGCAAATTTGCAACGGTACGGACATAAGTGGTATAATTTTACCACGTTTACCATAGCTGATGGGGTGCTGTTTTTTTGGTTTGGTGTGGGATATGTGCCAAATATTTAGCATTTGGCACATATCCCACATCTACTGTGGGTGCTCTTAAGAATTATCTAAAGTGATTACACGTTTATCAGAATATCAATAGTGACATTTTTCACATCAAGGGAAATTTTTAAAAAGTAGCAAAAAAAGAAAAGTAATGTCATTCAGATTCAGACATAGATTTAAACTGGTAGTACGTAGCTCTCAGAAGGGGATGTTTAAAGTGAAGAATATTAGCAGTGGTGGCATTTAGAGGCCAATGTAAGTGCTAGAATATTAATTACAGCAGTCGACCAGTGATAAAAACGGTGATAATAATAGCAGAGGCAGAAGAAGCAGCAGTGTCATTTACAGTGAGGTTAAGTGGTGGCAGCACAACCATGGTGTAGCAACAACAATGGTGGTGGAAATCTGTTCTGACGTTCATCCTTCCCTTTTTGCTTAGATTCTTGTTTGGCAACACTAAAACATGTGTTGCCTGGAGAACCACACCTCTTTGTTACCAAACATACAATACCTTGCATTTGGAAATATTTCAACTCCATCTTGAGGGTAGAACTCAAATACAAAAAATGAATGTGATGGACGACAATTCTTACATCTAATGTCTAGAACTAAACACTGTCCTAGTAAGTTCACCCACAATAAAATAGGTACCCTTTACATGCAAACCAAGTTCCTTCACTGACCCTTTTCTTTGGTAAGCAAGTGAGTGAAGGTTATTTTTTCCTCAGACCCGCTCCCATCATTAACTTTGCTTTCGGAAATATCAGGGAAAAAAAAGAAAAAAAAAGAAGGTAAATTGGTGCTCCAAAACTTAGATGCATCCACTGAAAATTGACTATAATCTAATAGTCCAAAATAGGCCTCAGTTATTTAGACAAGTTGAACAGAAAAGTAAATTTTATATTGCAAGATTATGACATGATACTACAGTGCGCCACAAAGAATAGAAAAAATATCTAGCAAACCATGTATGCACATATATAGAGAAGCAAGGCAGCTCAAGCAGAAAGCTAATCTAATATATTCATAAATAAATTTAACTCGAAAGGAAGAAAAGAAAAATTTTATAATAAATAAAACCTGCACCAAAAACTCTAACGATACAGTTTGATGCCTCTTGAATGGATTTAACAGTTCCTCCCTGTTTTCCAAGTAAACTTCCAGCTTGAGAGGCAGCCACAAGCAACCTTGTTGAGACCTTGCCTCCCATTCCTGGTGGAGCATGAGATGAATCACCCTCCAAACCATCCACAATGCGTTTGTGAACTCTCATAAGGCCATCCATAGCAGGAGGGAGAGAAAAATCAGGCTCCTCCTTGGCAGATACCATTACCTATTTAAAAGCAACAAACAGCAACATCATCAATAAGCAAACGCACTAAGATCCACAAATACCTATACAATATAGAGAGAATAGGAAGATAAAACAAAATTACCAAAACAACTATCCTTTCACAATTTTCAGAGGAAAAAAAGGCTTACATCAACCTGATTATTACATTATGAAATTATTGAAAGAAAGAACATCAAGTATTAGAAATCAACACTTAAGATAAATAGATATTTAGCTTTATGAGACATTCAGAAATGCTAATAAAACTTTCATACATTTGGATATCTACCTGTCAAGGATAAATCTTCCAAAATTGATATGTTGTCAATAAAGAAAAGTTTTAGATGACACACATGCAATTCAAAAGGTTGAATGGAAAGGCATTTGCAAGCAAGCTCCAATACCTACCCCTTACGAGAAATAATTTAACAACAAAACAAGACTCCCCAACCTCCCTCCCCCCCCAAAAAAGAAAAATCCCCCAGGAGAACACAGTTAATGATCTTTCATTGTTTCCTCGAAAATTCTGAGTTTTAACATATGTTTCAGGACAATGTCATACTAAAGATTGCAACTATACCTAGAAGTCATATTTGTATTCGATTTTTCCAGTTTGGCTTTTTTTCTGCATCCAGGGAGAAGAGGGGGTTGAAGGTAGAGAGAAAGCTTAGAAGAAGAAAACTTCTTAGGTAACATTTCAATATAGCTTAAATATGAGACACTTGTTTGTCTAAATATCTGGACAATTTATAAAGGCATTGATTCAACATCATATAACATCATTGGAGCATGATTAGTAACCTCCAACATTCTCAAAAATAGATTAAACATACAAGGGAAAAAGACTTTATACATTAACCTACAAAAGCCTAGATTATCTTCTACACGGAAAATTGTAATTATTTTAAGATGCATGTTCAGCATTATGCAGTTTTTATTTTATTTTATTTTTTTTTTTTTTATCTTTTAAAGAAAATGATAGTGGATTGTTAAGCTATGGACTTTAGATTTTGGTTTGTAAGATTTTTCTTTTACCTAACTAAAGCAGTATAAACAAATAAAATTTAGGATTTTTTTTTTGAAAAATTATACACAATTTATTTTTGATATAGTTTCTTTTAGGGCTAATTCGTCGTAGGCATATTTAAGGTGAGCTCAGAGAAGTTTAGTATTTATGGCAATCTCTGTATCATATGACTGCAGATTATAAGTTTCTTTTATGGTGTTTATAATCTGTGGCAAGACATCAATCATCCAGGTTCTGAAGTTACCAGATAGAATGCAGAGCTTCTTGATATAATTGTGCGTACAAGATGCATATGATTTTTCCAGATCAACTGTTCAGCACTTTCTAATACTCAATGCTGATCCCTGCAATCTGGACCTTTGGTTCTTCAACTATGAGATCTTATTGATGATTGAGCCGTTGCCTTAAAATTTGCAAACAGAACCTGCACAGATTCATTTTTGTTATTACAATAGATGTAACTATATTTATATTTATGGATTGGTTACGTTGATGCTTCCTCATGTCTTCTATTAGTTACATCATTTTAAGAGTTATATTACAGTGCATAGCCAATTACCATATTTCTTCATAGGTTCTTAAGAGAGGAGGTTTATATGGTCCAGCCATCTGGCTATGTTGATCCAACTTTCCCTAATCATGTATGTAGACTTTGGAAATCTCTCTATGGTCTTAAACAGGCTCTTAGAGCTTGGTTTGACAGATTCTCCACTTAGCTGCTACATATGGGATTTTAGGCTTCTTTGGCAGATTCTTCCTTGTTTGTTCTTAGGCAAGGAAAGGTGTTGGTCTATCTTTCGGTCTATGTGGTTGACATAGTCCTCACTGGTAACAACCCTGATTTCTTATCCTCACTGATTACACAACCTAGTCAAGCATTTGAGCTCAAAGACCTTGGTGCTCTTCACTATTTCCTTGGTCTTCAGATTACAAGAACTTCTAGGGGATTATTTTTGAGCCAGACAAAGTATGCTCATGATCTGCTCCTTAAACATAATATGCTATCTTCCAAGCCAGCTCGTTCTCCTTGTGCTCCTAATCTCAGATTGGTTCCTAATGAGCGTTCTATTCTTGCTAATCCTCATGAATATAGAAGTATGGTGGGTTCCCTTCATTATCTGACCTTCACACGCCCTGATCTTAGCTTTGCTGTGCATCAGGTGTATCAATTCATGTCTATCCCTACTGATGTTCATCTAGTTGCAGGTAAGCATATATTGAGATACATCAATGGCACTCTCAATTTTGGGGTTTTCCTTCAACCTGGTCCTCTTTCTCTTTCAGCCTTTTCTAATTCAGATTGGACTGGAGACCCCTTTGATAGATGCCCTACCAGCCAAAATGGCCAAATACCACAAATTTTTGAAATATTTTGTAAAAAAACACTGTTTCGGAACTATATAGGGAAATACCACTTTTTATGGAACTCGAGTTTCTTAAACTCGAGTTCCTAGGAGTTTTGCCACCGTGGCACTGCTGAGGTGGAAATTGGGCCACTAAAAAAATTATGTGGTACTCGAGCATGGTAAACTCGAGTACCATGCAACACAATACTCGAGTATACCAGGCTCGAGTACCATTTTATAATAAAATGTTGTTTTCTTATTTATTTCTAAGGTACTCGAGCTCACCAAGCTCGAGTACCTTGTAAGGAACTCGAGTTTAATAAACTCGAGTTCCTTATAATTTTTTTTTTTTTTTTTGGGATTATTGACAAATAAACATAAACATAAAAATAGTAGTAGCTTTTTTTTTTATGTTTTTATTTATTTAAATAGTAGCATTGTAAAATATAGAGATTTTAATTTCAAAATATGAATTTAATTTCTACATTAAGTAAAACTGTTCACTGTTTTCTCATGGCTTGGGCCTATCGGCCCAAGCCTCCGCTCCATGGACTAAGCCTCAAAAAATCTCCCATTAAAAACCGCACAACATTATTCGAGTCGGGTCGAGTCGTTAACATGAATCAAATGATACCCTTAAAGTGTGGATGAAATGTTTTATAATGCTTAAATTTATAAAAAGATACTAGTGAAAGTTTCATGCGTTGCATGGCTTTAATCCTGAATTTTCTTTATATATTTTTTTGAGAAATTATAACTAAATGAGTTATTATTACATAATTTTAGAATTATTTTCTAACTATATATAAGACAACTAATAATTATGTACATTCAACTTTTACAAATCTAAAGATTAACTGTTCATTAGTTTTGGCTAAGTTTATATGAAATCATTGTGTCATTTTTTCCCTGCTATTCTTTGTTGCTACGTATGATTCTTGTGCTTTGGTTGGACAATGTCCTCTGCTTTGTAACGTAGGAAACACCTTAGGAAGTGAAATACCTCCAGTTAGATATGTTGATGTTTCCAATATTTGTGTAATTTGAAATGTTACACACATAACACTTATCACCCAAATTAGATTTATTGTACATTACTTGTAGCAAAATTTAATAAATTCAATACATATAGACTCATCCAAACCACACAGACCAACCACTCTTTCACAAAAAAACCATATGGCTCCTAAAGTAAGGACTTGCCACGTGAATACATAGATATGCAACCCTTTGTGATGCACCGTTTTCAAGGATGCAGAGCATCCCTGGAAAGTTTATACATCAATTTTGGGGGTGAGCTGTCCACCATTACTACACTGATGTTTGCAATGCTACATGTGCTGCTCAACAATTTGGTACGTTCTTTGATTTTCCATTGAGTTTACATGATTTTCTTCATTCAACGATTTCGAATTTTTCAACAAATTCGGATGATCAATACATTAGTACACAGTTTTCCATTAAATTTTCACGATTTTGTACATTTAACGAATTCAAACTTTTCAACAAATTCAAACTATCTGTACATCTAATTTACACAATTTTATTTTGTACTTTCAAGATTTTATACAATCAACGAAATCAAATTCGAACGATCTGTACATTTAAATTTTGTTTTTTACAAATTTGAATGATCTGTACATCTAAATTTTGTTTTTTACAAATTCGAATGATATGTACATCTAATGTACACAATAACTAAATGAATTTTCACGATTTTGTACTTTCAACGAATTCAAATTTCTCAACAAGTCCGAAATATTTGTACATCTAATGTACACAACTTTCCATTGAATTTTCACGATTTGGTACGTTCAACAATTTCGATTTTCCATTAAGATTTCACGATTTTGTACGTTCAACAATTTTGAAATTTTCATCAAATCAGGATGATTAGTACATTAGTACATAGTTTTAAATTGAATTTTCACGATTTTGTACATTTGACAACTTCAAATTTGGAAACAAATTTGGACGATCTGTACATCTAATGTAATTAATTTTCCATTAAGTTTACTCAATTTGGTATGTTCTTCAATTTTCATTTGAATTTTCATGATTTTACACACTCAACAAATTCGAATTTTTCAACAAATTCGTACTATCTGTACATCTAATGTACACAATTTTTCATTGAGTTTTCACGGTTTTGTACATTCAACGAATTCAAATTTGCAAACAAATTCATACGATCTGTACATCTAACGTACATACTTTTCCATTGAATTTTCATTATTTTGTACTTTCAACGAAGTCAAATTTCTCAACAATTCTAGACTATCTGTACATCTTATGTACACCTTCACGATTTGGTACATTCATTGATTTTCCATCGATTTTTCTTGAATTTCTACATTCAACTAATTTGAACTTTTTTACAAATTCGAATTATTCGAGGCATTTACCATTAGGTGATTTATACGAATCATTCATTTTTCTTTCATGGAGTTTGTCCATTATTCATATGGTTACATATTTAAAAAAACACAAAAACCATTTAAGTGCAATAACCGTGCCAATGCTAAAAACAGTTTATGCATAAAACTGTTCATTGTTTTCTCATAAATACTGTTCACTGTTTTCTGCATAAACTATTTCTAGCATTCTACATAAAATTATTTTATGTTCAGCATTATTTAAAAAATTGTTCACTCTCTTTTCTGCATAAATTATTTTTTATTCACTATTTAAAAAATTGTTCACTGCTTTCTCATAAAACACCTAGTGAAATCGTGTTTTCTAAATTTAAAAGCCAAATCTGAATGCTTTTTCATGTTTGAATTTCACAATAATCGAATTTGTTTTTCTGCATTGATAAAATCTGTTTCTACATTAATATAATTTGCTCTTTGCACATCATGTTTACCGCATATTCAAATCTACTTACTGCATTCATAAAATTTGTTTTCTGCATTAATTAAAACTATTCATTGTTTTCTCATAAAAATTGTTCACTATTTTCTACATAAACTATTTCTACGATTTTGCATAAAATTATTTTCTATTCAGCATTATTTAAAAAATTGTTCACTCTCTTCTCTGCATAAATTATTCTCTGTTCACTGCATAAATTGTTCATTGTTTTCTCATAAAACACCTAGTGAAATCGTGTTTTCTAAATTTAAACGCCAAATCTGAATGCTTTTTCTTGTTTGAATTTCACAATAATAGAATCTATTTTTCTGCATTGATAAAATCTGTTTCTACATTAATATAATTTGCTCTCTGCACATCATGTTTACTGCATATTCAAATCTGCTTACTGCATTCATAAAATCTTTTTGAGGGGGAGAGAGTACAAAAGTCTTTTTGAGGGAGAGGGAAGGCTATTACAAAAGGCTTTCTAAAACTTGGAACTTAAACGCTTAGAATCTTAGAAACTTAGAAACTTGTCTTCTGTCTTTGTAGTTCGTCTCTTTTATAGGTGAAATGAACCATGGTAAAGTAGGTAAATTTAACTCAAGTTAATCTGTCGGTGGTATGGAAATTAGTACTGATGAGTAGTAGTCTGTCTGCGTCTGTCTGGGAATCTTTTAGATCTCGAGAATCTATTAGATCTCTTTTTACGCATGCTAGTAAACAGTAGTAACTTTTGAACACCTGTCTGTATCTGTTTGAACTGTCTATATCTGTCTTGATTTGTCTGGAAGCTATTCACGCATGCTGGTAAATAGTGATCTGTCGCTAGTGAATAGTGATCTATCACTGCAGGAGAGCATTCTGTCTTGGCATATCTGTCTGTCTTTCAATCTGTATACACGTAGTTATCATAACCTAGCGGATCGGAGTTATCCTCATACTGCTCATGCTCATGGACTACTCCATAATTACTACATAAAACGCAGTATGAAATAGGAAGATAAATAGGAACATGATCTTTTGCTGTCTCGTGGCAAGTCTCGTTTTTTGCTGAATCTTAGGGTGGAGCTTTGAAAAGCTTGTTCCCATAAGATAGCTTCTAGGAGACTATGATTTTGTCTTTGTGGAGCTTGAATCTCCAACCTCCTTGTCAGGGAGTTGACAACCAGATGCTTCAATAAATGCACTGGTGCTAAAAAGATATAATTCCAAAGCCTTTCTGTCAATGTCCTTTTGTAAAGTCCTTTTACAATGTTTTATAAGAAAATCATCTTTAAAATTTAAAGCATATATAATAAAACAAACTTTTTTCTGTATACCTTTGTGCTCTTGCTGAGTAGTGGTATAAGAGTAGCCATGATGATCAATTTTATGCAAAATCCTAGAAACAGTTTATGCAGAAAATAGTGAACAATTTTTATGAGAAAACAATAAATAGTTTTAATTAATGTAGAAAATAGATTTTATGAATGTAGTAAGCAGATTTGAATATGTAGTAAATATGATGTGCAGAGAGCATATAATATTAATGTAGAAACAGATTTTATCAATGCAGAAAAATAGATTCGATTATTGTGAAATTCAAACGTAAAAGAGCATTTAGATTTGGCTTTTAAATTTAGAAAACACGATTTCCCTGTGCTTAGTTTTGGAGGTTTGCCGACCATAATGTGTCCGACGCTTCCAAGACTCTCGTACGTGTATATTGGCATATTAAGGAAGGCTATTACAAAAGGCTTTCTAAAACTTGGAACTTAAAAGTTTAGAATCTTAGAAATTTAGAAACTTGTCTTCTGTCTTCGTAGTCCGTCTCTTTTATAGGTGAAATGAACCATGGTAAAGTAACCTGAGTAGGAAAATTTAACTTAAGTTAATTTGTCGATGGTATGGAAATTAGTACTGATGAGTAATAGTCTGTCTGCATCTGTCTGGAATCTATCAGATCTCCGGAATCTATCAGATCTCTTTTTACGCATGCTAGTAAACAGTAGTAACTTTTGAACATCTGTCTGTATCTGTCTAGACTGTCTTGATTTTTCTGGAAGCTATTCACGCGTGCTGGTGAATAGTGATCTGTCATGGATGCCATCTTCGGTGGTTCTACCCAAGCCATTAAAGATGCAATGGCTGTCCTGAATCAAGAAATTATGTAACTGTGGTAGTCAATGTTGATGTGAATTTGAATTGGTTCAGAACCTTAGGAACAAGTACAACGAGTCCATGGCTTAGGTGATTATCTTGTTTTGTGTTTCATTCTCTTTTCCCTCTGCATACAAATTTCATTCTAGATATGATTCACATTTGTTTGTTCATTTTAATGATTTCTGCCTTTATATAAACTACAAAATGACAATTCTTTGTTTGGGTTCTTTATTTTGAATAAACAGAGTAATATCAATAACATTCTGGTGAATGATCATTATTGACAACTACCCTCTAGGAAGCTGTTTTATATTCAGGTATTTGTTATTTTGTTAGCTTTAACACATTATTAAATAATTTACGCAGAAAAGAGAGTAAACAATTTTTTAAATAATGCTGAACAGAAAATAATTTTATGCAGAATACTAAAAATAGTTTATGCAGAAAACAGATTTTATGAATGCAGTAAGCAGATTCGAATATACAATAAACATGATGTGCATAGAGGAAATTTTATTAATGTAGAAACATATTTTATCAATGCAGAAAAAGAGATTCGATTATTGTGAAATTCAAACATGAAAAAGCATTCAGATTTGGCTTTTAAATTTAGAAATCACGATTTCACTAGGTGTTTTATGAGAAAACAGTGAACAATTTTTTAAATAGTGAACAGAAAATAATTTACACAGAAAAGAGAGTGAACAACTCGTTATAAAGTTTACAAAGTAAGTTGTTATTAATTCTCATCTGGACCTATTAGTGACATTATATTTTTCCCTACCATTAACAACTTGTCATGCAGACTTTATTGTGAAATTTTTGAAAAATATTGTGTCCATAACTTGCATTAAGAGAGGTAATTAAAACATATATATTTATATATATCTTGTCTTTTTTGGTAATTTACAACTCAAACCGCCACTTTTATAAGTATTAGCCAAACACTCAACTTTGTCAAAAAGCATTTTTTGATAGTTTTTATCAAACATGCTACTTAAAAAATAAAAAAAAAATAAAAAACTCAGTTTCATATTTTACTTTTTAAAACTTCCACTTTTTCCAAAAGAACTATTTGAAAAAGCTGAACCAAACTCACTTTAGTAGAACTAATAGATTGTGGTTTTTTTTTTAGTTGCAACTTACACATATGCAAGTAACAATAATATGCAAGTATTATAAAAGATTTAATTGCTTGAGTTCAAATCATCTCCTTCATTAATAAATAAGGAGTTATAAAAAAAAATTAGAAAGGTTTTTATTGATAATCTTAATTAAAGATATTATATATAAGGACAAATATACAAAATTATGCATGTTATATTATAATAATCATTCATTTAGTTAGAAAATAATTCTAAAATTATGTAATAATAACTCATTTAGTTATAATTTCTCAAAAAAATATATAAAGAAAATTCAGGATTAAAGCCATGCAACGCATGGAACTTTCACTAGTATCTTTTTATAAATTTAAGCATTATAAAACATTTCATCCACACTTTAAGGGTATCATTTGATTCATGTTGACGACTCGACCCAACTTGAATAATGTTGTGTGGTTTTTAATGGGAGATTTTTTGAGGCTTAGTCCATGGAGCGGAGGCTTGGGCTAATAGGCTTAAGCCAGAGCGCTTATGGACAAGCCTCTTAGGGGTCCGGGGGCAACGCCCCCGGGAAAAATTTTATGACAAAACAGTGAACAGTTTTACTTAATGTAGAAATTAAATTCATATTTTGAAATTAAAATCTCTATATTTTACAATGCTTCTATTTAAATAAATAAAAACATAAAAAAAAGCTACTTATTTTTATGTTTATGTTTATTTGTCAATAATCCCAAAAAAAAAAAAAGTTATAAGGAACTCGAGTTCCTTACAAGGTACTCGAGCTTGGTGAGCTCGAGTACCTTAGAAATAAATAAAAAAACAGCATTTTATTATAAAATGGTACTCGAGCCTGGTATACTTAAGTATTGTGTTGCATGGTACTCGAGTTTACCATGCTCGAGTACCACATAATTTTTTTTAGTGGCCCAATTTCCACCTCAGCAATATCACGGTGACAAAACTCCTAGGAACTCGAGTTCCATAAAAAGTGGTATTTCCCTATATAGTTCCGATACAGTGTTTTTTTACAAAATATTTCAAAAATTTGTGGTATTTGGCCATTTTGGCCCGCTCCACCACTGGCTATCTAGTCTACCTTGGTTATTACTTGGAGTGCCAAAAGGCAAGAGATTGTTTCAAGATCCTCCCCTGAATCTAAATATAGAGCTTTGGCCGCAACTGCTGTTGAGCTTTCTTGGCTTCGTTAGGTTCTCAAAGACCTTGGCATCTTCCTTCTTCTCCACCTAAGCTCTGGTGTGACAATGTCTCTGCTCTCACAATTGCTTCTAATCCAATTTTCCATGCTCGTACAAAGCATGTGGAGGTTGATTACCATTTAGTTCGAGAGAGGGTTCTTCGGCGAGATCTCCAAGTGAAATACATTGCCACTGCTAATCAGTTGGCTGATATTTTCACCAAAAGTCTCTCAACCTCTCGCTTTCAGTTCTTACGATCCAAAATCATGGTATCTATTGACCCCATGGTTTTGAGGGGGGATGATAGAGGAAGCATAGAAACTCAAAAACCCAAAACAGATAAAGAAGAGGACAACGGCTAGTTTCTGATCTAACGGTAACATTGGCCCCAAAACGGTGGCGTTTGGTTTAATGACAAACTGTTCAAAGACTATGCAGATACGGTGCCATTTCAACTTAAAGAGGACGACACCGTTTTGTACTTCTTCATCAAGCCCAATCTTTCCCAGACTTCCTCTGTTATGCTTCTCCACGAGTTCAAGCTTCTGTGCTCACCATTCGTAGATAACAACTGTACCTCCCCAAAATATCTGATAGAGTTTGTTATTAGTTTGTTACAATTCTGTTAAAGTAGAACCTTCTAGAAGGTTTTGGATCTAGTCTAATCTATGCTTTATAAATAAAGCCCTATATATTGTATTATTCTTTAGAGCTTGAAATACAATTTCAGAAATATCTTCACAGAAACCCTCTCTCTCTCTCTCTCTGTTGTTAATTTTTGCCATTGTTGTTTCACTCTTCAAGCTCAAAATCTTTCATAGTTTTAGTAGACTTACCTTCTCAGCGCTTAAAAGCCAGTTATCTAACTGAATAATGTCAGCAGTGTTCATCCCTCCCTGTTCATAGCCCACTTGTCAACTCTTTTGTCATTTGCAAGCATCATTAATATTGTATAATGCCCACTGATTGCAGCTAGATGCAAAGGCGTGTTTCCAACTTTATCTTGCTCATTTATGAGATCTTGAAAAGCTAATTCCTTGAGGAATATTTCCACTGCATTTCTGTTTCCAGTTTTCACGGCAAGATGAAGAGCTGTCCTACCTTTGTTGTCCAATAATTCACAAGTTTCTGGACATTTTGTAATGAGTGTTTTCATTACACCCACATGTCCTTTTTTAGCTGAAATGTGAAGAGCAGACATGCCCTCTTTGTCCTTTATGTAAGCAAGGGAAATATTTGTTTCCAAAAATAGTTCCACAACTTCCGCATTGCCTAAATATGCTGCATACTGAAGAGGAATCCAGCCATAGTCATCGGCTTCCAAAATTGCTGTTGGAAATTTTTCCAACATCTTGTGCAAAACATCTGAAAAGAAAAGAGAGAGGGAAAATCATGTTGTCACAGGTTAACTAAAGTTAGAAACCATTGATGATGAATAGATCAAAATAATTTTACATTCTTTAATTTCACATTTTGACTCATCAAGACTCAAGAGATTAATTTTTTTTTTCTTTTTTACATTCCATATTATTGATTTGGATACAACCTTGCTGTTAATTTCACTAGACAATATTCACTGTTCTATATAATCAACTTAGTTTTTACTCCAAAAGAAAACACTTAATTGATATATAATTACTGCCACTAGTCAAAATTCAGATATGTGTGTTAGGGTCATATTTTATGTAATTAGCTAATCTATTGACAAAATGCACTTTACTTGTAATTTGGTAGATCTAAGTTAGGTTTAATATATCAACAAATATGTTGTTCAAGCATATCAAGTGCTCATATTAAAGACATGAAAATTGATCCAAGAAACAAGTGAAGAAAAGCTATTTAATAAAACTCGACAGATGGCTCAACAGATTGCATCTATCGAGATCTACTAAGCAAGCTCAACACCAGCTCAACACCAGCTCGACACTAGCTCGACTCCAGCTCGATCTATTGAGAATACAATTTTAGAATTTCCAGGTCTAAAATTTGGCCAAACTTATGTATTTGTTTAGGGTTTCTTTTCTCACAACCCTAGACATATATAAAGCTTATTTTAAAAGCCGTCACATATGGATACAGAGACCAAAATTTTTTTTTTTTTTTTTTAGAGAAGCTATTGCGTTTGTATGTCATAGGGTTTTGTAACCAAGTGCTTCCTAATCTTCATTATTGATGAAGTGAAGAATTTTGCAGCCAACAACATCATTCAAGTTGTTGGAGTTAGTCACGTATTGGAATTCGTGCAAAGGGCTGGTCACAGATTGGAGATTTGTACATCAAGAGAAAGAAGGCTGCTATAAGATTAAGTTTAATTGGGTATTGAAGCGAAGGTTCAACTGTAGGTTGGTATTTTGGGATAGACCAGGGTAGTAGTAAGATTCCTTACACTTGTAACTGCTTGATTGTTGATTAATGGATTCTTAGGAGTGGTGACCTTAAAATCACCCGGTAGGGTTTTGCCTTGCAAGAGGCTTTCCCTATTTGTTGACAAATCACTGTGTTAATTTAAATTTTGCTGCATTTAGTTTATTTGGTGATTTGGTACCTTCACGATTTGCATGTAATTAAACCTAATTAATCAATTTGGGTAATTGAATTAATTAACCGAGCTCAAGCTATCTTAACCCAACAAGTGGTATCAGAGCGGGCACACTCTGATTAGGTTTTAATCTTTGCTGTGTGATCCATTGACCCATGTTGTTTTGGATCATGGGTAATCCCTAATTATTCCTCCTTTATTTAATGGTACTAACTATGCATACTGGAAAGTACACATGAGAGCCTTTTTGCAGTCTTTAGATGAAAAAGTATGGCTTGCAGTTGAAGTAGGGTGGACCAAACCTGAAGATCCACCAGCATTGTGGGATGATGCCAAGATCAAAGCTGCAAACTTTAACAGTAAAGCTCTAAATGCCTTGTTTAGCGCTATGACCAATGAGGAATTCAAGAAGATCTCCTCCATTGACAATGTAAAGGAAGCATGGAATATTCTTCAGAATACCTATGAGGGTACAAAAGCTGTTAGAAACTCCAAACTCCAAACGCTCACTACCAACTTTGAGGAAATAAGGATGGATGATGATGAGTCATTCGATGAACTCTATGCCAAACTCAAGGACATAGTGAATTCAACCTTTAAACTTGGAGAACAGATTCTAGAGCCCAAGATTGTTAAAAAGATTCTCAGATCTCTTCCAAAAAAATTTCATGCCAAGATCACTGACATAGAAGAATCAAAGGATCTTGACTCTATTCCTTTGACAGAATTGATTGGGAACCTGCAAACCTATGAACTAGGTTTAGTAAGGGTTGGCAAGGGTAGCAAAAGCAAGAACTTGGCTTTGAAGGTTAAGAATAATGATAACGATGAATCGTCTAAAGATGGGGACACCAAGTTCAAATCATATATCACCAAACAATTCAAGAAGTTCATCAAGAATGCGAATGTCAAGGCAAGTGACAAAGATCGCAAACAATCTGGATTCTATCAGTTCAAGTCCCAAGACAAAGGCAAGAGAGAAGCAATAATGTTCCTGCTGGGCCAAAGTGCTACAAATATCAAGGATATGGACGCATGAAGTAAGAATGCCACACATATCTCAAATCCATTGGCAAGAACAAAGCCCTAGCTGCCACCTTAAGTGATACAAAACCAGAAGCAGATTTTGATGATAGTGATCAAGATGGGATAATGAGTGCTTTCACAACTACCATTGAGTCTCCTGAGGAAGCAATAGAACTGGTTGATGAGGAAGAAGAGCTGACGGAATCAAAGTTTAAGAAGATGGTTAATCAAGATGACATCCACACTGCTTACTCTAAGCTATGCAAGGTCTCCAAGAAGCATGAGAAGCTTTACAAGTTAGCTACTAGAAAGCTAAGTGAAGTGGAGTTGGAACAAGAGGAACTCTCTACCAAGGTTGATGAAGCTAATCAAACCATTGGAGCACTGAGGTTTGAAAACAACTTTCTTGCTGAAAAGACCAAGAAACTAGATGCATAATTGTTTTAAGTAAGAGCACAATTGGAAAGGACTTCAAGTGGTAAGCTGGATGAAATGCTCAACTTCCAGAAGTTTGCATCTGACAAAACAAGTCTTAGGTCTGATCATTCTCTCTCTTCTTGTAGTACCTCTTCTAATGCTTAAGGTACTGTACCTAAGTTTTGTCCTTTAATAATTATTTTGCATTAGCTAATAAGATCCCGTGGAGCATTAAGTTGAAATCGCATGAATAAACTGTTGAAATTTCTATGTTTGAAATGTCATTCCGTCCATTCCCTCTAACTTTCTATGGTAAATTGCAGCAACAGAGATTGAATTGTTACATGTCTGTGTCTTGCAGCATTTTATATATGACTTTTTTGAAAATTGCAGCAACAGAGAATAAATTAATATGCTCCATGCTAAAAATGACATTGTAAATTGCTTCAAAGTTCAAATGGACAATAATTTGTTTTGCTTTCTCTGCTGAAATGTTTATGGTTTGCTTTAACTTTTTGAATTTTGTCACTAGACCAAGAAAAACATAACAATCAAACTATATTATTTTCCTTTCAACCTTGGCAATTGACCAACTGAAATCTTTTAGCTTCTAATGAATTGTGTGTATTCCTTTGTGGTGTAGAACATTATTAGTGCTGTAGTAACCATTTGTGTGACTCATTCCTTAAAATCAAGAAAGTAAAAGTTCATTTATCTAAAGTAAATTGCTCTTTCAGTCTTCCAATGAAATGATTGTATTTTCAGTTAGAAAATTAAATAGATTGAGGTAGTGTATAGCTAGGAAGCACGGGTGCGGATTCGGGTTCGGGTGCGGTGCAAAGACTTGGCAATTTTTGAAAAAGTAGGGTGCGGGTGCGGTAAGATACGTTTATCAATTAATTATTAAATATATTTTTATTTACAAATTATTAAATATATTTTCATATAAGGGTAAACATATACCAATTTAAGAGCAATAATAATTACAAATAATTCAATAATTTCAATTTAAGTTATTTAACCTACAAATAATTTGACAAATATATAATAAGTTAATAACTAAATAAGAAATCAACTCAAGTTTTTTTTTTTTTTTTTTTTTTTTTTTAACATGTGTTTTGGCCCGCTTCAGCAGATTTCGGCCGGTTTCAACCCAAATCAACCCTAATCAAAGAATGAAAAAAGAAGAAGAGAAGTGGCGAATCTGCGTGTCAAGTGCGAATTGGTGCATTGACGTGAGTCAAGTGCAGGTGCGGCGGCCCTGGAGCTACACCCGTGCTTCTCAGGTGTATAATTTGGAGTGCAAGTGTTGCACAAATTTGTGTCATTGGATTGTGCAATAGTAGGGTTGGAGAAAAATAGATGTTTCAAGAGTTAAATAGGAGAGAAGAAATGCATGTGTAAAAACAAAAACGAAAATAAAAAGTGCTAGGATTAATTGACAACAATTTCATAACATTAGCCTACCATCTAACATATGGATCATTAAAAAAAATTAATTATATATTGTTGAGACCCACTTGAAAATGTTGTGAAATTATTGTAAATTTCTTACTGTCCCTTACTTTATTGAGATAGTATAAAGTAATGAGATAAATTACCTGCTCCAGTGGCGTCGAGTTTGCATAGTTTGTGGGATTCAAAAATGATCCAACAGATTTGTTTAATCAGCCATAACAGAGCATCTTTGCAAATGGGTATAAGCATGTTGTCTTCAAGGGTTAAAACAAGAGTAGCAAATCCTGCCCGAAACTAATTAACAAAGTAATCAACATTAAGGATTTATAGGAGAGAAACATATTAAAGATTTTCTCACACTAAAAGATAACCGTACTTGATGTCCAAAACCAGGAAGTTGAAAAATAGGCAAATATAAAAGTTAGTAAAGTTACATGAGAGCTAGACTTTGCTCTGGTCAGGCTGGACAGAGATTAGAAGATTCCATGCTACAACAAAAGATGCTACACTTACAATAACAGCTCTAGAATAATTCCCATTTCTTTAGCCAATATATAAAATATTTCGTGCCATGCAAATTTGTCTAGTGAGTGGGTGGAAGTAATGTTAGAGTGGATTGTTGAGCACATCAATTTCTGCTTGTTTGCTGTTAGTTGTATAAGTGTAATTAACCAACTTCTTTGGCTCACTAAAGTACAATTGCTCCTCTAATAGATTAAATAATTAAATACACCATTTTTTATTAATTTAAATATTTTGGACAATTGGTAATTTATTATGGTAGCTCAAACAGCACAAACATAAAATGGGGAGTATTAGATTAAATAATTAAATTCATCAATATATTCAAATTAGAATATATTGAAAATCTAATATTTTTTTTTATTTTTTTCATAATAGATAGCTTCAAAGTCTAGTCATCCAAAAATTATTTGAAAACCAAAATACTGCCAAATTAAATTGTTAAAGAAAAACCATGAGCTTTGTGATTCAATTCATTGGCACTTTCTGGTTTTCCAACTAAGACATCCAAGATTTTAATCTCCCCCACCCCCAACTATTGATGTATAAAGAAAAAAAGAATGTTATCAAAAGACTTAGGGGGTGTTTGGTTAATTAGTTCTAACTTCTCTTTTCACATTTTAAATAACATTACACACGTTTGCACACACTTTTTCACCTACACGTATATAAAAAACACCCAAACAACGTTACTAAAACTCCTCTACCAAACGGGCCCTTAGTTTTTCTAGTGTTCATTTGGTTAATGGCAACTATAAAATGACTGACTCAATTAATGTTCTTTCCTTGATTTTATCTTATTTTTCCTTTGCATTAAATATTTCAAAAGGTCATAAATTGTTACTTACTTCAAAGAATTAATAGATACAATTTTTTATACAATTT
Source organism: Quercus tomentella (assembly GCA_028535165.1). Lineage (NCBI taxonomy): Eukaryota > Viridiplantae > Streptophyta > Magnoliopsida > Fagales > Fagaceae > Quercus > Quercus tomentella. The sequence continues at coordinate 20,347,793 of JAPQVY010000089.1, read as the reverse complement.
TTTTTTTATTTATCCTTTATTTAATCTTAATTGATTCACGTTTATTTTATTTTAGCTTAGATTGAAAATTACTAATTTTTAAAATTGATAAAAATTTTATTTCAAAAATAATATATTTAATAATAGTATCTCCTTAAAAAAACTAAAATTTCTCCTTGAAAAGCAAGCCTTTATATTGGTAGGTATATGATGCAGTACAAGATATATGTGTGATGATATCAAAAAAGAAAAAAAAATAATATATATATGTGCGTGTGTGTGTGAGAGAGAGAGAGAGAGGGAGAGAGAGATGGGTGATGAGCAGATAAACTACGGTGGGCCTAGAGCCCAATAGGCTTGTACACTAAGTAACAGCACATATGAGGCTAGTGAGTGTGTTAGCTTTGATAAATGGAAGTAGCCTGATTTTAATAGTTCGGCCGCATATCTATGTCTGGCCAAGTTTTAATTGTAGGGACCATTTGCTCCTGTTTCATAGTTTTTGGGCTAGGGTGATGTAAAGGTGTATAAAGCCCATATGTATAATTAGCGTTTGGGTTAAGGAGCCTGAATTTACTGAACTTCGGCCTGTAAATAATGGTTTATAAAGTGAGCTTGCGGCATGGGTTTGACTGCTAAGGAATTTGCCATTTATTGCTTGCCATTGATGACCTACTACTGTGTTTGTGAGGCCATGTGTGAAGGCTTGAGCATCATTGTATAGTTGTATCATGCGTTGTCCTTGTGTTTTTCGGTTTTTGATACCTTACCTCTCAAATTATTTAGACTAGTTTGGATGAAGGGAGAAAGGAGGAGTAGAGTAGAGTTAACTAAAAATAAGTTAATTTTGTGTTAAATCTACTCTATACTACTCTATTCTCCCTCTCTCTCCCTCAATCCAAACAGAAAGATTTTTTGTGTAATAAGGGATTTTTTCTCTCTAATGTTTTCTATGATATGGCTAGGGCGTTTCAGATTTGAAACAATAATTCAGCTTTTCAATGAAAATCACAGAATTTTTAATATTGACAAAAAGAAAAAATGAGAGAGAAATTGAGTAGATAGTATTTAGGTTACAATGAGTTTTTCCCCAAAATAATTTTTCAGAATGGTTATTTATCGATTTTAGAGAGTTCAAATAGCCTATTTATAAACCAACAAAATTTCTAGTATTTATTCACCTCATTTGCTCCACTGACAATTCTATAACTTTGACAAAGTGGATCTATTTCAACATCATGTTTGACTAAGTCAAACCTCACAAAGCTGATCATGACCACATATATGGTCCCAATTACTCTTTTTCTTTTTTCTTTTTGGCTGAATATGGTCCCAATTACTCTTAATATCTTAATAGTTTTTTTTTTTTTTTAAGTAAACAGTAATACTTATTAAAACACACACAAAAATAGTAATACTAATGTTTTAAACTGAGTTTATAATATATTACATAACCAGAGTACAACTACAAAAGAGTTTAACCGTTATAGTTGTAGACTGGGGTTATAAACAGTGGATACTAGACACACACAACTAATGTGGGATAAATATCTTAATAGTTGAATAAATAATGAATATCATTATCCATGTTTTAAAGAAAATATTTTTCTTTAACCATTGCACATTGATGGTTATTTATCCATTCAATTCAATATCTTCCAATTAGCCAATTCGATTTAGATATATGTTTCAATTTATTAGGTTTTAGCCAAGGGCCTTGTAACTTAATTGACATCTCATCATGTACAAAGTACTGGGGGTTTAGAAGGTAAAAGATTCAAACTGCGGAGTTAGTAACATATTGCAACTATCTCAAAAAAAATTATTAAGTTTTAAATGTTTAAAATTCTAGGTGACAAACACAGAGCCAAAAAGGTTAGAAATTGATATATTTAAGTTCGGTGAAAATTTTGTGTCAATGTGTTTATTAAAAATTATGAAGAAGACTTGCTACAAATTTTGAAATAATACGAGACACTCGTTGGAGTGAGATTGCCTAAAATCAGAACTCAAGTTTTGCTTTATTGAAGATTGTGAAGAACAATAACGTTGGTCAAGTAAAACTTAGACTTGCTACAAATTTTGAAATAGTACAAGACACTCGCTCAAGCAAGATTGCCTAAAATCAGAATTCAAGCTTTGCTAGAAGTGTGACTTCTACTAAATCTAAAGTTAGATACATAAGACATTCTTAAGCAAGATCTTCTAAAGAGAAGGCCATCAAACTCCCATTCAAATTACCAAGCCAGTCTAGAAAACTTCTCCTTATGCCTAAATAGAGAAAATTCTTCAAGGAATCTTGCCCCAATTTTTTAGTTTGAATTGTTTTGGGTTTTCTTAATTTGGAAGAAAAATCTATACCTTATTAAATAAGTAATAGGACTCCTTATCTATAAAGGTTTTTATTCGTTGTCCACCGAGAAAATTATTCATTATCCACAAAGAAAGGTATTTCTTGTCCGCTAAAGAATAGGTATTGAAGTCTTATAAATAGACAATACCACAAAGGACTCGGGGGCTTTAGCCCTTGGTTCCTCCCACATGGAGAGGGACATGAAATTAGTTTGCGAGAGCTCATTTGTTATTGTTGTGGCTATATATTATTTGTTTTATTTTGCATTATGGCTTTGTCTTAGCAAGAGTGCCAGAAATTGTTTGGTAGCATTTGTTCTGTGCTCTGCTGTAATTTGTATATGGATTGGTTTGTTGGTTTGATATAGAGAGATATCTCTTTAAGGGTGTTGTGCGGTATAAGGAAATTTTTCACTTTATATTTGTGTGAGGTAGCTATTTTGGTTCTGAGGATTTTAGTATTTGTGAGAGCGCATCTATACCATATGTGTATCTCTATATTTGTTACTGAAATTTTCTTTTTGTTATTGCCATAAATGTAGCCTATCATCGAACCATGTAATTCTTTGGTATTTTCTTTTGTGAGTGGATGTCTATTTCTCAAGTTTTCTTCATTTCTATTATTTTGCTAAAGATTAATGCTAGGAACACAAAATTTGGCACAACTTTGTGCCACAACTCATCACGTAATGAGTTGTGGCGCAAAGTTGTGCTAAATTATGTTCCTAGTTGTACTCTTTGCTAAATCTTTCTAATGTACATAATATTTTTACAATTAATCTTAGCATTTGAGCTTCCATTTTTACAAAAAATCTTTCCATATATAAACATGAATGTGTAGGATAATTCAAGATTAATTTTAATTGAACATAAAAATATTAATTATTTTTACTAACAAAAAAATATTATTGGTTGATGTTGTTTAACATGGTCATGCTTGAACATACAAAAATTCCATGTGGATAATGTTATCTTTTTATTGAATCTAATTAATTAAACATAGATAAATATCTTTAATTTGATTAAATGATATATTTATATTATTTAGTTAATTAGAATTCCAATAAAGAAGAATGTTATCAAGAAGAGAGTCAGTTATTTAATTCTTTAATTGTAATGCTTTAATTGTTTTACATCTAATAGTGTACACTCTCTTTCACTTACCACTAAATGTAAATACCCAGTATATAAGTGTGGACGTTATGCAAAAAATTGCATATCGCAAGGTGTGAAACATTTTATACAAGCATTTATTTCATTGAGATGATATTATAATTCAGCAGAAAGTCTAATAAATTCAACCATGAGGAACGAAAGTCATCTATCGATGATGTGACATAATTTAAAATATTATAAGCACATTTGTAGATTAATGATCCGAGCTTCACAACATATGGATCATGTTTATTAATAGCAATCATAAACAAGATCGAGGCTATTCCACGATATGACCCATTGTACCAATTAGTTAGTGGGTGAAAGCCCGGAGGCCACTGTAGAGGCCGAAACATATAATGGCGACTACAGAAATCCCCAAAGAGTGCGGCACCACTGCGTATGTTCCAGACATAAAAGCTATCAGCAGTGCTAAAATAGAGTATTCTGATAATACAAGGGCAAGGTGTGCTTTGATTTTTCTATCACGGAATGGTAGCGCCCTTATAATATTAACCGAACCCATGGAAACTAATATTGAGGCAGTGGAAAAACCAAAAGCAAAAGCATCGGCTATCATAAATGCTTTGAAAGCAGCTCGTTTGCTTAATACTGCCAATCCGGAATTTACACCTCCGCTTACGTATCCGCCAGGCACGGCGAAAGCTGCGGTGAAAGTGACAGTTGCGATGATCGTGGCTACCAACAAATTGGTCTCACTTGCAGACCTTACCCTCTCCGATTCAGACATGCTGTTGTCCTTGTCAGCATTCTTTACCTCATTTTCCTTCGCTGTCTGCCCTTTCTGAGCTTTCTCTTCAATGACTGTAGCATTTACGGAACCTCCATCTGTGGATTCTTTCTCCGGCACCTGAGGGTCCAAACGCCGAGTGCACATGTTGAGGATTTGTCTCAGACCCATTCGACCGCGTTTTTTCTCCGGCACCTGAGGGTCCAAACGCCGAGTGCACATGTTGAAGATTTGTCTCAGACCTTTTCGACCGCCTTTCAACCGGTTATGAATATAACTCTGTTAAATGTACAGACATATAATTTTGTATTATGATACTCATTACGATTAAAAATAGTAAAACCTTTGGGCTCGTGAAAGAAATAATTGTTGAAGAAGACAAGCAAAACGATGTCGCTCGTCTAAAAAAAAACAAAACAAAACGTTTAAATGAGAAACGGTACCATTCCAACAAGCAATATAAACTTAATCAAACCCTATCGTTTTGTATTTAGGGTTCGTTTAGATATAGTTGCAAACTGAAAAAAATTATAGTAAAATAATTTTTAAATATGTGAATAGTACCGTGGAACCCATTTTTAATGAAAAAGTTGCTGAAAAGTAAAATTTATGGGTCCGTGAACAGTACACGATGTGCACTGATTGACTGAAAAAAGTGAGAAAAGTCAAACTTTGCGGTTACTATTCATTGAACAGTGCATGAACAGTAGCAGCAAATCTCACAAACGCGTAAAAAAAAAAAAAAAAAAGGAAAAACGCAGATGCAGACGTGGGTTTTCAACCCAATCCAAACATAACCTTAGACTCAAGGCTAACTGACTGGGCAGAGGCGGGAAAGTTTGTTATATGTTAGTTAGAATCCTCAAGATATATCCTGATTTTCTCGAAGATATTTTCTAGAATCTTCTTGAGTTTTGTTAGAGAATTAGTTACATAATCTATCAATATCAATATCTACATATTTAATATAAAAGTAAAATGTTTGACTTTTTATTGACTATATCTTATTACGCCATGTGGCAACACAAATTAATGTCACGTTTACATTTAAAATCCCTGAAACATTGTATTTTTTCGTTTAGTAGAATAAGAGAATCGTTTCAGTAATATTTTCATTTTTCAATATCATTATGTTCAATTGTCTATAGTAAATTAGTGACACAATGTTTTGTCTTTTGGATAGTAATAGTAATTACAAAATATCAAACAAATTCTTTTTTTTGGCTCTTAGGTAGTTACAAATTTTGCACCTTTCATATTCCTTCCCATAAAAAACATAAAAATCACTTCTTTCTTATCTCTTTTTTTCTTATACGCTTCTCTCTCTCTTTCAAACACACTATTGCAGTCTCTCTTCTTCGACCCTCTTCCAAATGCAACTGCATCGTTTCACTTCGGACTATACAGACACATCAGTCACTACCCTTAGCCGTTCTCTCTCCACAACACAAACCTAACTCAAAGCCGGCGATTGCAACCCTAAACGCCTCAAACCTCTATTGCAAACAGGGTTAATTAGAATAGTTCGAACCCTAAATATTTATCTTTTTAATCATTTTTTGTTGTTTCGACAATGATTGAGGTTTGTTTTCTCTTTCTATATACTAAATAATCCAGTATTTTGAACAAGTTAGGGTTCTTATGTAGAATGGTAGATATGTATCATGTAGGTATGTAGAACAGTTTAGGGCTCTTTGAAATTAGGTTTTACTTCTTCACTAATAAAAAAAAATGGTTTTACTTTTTCAATATGCAAAATTTAGTTTTCAAAAAAATAAATCAAAATTTTAAATCGTCTTGTATGAAAAGATATGCAAAACTTGCAATGTATGACCTTCAATTCTTTTTTTTGGGTATATTATATGACTAAATATGTACCAAACATTGACTTTGTAATCATGAGATTTTTTATATAATTTCAAAAGACAATTTCAGGTTTTGTGAAAAAGAGGGCTTGATGTAGTAAAAATGAGATAAATTGAATCACAATGGTCTTTGATATTATGTATTTGAAAGTTTTGGGGAAACTGTGAAGTGGATTTGATTTGATTATTATGATTTATTTCATGGTAGGTTTGCGCATTGAGATTAACATTTTTTCATTTTCTTTGCAAATTTGAAATTTATTATTGAGAGAGAATTGTAGGTTCAATGAATTTGGGTTTGATTTAGAGGTAGCTTGGTGTTTTTCAATGTATATTTGGAAAAGAATTGTGAGTTTGTGAATGTAAAGTTTCATACATTAGATATTTTTACTAATTTGTTAGGGCATTTGGTGGTGGGATTGGTATTGAACATAGGCTTAGTCTTAGCATTTTAATTTCAACGTTTTGTGAATGACAGGGGTTTAAGAAGATTTTCTTACCGCTGAATTTTTGAGAAAATATCAAAAGGAAGTTTTAGATTCTAATTTTTATTGGTTCTATTATGGATTTTAGGTTAAAATTTGATCCAATTTATAATCACTTTTCATATTACATGTCTCGCTTTTTAAGGCATGTAATGTTTCTTACATGTTTCATTACAAAAATATTGAAAGAGATAAACCCGTGTATCACAGGAGTTAGTGATTAATATAATATAAAAGTGAAACATTTGACTTTTTGTTGACCACTCCTCATTATGCCATGTGGCTACATAAGTTAATGTCACATATACATTTAAAAACAACAAACAGTTGTGTCTTTTCATTTTTTTTAATAGCACATTTTCGGTCAATAGACATTTTTTTATTCAATAGACATATTTTCGGTCAACAGGCACATTTTCATTCAATAAGCACTTTTTTTGGTCAATAGGCACCTTTCCATTTAAAATGCACATTTTTTTGTCAATCGACACATTTTCATTCAATAGGCACATTTTTCGATCAATAGGCACTTTTTGGTATATCTAATATGAAGGCTTATGACATTTCAATAGGCACCTTTTTGGTGTGTATATATATATATATATATATATATATATATATTATAACCTATCTTATATATATACCTATATATATAATACAAACTAAACTGGAGACGCAACATTCTGTCTCTTATTCCTTCTCACAAAAAAACTAATAAATAACACAACGTTGCTTTCTTTTGCCTAACTAATAAAACATTGTACTATTTCTTTCAATATCATTTTTTTTTTTAATTTCATGCATTTTTGCTTACTGCCCCAACTCAAAAATAATGGTTTTTTTTTTTTTTAATATTCCTAAAACTCATTCAGTAGCTATTCCCACGCATCGCACAAGTTTACGACTAGTATAATATAAAAGCGAAATGTTTGACTTTTTGTTGACTGCTCCTTATTACGCCACGTGACTTCACAAATTACTGTCACATTTTCATTTAAAAACACTAAAACATTGTGCCTTTTCGTTTAATGGAATAAGTGTAACGTTTCCGTAGGTGGGCAAAAAGGCCGATCCATTCCCAGACTAATTCAGGCCTATCCAGGGTTAGATCAGCCCAAGATAGATCCACACTAACTAGGTAAGTATTAAGATGTTTTAAACAGACCCCACCTCGGCAGAGCACTCCAACAAATGTCTACTGCAACCGAGGATATAAAGTAGTGCCTTGGGGGAATCCGCTTGCTAAACACAAGATTTAGTGTCACACAAGTTACTAGAAAATTATTTCAACAGCAGGGCAGTAGGTCTAATCCCTAATACACGATTAGACACATTAGAACAATAATCAAGACTCAAGAAACCACCCAAACACAATGAGTGGAGGGACCCACATATATGCTGGATATTCTCTCATCATGATAAATCCACTAAGGCAAAGGTATAAAAACAAAGGGAGAGTCAAGATAGGGGGTTGGAACCTAATCCAGGGGAGAGAAACACGAGAGAAAAAAGTGAGGATAGAACGCAATGTCGAGGATAAGGAAGTCCAGCTCGGACTTCAAAAAGGCTAACTCGGCTACCTGATAATCTCCTTGGCTAGCTAAGTTTCCAAGCAGTTCATTATCAAAACACCACCTATTACCAAACAAACTGCTTCTAGGAACTCCCATTGTGGGCTAAACCCAATTAAAAATACAAATGAATTGGGGGTTCGAGCCCAACTAACCAAAGGTTTTTGGGAAACGACTACCATAATTGGCGCTGTCTATGGGAAAGCTCACCAAACTAAAGGTCTAGAAGCGTACATCACAATAGTTTGATGGTGGAGCGACATACAAGTGAAGGATCTGTGGAAGGGTTGTAGAGGGTCATCTCAAGCCCTTAGACTAGTACAAGAGGATCATGGGAAAGAGCGTCACACTTACAATCACCTATAAGTGCAAGATAACCCGCATACTGTGGGCGTAAGTGCCCTCGCTACGAGTTTGGGTTTTCCCATATTTGTGAGAAGTACACCTTGACATAGGGTGGACCATGGCGGAGGGTGTAAAATAGAGTCACCACTTAGATTAGGTCTAGGAACCATAAATGTATCACCTTTGTGGAAGGACTGATTTTTACCAGAGCACGTGTCTGAAGTTTAGGTAGGGAATGAGAAGGTGTTAGGCACCCAACCCCACCAGACCCGTAGGTCAGCCTCCACTCATTGTGTTCCAAATGTTAATCTCAATAAAGGGTTAACATGTTATTCTAAACTCACACACACTCTAACATGCATCTAAAGCAATCAACATGGCATATCATCCCTAAACCTAGCATTCATCTATCAAGGCACAAGCATATATCACCAAGGGTAGCAAGCATCACAAGGCAGATTATATCAAGCACATCTAAGCATTCAAGCATTAAACCAAAACTCATGGCATTTAACCAAGCATATTAAACAACTCAAGCTCAAACACTCAAATGCATGTTCATGTGATTTATGCATGATTTAATTCACTTACCTCATTGCATCACATCACCAATGCCTCAATGCATGTTCATATTTATGTGCATGTTCATAGTATTTAACCAACAAACCCTAATCAATTATCTAAACAATAAACTAGACAAAAAATGTTAAAGCATTGAACCAAGACTCAAAAATAGAGGAACAAGCTAAACAAAGACAAGACATGTGAAAGAAAGCAAGTAAAAGGCAAGAAAACAGAATTTGTGTTTCTGGGCACGTGTGTGCATGTGCATACATAGGGTATGCGTGCACATCCCAACCATATGCATACGCACACTTCGAGTATGCACACGCATGCATAAAGCATGTGCATTCATAGACGCCCAGAAACTCAAACCCAACAACTAGAACAGAAAACTAAGCATAACAAGAAAACTAACAACCTAACATGCTTCTAATATAAACACAAAATAAAACCTATACTAGCATAAGCATATTAAAGCAAATAAAAACATATAAACAAACAATAAAACAAAGAAAAGATGAAGAGACAAAGTTAGAACCTTTATCTCAACACAAAAACTCTCTAGAGCTTGATTTAACTGCTCCCCTCAGTCAATCTAATCAACAACAAAACCAGTAGGTTAGTAAGCTTTGGAACTCAAAGGCCAAGATCAAGATAGGTCCCAACTATGTAAAACTTGACTTGAAGATGTTTCATGAAAAACTCTCTCTTTGATTCATTATTTTCTAATGAATCTTTTGTATTTCGCCTCCTCTTGAAGAAATGCCTTTTATGGCTTTATATAGTGGTAAAATAAGAGTGTAAGGGGCTCCAAACAATGTGGGATTTGTTCCACATGAATTTATGTGAAAAAAATCTTTCCTTTCAAAGTTTTTGGAACCTTAAATGCATGTGCATACTCAAGGTATGCGTGTGCATTTCCTAAGTATGCGTACGCATGGTTTGAGTGTGCGTGTGCGTGCATATGCGTGTATGCATACGCACACTTAGGGTTTCCTACAACCTTTCTTTACCAAAATTAAGTTTATTCATTCAAAATTAAGTTTATTTTTTCCATAAATAATTCCTCTAGTCAATACTCGCAAGATTGGGTCTCAGAGTAATGTCGTCGTTGGGGAATGGGAGCCTAAGTCATAAAGGGTACAAAAGGAGATTGTAGACACCTCATTTTGTACCCTGTTAATAAACTTTAGTCCCCAGTACCAATGATGAGCTTAACATGTCTACAAAAGGTAATTGAATCTATTTTGATAGTTTGGAAGTAATCACAACCCAAAAGTGCTCAAATCGTTTTGAAAACGATGCTGAAAAATAACATTTGCTCATTTTTTTGACCATAACTTTTGATCCACAAATAACTTTTGAGTGATGATTATTACCTTGGAAATTTGACATCATGGGCTTCAATTTGAACACAAATTTTTCCTAATTTGGACTTAAATTGAGTGAGTTACGACTGTTTGAAGTTGGGCAATCAGAGATGTGCGTACGCATGCACAAACCTTTGTATGCATACACAAACCTGCATACACAGGGCCCGTTCTAGAACCTCAAAAACTCTTCTTTTTTTTTCTTTTGGGCCTAAAGCCTCCCTCTTTGATAGGGCCCAGCCCCTAGATACTTTGGAACATCCAAAACCTAAAAATAAGCCTAAAAACCCTAGTTTGAACATATAAATACATCCTTATGCCTACAAACTCAAACCCTAGCAAGAGAGAGTTTATTTTTCACCTAAACTTCTCCAAAACACTTTTCTAACTCTAATTTTCTGCACACAGCCACCATAAACGTTTTTTGGTTCTTCAAAACTTCTTTCTAGTAGTCTTAAGGCAAAAACTACTTTCTAAATCCTTTCAAAACAATCTTTTCAATAACGTCTTTTTATTTTTTGAGTTGTGATCACTTATGAACTATTGAAATAATTTGATTCTTTTGATTTTCATTTGATCTGGTTGTGTAGGCATTAAGGTGCCAATTAAATATCAATCAAGTTTGTGTTTCATAACAAGGTGAGTCTCTCTTCATAGCTTTTCCTTGATTTGGATCTTTTATAATTTGTGTTTTTGTTGTTCTTAGTTAATTTATATGTTATTCATGCTTAGAAATATGTTTTTTTTTTTTTTTTTTTTTTTTTTTTTTGTCTCATCATGTTTTGATTGGAAAGTTGATATGTTTGGATATGTTGATGAACATGTTTTGATGTGTTGCTCTTGTTTGTTGTTAGATCCAACGCATGTTAGGAATAATTTTTATTTTGTTTATCTTTGATATTTTTGTTCTTAGTTTAGGTTGTTTAGATTCATATTAGAAGCATGTTAGGATGTTAGATTTATCGTTTTAAAGCTTTGCTTTAGCTTCCGCATTGCTAGAGTCTCTGGGCTGAAACCCACGTGCACATAATCTTGGCTGTGTACCGCAAGCTTGATTATGCGCACGCAGGCTTGTTCATGCGTGTGCATGATCTTGCCCAGAATCCCTAATTTTTCTGATTTCGTTTATGATTTCACATGCAATATTTCTGTCTTAGATCCTTCTTCATATATTTGTGGTTTTAATAGTCTGTTTCACATGCTTGTTATTTGTTTGCCTTTAACATGTTTAAATTAGGGTTTGTCTTATGTTTTCTTATTTTGATGCCATGAACATGCAATCACATGTTCATGCATGAATACCGTTTGTGCTGAGCTGCTGCAAGGTAAGTGAGGTAAGTCTTGCATTCACATTCTTATGCATATTTGAATATGATTTTGCCTTGATGATAGAGATAAACATGTGTGTCTAGTTGAGTTCTTCTTGAAGTATAGATGCAATCACATGTTTGCTTGGATCTTCCTATGCCAATGTTGTTGTCTTGGATATGACATGTATGATAGTAATGTGCTATGGTTTATGTTATGCCATGCTAGATGAATGTTAGGTTGATTTGACATGCATGCTAGATGTATGTTATAGTATGCCACGATAGATGTGTGATTAGGTCTTTTTGGGATGATTGATGTCATGTTGTGTGCTTAGATGTATGCTAGTGTGTGTGAGTATAGATAAAATATTAAGTGTGCCTTTGATAGGGTTAAGACATAAGATACAATAAGAGGAAGCCAATCCTAAGGTTGGGCAGTTTTGGGTGCCTAACACCTTCCCAAGACCGTACTTTAACTCCGAAACCATATCTCGAGTAGTAAGATCAAAAAGGTCCTTCCTCAAGAGGACGTTATATATATGGTTCCTAGACCATTGCAAAAACTAGGTGGTGACTCCCCGTTGTGTCCACAGAGGTGTCTACACGTGCAACGTCATCTAGAGGGGAGCAATCTATTTTGTACAAACTTAAAGAATCGTACTTAAATGAAAGGGATTGAGAAATGGAAGAGTTATGTGCATAAGTTTGGCAGTTAGAGCTAGAGGCTAGACATAGACGGAGGGGAAGGTCTATTGAGCGGTCTCACCATGAAGACAGCTCAAGAAGTAGCCATGAGATGAGAGCTCCTCGCCGAAGTCCATAACGCTTATCTAGGTACAGGTCGGTGACGACCAGGGATAGAAGTCAGAGGTCCCCGAGGAGAGACGTAAGGGGCCAACCCAATTGTCACTCTTAATGCTATGAGCCAAGCATTAAGGAGAATCTCATGATCCCTTTTTTTCGAGGACATCGAGAGAACAAAGGTACCATGCTATTTCACTCGATCTGCTTTCGTCATCTTTAATTGAAAAACAGACCCAGTTGAACATTTGAGACACTCTAGCCAGTTGTTGGCACTATACCCTAGAAAAGACAGTATGTTGTGTAAAGTCTTTCCGTCTAGCCTTGTCCCTACTGAAATGAGGTGGTTTAATGGAAAATTCGATCCAGGCATTAGGGGCTAGGTTCGTGAGGTGTAGCCAAGTGCTGCAATCCATTAATACTCTTCTATCCATGTCTATATGGATGGGGAGACTTTGCGTGCTTACTTGGATAGGTATTGGGAACTGTATAATGTGATTGGTGGAAATAATAAATTGATAGCAGCGAGCACATTCAAACTAGGGCTCCTTTTAGAGTCCAAATTAAAGGGGTCACTAACCAAGCAACCCCTCGAGAATATGCATCAACTCATGAGATGAATAAAGGAATACAAAAGGCTAGAGGATGATAGATTGTAGAACCAAGGAAAGGCATCGATTGCCTTCCATGATAGAAGAAACATCTGAGCAGAAAGGTACCAGTAATGACCAAGACAGGAACTAAGGGGGCAAAATCTAGTTCCCTAAGGAGAGGTGGTAAATCTAGCATTCAAGGAACCAGTTTATAGGATTCTTGAGAAGATCAAGCACAAATCCTTCTTTGGTTGGCCAGGGAAGATGAGTGAAGACCCAACAAGGAGGAACCAGAACCTCTATTGCATTTAAGATAATGAGAACGGGCATATGACCGAACAGTGTAGAACTTTTAAGGATCATTTGGAGCAGTTAGCCAAAGTCGGACACCTAAAAGAATCTGTGATAGATCAATGGGCTGGGTCCTCGAGGCAAGGTTCTAGTAGTGAAGGAAGAGTGATGCCCCCACCGCTCGGTATCATTGAGGTTCTACATGCAACTCTGTGCACTAACATCATCACTCCTGGGTGCAGGGGAGTGATGACAATACTACACCTCAAGATGCCGAACCTGGAGATCGGCCAAATAAAAGACAAAGGATACCCGATAAAAGCATAACGTTCAGGGTTGAGGACTATGCAATCTCATGATAATGCACTAGTTTTGACCCTTCGGATCGGGTGATTCGATGTGATGAAGGTAATGATCAACCAAGGAAGTGGTGAGAAGATCATGTACCCTAACTTGTACCGAGTATTGGAATTGAAGGATGAAGATCTCTCCAAGTATGATATGCCCTAGTAAGGTTTGATAGAAAGGTTGTGACACTTGTCGGACAGATCAAACTGCTAGTAGTGGTCGAAGGTAAAGAGGTATAGGCAAGCTTTACAGTAGTTCATACTTACTCTACATATACAACCATATTAGCTAGGCTTTGGTTGCATGCGATAAGGCATGCACCATCCAATTTGCACTTGAAGACAAAGTTTCCTACTGAAAAGGGGATAAAAGAATTGAAAGGGAATCAAAATGTAGCTCGGTAGTGTTTAATTGTTGCCATCAGCCAAAAGGGCAAGCAGAAGGAACAGATCAAGCCGCCCACCCTATTATAGCGATTACAGATTCCAAGCCAATGTAGCAAGTCTGACGATGCTGAGGAAGTTGAAAAGGTCCATATCCATCCAGACCAAGATAGATACTTCTAGGTAGGTATGGTCTCCCAACTCGAGACAAAGTGCAGTTGTCATTGTTCTTAATATAGAATCAAACATTTTTGCATGAAGTCCATATAAGGCCCCTTAGGTGGATCCAGATTTCATAACCCATAGGTTGAAAGTAGATTCCTCCTATTCGCCCAAGAAGCATAAGTCGAGGAAGTCGGCAAAGCAAATGCAAAAGCCGTGAAAGAAGAGGTAAAGAAGTTGAAGTAGGCAGGGGCTATTAAGGAAGTATTCTACCTAGAGTAGCTAGCCAACACTATGGTGGTGAAGAAAAAGAAAGGAAAGTGGAGGGTTTGCTTGGATTTCATCGACCGATATAAGGCATGTCCTAAGGATCCTTTCCCAATGCTAAAGATAGATCAGTTGGTAGACGCTACGTACAGGCACCCCTAGATAAGCATCTTAGATGATTTTAAGGTTACCACCAGATAGCCTTAGCCCACGAGGATGAGGAGAAGACCTATTTCATCTCCTTGGAAGGAGACTATCACTACAACATCATGCCCTTCAGACTAAAGAATGCTAAAGCCACCTACCAGGGTATGGTTACTTGAATGTTCAAACTTCAAATTGGGAAGATTGTAAAAGTCCATATTGCTGATATGATAGTTAAGATCAAAGTCACATACAGACAACTAGCAGACTTGGCTGATGTCTTTAACGTCTGATGGAGGTACAAATTGCGCCTCAAAGCCTCTAAATGTGTCTACGGGGTAGGTTCTGGCAAATTCCTCAAGTATCTAATCACCTGCCAAGGAATAAAGGTGAATTCGGAAAAAATAAGCCCAATTCAAAATCTACAACCACTGAGGAATCCCAAAGAGGTTTAAAGACTCACAAGCATGATCGCGACACTGAATCGGTTCATCCTCAAATTGGCTGATCGGTACCACCTCTTCTTTCAGCTTTAGAAGAAACGAAAAGGTTTCCAACCCAAAACCTGGCAAAGATTTGTACATGTACCTGACTGTGTTCGAGCACGCTTGAGTGTAGTAGTGATTAGGGTTCATGACAGTATATAAAAGCCAATCTATTATGTGAGTAAAACTCTCCTAGACACCGAGACCAGGTACTTACCACTGGAAAAAGTGGCATTGGCACTAATTCACGGTACCATGAATTTTCTCTTCTCTATCATCATTTTAGACTTTCTCTCACGTTATTACACTCATCTCAAAATTCACAGTTCTCACTTTATCTGTTATTAGTCACTTTTTACCTTTTCATATTATTAGTGGAGGGAAATTGTAAGAATACATGAACTTGCATTGTTTTTTTTTTTTTTTTTTATTAGATTTTTTTTTTTATAATTTTATATTTTTAATGACCACCCTAAAAAAATTCCTAAAATCGCACTAATGATGTCCATATTCAATAACAAAATATTTGTTATTCAGGTTCAAAAAAACACTACTCCATGTCTTTTCTTCCTTATTTTATTTCCTCTAAACTGAACCGATCATAGTTTGATATTGAGAAAATTGAGGAAAAGAAACGAAAAATGTTCCAAGAATTTTGAATTGGGGGAACGGCATTTTTTTTTTTCTAACCTGTTTTGAAATGATGAAAGACCTAAATTAGATGTGTACAATGTGATAAGTAATTTTTTTAACAATAAAATGGTTTCCACATCACCTAAAAATGTCTTGTTAAACAAGTAGGCAAGGAAACCAAAAGAAGTTAATGGAGGGATTGATAGTGCTTATTTATTTAATTTCAAGAACCAATTGTACTCACTTGTAACTTCAAGGACCAAAAACACTTAGTTAGTAAACTTTAGAGACTAATAGTGTATTTTTGTTTTTTTTAATAGTTCTTTTATTTATTTATTTATTTTATATTAAAGTTTTCCCCACCAAATCAACCCTTTTTTCAAACCTACATGAAAAACAAATTTTTGGAGTGTTTCTTCTTTCAAAATACCTATGAATTGCGCATTAATACCGCATTCTTTTTTTTCTTTTTTCTTTTTTCTTTTTTCTTTTTTCTTTTTTCTAATCATAAATACTGCATTCAGCACTCAGCAGGACAGAAGGGGCATACCTGTCGATTTCTTCCTATATTCGTACTTGAAGCATTTTTGTCCATTGTGGTCAAGCCCTCCTTGTTTGTCGCATTTATGTCAACATCTCGATGATGTGCCAATAGTAATAGAACTTTGCTATGTCCTCTAATGGCTGCAAGATGCATAGGTGTGTTTCCTTCTTCATCTTGCTCGTTGATGAGACCCATTAGATCTGGTCTCGCCAGGAAAAAATTGACTGCTTCTAGCTCTCCTCTTTCTGCAGCAACATGAAGAGCAGTCCGACCAGTATTGTCCAACAACTCATAGATATCTGGACATGCTGTGATGAATTCTTCCATTACAAGAACATTGCCTTCCTGGGCCGCAATGTGAAAAGCAGATAAACCTTCTTTGTTCCTTACGTATGCGAGCGATGAAGTACCATTTTCTAAAAACAGCTTGACCAATATCACGTTACCCATAAATGAGGCAATATGCAGAGGAGTCCATCCTGAGTCCTCGCGTTGTACAATCGCACAAGGACATTTTTTCATCACTTTCTTCACAAAATCTAGGAACAGAATATCGCCTAGGTTAGCACATCCGCACATGTATATGAGTATGATAATTTCTCCTAAAATGGTATTTGTCTCTCTATCTGACCATAGAATAATGTGGGGGCGAATAAGTGATTATTGTTATTATTTTTTAAATGTGATTTGTACACTGTGGGGCCCAATAACTTATGGGCCAGGCCCACTTGCTCATGGGGAGTCCAAAGGCCCAAGCCGAAAAAGGTGATGGCCCGAGCTCAAAAATATAAGGCAAAAATGGCCCGGAGACACAGCCGAGGACAGTCTAGTCCTCGGCAGACCCAAAGCTCCATTGAGAAGAAGGGTAAAACTGGTATAGGACTAAAACTTGAAAGAAGATCTAAAATATCTTGGGAAAATTGTCCTTACTACCCTTCTCAGATAAGGCTCTGCACCTAACAAAGCCGTATTCTTCAGCTTTATCAACCATCCCCAACAATTCTGGGATGAGACTGATGGGACAAATATCAGTCTTATAAAGGTTGACCCTACACGTGGACGAAGGACAGCGAACGCAGGCTAATATAAAAGAAAAAGTAAGTGAGCCAAAGGGGGGGGGGGGGGGGGGGGCTCTCTCCATCCCACCTGAGGAAGAGACTCCATGGGGGAAACACCGGAACGACTCATGCTGATCAGAAAGAAAGCCACCATTGGGGAAACGGAGTAGGACCTTAATGCTCCTCGGATCAAGTTCGAGGAGTCCAACCCCATGGGATGCGACACTATAGGGCTTAAATGTTCAAACCCAACTCCCCTTTCTATATGAATTCCTCTAAAATCAAGACCGGAATATCGCCCCGTGCCCAACGGCTAGCTTTTCAAGCCCACTCTCTACAAATCATATTGTGAGGGATCTTTCATGTACGAGCCCAACATCCTTATTGGGCCTCAACAGAATCGTGTCCCTACATACACCTTTTTTTATTTTTCCACTATTAAGAAAGCCTAAAAATTGATTAATGCTAGAAATATTATAAATCTTATTTAGGTCTCATATATTTTTTTGTCGCCAATTATAAGAATTAATTTCAAATATTCATTTAGTATCTTGTTGAACCATCACAAATCACATTCTTTTCCACATCAAGTTGTAATCTTGTTATAGTCAAATTTGTAATAGCTTTATTATTTCCTAAAAACAAAAATTAATAGATTAATAAAATTCCATCCAAATCATTGTTAAGTAAATGAAAAATGCTAAAGCTGCTAATTTTTTTACAAACTGGTCAATGTAACAAGAATATGACTTGTGCCACCTAAACAACATAATAAATGAATATTTTGTTAGGTTCTATACTTGTATAGTTTTATTGACAAACACGTAAACACAAACTTATCTAGATATAACTCTTAAAGTCTACAGGATTGATTAGACAATGCTCAAGATGTTGATATTTAGTGTATAGGAACAGGAAAGAAGTTAAAGGTCTGAATTTTCAAAAGTTTCGACCAATCGAAACTTAAGTTCAACCGGTTAAAAGTTATATTCCAGAATCGTTTCTTCAACCCATTAGTTATCTAGGTTTTCAAACCTACCTCACTAAATATTTAAGCAAAACTCTAGGGCACATTTTGAGAGACTTTGCACCAACTCAATTTGAGATCTAAAAGTTTATGCCTACTACTCATTCAAAGTCACTACCGGTGATCACTCACACACTCATTGAATCGGTGGATTCAAGTTGTTATGTTCTAGCTATCAAGTGTGTTAGATTCAAATCTTCAATGGGACATTAAAGTGCATGGATTGGAGGTTCATGTTGTCGCAATTCACTGTAAGGGAAGTCTAAGGGATTCATAGCTTAGTTTGGTAACTGAAGTTAAATTTACTACGAATATGGTTATCCTTGACTTTAAATCTCTATCTTAATTATAGTGTAACTATTACCTCAGGATTGATTAGGTTAAGTCCCCCCAAGTTTTTCCTGTGAAACTGGTTTGGTTTCATTGGTTTTCTAGGTCATCATATCTTGTGTCATATTTATATTCCACTATGCATGATATTGATGCTTGTTTGATTAACTTAAGGCTTTCATAATAGATCAAATTAACAACTTGACCTTAAAACTGGTTAATTACTGTAATAGGGGTCTAAACCTTACATATTTGAATCATTTTTTCTGATTGGTGACGTTAGTTTGTAAGGCTTATGTAGTAAAAAATTATGTATCTCTAGCATCGCTCAAGTGAATAAGTTATAATAAAAAAGTAAGAATAATATTTTTTAGAATATATTAAATAAATCATAGTAGAGGACATTAATTGAATTGATGGTTATTAATAACAACAAACAAAGCTTTAGTCCCAAATTTTTAGGGCCAGTTATAAATCTTCAATATATTAGTTAGGGTCGGTCATATGTATTCTTTCCCTCTATCTATTCTATCTAACACCACATTCTCTGTGATAGCCTTAATTGACATGTCTTTTAATACTTCTACCAATATGATTTTTAGACTTCCTCTACCCGTTTTTGTTCTTTCAACTTGGACAAACTCACTCTTTCTTATTGGTACATTAGTCACTCTCCTTTTCACATGAACAAACTATCTTAAGCGACTCTCTCTCATCTTTTCAACAATTGGGGCTATCTAATTTCTTCATTTCAAATCATATGTTTTCGTGTATTTACACTTATCCATCTTAGCATTCACATTTTAGATACATTCATTTTATGAATATGTTGTTTTTTAACAGCCCAACATTCAGTGCCATAAAGCATAGCTAGTAGTACAACAGTCTTATAAAATTTTCTCTTTAACTTAATGGGTATTTTATAATCGCACAACATTCTAATTCATTTTTTCATTTCATCCACCCTACTCTTATCCTATGATTCACATTTGCTTAAATAATAATCTAAATATTATTTAAGTGGTATTTAAATACACAAAGGTCCATGTAAAGTTTTCACCTTAGGCCTCAAATTGTATCGAGTCGGCCCTAGCCAAAAGTAGTACTCTAACATATGTAGTTGCTTTTTTTGTCTTGAAATACTTATTCCACTCACAATATATTCATACACACTTCTATTAACTATTTTTTTTCTTCAATTCTTTTTTCATACTTGCTTTTAAAAACATTAAGAGCTTATTTGGCATCAGCTTCAACTTTTAGCTATTAACTTTTTAGCTTTTAGTTTTGGGATAATTACACTTTACTCGCCTGTGGTTTGCCTCTAATTCGATGTCCCTACCCGTGGTTTCAATTTTGACACTTTGCCCACCTGTGATTCTCACCATTACTGTGCCGTAACTCACCTCTCCACTTTCCGTTACTCTAACACAAAAAATGTAAAAAACAAAACCCCAAACGGATCAAAACACTCCTCACATGAAGAACATACACAAACATGAAGAACAAGCACAAACATGGATTGATCCAATCTGGACTGACTGGTTGTATCAATGCTTTGCCAAAGCAAAAGGGTCCCAAGAAATAAGAGTTATACTTTACACGAAGAAATAAAGCCAAAAAAGAAAAAAGAAGAAGAAACTAATTACAACCAAGCAGAACCCAAACCACAACATCCAAAAATCAAACGCACACAAATCCATTGCCAAACTCCGAAAATCTACCAAGAACAAACCACAACCTCAGCAAAAACCCGAACACCTTAACTACACAAACCCACAGGCCACAACCAAGCAGGACCCACAAAACAAAAGCCCACCAAACCCATCTCTTCCAAAAAATACAGAGCCCCATTCAAACTCAAACGCCTTGCCCAGGTTACAATGCACAAAGGCCGAACCCACCAAGCCAAGACCCATGACACCATAGCCATGGCTAAATCAACTTCTCTCCATCAGCCATCGGTGTTGCCTAACCGCATAGAAGGACCGTCGTAGGGAGCATCTCTATTGTTGCCGTCGTACGTCTCTATGGTGAACTACTACGAGACTCAGCCGCTAAGAGTAGACTTGATCGAGCGAAGCCATGGACAGTTTGGGATTTGACTTGGGAGAGAGCGAAGGTGAGAGTTTCAATGAGAGTTAGGCTGAAACGGTATTGCTTGATTTGATTTGTATTAGTTTTTTAGGTGTATGTTCTTCATGTGAGGAGTGTTTTGATCCGTTTGGGGCTTTGTTTTTTACATTTTCTGTGTTTGTGTAACGGAAAGTGGAGAGGTGGGTTACGGCACAGTAACAGTGAGAATCACAGGTGGGCAAAGTATCAAAATTGAAACCACAGATAGGCACATCGAATTAGAGGCAAACCACAGGTGAGTAAAGTGTAATTATCCCTTTAGTTTTTACATACAACTTTTTAAAACCTCAATTTTTTCCGCGTTTTTTCACTTTTTCAAAATTTTCAAGTTACAAGTATACTATAGTACACTTTTAGCAAAAAACTAGATAAGACTAACTATAATGAAAAAAATACATATTTTATATCTGTCTGCGCGTGATACAAAATTTTTTTAAAAATCAATGCATGATTGATTGTTCTACTGTTGTGTTGTTGCTACACCATCATCGACCTCGAAGCTGAGTAGATGCTATCGCTGAGGAGTGGTCCATATTTAATAAATCAAACCTTGGTTTTTTTTTTTTTTTTTTTTTTCTTCCACACCTAAAATCATTTTCTAAAAAAATCTTGGTTTTCTGATTTTTCATATAAAATATCTTTTAAATTGTTGAAAATTATAATAATAGGTTAATTGTAATTAGGCAAATATTTCAGGGTTCCAATACTAACACTTTTTCTACGCATAAATGAAACACTAAACATATTTTGATGCTTCTCTGACATTTCATTGCCTAATTTAGGATAGAAAACATTACACACTCTTAGTTCTAGGTCCGTAATACTAAGAGATTTATAACTCAACTAGTTGGCACATTCTTGTGTTTACAATAAAAACATTCAAGGTTCAAATTCATGCACCTCAACTATCGATGTATCAAAAAAAGGTTCTAAGTTTGTAATAAATTAAATTAGATATTAGGAGGTCAATCGCATTGAAAAAAGAATCTTATGATTTGTGGCGACTCTACTTATTTCTACAAATAGGAAACGTTATCAAGAGTTCATTTTGTAATCTGCTATTGACGCCTACCCACACAGGAATTGTAAAAGGAATCCTAATGAAGTAAGAAATCTCAGGGCTGAAGGTGGGAATTTATCAAGTTACATAACATAAAATAATTGGTTTTGAAATCCCACATTGGTTAAAAGTATAATAAGGACGTGTCAGTGTAGACATTTCATTTTATATATGTTAATAACCTTTAATCACCTGCCCTAATAATGAGCTTGAAATACATCAATCAAGGGTAATTGAAAAGTTCACAATAGTTCAAAAGTAATCACAATTCGAAAGTGCACAAATCACTTTGAAAACGATGCTAAAAAATGATTTTTACTCACTATTCTAATCATAAGTTTAGATCAACAATGAATTTTTCAGTGAGGTTTGTTTCATTGGAAAGAAGACATCATGTGCTTCAAGTTAAACATAAATTCTACCTCACTTAGATTTAAATTGAGTGACTCATGTCAATTATGATCGTTTGAATTTTGACCAAAAGTTCAGTCGAAATTAGGGTTTTAGGGAAGCATGCGTACACATTCTCGAAACCTGCATACGCAAGCCTATTTTCAGGTGCTCAAAACTAGAGTTTTAGGGCCCTAAAAGATCATTTTTTGATGGGGGCTGGCCCCTAGACCCCTAGAAATATCCAAAGACCTCTGAAAAGCTCTAAAAACCCTAGTTGTAATGCATAAATACTTACCTAATATCTCCAATCCAAACCCTAGTTAGAGAGAGTTTATTTTTTGCCACCATCTTCTCTAAAACCCTAGCTCATCTTTTCTAAACACACAACATCACCTTTGCACATTTTTCAAAGTATGCAAAACCTCTCTTTAGTAGTTTTCTAGGACAGAAACTAGTTTTCTAAAGTGTTTTCAAACCCTTTTTCAATTAAATTTTGTTCTTGAGTTGTGATTCCTAAAAACTATTGTGATTATTTAATTCTCTTGTTCTTTCAATCTAATCTTTGTGTTGTAAGCACTAAGGAGTTGGTTAAATAAACTTAAACTCGTGATCCTAAGCAAGGTGGGTGTTCTATCAATGATTTCTTCACTTGCTTGATAGGATTTGTAGATATCGTATTTTGTTCGTCCTCGATTTGCGTGTCGGACTCTGAAAATTTCAAAAATATTAACTTTTCTCCAAGGGGCCGTGAAACATCTAGATTGACATGGCGTAACCCGTTTAGATGTTGAAGCACTCAAAGTGCCTTTTCAGGTTAAATTGACAAAAATGCCCCTAGTCAGCCATGGGTTGACCAAAATTCAAAGTTGGCCAAATCATCCCAAAACAATATTTTTCATGTTTCTACATCAAACCAGAGCTACTCAGAGATTTTCGTCAACTCTAACAAAGTTTGGCTAGAGGTTGATTCCTAAAGGCACAAAAAAAAAAAAAAAAAAAAAAAAAACCCTAATTTTGATCCGTCCGTCAGAACAAATTAGAGCCAGTGTCGTTGTGAAGATTATTTAATTTCCTTTCCAAAGCCTACTCATAGATCGAAATAAGAGTTAAAACGGTTGAGATATCTTGAAAACCGTGCTAGACGCGTCACCTTGCTTCTTGAGGCCATAACTTTTGATCCAACTGTTGGATTTTCAATTTCTTTAGTGTTCTAGAAACTAGACATCCAAAGCTTTCCAGGGACTCTAATATCAGCTTAATCCAAGTCCGAGAAGGCCTTAAAAATGCATCCAAATTCAGCAACCACTAAATGGCTGCCAGAGTTGGCCCGATGCACATACAATCGTCGTCGGGCACCTTTTTGCTTATAAAAAGGCCAAAACATCCTTTTCCAGATCAGGTCTAGATAGGGACAATTTTTGGGTTCTTGGAGCATATTTTTTCGGCAATTTTCTCTCTCTTTTCTCTACATTTCTCTCCCAAAAACACCTAAAAACTTTTGATCTTTCACTCTTCTACACAATCAAAAGGTAGTGTTCTTGCACTATTTTTCCTCTCCTTGGTATTAGACCTTGGATTTGAGGTTTAAATGGTGTAGACGTAGCTTTTTAGCTACTATCTACACCCTTTACTTTATCTTGCTTTATATCATGCTTTATTGCTTTCCGTAGTATATTCCTTGCTTTATCTTGCTTTCTAGCATGTTTTATAGTTTTTCTAACATGTCTCCTTGCTTTTTGCCATGTATATTCTTAGATCTACATGTTTATGTGTTCTATGTCATGCTTATGCTTAGATCTACATCTTTATGTGTCTATGTCATGGTTATGCTTAGATCTATATCTTTATGTGTTGTATGCCATGTTTATGCTTAGATCTACATGTTTGTGTGTTCTATGCCATGGTTATGCTTAGATCTACATCTTTATGTGTCTATGCCATGTTTATGCTTAGATCTACATCTTTATGTGTCTATGTCATGGTTATGCTTAGATCTACATCTTTATGTGTTTTTTGTCATATTTATGTTTAGATCTACATCTTTATGTGTCTATGCCATGTTTATACTTAGATCTACATGTTTATGTGCTCTATGACATGCTTATGCTTAGCCTTACATGTTTGTGTGTTCTATGCC
This sequence comes from Quercus tomentella, assembly GCA_028535165.1. Taxonomy (NCBI): domain Eukaryota; kingdom Viridiplantae; phylum Streptophyta; class Magnoliopsida; order Fagales; family Fagaceae; genus Quercus; species Quercus tomentella. Next base: position 20,323,254 of record JAPQVY010000089.1, on the reverse strand, counting down.
ATAGTTATGCTTAGATCTACATCTTTATGTGTTATATGTCATGTTTATGCTTAGATCTACATCTCTATATGTTCTATTCCATGTTTATGCTTAGATCTATATCTTTATGTGTTCTATGCCATGTTTATGCTTAGATCTACATCTTTATGTGCCCTATGCCATGTTTATGTGTCTAGATCTGCATGTTGGTTCCTATGTCATGTGCTTTTATAGCCTTTTTGTCTCTTGATATGTCTCTTTCTTGCCTTTTTGGCCCTTAGGTAGGGTATAGATCTAGATCTTGTGGTCTAGGCCTACATCCGTACACCTAGGCCTATATTAAAGGGTTTAGATAATTCCTTTATGCACGTGTTTACTCACTTGCTTCTATGTTTTATGTCCATGTTTGCCTCTTTAGATCTAGGCTTTGCCATGCTTTGTTCCCTCCGTGGTTTTGTGCTTGTTGGCCTTTGGGACCACTTGCTTGTGTGGTTGCATTCGCCTCTCTTGTGGTTTGTTTGGACCAAACCATTTGTAAGACACATCCTCGTAATGTTGGGTTGCTCCATGTGTACCCTTCTCCGTCTCCGTGCGATGATACGCTTGCCTTGCTTACTTTGTGCCACCCATTTGGCTTTCTTTGCTTCTTTGCATCTTTGCACACTTGCCTACATGTTCATGCATGAGTCCTTGCTTGCTTGTGTCACCAAGCCTAATTCCTACTACCTCGTGTGGGTTCACACCCGTCTTTGATACACGAGACCCCGAGTCCCTTTTAGGAATTTTGCTTGATGGCACGTGTGTCGTCTGTATTCCAATTCAATCGAACTACAGACACTCGATCCAAACCTACATTTATCCTCCTATGACACCCTTTTTTGTTTTTTAACATGTTTGTTTGCCCTCATTTGCCTCTCTTTGCTAGTGTGTCTCTTTGCATGCTCCCTTTATCTCTTCGCTATTTTCTTTGCTTGTCTACTGGCTTGTTTCCTTTGTTATTGCATGTACATGCTTGGAGCAAAGGATGCTTGGAGCAAGGGCGTGACCTCCTAGGCATGAGCAAAAAGGGCAAGGATGCAAGCAAAAAGATGCAAGCCCAAAAAGGGGGCAAAGTTCAGTAGATTAGGAGGCCTTGCCTCCCCGAGTGGTTATGTCTTTCTCTCCCTTCTAGCCTTTTCTCTAGAACTCTGTATTAGGTTTATCATCCATGTACCCAATTTAGGCCGCATTCCTAGGGAATGGTAATGTCTATTTTATTTTTCCTACACCTTGCTAGGCTATACCCTATAAATGTAGGCATGTATCCTTTATCTTTACTGCGCTTTGCTTGGGCCGTGTCCCTTGGGTGTGGCAATGTTTGATTTACATCTCCTACACCTTGCTGGGCCACACCCTTAGAACGTTGGCATATGATTACATTACTTTCCTAGCTTGCATGATAGCATTGTGCATGATGTATGTGTGTGTGTGTATGCCTGCATGTGTGTGGGTGATCATGCACTTTGTATGATGGACTCTCGTGGTTATGTAAGCGACCCTCTCTAATCACGAGTGCTCTTGACCTTATAGTGTGGGTATGCACTCAAGGCGATTGTTGTAGGTGCACGATCATCGCAGTGTGACTGTCTTGATCCACATCACCAGAGTGACATTGGTTTCCCCATGTATGTGACACACACCAACATGCTTGATGCTTTGAAGGGCTTTGGCTCATCTCAATACGAGCATGTCAATATGCACCGTATACACAGGCACAAAACCCTATCGATGCGCCATAGCGCACCAAATGTGAAACTCTGCCGGATTTTCGCCATGAAAATGGGGCACCTTCATTGACGTATTCTCACAGCGAAAGCATGGTGAGAATAGTGTTTTGTGTGCTACGATGCACCTGAGGTGAAGCACTGTCGAATTTTGCCATGGAAATTTGGCAATGATTCCAAACACACTAGGGAAGCGTCGATCAAGACCACACCCCTTTTCGAAACCAAATCTTAAAGCCCAATCTAATTAAAGCCCCGAAAGCTAATGCCAATAGCTCATTTTCAATTGCCAATGTTTGAAAATTAAGATTTTACCAAAACAAAGAACTGTCTACGGACAGGCGTTGTGGGGTGCCTAACACCTTCCCCACACGTAACCAGACTTCTGAACTCAAGAATTAAGATGTTTTATCCATCCATATTAAATTAGGAAAAACAACATTTTTCTTAGCCTAAGATTTGTAATAAAATCAAATAGAGTCTGGTGACCAATCACACCTTAGAAAAAACCCATTGATTGGTGGCAACTTCACTTACCTTTGGTAACTCCATTAAAATTGACTCACATTCCAAGTCACACACCGGAAGTTTACCCTTCTTCACAGCACCCGAGCTCCGAGCTCTATATGCACGTGCATATATTCTTTAAGAGCGCACGAGTGTTGCTACGATGATTGGTCGAACTGCCACGAGGCATCGACAGGATTCATATGAGTTTCTTGATATAGTTTCTTTAATTCTCATATTTGTTTTATTTTTTTATTTTTTGTTTTTAGTTCTTTTAATATGTACTAATCTGATTTTAGGCTGATTATAATCTGCTCTTATTGTGTTCTTGCCTTTATTTCATTCTTGTGATATATCCATGTGTTTTTCTTAATATAGTTTATTTTATGTTTAGGTTAAATTTGCTTAATTGTTATGTTCCTTTTCTTGTTATGTTAATCTAATATTGAGTTGATCATATTTATTTTTAGGGTTTCTTATGTGTTTTAGTTCTTGTTTTAGACTCTTTCATTCAATAAAAATGTTGTTTTTCAAATTTCTATGTTGAGGATGTATACGCATACTTGAGTATGCACGCGAATGTTTTCAAACATCCATACGCATGGTTAAGTATACAAACGCACTCTGAACCTAGATTTGGGCAGGATATTGTTTTTATTTAATTAATCAGTTTCCATGTGTTCTTTGAATTCTTTGTTTTAGGTTATTTAATTTTTTTTATTTTCTTTCCATATTTTATTTGGTCAATCTTGCCGTGATAGGTTTAATTTGATATTTTTTCTGTGTGTTTTATTTAATTGTTAACTTTCCATGTTTAATATATTCTATTTAATTTGTTTCCTAATGATTTTTGATGTGATCTTTAACATGTTGTGTGTTTTATTGCCTAGCAACACATAATAGAGGCTGCCCACAAGCATTGCAATCTTGGGTGCCTAACAACTTCCCAAGCCTTACTCAAACTTTGAACCCATAATCTGATATGCAAACCTATGTATGTAAGTAAGTGGTCTAAAAAACCAATTTGGTTCCTAGACCTAAACCAAATGGCGATTCCCAAATCTTCCATCTTCGATCTATTCGGCTGAGACGTACTTCCCAAAAGAGGATGAATCACGTAATGCGAGACAGCCCCAAGACTGTGCGCTCACAATAAGAATTCCTAGTTTTAGTGTGAGCCCCATATTAATAAGAAAATAATAAGAGACATTTGATAGTCCTTATGAATAAAGTGGTAAAATAACATTAAAAAAATAACATAAAAAGACACTTTTTTCCTAATAGAAGAGTCAGAGACTAGGTTTTGTTTAATGTATTAGACTATTAGTGTGAGAACATCTTTGAATGTATTAGAGATTTGGGTTTGTCTGTGTTTGTAAAATATAAAGAGTTTGTAAGGGTGATTGTAATCCTAATTGTTCATAATTATTTTCTTTTTGTCCGCGTTTCATGTAAATATCGATATAGAGTTTTCTGACTCACCTCAAATTTTGTGTTTCATTCGTGTTTTCACAATACACTGGTATTCAAGTTTTTGTTATTACAAGATCCATCAATAACAACTAATCATCTCAACAATAAAAGAAAAAAATATGAGTCCCCTCTGCTTGATTATATATTAATCTAAGATGGATTTATAGTTCAATGACAAAAGAAGTGTTAGGTGAAGAAAAAAATGAATTCTTGACGTGTACGTATTTACCTTTTGGAATGACTTTAGATCTAAGCTGTGCACTATTCGGGAAAACTTCCTTGAAATAGACCTGCCAACCACGGGGTAAATATATGTTATATAAAATCAAAACGGCACGTAAGAAGCGAACTCCTCCTCCTTTTGAAAAGAACATATCACGTTTTGTATAGTCAGTGCCTGCATCGTGTAAATCAAAAGCAGCAACTTTAGCAATAATCATACCTGTGAAATATCATGCATTGGCAGAAAGACATTTGTTGTCAAATTATGAAATAGTAAAGTATAAATTACGAGTTGAGTCACTAATGTTTACCCCATATATCAATTTAGTTACAACATTTTGTTACCCTGTAAAAATAGAATATAAATCTTGTCATTAAGTAATGGATGAAAAATACTGATATGACTAACAGTTAAAATAAAATTATTTTTTTGTCACATAAAAGCCACATATACTGCTATATGGCCTAAACTTGCCAAGTCATTTAAAAGTTTAACTGAGCTCCACCTCACTTAAATGCATACTGAAAACAAAAAAGTTTGTAACTCTATGCTAACCCTCTCTCTTCTCCATTAATCATCTGATTTCTCCTTCAGTCCTCTAGCAAAGCCTACTGCACCCCCTCCTCTAGATCTGCAGCATCATAGAAATGGAATAAGTCTATGTACAAGGGTGAGGGCCATGGCCCCCAAAATTCCTTTGACAAAGCTGGTTGGCAACCTACAAACCTATGAATTAGGTTTGACTAGGATAGGGAAATCAAGCAAGAGCAAGAGCATGGCTTTAAAGGCCAAAAGCAGTGATACTGATGAGTCTTTTGATGATGAAGATTCTAAGATGAAATCCTATGTCACAAGGCAATTCAAAAAGTTCATGAAGAATGCCAACGCAAATGGATTTGATAAAGACCGTAAGCAGTCCAGTTCGTCTCAGTTCAAGAATCAAGACAAAAGAACGAAGGATGCTAAGGAAAGCAGACAGTACACTGTTCCCTCTGGACCAAAATGCTTTGGATGTCAAGGTTTTGGACATATGAAACAAGAATGTCCAACTTATCTCAAGACTATTGGGAAAAGCAAGGCCCTTGCTGCTACCTTAAGTGACACTGAGCGTGGGGATAATTCAGATGAAAATGATGACGAGGGAATCTTGAATGCCTTCACTACTACAGTTGATCCTACTGATGGGGTTTCAAAAATAGTAGATGCTAAAGAAGACTTGGTGGACTCTTCGAGCCTATGAAAAATTGTATAAGGTTTCTAAGAAGCATAAGAAACTATATAGGCTAGCCACCAAGAAGTTGAGCGATGTTGAGCTAGATTGAGAGGAGCTCTACATAAAGTTTAACGAAGCTAATCAGACTATTGGAGCACTGCGGTATGAGAACAATTTCTTGGCTAAAAAGACCAAGAAGCTGGAAGCATAGTTGTTTCAAGTCAGAGCTCAATTGGACAGGACTTCCAGTGCAAAACTTGATGAGATGCTTAGCTTTCAGAAATCTGCTTCTGATAGAACCGGTTTGGGGTATGATATCTCTTTTTCTAATATTGCTTCTTCTAGTACTACTATGTTTGTCTCACCTGCTAATAATGTTAATTCTGAGAACAATGATGTTAAAACTGTTTTAGCTAGTGAAAACATAGACACGGAAAAATCTATCTTAGGAGCACCCCTTAAACTTGATAAGAAAGAGACTAGAAACCCTAGGACTAAGAAGGGAAACAATCAAAAGTCTAAACAAAAGAAGCAGTACCTCTGTCATCATTGTAGAGCTACAGGACGTACTTCACCAAATTGCTACAAGTGGTTAGCCACTCAACAAAGCAACAGTATGATCTCATATAGAAACCAGAATTAGTTTCCATCCTCTTTTGCTCCTCTTGGAGATCTTCTTGAGGCCCTCATGTTTCTTTCGCACTTGAACGGTTTCAATTCTTCCCCCTCACCGTCGAATCAAGGGTTTGCCAAACGGAAAGGTTCTTCAAAGGTGTGAAAGGAAAAAGGCTCTAAGTGATTTAGTCACTCTCTCTCTCTCTCTCTCTCTCTCTCTCTGTGTGTGTTTATGCATTACTTATGTGTTTTGCTTTCTTATTTTGAGTCAGTCTAGTTTTATGCTATGCTTTGTTTAATATGTTTTTGTTTGTTTGTTTTCTTTTTTGTTTTATTTTGTTTTTTGTAAAAATAAAAAAAAAATATTTTGAAAATTCAAAAAAATACAAAAACAGTATGTTTTGTGTATTTTGGTACTTGTGTACCTTGGATGGCCATTGAAGCAAAATTTTCTAAATTTTGTATCTTTTGTGGCTCATGTTTGTATGAGTACAATTAAGTAATCTCTTGTACTTAACACTCATATCACTCTTTTTTACAGGAATGACCAAAAAATTCTAAGAGAAAGATATAAATAACCATCTCACCACTAAAGCCTTCCAATCATAAATAACATCTGTATGCTTCGGCATAGCAAAATTGTGATGTTTAGGCTTAACATAATTGGGTATTTCTTATCTCTCTTTTATATGCCCATGCATGATATACTCAAAAAGAAAAATATGCAAAGAAAATCAAAAACAAAAAGAATCAAGATGCTTTTAAGTATGGTTGCAAGCGTATTTCTAGGAGATGTGGGGTTATAGGATGTACCTCGAAGGTGATAATCCACATCAAGCAGTTATGATTGTGTGTGAGTTAAATTGATTTTCTTATATCTTAAATCGTCATAACATAAGACACCTATGCACTCTTGCGATGTTTTCACACACAACATGCAAATTCTTTGCTACTTTTGATACATATGCAGGTACAATGTGACTTGGACATCACAAGGGATACATGTGTTAATGTATGCTCACTAAACTGCCTTCACTTGTTTTTGAAATATAAAATTGGTTAGACTTGTTTTGTGTGTGTGTGTGTGTGTGTGTGTGTGTGTGTGTGTTTTGGATCATTAATGCTTTGCATTTTTTTGTTGAGAAATATTTTTGAGAGCTTAAAATGTTGTTTGGATCTTTGGTTAAGTAGCTTGCTTGATTACATTCATTCCTCTCTTTGAAAAACTGTTTTTATCAAGTTCGACAGCTTCTCGACAGATCTCGATAGATAGCTATCTATCAAGACTCCTGGACTTCTTTTCTCAACAGATGTTAGCGCAATTTCGATCCATCGAAGCTTTCTAGAATTTGTCTTGATAGCTTCTCGACATATTCTCGATCCAGCCTAGCCGATAGCTTCTCGATAGCTGTTCGATCCATCAAGGTACTTTTGCCGTCGACAGATTCTCGACAGCACCTCTACAGATTTATCTGTTGAGAATTAGTGCTCGACAAAATCGATCTATCGAGATGCGTTTTCCTTAAACAGCTTCAACACGAAATTAGATTTCATTTCTCTCATTCTCTCTTGACAGAAACTTGTCTCTTCACCTCCCAAACACTTTCTTCTCTCTCTAAACCTCAAACCCAAGTGATTTTCAGCCTATTCAAGTCTCAAATCACTAGGTATGATCTCTCTAATCCTCATTCTTCATGCATTTCACGCATTTAGACCTAGGTTTTGGGTTTTCTTGAAATTTTTGGTGTTTTTGAAAATTGATGAGTATTTTTGTGAAATTTTTAGGTTGGGTTTTTCTTATATGATGTTATATGCTCATGCATTGCATTACATTTGCATTTTCACAATGTTTCATGCATTATAGATGTGTGTTTATACGTTGAAACTTGTGTGCTAGTAGGATTGGATTGAGTTGAACCCATGATGCAATTTTCTTTGCCCGACACATGTTCATGCATACGTACCTTTTCATTTCCATATTTTGTACTCTCTGTTGATGGTGCTTTTTTTTTGTCTCTCTCTCTCTCTCTCTCTCTCTCTCTCTCTCTCTCTCTCTCTCTCGCGAATAGTCTGCGCATGGCACCCAAGCGCAAAACCACTCTGTCTCGAAACCTTCTTTGTTCCGGGACATCTTCTTCTAATTCTACTCCTTTCCATATTCGGTTCCGTGATAAGAAGGCCCAAAAGGACTTCTCGAAGAACTTCTCCAGACGTGGTATTCATTTGGAACGCCATGTGGTTCTATCGGACTTTTATGATACTTCTCTACCCACTGTCATTCACAGTCGGGGATAGGAATCTCTATGTGAGATACCCATGAGATGTCCCGCCGTGATCATATAGTAGTTCTACTCCAACATGCACAATCTCAATACCTCTATACCTTAGTTTGCTATGCGCATTCGGGGTACACGTATCGTAGTCACTCCGAACATCATTTTCGAGATACTACATGTTCTGAAGGTGTCGCATCCTGATTACCCTTCGTGTCCACGTCTAAGGACTGTGTCCAAAAACAAACTTCTATCTCTTTTCTGTAATACACCTTCTTCATGGGCTGATCGCTAAAACACCTCATGCTTGGGCTTTGCAAAAGGTCTGAGGTTCCTAAATATGGTGATGACATTTGTTCTTTATCCCTTGTCTCACTATAACTCAATTACCGAGCCTCGTGCTCGCTTTTTACTTTCCCTCATTGAGGACCTTACTATAAACTTTCCTTCTCATTTCATTCTCTCTATCATGGATGTCTATAAAGATACGGTGACCCGTGATAAGCTTATCTTTCCTTCTGCTATCACGAGGGTCATCCGCCATTTTTCTGCTCCCTATCCCGAGTCCTCTCACTTCACTATCATGGGTGCCATGAGCGCGGCGTCCGTTCGATAGAGCGAGGCCCAGCTTTGATCGAAGCGGCCACTAACCGAGATGGCAGCTCCTCCAGCCTATTCCACTCCATCCACCTCCGCTCCTTCTTTTTCTTCTGCAAGTGGTGTGACGCTAGAGACCATCATGGCGCAGCTTTGGCGCATGGATGCTCGCCTTGATACACTCATTATTGAGTTGTATCAAGTGAACACCCGTGTTAGTTGTATTGTACGATGACAGGCTCGCATGGGTGGCTTCACTGCATCTCCTTCTCACTCTATATCTCCATAGGCATCAGCGGATGAGGACGATGATGATGGCTCCAGTGATGATGATGATGATGAGGATGAGGATGCTAGCTCTTCCGATGATGAGGAGATGACTACTTCACAGTGACTTGCCCTTTGTCATTCTTGACAAAAAGGGGGAGTAGTTTTAGGTTGAGAGTAGTCATGTACTTAGGGGAAGAGTTAGCATAGGACTTTTTTATAGGGGGAGTGTTTATCTTTTGAGGGATGTAGTGAGGATTTATGTATCTTTTCTTTTCTTTCTTTTTAGATACATTATTTTTTGTACATCGGTCTTGTGACCATTTGGTGATAACAAACATTGTACTTCTTTATCTTATATATATGATGATGTTGTTATCATTTCACCTATCTCTCCATGTGTTGTTTCTTTTCTCTCTCTATACACATGTTTATTATTATATGCAATTTTTTATTTCTGTTTCACACTAAGATGCCTTGATAAGTTTTGTTTAAAGTGTTTCAGAAAGACAAGTTGTCAAAATCTATCATGCCATGAACTCTCTTCTTGCAAATGCTTTCAAGAGTTTGTGTTAGGATTAGATTTTATTGTATTTAACAAGTGATTACGAGTTTAGTGATTTATGACTTCTCTTATACTTCATTTGTTTGTTGTGGTTTTGTCACGGACTGCCAAAAGGGGAGATTGTTAGGACATATGTAGAACTTGTTAGAACATATGTCATGTAGAATTGGCTAATCCTTTAACAAAACGCACTTTACTTGTAATTTGGTAGATCTAGGATGTGTTTAATACTTCAAAGAACAAGAGTTCAAGTCTAGTATTGAAGCCATGCAAGTCTATCCAAGGATCAAGTGAAGAAGTGTTGTTCATTAAAGCTCGACAGATAGCTTGACAAATGTATCTATCGAGATTTAATGGATAATTCTCGACAACTCTTGACAGAAGCTGTATTTATCGAGAATTACGAAATTCAAATTTCCAGATCTTTTTTTCATGCATATCCAAGTTATTTGTATAGGGTTTCTTTTCTCATAACTTTAGACATATATAAGGATTATTTTAAGGGTCGTCTATGGTGATGCAACCAGATGCAACTTGATGCAAAGTGATTATTCACTCAAATTGTGACCAGAGACAATTTTCTCTAGTTCATCTTTCTATTGAAGAAGCTGCTGCGTCTTTGCGCCAAGGATTTTGTAACCAAGGAGCTTCTTGATCTTCATCATTTAGATGAACTGAAGAACTTTGCAACCAACATCTTTCTGAAGCTGGTGAGTTAGTCACATACTAGGATCCGTGCATCGATTGATTAGTCATGTATTTGGAGCCATGCATTGAAATGAGAGATTATCACTACATTGCAAGTCCAATTGTGTATTGGGTAAGTTTTCAACTGCAGGTTGGTATTAGGTACTGGGATTCCTTTTACTTGTAACTGCTTGTTTTGATAATAGTGGATTCTTCGAAGTGGTAACCTTAAATTCACCCGGCGGGGTTTTGCCTCAGTGGTTTTCCCCATTCGTAAACAAATCACCCGTGTCAAATTTATTTTCCGCTGCATTTAACTTAGTTGGTGATTTGTTTGTACTACCACGCTTATTGCATGTAATTGAACCTAATTAATTCACTTGGCTAATTAATTGGTTAATTTACCAAAGGGGTCAATACATTCTTGGCCTATCACTTTCTTCTCAACCTATCATCATTGAGTTTTCCATTGAACCTTCTTCAATCTCATTTACTTCTATTGTCCCCACTGCTGCAATAACTATTTCTGCAGCACCTACTACTAAAGTACCTATCTCTACAGCACCCGCTTCTACAGCACCCACTCCCATAGAACTCACTGCTATTCCTAGCCACAATTCTCTTCCATCTTCCCATGCTTTTCAAAATCAATATCCTATGCTGACTAAGTCCAAATGTGGGATTACCAAACCCAAGCTTTGTTACAAAGTTGTTCTTGACTACACATACACAAAACCCCCCCACTTACAAAATTACAGCTCAATATCCTAAATGGTGTACAGCTATAGATGCTGAATTTCTTGCTCTTCAGAAGCAAGACACTTGGACATTGGTACCCTCTCCTCCCAATGTCAATCCGGTTGGTTGCAAATGGGTCTTTAAGCTCAAACTCAACAGTGATGGTTCTATAGCCAAGTATAAGGCTAGATTGGTGGCAAAGGGTTTTCATCAACAAGCTGGTTTGGACAACACAAAAATATTTAGTCTTGTAATCAAGCCTGCCACTATAAGATTGGTTCTTGCTATTACCTTTAGCTCCAATTGGCCTTTGAGACAACTTGATGTTTCTAATGCATTCTTACATGGTTTTCTCAAGGAAGAGGTATACATGTAGCAACCTCCAGGGTATGTAGATTCTAAGCATCCAGACTATGTGTGTAAGCTGAAGAGGTCACTCTATGGATTGAAACAGGCTCCTCGAGCCTGGTTTGAAAGACTTACATTCCATTTGCTTCATATGGGGTTCACTGCTTCTTTGGCAGATAGCTCTCTCTTCATTTTTCATTCCACAAGCACCATTATCTACCTTCTGTTGTATGTAGATGACATTATTATCACAGGGAACATCTCTCTTCAAATCTCCAATCTCATTTTTGCTCTGAGTCACGCCTTTGAGCTCAAGGATTTAGGTCATCTTCTTTACTTCCTTGGTATTCAAATTACTACAACCAAGTTTGGTCTCACATTGACCTAATCCAAATATGCTGTAGATGTTCTTCATTGATTCCACATGGAGAATGCTAAGCCAACCAAAACTCCATGTTGTCCTTCTACCAGATTGTTGCCTCATGAGGGTGTTACTCTATCTTATCCTAATAATTATAGGCGAATGGTGGGAGCTCCTCAATATTTGACTTTCACTTATCTTGACCTGGCCGTCAATGTTCATCAGTTATGCCAATTTTTGCAACATCCTACTACATCTCATTTTGAAGCTACTAAACGTGTCCTTCGTTATGTTAAGGGCACCTTGCATCATGGGATACATTTTTCCTCAGGACCCTTGACTTTATTAGCCTTTACTAATGTAGATTGGGCTGGGGACCCATCTAATCGCCATTCCACAACTGTGTTTTTGGTATTTCTTGGCTCCAACCGAATTTCATGGTCATCTAAGAAACAAACCACAATTTCTCGCTCCTCCACAAAAGCTGAGTTTAAAGCATTGGCCACCATAGCTACTGAATTGGCTTGGCTTCGAATTCTTTTTAAAGAACTTCGTTTATTTCCCATCCATGTTCCTGTCCTCTAGTGTGACAATGCCTCTGCCATTGCTCTCTCAGCTACTCCATTTTTTCACTCACGAACAAAACATATTAAAATTGATTATCATTTTTTTTGTGAGAAGGTTCTTCGCATGGAACTGTCAGGGTGTTGGTAGAGCCCCGATAGCTAGAGTCATCAGGGAACTGATCTGTGAGTCTAATCTGGAGGTAGTCTTCCTGTCGGAAACTAAATCAAAACCTCCAAGAATAGTTAAGATAAATTCTAAATTGAAATTTGCTGATTTTCACTATGTGGAGCCTAGTGGGCATTCTGGTGGTTTAGCCTTATTTTGGAGGCTAGGTGTTGATTTAGAAGTGGTTTATTCAAACATAAATCTGATTGTTGCTCTTATTTATTTTGATCCCCCTAATACTCATTGATTATTATTTGCTATTTATGGGCCTTGCAAAAGGAATAAAAAAATGAATTTTTGGAGGATGATAGAGAATATGGTGCTCTCTTTTTTCGGGCCTTGGGTAATCATTAGGGACCTAAAAGGTATAAAAAGAATAGATGAGAAAAGAGGGGGTCGATCAATTTCTGGTAGCTCTGTTAATTGCCTCAAAGACTTCATGTCAAACACTGGTGCTATTGATCTTGGCTTTACTGGGCCTTCTTTCACTTGGTCTAACAGGCATGAGGGGTTGGCAAATATTAAGGAGAGGCTTGATCAGTGTCTTTGTAATCAAGAATGGAATTACTTTTCCCCAAAGCTGAAGTCAAGCACTTCTATAATTATAATTCTTATCATAACCCAATATTGCTAGATACTCATTTTGAATCTGAAACATTGAATCGCCCCTTCAGATTTGAAGCAATGTGGACGAAGGAAAAAGGCAGTAAAGTTGTGGTTGATAATGCTTCACAAGTTGAAGTAGAGGGATCTCACGGTTTCCATCTTGCAAATAAGCTAGAAAGGATGAAGAAGGATTTAAAGAAATGGAATAAGGAGGTTTTCGGCATTGTCAAGGAGAGAAATAAGTCACTTCAAGCTAACATTGCCAAGATTCAAAAAAAACCCACCACAAAAGAAAACTTAGAATCAAAAGCTACTCTTAGTCTTGAACTAGACGATTAGCTTTTGAAGGATGAGCTGAGATTGAAGCAAAAGTCTAGGGAATTATGGTTGAAAGAAGGTGATCGAAATTCGAGATTCTTTCACCTTCTCACTCTTGTTCGGAGGAGAAGGAATCGCATTGAGGAAATCAAATTAGAGGATGGATCCTGGATAAATAACAAGTTTGACATTCAGAGTTATTTTGAGGAAAATTTTAAGACTTTGTATCAAACCAGCGATCCTCAAATTCCTAGAGACCTGGATAATTTAATTGCCCTTGGCATATCTGAGGAAGAAAATCGAGAGCTTTGTAGAATTCCATCTAGGGAAGAAATTCGAAATATGGTTTCTGGAATGAAGTCATTAAAGGCTCCTGGCCCATATGGTTTCCCAGCTTTGTTTTATAAACATTACTGGGATATTGTTGGTGATCAAGTGGTGCTTGCAACTCAAAGAAACCTGGAGCTTGCAATTTCAATCAATTCCATCCTATAGGCCTCTGTAATGTTTGCTATAAGGTAATATCAAAAATTTTGGTGAATGGAATAAGACCTCCATTAAATAAGATAGCGGATCCTAGTCAAGTAGCTTTCATTCCTAACAGAAGTATTACTGAAAATGTGGTGCTTGCTCAAGAGATCATTCATAGTTTCAAACAGACTAGAAAGAGGAAGGGTTATTTAGGGGTGAAGCTAGACTTTCAAAAGGCCTATGATAGAATGGAATTGAGCTTTCTTATGAAGGTTCTCAAGGCTTTGGGCTTCAATGAAAAGTTCTCCAACCTTATCTTTCAATGCATCTCCACAGTCCAATACTCTCTTTTACTAAAGGATGGAATTTGTCAAAACTTTAATCCTAGACGTGGCCTAAGGCAAGGAGATCCACTATCTCCATATCTTTTCATTCTTGAAAGCGAGATTCTTATGAGACTTATTAACAAAGAAGTTGATCAGAAAAATAGCTCAACAATTAAAGTGGCCAGCACGACTCCCCCCATTTCGAAACTTTATTATGCTAATGATGTGATTATTTTCAGCAAAGCAAAACACTCTGAACTAGTTAGTCTAAAAAAATGTTTGGAAAAGTATTGCTCTTGGTCTGGCTAGCTTATAAGCATAGAAAAACATGGTGTTTTCCCATCAAAAGGAGTCAGTCTTAAGTTTTTACGCCAAGTAAAATGCTACTGGGGTTTTAATTCCCTTCCCCAAAGTACCACTTATCTCGGAGTTCCCCTGTTTTTATCCAAGAATAGGTCCTATGATCTCAAGTTGGTTAAAGAAAGACTAGAGAGCAAGTTGAGAAGCTAGAAAGGTAGGAATCTGTCAGGGGCAGGGAGAGCAACTCTAATTAAATCTATGGCACAATCTATTCCAACATACACTATGGCTGCCTTGCAATTCCCCAAGTATTTATGCAATCAACTGGATTCAATGGTCCATAGGTTCTGGTAGAACCCTAAAACAGAGTCAGGTCATTTTTGGACGCCTATTGCTTGGTCTACTCTATGTAGATCTCAGAAGGAAGGTGGTTTGGGTTTTAGGAACTTTTGAGATTTCAATCAAGCCATTCTTTCCAAATTAGCTTCATGGATTTTGTCAGGTAAGAATTGTTTATGTGTCAATGTTCTAAAGGCAAAATATAAGGTAAGACACAATTGGTTAAATCGCTTCTCCTTGGGTAAGGCTTCTCTGGTCTGGAAAATTTTGTTAGGTGTTAAGCATCTCATCTCCAAGGTAGCTTGCATGTTAGTGGGGGATGGTAATTCCATAAGGATTTGGGAGGATCCTTGGGTACCAAATCTTCAAGGGTTCATTCCTACTCCAAAGAATGGAGTTGACCCGAATGGTATTCTTCTAGTTTCTCAGCTTTTTAAATCTGATTTTTCTGGTTGGGATGTTCATAAATTAAATTGGCGATTTGAAAAACCCACAGTTGAACTAATTTTGAAAATTCCTATTTTTCCAACTAGTAACAAAGATCAATGGGCATGGACTTACACAAGCTCTGGGGAATTGTCAGTTAAGTCAGCTTACTGGAGCTGCAGGTAATCTATGCAACATAATATTGACCCCTTTTGGAATTGTATTTGGAAAGCTAAGCTCCATAAGAGGCATAAGATGATGATTTGGAGGATTGCTGCAGGTTGCTTGCCCACCAAAGATAAGCTAAGCAGGTTAATTGATATTGGTGATGTTTATTGTCCTCTCTGTAGGTTGGAAATTGAATCCTCCCTTCATCTTTTTGCTCTTTGCCTAGTAGCTTAGGTAGTGTGGTTCAATAGTAAATGGGGCTAAGAATGGATGCATTTGGATTCTCTTCGACAGTAGATTTCATTCAATTTTTGTGTTCTCCCCCATTTACCAACCAACTTAGTCAATAGAATGATCTCTTATCAATTGGAGCCATTCTTTGTGATGGAATTTGGAAGCTGAGAAACCAAGTGATTTTTGAAGACCTTCCCTTGAGATGTGATGAACTAATATCTAGAGTTTGGAAGTTATTTATGGAATTTAAAATTTCTAGACCGGTTACTACTTCATCTGTAAATATCGATCATCCATTGCAAACCTGGTCCCCTCCAAGGTGTTTATCTATCAAGATTAATGTTGATGCAGCTATTGGTCCAAATTATTCATCCTTAGCCTTGGCGGCTAGAGACTGGAGAAGGGATTTGGTTTTCGCTTGCTCTCAAAAAGCGAAAACCACCTTCCCTTTCCCAGCTAAGGCTGAAGCTGTTAGATGGGCACTCTCTTTGGCTGCAAAGTTGGAGGCAGAGAATGTTATTATTGAGACAGATTCTAAGATTTGTCATGATGCTATTCATGAGCTAATTTTTCCCCCGCCCTGGAGAAGTGCTTCAATCTTAGCTGACATGTAGTCTCTTCTTGTAACTTATTCTAATGTGTTTATCTCTTGGGTTCCTAGGCTAGCTAATATGGCAGCTCACTCCCTAGCTAAGTGGTCTCTAGCTTGTAATTTTTTTGGTTCTTTTGATTGGGGTAGCTATCCTCCTTGTTTTGTTTCTTTTATTAGGAAGGAAGCTAGCCTTTGATTGTATTTTTTTATCTCTTTTCAATAAAGTCTTCTTTTCCATCAATATATATATATATATGCTCAAAACTTAAGTTTACAACAAATACAAAAATATTAGATGGCTCAATCATTCTCTTTAATACTTTAACAATACTTACAAATATTAATAATAGGAAAATTTTATGTTTACATTATACTTGCAATGTAAACTTACATTGTAGACACACAAAAGGTGACAAATATTATATACATTTGCAAATTGAGTGTTATCAAAAAATTCATGATAAATTTAGAAGAGAGCATTGAAATGCAGTTAATGGATACTCAGATAGTAGAAGGGAACTACAGAACATGATATTTTATTTACATGACAACATGAGACCAATTCAGTTGTAGGATATGTGGATGCAGATTATGCAAGTAACACTGATGATAGGAGGTCTAATAGAAGTTACATGTTCACATAATTAGGAGTATCTACGTTACAATCCCTAGTAACCATGTCTACTACAAAAATTGAATATATGGCAGTAGCTAAAGCTGCCAAAGAAGCATTATGGTTAAAGGAGCCAGTAAGAAAGCTTGGTTTGAAGCAAGGAGAAGTTTAGATATATTGTGACAATCATAGTGCCATTTAATTGGTAAAATACTAGGTTTATCATGGCAAGACAAAGCATATTGACGTGAGATTCCACAAGATAAGAGAGCCGATTGTTATAGGACTCTTGAGTAGATTTACACATTAGAGAATGTTGCTAATATGTTAACGAAGCCTGTTATTGTGCCCAAATTCAAGCATTGCTTGGACTTGGTCAAAGTTTATTTCTCCTTATAAATGATATTCCCTATGTAATTTATTGAAGTTGGAGGCAAAGTACGGACATCTCTTCTAAGGAACTGGATATTTGCCAAGGTGTAGATTGTGGGAGTTAGCTCATATTAATTTCTAGGCCACTGGCCAAAGGGCCTTATGTGTAGCAAAGTGAAGTGGAGCGAAGCAGAGTGGAATGCGAGGAATGGAGCAAAGCAAAGTTCATAAGGCTGCGAGCGTTTAATTTGAGTTGGTTTGCCAGGTCAAATTTGAATAATACAAGGGTTATTTTGGAATATTTGTACTGAGTAGGGTTATCTTATATATTAGCAATATGGTAATCTTTGTTTTTCACACAGTAAATTGATAGTTTCTCACTCTTGTGAATGAAGGCATACTACTTAACCACATCAATTCTATGTATTGATTCTCTCTTCTTTAACCCTGCATGGAAAAAAATACACTCTTGGTTTCCTATACTTTGGGCCAATTCCTATTTTGGTCTTTACCTTTTTGAAGCACGTGTTAAGTCTCTAAAAATCGAAAACCATTACTATTTTAGTATATGTCGTCATCTCAGTAACAGGGAAAAGCAAACATGACAAATGGAGTGCATTGTTAGCATGTTAGATGCTATCATTACTAATAAAATAATAATAATAATAATAATAATAAATACCACATCAGCATCTAATTTTAAAAAATTAGTTTATCAATTTTAGCAAAATTAAAAAAAACAAAAATAAAATAAAAACACATAAATTCATATCATGTTCATCTTGAACATGAACACGCAAGAACACAAACCCAAATCACAAGAACATAAACAGAAGAACACAAAATGCAAACGAAAAAAATGAAAATCTAAAATTAAATACTAGTAGGGAGAACGAAGAACATAGTACTCAAAGATAGGGGCGGCCCAACACAGTTTGGGACCTATGGTGAAAAATTCATGTGAAGCATTTTATATGTAAATATTAATTAAATAAAGCTATTAAATACTAATCAAAATAAAGGATAATCAAATTTCCTATCAAAATATAAAATAAAATCAAGGATAATTTGATACATTAAATATACAATTTGATGAATAATACCGACTTGACTAATGTTAATTTCATATAAAAAATTGAATATCATAGTTGAACCTAAATTTTAATAAAAAGAAAATAAAAATATTTTTTGTTAAAACATATACTTTATTTTGAATATATGAGAATGCATGGTTAAGTAAAGTTATAATCTAATTTTTAATTTTATTACTTACTTTAAGAGAGAGAGAGAGAGATAGATAATATTTGGAGTGTGTCTGTGTAGGATATCGGTTTACAAAAATTAAAATCTCAAAGTATTAGGGGGGATTAATTTATAATTGATGATTTAACACATATGCAACATTTTTTGAAACATTTTAGGGTTTCAGTTGGGTTAAGTTTCTTTTGGGATCGTATTTTGGAAGTTTTGATAGAAATGAAAAGGAAAATGTACTAAAAGTACTACAAAATGTTCACAATATGATATGACAATGACTATGACTATGATCGATAAAATTCGACAACCTAATTAATGAATGCTTGAATTTCTTTTTTGTGATTAATGAAATGTCAATTTGTAATTTTATAGTAAAATTTGTGTTATCCTTAGCATCACTAAAAAAAATAAAAAATAAAAAAGTGCACAACCATTATAAATATATATTGGTTTTCTTATAACAGGGGATGTGGTCTTTTTTCTTAGGGTATTTTTTTTTTTTTTTTTTTTTTTTTGGTGGTGAGGGTCTTAGCCTAGGCCTAAGTTGCCTAAGCCTTGGGCCGGCCCTACTCAAAGAATTTCTATTCCAAAATTTGTATACATTCTTCCATGAAAATCAAACACAAAGATCTTCAAAGATTCTTTCACTCAAATGAAAACTGAATCTTTCACAAACTACATCCATATATGTGTGACTCAAAGTTAGATGAAAACCAATTCTTTCACGAAGATTTCAACAATTACTAAGCCAATTTTTCACTTTCTCAGTACAAACATAAAGACCTTCAAACCTTCAAAGATTCAAAACACAAATATCAATAGAGCAAACCAACAAAGCTGTTAACGTGTATTGGTGTTGTGGGCTTTAGGCCCAGCTAGATTACTTGTATAGCACACATTCTTATACTACACTTTTACTTGTACTGTACACATATTTACTTGTACCGCACACATATGCCTCCTATATAAAGGCAGTCATGTATATTCTTTAATTATGAAATACAATACTACAGATTTCAATATTTCTAACATGGTATTAGAGCCACTGCTCTGACCTTTTCTTCGAAGTCTTGTCTTTATTGGTGTTACACCATTCTCAACATTGCCTCCGCCGTCACAACAGTCGCCACAGCCTCTTGCTGTTGAACCTCCAACATCTTCCAACCGTTGTCTTTGGGTTCCAGACCTGCAGCAACTGTCGTTGAGGAGTCCTACACCGCACTGACCACTGCACATGTCATCACCACCGTCAATACTGCTCCGATTACATTTCTGCAGGTATCACTGAGATTGTCTTACGCCGATCTACACGTCGATGGAAACCTCGCAGTCATCGGAAACCGCACGCGCCCTCATGCGCCGCTTGAAGCTTCTACGTCAAATCCCACACGCCCCACGCACCGTCCTCAGCTTCAGGCTGACGTCAACATGACGTCATTAGTGCCACGTCAACCCTAGCTTACGTCAGCATCCAATCATTTGCTAACGTCAGCACCACGTCATCTTGCTGACGTCATCCGCTAACCGTTGACCGCGTTGAGTTCGATCATTGACCTTTGACCGTTGAATTTGACCGGGGTGTTGACTTTGATTGTTGACTTTTCTCCAGGGTTGACTTTTGCAGTCCAGGTTCTCCTTACCTAGTTTTTCGCGTAGATTTCATTTTTGCAGTCTGTTTTTGCATATTGTGTCTCTAAATGGATAAAAATTATATTTTTCTTCCTCGCCCCATCAATACTATATTGGAGGGGAATAAGAATTACTTATCTTGGTCTCAAACTATGCATAGTTTTCTTAAGGGTCGCATGCTCTAGCATTATTGTACTGGTGCAATCACTATTCCTGTCAAGGGAGCAAGTAAAGAAGATGCTGCCTTCCTTGGTCGCATGATTGAATGGAATAGTCACAACCACATGATCCTCACATGGATTTGGAACACTTCCATTCCCTCCATCTCCAATTTGTCAGGCAGCTTTGATGATGCTAAATCAGCATGGGATATGTTGGCCAAAAGGTACTCCACTACTCACAGATCCATGAAATATCAGTTAGTGGTTGAATTGCATCAACTCAGGCAAGAACCAAGGCAATCCATCAATGACTACTATGATCAACTTCGCTTCATTTGGGGCCAAATTGACCTTTCTGATCCAACTTAGGCATGCTCAAAGGATGCTCAGCAATATTCTACCATTAGAGATGAATTTCGCCTCTATAAATTCCTGATGTCACTTCACAAGGACTTTGAGCCCATTCGAGGTCAACTTCTTAATCGCAGTCCTCCTCCTTTTCTTGATACTGCTGTGAACAAATTGGTTAGAGAAGAAGCTCGTCTTGCAACCCTTCAAGCCCAGAATAAGCTCAATGTTTTGGCTATTACTCCCTCTGCTCCACCCATAGAGCAACCTCAGCAATCAGGTGATTTCTCTAGCCCTAGCAATCATCGCAAGCAGACCAACAAAAAGTTCTACAACTATTGCAAGCGTCCTGGCCACACCATTGAGACTTGTTACCGTCGCAACAAATCTGCTGCTACTGTTGCTAATACTGAGCCTACTCCACCGATGCCTTCCATTTCAGCTGAGTCCCAGTCTTCTGGATCCACTATCAACCTCTTCCCCACTGAACTACAAGAGATCATAGCTCAGGCTGTTCGTATGGCTGGTAATGCATCTCTTTCCACTGCTCTCTCAATTCTACCAAGTAAGTCTCAAACTTGGCTTTTTTATTCTGCTTGTTGCAATCACATGACACCTCACTCGTCTTTATTCTCCAAACTTGACCCTGCACCACATCCTCTAAATATTCATATAACTGATGGTTCCACCATGCATGGGAATAGTCTAGGTTTTGTTTCGACCTCCAATCTCTCTGTTCCTAGAGTCTTCCATGTACCTAACCTATCCTATAATTTGTGCTCTATGGGACAATTAGCTGAACTAGGTTATCGCCTTATTTTTTACTATTCTAGGTGTATTGTGTAGGATCCAAGGACAGGGCAAGAGCTTGGGACCGGTCCTAGAGTTGGGCGTATGCTTCTCGTGGACAATCTTCATCTTTCACCTGTTGCTCCTGTTTCTGTTGCTGCTGTAGTTTCTTCCTTACCTTCTCTCGCACTTTGGCATTCTCGTCTTGGTCATGCACCATCTTCTCAGGTATAACAATTAGCTTCTAAGGGTCTGTTGGGTTCTATGTCCAAAGACAATTTTGATTGTACTTCATGTTAGTTAGGAAAACAGTCAGTTTTACCTTTCAATAACAGTGAATCCATTTCTTTAATTCATTCTGATGTTTGAGGACCTTCTCCTGTTGCTAGTATTAGTGGATCTCGATATTTTGTTGCTTTTATTGATGATTATTCTCGTTATTGTTGGATCTGTCCTATGAAATCTCGTTCTGAAATTTTACCAATATACAAAAACTTTGCAAAAATGGTTGAAACACAATTCTCCAAACGTATCAAAACTTTTCAATCTGATAATGCTCTTGAATATACTCAATAAGTGTTTCAAGCTCTGTTACATTCCTATGGCACTGTACATCATCTAACTTGTCCAGGTACCTCTTAGCAAAATGGTCGAGCCGAAAGAAAACTTCGTCACATTCTTGACACAATTCATGCTCTTCTTCTTTCTACCAAAGTTCCTACCCCATTTTGGGGTGAAGTTGCTTTTCATACTGTTCATGCTATTAATCGCATTCCAAGCGCTGTCATCCATAATCAAACTCCGTATGAGCGTCTCTTTAGGTCACCCCCTGACTATCATCACCTTCGCTCCTTTGGATCTACTTGTTTCATTCTTCTTCTGCCTCATGAGCACAACAAACTTGAGCCTCAGTCTAGATTTTGTTGTTTCCTTGGTTATGGTGAAACTCAAAAAGGGTATTGGTGTTATGATCCTGTCTCTCATCTTCTTCATGTTTCTCGTAATGTTGTCTTTTAGGAACACCGATTGTTTGTTAAACTCTCTCACTTTCGTTCTTCACTGACTACCTCCTCTGTTTTAGAAATTTTTCCAGATGAGTCTCTTGTTCCTTCTACAAATACTCTTGATCTTCCTTTGGACTTCTCTATCCAACCTCCAGATATTTTTTATTCTTCTCCTAGACAGGTCGAAGATGAACAGGTTGATGACGAGCTACCCCACCTTGAGCTTGGGTCCCCTGCTCTTGCTCCGCCTAAAGATCCTCTACAAGACATTCCACCTCGCCACTCAACCCGGGTAAGATCCATTCTTACACATTTACTTGACTATCATTGTTACACTGCCCTTGCTACACTTCACGAGCCTCACACCTATCGTGAGGCCTCCACTGACCCTTTATGATAGATTGCAATTAAAGAGGAACTTGATGCATTAACCGAAAACCATATTTAGGATCTGGTCACTCTCCCTCCTAGACAGTTTGTGGTTGGTTGTAAGTGGATCTATAAAATCAAGACTCACTCTGATGGGTCCATTGAGCGCTACAAGGCTCGTCTTGTTGCAAAAGGTTTTACACAGGAGTATGGGATTGATTATGAAGAGACTTCTGCTCCAATTGCTCATATATCTATTGTGCCCTCTTAGCTGTTGCTGCTGCTAGTAAATGGGATCTTTTTTAGATGGATGTTAAAAATGACTTCCTTAATGGGGATATGAGTGAAAAAGTCTATATGCAACCTCCTCTTGGTCTCTCTGTTGAATCAAACATGGTTTGTCGCCTTCGACGTGCACTTTATGGCCTTAAACAAACTCCACGAGCTTGGTTTGCCAAGTTCAGCTCCACCATTTTTTGCTTGGGTTACACTATCAGTCCTTATCATTCTACCTTATTTCTTCGTCACACTGATAAAGGCACCAATTTGCTTCTCTTATATGTGGATGATATGATTATAACTGATGATGACCTCAGTGGCATTCAAGAACTCAAGGATTTTCTTAGTCAGCAATTTGAGATGAAAGATCTTGGACATCTCAGCTATTTCTTGGGTCTTGAAATTACTCATTCCACAGATGGTCTTTATATTACTCAAGCCAAGTATGCTTCTGACCTTTTATCTCGAGCTGGACTCACTGACAGCAAGACTGTTGACACTCCAGTTGAACTTAATGCACATCTGACACCCTCAGGGGGGAAACCATTGTCTAATCCCTCTCTTTACAGACGATTGGTTGGCAGCCTAGTTTATCTCACAGTTACTCATCCAGACATTTCTTATGCTGTTCATCAGGTGAGCCAGTATCTGTCTGCTCCACGATCAACTCACTATGCTGTTGTTCTGCGCATTCTTCAATACTTGAAGAGCACTCTCTTCCATGGCCTTTTCTACTCAACTCAGTCTCCTCTTATACTCAGTGCATTCTCTGATGTTGATTGGGCAGGAGATCCCACTGATCGTAGGTCCACTACGGGTTATTGCTTTCTTCTTGCTTCTTCTTTGATTTCTTGGTAAAGTAAGAAACAAACCTTTATGGCCCGCTCCAGTACTGAAGCAGAATATCGTGTCCTTGCTGATACCACATCTAAGCTCCTTTGGCTATGATGGCTTCTTAAGGATTTAGGTGTGTCCACATCCTCTGCTACTCCTCTTTATTGTGACAACCAGAGTACTATTCATATTGCTCACAATGATGTCTTCCATGAACGGACTAAACACATCGAGATTGATTGTCATTTTATCCGTTATCATCTTGTCTATGGTGTTCTCAAGTTTTTCTCAGTCTCCTCCAAAGATCAACTTGCAAATATCTTCACCAAGTCACATCCTAAGGGATACCTTCGTGATTTGGTTGACAACCTCAAGCTGGTCTCACATCCACCTTGAGTTTGAAGGGGGCTGTTAACGTGTATTGGTGTTGTGGTCTTTAGGCCCAGTTAAATTATTTGTATAGCACATATTCTTGTACTACACTTTTATTTGTACTATACACATATTTACTTGTACCGCACACATGTCTCCTATATAAAGGCAGTCATGTACATTCTTTAATTATGAAATACAATACTATAGATTTCAGTATTTCTAACAAAAGCAAATCCAAATGAATTCTTTTTTTGTGCAATTTTTAGATTTTTTACCAAATGTAAAAAAAGATTAATGGAAAAATTCAAAAGCTAGGGGTGAAATGGCCCCCCTAAGCTCTGTCTCTGTCCATAAAGACACGCTTTTTTTGGGGGGGTGGGGGTGGGGGTGGGGGAAGAGACTTACGACTTGAACGAATGGCAATTGCATGCAAGATATTCATGCCGTCCCTTCTAGCAAAGGAGCATTCTGAAGCAGCACTCAGGATTTGAGAAGCAATCTCGTATAATTCTCTATCCACAGCAAGGAACAGTGCGGATTCCCCAGCACTATTTGTAAACGTACCCAGTTCTGGGTCTCCATTAATTAGTTCTTCCACAACCTCAGATTTACCATATCGCACTGCGACGTGCAGGGCAGTATCCTTCACCAGATTCACCATGCTCAGAATCTTTTGGCCACCAGCTTCAACATCCAAACTTTTGGTATGTTCAACTAGGAACTTTACCATTGAATGACAATCTACCCTCGCAGCAACATGTAGCGGAGTATTGCCTTTGGAGTTTGTTTGATACAGAAGGCTTGGACATAATTCAACAATCTTTTGTGCAACCTGGAGATGATTGCATTGCACTGCAACATGAAGAGCCGTGCTCTTCTCGGTTGTCACATCGCCAAGGGTTTCGGAATTTGCCAATCTCTCAAAGAAACTTAAATCACCAGAGCTAGCAGCACGATAGAGTTGAGGATTCATTGTGTTTTGTTTTCCCTTTCTTCTATATATAGTAGGTTAACGTTCCGTCTGCTAATGGAAAATAAATAAATTACTAATAGTAAAAACAAAATTATTACTAAATGAGACAGAGAGAGAGAAGGGGGGGGGGGGGGGGGGGGGGGGGGGCCCTTAGTTCTACTTCATCTCAAATCAAAATCTCAAATTTGAATTAGATTTTTTTTTTTTTGGGTAAGTCTACACCTATGTTGAGACACGTTTAATTAAAGATATAATGAAAACACCTATGTTGAGACACGTTTAATTGAAGATATAATGAAAACTCAGCTTTGCTGCTGCTTCTTTTTGGGACAAAATCCTATTATATGCTGCACTTAGTTTAATCAGAACATAAAATAATTAAATTCTTCTAAAAAATAACATAAAATAAATTATTATTTTATTATTAACATCTCTTAATTTATACTAGCCTTTTCACACGAGTCAAATGCATGTTCAGATGCCTTATATTTAGCAGAAAAGTACGTATAAGAAGTTATAAATACTTCTTCATAATATCTTATTTTTTCAAATAGAAACTATGAAGTAAATGTAGCTTTTATAATTAAAAAGTACATGTTCAGATGCTTTATTTTTAGCAGAAAAGTACAAGAAGTTATAAAAACTTCTTCATAATATCCTTTTTTTTATAAATTATAAATAGTATGAACTATGAGGTACATGTAACTTTTATAATTAGAAAAGTCCATGTTCAGAGGCCTTATTTTTTGAAGAAAAGTATAAGAAGTTATAAATACTTCTTCACAATTAATATCCTTTTTTCCAAATAGTATGAAGTACGTATATGTAGCTTTTATAATCATAAAAATACATGCAGTTATAAGCCATTATCTAGTGTAAAAAGTGAGGAATACTAGGAATTTGTCTTATATTTTAAACGTAACCTAAATTTTAGATTATTTAAATTTATTATTTTTCTTATTTTACTATATTATTTGAAATTTTTAAATTTATTTATTTTGATTAATGTGTAAGGGTTTTTTTTTTTTTTTTTGAGCTAATGTGTAAGGGAATTTTGGATCATATAAAAACTAGTCACCAAAATATAGATATAGAATACTATCATAATATCATTAATGGATGAATTTTTCTTTACAAAATGTTTAATAATATTTTATTTTGATATAATTTTTAGAAACAAAATATAATTTGAAGAAAACAAATATAATATATATATATATATATATATATATATATATATATATATATATATATATTATCTTATTGAACACTCTCTACCCACCTTCTCCCATTGACCTCATGACTCCTACCCCCTTCCCTCTTCTTTTTTGTCATAACCCCAGCCCCTACTCTCGTTTCTTTCAGTAATCCAACCTCCCCATTCTTTCTTTCATCACCACTGCCCTTCCCTCTTATGCTTTATCATTGCCCATCATCCCTATTATAAATACGCCCCAGGTCCAGAAGATTTAATGATTTCTTTACATAAACACTCTCTTCTCGTCCTGCTCTCTTTTTATTTTTTGAACTCAGATCCGCCCCATCATTATTAGATTTGAGTTTTTTAATGATTGGTTTTTGCAAAAATGTGTTAATTAAAACTGGAAACCGCAGGGCTCTTTGGTCGCTAATTATGTGAAATATGGGCAGTTTTGGCATACTAAGGGTCTATTTAGATCTACTTATTTTGTTGAAATTGAAAATTTTTTACCAAAAATACTATAAATAGAGGTAAAAACTAGTTGAAATAATGCAGTAAAATCCATAAATAGTATCAAAAAGTACAGTGAGACCCATAATAATAACAAAAATAAGCTGAATAATAAAATAAGTTGGCAAAATTAATCATGTCAAACGGATACTAAGAGTCTGTTTGGATACCGCTTATTTTGCTGAAACTGAAAACTTATTACTGAAATTACTGTAAATAAAGGTAAAAGTTAGTTAAAATAATATAGTGAGGTCCATAAATAGTACAAAAAAGTGCAATCAGACCTATAAATAATAGCAAAAATAAGTTGAATAGTAAAATAATTTTAATTTTTAATATCTTCCCAAACGCACACTAAGCGTCTGTTTGAATACCGCTTATTGCTGAAAATTGAAAATTAAAAATACTATAGCAAAATAATTTTTAAATGTGTGAATAGTGCCATGAGACCCAGTTTTAATGAAAAATTTGCTAAAATCCGTACTTGCAAATCCCGTGAACAGTGCACAGAACCCACACAAAAAAAGCCAAATGCCTAAACGCAGCTTTTCAGTGCTATTCAAACCCATCCTAAGTGTGTGTTTGGGTTAGGATGAAAAATGAAAATTATTTCACTATTCTACTTATTTTTGCTACTATTTATGGGCCTCACATTTCATTTTTTGCACTATTCATGGGCCTCATTATATAATTTCAACTAATTATTACCTTTATCTACAGTATTTTCAGTAACAATTTTTCAGTTTCAGCAAAATAAGCAATATCCAAACACATCCTAAGTATAAAGATAAAATCAAAAATTATCTTTAAATCTACTCGCTGACACCCAAGGATTTTGAGAGAAGAAAATTTTGAACTTTTTACTCCTTGAAAAACTTTTTTACCCTTTGTTTTTGGTCTAGACGTTTATTGGGTACATAATCTAATTAACTAACTTTTAAAAAAAAATAAAAATAAGTTTTGTGGGGGCCAGTTAATCAGGAAATGCTACCAAGGCCACGCCAGCTGAGCCTAAAGCCCAATCCGAGGACGTTGGACCATCCGAGGAAGCCCAACTAGAACTATGAAACGAGCAAGGCTAAGAGAGGAATAAAGACAACAAGAGATGAGTCCAGTAGGTGTCCGAAGATAAAAGTGTTCTCGGCAGCTTGTAGCCGAGGTGAATTTGAGTGTCATACCATCACCGACTTACTTCAGAGTTGCACCACAACAAAGGAAAGGATATTGGACCAGGGGAAAGATGGGGGAGGCAAACAAATATCTGTAAGGCTGCTGCCTCCACATTAAATGCCTTCCAACCAACTCTCTGGCCGCATTAATGTAGAGGTGATGCCTGAACAGTGATAAAACAGCCTTACAGCTGCTGGTTGAGATTTCCAGGAGGTGCTGGATGGGACAAAAAGGGATCCCCCGAATCCAACTTACACGTGTGTGGCAAAGATGGCACCAAGATGGCAGTATATAATATGAAAGAATGCATTGAGAAAGGGATCGAAACTTCTAAACCAAGAGTATTAGAAGAAAACCTTGAGAAACTAAGAGCAAAATTTGTTTTCAAAGAGGAACTAATCATTATATTAATGCGAATACATCTATAAATGTGGAGTTTGATCGTTTTTCTTTAGAGGTTAATCTAGCTCTTTGACAACCACGCTCTACAAATTTATTGTTTGGGACTTTAACGTCAGAACCCGGTTACGGATTTGGGATCGTTACAAATCCAGTCCTTACAAGTTTATTTTTTGTTTTTTTGTTACACATTTAACATAAAAATTATATATAAATAAATAAAACTATTTCTTTTAATAAACACTATACAAATAAGTCTCTTTCTTTGTGGAAACATTATACAAATAAGTTATTGCAAGCTACGGGATTTCCAAATAGACTCTCAATCTTCTACTTTTCTCATAAAATTTACTTCATTTTGCTTTTAGAGAAAAAATTAGAAAGTATTCATAGTTTAAGATGTGTGTAATTTAATTTACAGGAAAGTGGATACTTTTTTTATTTCCTATAATAGTTTTTAAGATTTAAAGGAAATATAGCTTTTTAGATTTATCTGTAAGTAAAAATAAATAAATATTAAATTTAGTATACAATACATTACTAAAACTAATCAATCTACTAAATCCTCAAGTCTAAAACCACTTAAACTTTCAACAAACCTACCATTGTTAGAGGTCAGTGGGTTGACTGTGGTTTGGAATTTTTCCAAGCTACCAATGATAAATTAAGTAAAAGTATTTCCCTCAACACACTCACCCAGGCAGCCGGCACAGTCCTACCTGCTTAAGCAATTATTTATTAAAAATGGAAAAAAGCAAGCCCGCTTAGAAAACAAAAATCCCTTACCTCGCCGTAGTATCCAACGTGACCTCAATAGTTTGCTTCCAACCTCCACTCGTTCAGTCAGTGGTCTCTCTCTCTCTCTCTCTCTCTCTCTCTCTCTCTCTGTATTTGTTTTAGTCCATTTGTTCACCAGCTCCCATCTCTCTCTCTCTCTCTCTCTCTCTCTCTCTGTGTATTTGTTTTAGTCCATTTGTTCACCAGCTCCCATCAGGTCAGGGACGGAGCTATTGTTGGACTTGAGGGGGGAGTGGCCCCCAGATTTTTGAATAAATTTTTTAGTATATATAAAATATATTATTTTTAATAATTTGTTTCAATAAAATTGCACTTTACCCCTCAATAATGTTATTGATATTTTTCAAAGCTATAAAAAAAATATTAGGCCAAACAACAACCCAAAACAAATCCAAGAAAAAACAAATAAATAAATAAACTCAAAGCCAAGCCAACTTACGACAAGACACAAATAAAAGGGAAAAAGAAAGAGATTTCTAAGTCACTACCAAAAAAAAATAAATAAATAGAAAACCTAACTTACGGCAAAAGACCTCAAAACTGAGGAGTTGGGTAGCGGCACTGCAGCAGAACAGCAGTGTAACAGAAACAAATGCAGGGCGGTGCACCACGCCCAATGACACCAGACACCACCCACCACCAATCCCCTGCAGCAATCAGCACCGCCCAAAGGCCTCAAACCTTGTAACATTTTATCCCTCTCTCATATTTTAATCATAATTGAAAGAGAGGCAGCGCTGAGAGACTCACCACATCCAAAAATAGAAGAAGAGACTAGAAAAAAAGAGTCAGAGAGAGAGAGAGGTAGACTCTTACTTATCTTTGATCTTTCACTTTCAATCATTAATAAGGCCTAATATTATATTCTTTTATAATAAATGGTGGTCAGGCGGTGTTTTGTCTTTTTTTTTTTTTTTTTTTTTTTGAGGAGGGTGGTATCTTGTCTCTAGTCCAGTGAGTAAGAGCATCCACAGCAGTGGAGCTAAAAATTTAGCTTTTTAGTTCCACCAAAAGTTACTTTATCTATTTTACCTATATACATGCTGCAGCAGTGGATCTATTTTAGCTTTTAACACAATAAAATAATATAAACATCACAATAAAATAATATATCCATTACAATAAAATAATATATCCACTACAATAAAATAATATATCCTATACAATAAACAACAATCACAACCACCTTCAACCGCCAACGCCGCCACCGCCGCCACCGACGACTCTTTTACCACCGCCGCCACCACCGCCGCCGCCGCCACCACCACCGATGACTCTTTTACCGCCATCGCCACCACCGACTCTTCCGCCGCCGCCACCACATGATAGCAAATAATCGTCTAGTATTAAATGTTAGGTCTCTACATAACTCTGTGTCCCTACGTGACTCCATGAAATTAGAAAATATATATATAAACTTCCCTGCACATAGAAAATTCTCAAACTAACATTTATATCAACACAACAAATTACAGAGACATTTATAGACATTTACAGAGACAAATTACACAACAAACTTACATTTATATTACAGAGACATTTATATTACAGTTATAGACATTTATATTACATTTATAGACAAATTACAGAGATATTTATAGACATTTATATTACAAATTACAGAGACAAATTACACAACAAACTTACATTTACAGAGACATTTATATCAACACAACAAATGTAAACTTCCCTGCACACAGAAAATTCCCAAACGTAACTTTGTGGTTTTGTGCAACACAACAAATTACAGTGACAACAAAACATGTAAACTTCCCTGCACAAATTACAGAGACCACAGAAACCACACAACAAATTCCTGCAAACAGAAAATTCCAAATACATTCCTCCATTCAGATGTTATACCCAACAAAAACAGCAAAAAAATAACACCATTTGCCCAAAACAACATAGCAACAACACCGTTTTTCACCACAAAATAACACTAAACCCAAAAAAATTAAGCCAAAACAACAAACACCTAGATGAAAAAATTCACTACAAAAGAAGAGAGAGCACTGACATGAAGTGGATCGGCTGGGACAGCGTGGGCTGGGACGGCGTGGGCTGGGATGCTGTGGGACGGCGACGGCGACGGCTGGGACGGCGACGGCTGGGATGGGACGGCGACGGTGTGGGCTGGGAGATAAGAGAGATGAGAGCTTGACAGACGGCGTGGGCTGGGACGACTGGGACGGCGACGACGTGGGCTGGGCTGGGACAGCAACGGCGTGGAGTGGGCTGGGAGATGAGAGAGATGAGAGCTTGAGAGATGAGAGAGATGAGAGCTTGAGAGAACTAATGAGAGCTTGAGAGTGCACGGTGATGAGATAGAATAAAAGAATGAAAAAAAATAAAGTGAGTTGTATTATTTTATTCGGAGTTGGGATAAAAAAGAATTTTTTTTTTTTAGATGTGTGCTACATTGCACATCTATAGATAGATGTGCATTGTAGCAAATCAGCTAAAATTTATAGGTTTGCCTCCACTGCTGCAAGTCTTTTTTGGTATATTGGTGGAGCTAAAATAGCATTATAGCTTTTTAGCTCCACTGCTGCAAATGCTCTAACAACTATAAATTGTGTAAAACAACAAGATACCCATGTGATATTTTGACATTTGTGCATTTGTAGTTTATGGTGGTTAGGCGGTGTCTTGTCTCTAGTCTAGTGAGTAACAACTGTAAATTATGTAAAACAACAAGATACCCATGTGATATTTTGACATTTGTGCATAAATTTGTAGTTTTGTTTGGTAGTGTTTTTAACTATTAGTGTTTTTTAAAAAATTAAAAATATTTTTTCAGATAAATAGTTAAATAGATTATTTACAACTTTAAAATTTGTTAATTATTTGTTGACTTCTAATGTTGAGGAAAATATATCTCATTTTCGTAAATAATTGCATTTTCATAAAAATCTCTCTCTCTCTCTCTCTCTCTCTCTCTCTCTCTCTCTCTCTCTCTCTCTCTCTCTCTGTATTTGTTTTAGTCCTTTAGATGTTAGGTGTGCTTATGTCTGACATCTAATCTATATGCGAAACCAAAACAAAAATAATTGGACAAAACTTAGATATTAGGTTCTCCTCTTAAAATTTAGTTATGTGACTACTTAATTAAAAAATACAATCCTTTCTTATAAGAAAAAAATTCACATAGTAGAATTTTAAAATGAGAACCTAAAAAACAGCACCTAAGTCCTGTACTTAAATCTTACTCAAAAGAATTAGACTATACTATATTTGACTCTTTTATAAATTTTTTTTTTTTAAGTACAACTAGTGCTCTAACGTTTAGAAATTATTTTATATGTTTAAACAATGTCATTTGTTATTGTAAACATGGTTTTAAAAATCGGTACAGTAAAAGAACTAAAAAAAAGACTAGTTACCGATTTTTTGGTCGAACCAAAATCCAACCGATGGTCGAACCAGTGATGTCATAAATAATTTAATTAATAATTATAAAAATAAATAAATAAATAATTTTATAATTGGTCATTTTAACTAAAAAATTAAATAATAACCCACAAGCCCACTATAAAATATTTTAATTATTTTTTAACCTTTCAAATAACAAAAAGTAAGTGCACCATG
The DNA here is from genome assembly GCA_028535165.1 of Quercus tomentella. NCBI lineage: Eukaryota > Viridiplantae > Streptophyta > Magnoliopsida > Fagales > Fagaceae > Quercus > Quercus tomentella. The sequence goes on along the minus strand of JAPQVY010000089.1, from coordinate 20,290,461 downwards.
GGTAGCAATATCATTGCCCACTTGATTTTTTTTTCCCTCCACACATTCTACACGTTAATATCCCAACTACCACACATTTTGAAATCCATACATCCACACAATTGGTTCAACAATAGTTCTGTACATATTTCTCTTCTCACTTTTTGCTTTTCATATCTCTCTCTCTCTCTCTCTCTCATATGTGCATGTTCAAGAGGCAAGAGCAACAAAAAAAAGCCTCAATTGACGCAGATATATCATTACAAATCTACTTATCTTTGGGCTTCTTTGGTTCTTCCTCAACACAAATATAGTAAATTTGATTTTATTTTTTTTCTTTTGAGCAAAAGGTACGTAAAGTAAATCTGATATTTTTGGGTCACTATAGATGTCTTAGGCTTCACCACTTCATACTTGAGAGAGCATTTTCAAAATCAAAATCTCTCTTCTTAAATCTGAAACCAAGGTTTTTAAACTCGGACCAGACCATATGGTCCGACCGGGAAACCCTCGAACCGTCCACTTCTACGGTCCGTTTAAGGTGAAGAACCGTTCCATGCGAAAAAAGCATGGACTTGTACGAACCGCAATCCGACCGTACAGTTTTGTGAATCGTGACCGGTTCAAACGGTTGCCTTCTTTCAAGCCTTAAAATGGCGTCATTCCATCTCTTTTTTCTTCTTCTTTTTTCTCCTATACGGCATCGTTTGGAGCATACGCATTGAACAAAATTTAACCCTGAAATGATGAAACCCTTGCCTCACTCTCTCAATCACTCTCTGAGCTTTCTGCCTCTCTCTCACTCTCTCAATTACATCTCTCGTCTCTAACTCTCTCCCTCGTCGCCGTCACAGCTTAGCCCAGATCGTAGCTCACTCTCTCAATCACTCTCTGCCTCTCTCTCACTCTCATCTCTGCCTCTCTCCCTCGTCGCCGTCATGACTCACTCTCTACCTCGTTGCCATTGCAGCTTACTCTCTACCTCGTCGCCGTCACTCTTACTCCATCGCATCCTTGCCCAAATTGCAAGGTACTTTATCCATTTTAATTCTTCTTTCTTTATGTCAATTTATATTTTTTGTCCAATTTTTGAAGGAAATCAAGTTTATTTTTCTAACAAAAACAATAATCAAGAGAGAGAGAGAGAGAGAGAAAAAAATCCAATCCATGTTTCTTGTGCATTATAGTTTGTTAATATGCTGCTGCAAGGATTTATGGTTGTGATAGATTATATAGTTGCTTATTCAGTGTATCTCAGTGATTTGGATATACTTTTCAATCAATTATCAACCTTTGGAGCTGGTTGATTGGAAATTACACTAGACATATTTAGGCCCTCTCTAAAATTGATGAAGTCAAATGTCATATTTATTATCGTTTTTTAGAAATAATTTTTTATGTATTTTTGTAAGAAACAATGTGTAGTTGTGTACTGTAACTTGGAGGCTTGTTTATGCATTTTTACTTTGTATTTTTATGGATTGATTGAGTAATTCATATTTATGTTTGCTAAGGATTTGACATTTCTTATTTGTCTTGAAACTTATGATATAAAAAATATTTGAAAGATAGATCTCTAAATGAATTAGACTATTTTAGTTAATTTTTCTATTTTTTTTACTAATTTAATGTTTTTTACATATATTTAAAATAATTATTAAATTAATTATGACGTCATCACAGTTCAACCCCGATTCAACCTCGGTTCGACCTCAAAAACTTTGAACCTCTCTCTTTTATGGTTTAATGAACGGTCTGAGTCTGAAAACCTTGTCTGAAACAAGATCTCTCTTTTTAATTTTTAAATTTTTTGGGGTTAAAAAACACAACAGCTGAAGTATTTATGAAGAAATGCTAAAACCGATTTAGCCGCACCAGTTTCCGGTTGAACAGACAATTTTTCCAGTTTTCTTTCATTTCCATTTTTAACTAATAACCGGACCGGATTAAGGTCCAGTTCTCGGTTGAACCGGCCAGTCCAGTCTGGTTTTTAAAACCATGATTCTAATACTTGAATCCAAAAAAAAGTAAAGAACTCGTTTGGTAACATTGTTCTAGTAACGTTGTTTGTATTTTTTGAAAATACGGATAGGTTAAAAAATGTGTGAAAATACGTGTAATGTTATTTAAAAATTGAAAATTGTTGCTCAAAATCACATACCAAACGGACCCAAATGGCCCGTTTGGTAATATTGTTCCAGTAATGTTGTTTGTATTTTTTGAAAATACATGTGAGTGAAAAAGTATATGAAAATACTGTTGGAAAAATAACATGGAGTGAATAAGAAATTGATGTTTTCTATGTTCACTTGAAGATGTTATTAAAAGTGGTAAAAATCATGAGTCCTACATTGGAAAGGAAAGAGATAATATATTAGTTTATATGCTCATGAGTTGGACATTAGGTTGGGCTTTTGGCATATGTGGACTGGGCCTACTTGTCCAAATAGTAGTATTTTATTATTTTAATTTTTGAACCAGTTAGTCTGTGCACAGCAGTTAATTACTGAAACAGAGTACCTGTTCAGTAACGTATAATTTTTCATAGTCCCTCATTCATAAAAACTACTTTTTAGAAAACTCTCCAAGTGAGAATATTTTGTGCATTTCATTATGTGTCAAAGAGAGAGAAAGAGACATTGAGTAGTTCGCAGAGCACGACCTTGTGTGCTTCGTTTTCGTGTTGTAGATCATTTTATCCTGGAAGGCAGACATCTGTGAGTCTCAAAACACCACAGTGATTGTGTGAGAGACAAAATCTGCTTTAAGAAAGTTATGTCAAACACAAGACTTTATCTGAATCATCCATCCTTCACGCATTTGGTCTGTGAGTTTTTAATTATTTGCAAATTTCTTCTTATATATGTACAATATCTATTTATTGTGTTTGTTTATCATATATATTTGTGTTATTACTTATATTTAGATCTATATGTTGTTTCTTTTACTTAATCACAAAGTAAATTGTTAAAATATATCCAACAATTTTAAAGCATATTTTCTATATTTTAATTTATTTTTGTGATTCTCGGTGAAAGGAATTTTGTGATTGTTGAAAAACATTAAGGGCCGTTTGGTAGAACATTTTAGTAACATATTTTCAGTTTTTAAACAACATTATACATATTTCTACATACTTTTTTACCCACATATATTTTTAAAAAATACAAATAACATTACTCGAACTACTCTATTAAACAGCCATAAATCACAGTGGTATATACGCTGCGCAAAACTTGAAAAACCTGGGATGTGTTAACGGCTTAGCATAAATATCCACCTGTTTATATTATAAATTAATTTATTTATAAATTAATTTATGATCTTCAAAGGTTTACGTGTTTGACTGTGCTGGTAATTTTGAGTTTCAAGGTTATCCATCTTCTTTATTTATATTATATAATATTTGGATATTTCTCCCCTTGAAGTTTTTAATTGACTGGGCATGGGACGCATGGTGTAGAGTCATGTGTGTCAATTGTATGATTGATGTTTGCTTTGTATCTGCAATCTCTTATCTCTTTTTCGGTGCATCTTTGCTTGCAAATTCTAGTGTATTCTGTAAAAGCAAGAAAAACTGGTTTGGGTTTATCGGTTATTACGAAAGGTATTCTGTGTTTGTTCGTACTGTGCGTGCTCTGTCCTGCAATTCGGTTTTTATATATTAAGTTGTCGAGTTAATGTGTGCCCCTATCCAAAAATAAAAATTATTGTGTGCTTAGAGCAACCACATCAGTCCATATATTTTACACATTCATTTTTACACTAAAAACCTATTTTTTCTATTTTACACCTTCACTTTTACAAAATACCCACATCAGTTCATCTATTTTAACACCTCTTTTATTAAAATAATCAATATCCTCAATTTTTTTATTATTTCCTCAACCAACCTATGCGCGCATTCTCTCATTTATCTGATAAAGCTCTCTCTCTCTCTCTCTGTGAACCCATTTTTCTTTCTCATTTTTTCTGTTAAAGCTCTCTCTCTCTCTCTCTCTCTCTGAACCCATTTTCTTTCTCAGTTATCTGATAAAGCTCTCTCTCTCTCTCTCTCTCTCTCTCTCTCTCTCTCTCTCTCTCTGTGAACCCATTTTTCTTTCTCATTTTTTCTGTTAAAGCTCTCTCTCTCTCTCTGAATCAACTCTCCCTCTCGGTCTATACCGATCCACAGCTCCCTAGCTCCGATCATCTCTATACCGATCTCCCTAGCTCCGATCCATAGCTCCGATCCACAGCTCCGATCAGGCAAGCACCGATCTCCCTAGCTTCGATCCACAGCTCCGATCCACAGCTCCGATCAGGCAAGCACCGATCTCCCTATCTCCGATCCACAAGCACCGATCAGATCCGACCAGATCAGATTTGACCGAGATCTCCCTAGCTTCGATCCACAAGCACCGATCAATTATTGTATCTTCCTAGCTCCGATCAGGCAAGACCCATACCCACGAGCTCCGATCAAGCGAGACCCACGAGCTCCGATCGTTCCAGTCAAGTGTATCTCTGTGTTTTTTTTTCTTTTTCTTTTTTCACTTTTGAGCAAGTGTATCTCTATGTTGATTTGTCTGTGGATGTGTTTGGGTTAATTTTCAGTTGATTTTGGGTTTTCTGTTGATTTTGGGTTAATTTTCAGTTGAGTTTGGTTAATACTTTGTGCTAGATTGCAGTGTTTGGTGGTGGCTCTGGGTTTGGTGGTTGGGTGGTTATTCTGGCGCGCTGGGTTGTTGCAATGGTTGGGGAAGGGAAGTGGTTTGACAGAGGAGAGAAAATAATATTAAAAAATTGTTTACACGGTGAATAATAACCGTGTATATATACACAGTTACTGTTCATTTTGCAAGACATCTTGTATATTTAGACATTTTTACATGAACTGATGTGGAAGGATTTTGGGATAAAATATGTAAACTAAAGCATTTTTTGTATTTTAGATGAGTATCCACGAGCTGGTGTGGATGCTCTTAGGGCACAGACAAATCCTATTTTATATGCTTATGACCTTTCAGTGATTCACATGGCTCTATAACCCCTTTTTCTGTGTTGGCTTTGTATTGTCTATCCTACAAAAGTGATGGTCAAACTATTCTACCAAAAGTGCTTGTCAGACTGTGATTTGTTTTTAGTGCAGATTTATTTTCTTTTGACTTTTGATTGTATTTCTTTGGTACTGTGTAGAGTACTTTTACTATCAAAGATCCTTTGTATATTCTGACATTACATAGTATCCGTTTGGTTTGAAATTAATTTGACGTTTGTATTTTGTAATCTGCGGTTTTTTTTTTTTTTTTTTGGGTTTAGCCCGTAATTGTTGACAAGTCAATTGTAAATAATGCACTCATGCACTATTTATGGGTCCCACAAATTACACTTTTCAATAACTTTTTCATTAAAAATTGGTCCCACAGTACTATTTACACATTTAAAAATTATTTCGATATAGTATTTTCAGTTTCAGTTTTCAGTTTCAGCAAAAATAAACTGTATCCAAACTGACCCATAGTAACTAGATGACTTAATATATCTTATATGGTTTTTGCTTTGAAGTGAATCAAGTGATACTTGAATGCAATGCCGTGTCAATTTTTTCTAGATTGTTGTGTAATATAAAACAATGCTTCAATTGAATTTTGAGAATTCAATCTGATGGAGTTTTATTTTGATAGAAATGTCGAATGAAATTGTGTTCATTGCTGCTCCTATTACTGTTCCTGTTAATTATGGAGACAAGCTAGAAAAATTTAATGGTACTAAGTTTAAGAGATGGTAACAAAAATGCTGTTCTATCTCACAACTCTGAATTTGGCAAAATTTTTGTATGAGAATGCTCCAAAACTCAAGGAAAATGAGACAGATACGCAAGTGGTTGCTGCTGTGGAAGCATGGAAACATGCTGACTTCCTCTACAAAAACTATATTCTGAATGGATTGGACAACACATTGTATAGTGTGTATAGTTCAATCAAGACAGCAAAAGAATTGTGGGATTCCTTGGATAAGAAATACAAGACAGAAGATGCTGGAACTAAAAAGTTCATTGTGGGCAAACTTCTGGGTTACAAAATGATAGATTCCAAAACTGTGCTTACTCAAGTGCAAGAGCTACATGTAATCTTACATGAAATACATGCTAAGGGTATGTCTGTAAGTGAGTCTTTTCAAGTGGCTACTATCATTGAGAAACTGCCTCCATCTTGGAAAGATTTCAAAAATTACTTGAAGCATAAGCGCAAGGAAATGCGACTAGAAGACTTGATCGTAAGATTGAGAATTAAGGAAGACAATCGTTCTTCAAAAAAAAGACGTAGAGAATCACTACATGGAATCTAAAGCAAACATTGTAGAGCATAATAAGAATAAGAGGAAGTACTCTGGCGAAAGCTCGAATCAAGGAACTAGTGGGGGTAACTTTACAAAGTTCAACGGAAAATGCTATGTGCGTGGCAAGATGGGGCATCGTGCTAAGGACTGCCATAAGTGTAAAGATCAAGGGACCAAGAAAGGCTTTCAAGGCAACATTACTAAAGTGGAAAATCTTTCTAAAGATGTGAATGATATAGACCTTTCTGCAGTGATTTCTAAAGTGAACTTGGTAGGAGGAGATACCAAGGAATGGTGGATGGACACTGGGTCTACTCGCCATGTATGTTTAGATCAGAATTTGTTTTCTTCATACCATCCTATGGACAATGGAGAAGAAATATTCATGGGGAATTCCTCAACCTCTAAGGTTGTGGGAAAAGGAAAGGTAATATTGAAGATGACTTTAGGCAAGAAACTTACTTTGAATGATGCACTGCATATGCCAGATATTCGTAAGAACCTTGTTTCTTGTTCACTGTTAAGTAAGAATGGTTTCAAATCGGTCATTGAATCTGACAAGTTTGTACTCACAAAGAATGGCATGTACGTGGGAAAGGGTTATATGAGTAATGGGCAATTCAAAATTAAAATAGAGTGAATCTGAAATATTGCAAGTGTGGATTTGGTTTGTAATATTTTAAGTGTGATATTGTATTGGTGTGATACTGTAGGTGTGTGATATAGAGATGAAATTTATATATATAGCTTGTAGTTTAGGTACTTTTGTATTGTAAAAGTATATATATATAATACTTCAGGAGGCTTATATGTGGTTGATGTTAGAGCATTCCCATCAAAAGTTTTAAAAAATTTAGCATCTCAAAAACCTACTTTAATAATTTTAACACTTCATTTTACAATACACCATACATCAAAAGTTCTATTTTTTATCACTTCATTTAAAATAATATATACAATACTTTAAAATAATATAAAAACAACCTCCACAAAATCCAATAGCAACAGTCACAGCCACCTCCGCCACAGCACTACCAGCATCAACCTCCATTGTGGCAACCAAAATCTACCACACAAAAAAAAAAAAAAAAAAAAAAAAAAAAGGCCCAACCACTACCTTCCTCTTCCAATTCACAAATCAACCACCATCACAATCACAAAACCCAGATCGGTGAGAAGAAAGAAGAAAGACAGAGAGGCAAACCCATCACGCCGACAAGCAAAACACACACACACAAACCCACCACGGCAAACCTCCACAAAAGCAAACCCATCACGCCGATCCACTGCACCACGACCCACTACGACCTAGACCCGTAACCCAGAGACCCACACCGATCACAATCCAAAGTTATAAACCCACAACCCCGAGTCACAAACCCACAACCCAGAGATCTACGCCCACGTCGATCACAATCCGAAATCACAAACCTACAACCAGACCCATGCCGATCACAATTCGAAATCACAAATTTACAACCCACAAAATCAAATCAACCCGCTGTCAAGCTCTACCTTCGTATCGGTGGCAACACTCCAAAGGCGTTTGGGCTTTGAAGTTCTTGACTGACGAACCTTGGAGGGGAGGAGCTCAAACCGTGAACCCAAGAGAAACAAAGAAGCTACGGAAAAGAGAGAAGAGGAAAGTGAGAGAGGAGAAAGAAGAAAGAAGGGAAAAATAAAAAAAACAAATACACGCACAGTTACCGTTGGAATAAAAAAAAAAAAAAAATTTGGTTTAGGATTTGTGCTATAGTGAGGTTGTATTAATATAATCTCACTGTAGCAGTATTTCAAAATTTTTGAGATTTGAAATGTTTGATGGAGTTGGTTTTTAGGTATATTGGTGCTAAAATTTAGCATATGGCACTTTTAGCATCCTTAATGGGAATGCTCTTATATATCTAGAATTATTTATTATTATTTCGGCTTCTCTTTAACTGTGTATATGATTCTTTACACCTTTCCTTTTGATTGCTTTTTGGAAAAAGTTGTTTGGCATATTAGAGCATTCTCATCAGGTGTGTCAAATGCCAAATATTTGGCATTTGACACACCAAACACCAAAAACAGAGCATCATGAGGTGTGCTATATGTGCTAAAAATTTGAGACATGCTACAGTACGCTTTCATTTTTGGCACGGTACAGACTGGAATGCCATTTACGTTTATTATTATTTTATTCGTCTTTCTCTCTCATCCGATTAAAATATAACTTCATCTTTCACGTTCAGCCACTCCTTTTCTGCCTCACCATCTCCACTCTCCAACACTCTTTTCTTCTCCCTTTTGCTCTTTTCTGCTTCACACCGCCATCTTTCTCTCTCCCATACTCCCTTCAACTTCCTCTCTACCATCACTGATCTATAAAAATCAGGTTCACCGGTTTTTTTTCCCCTTTTTTTTCGCTCTCTTCTCTCTGTTCTATGATCTAATACATCGAATCGGAAGTTCATCTCAGAGTCACCGATTTGCAGTTCAATCTGAGCCACCACCGATTTACTCTCTACCATCTCCTTCACCGGGTTTTTTTCCCCCTTTTTTCCCTTTTTTTTTGGCTCTCTCCCCTCTGTTCTATAATCTCACACACCGAATTGGTTTAGTTCATCTTAGAGTCGCCAATTCGCAGTTCAAGCTCAGTATCGCCGATCAGAAGTTCATCTCGGTATCGCCGATCGGAAGTTCATCTCGATATCGTCGATCGGAAGTTCATCTCAGTATCGCTAATCGGAAGTTCATCTCGATATCGCCGTAGAAGTAAGTTCTCCATCTCTCTATGATTCTCGGTATTTCAGTGTCTACTTCTATTCTTGGTATTTCGGTATTTAGTTCATATGTGCTGTGTGTTGTGTGCTATGTTATTTTTTTTTTTTTTTTCAATTCTTTTGCATTACCGAATGATTACATGGATGCAAACTATGAGACACTACGGATTATAAATTCTAATTCTAGCATTTAGGCTATGAGATACTACGAATAATCTATAAGACACTACGAAATTCTAATAGTCCATGCTCTAAATTCTAATTCCAGCATTTAGAGCATGGACTCAAGACATTATTCATCGTTCACTAATGTCTTACGAGGGAATATTAACCGTGAGGATGAACTTTTCGGTTTATCTAAAAATAGTCCTATGTTAGTCCAAGATTCTCCACTGGATGATGAAGTTGCCACTTCTAAGAAAAAAACAACACGTGGTGTCGGCTTCAGTCCTGAGGAAGACAAGCTGCTTGTAGCAACATGGCTCAATACCAATGTTGATCCTGTGCATGGTAATGAGCAACATAAAACAACATTTTACGGCAAAGTTGCAAAATACTTCAAGGACCACAAGACTGACTCTACACGTAGTATTTCATCCCTAACAAGCCGATGGGGAGTGATTAATAGGGAAACAGTTAAATTTTGTGGTTCCTTGGCTAAAATTGAAGCAAAGAATGAAAGTGGAACCACTGCTAAAATGAAGGTATAAATTTTGCAATGGTCTTTAATTTTTTTAGATTCACAGCACAAATGAAATGTTTGAAGAAACTAATTATGTTATATTTATTTAATTTTTTTTAGATTGAGAAAGCAAGGGAATTGTTTAAAGAATTATACGGTTACTTTTTTCTATATGAACATTGTTGGCAAATGTTGAAGGATTTTCCCAAGTGGGCATCTACTATGCCTAGGGAAGATTCAAGAAAAGAAATGCCTCAAACTCCAGATTCAATAGATCACGGAGGGGGGGTTGGTGACATTATGGATTTCGAGAGGCCAATAGGTAGAAAAGCTAAAAAGGCTAATCGATAGAGAAAAGTTGATGGGAAAGATGTTGCAACGGAATATTTGAAAAAGAAAGTGAAAATGCTTGAAGAATCTTATGCACAAGAAAAAGAGAAAGTACGTATCAAAGAGGAAAAGGTTTGCTTGAAAGAGTTGAAAGAGAATGAAAGAATTATGATGCTAGACACAGGTGGCATGAACGAAGACCAAAGAACTTTTTATGATAGACTCAAAAAGGAAATCCTTGCAAAACAAAGATCAAGTTGTTTGTTGGGTTGAGATGATGTTGGTGATGTCTTGTTTCAACCTTATTTTGGCAGTAACTTATTGTAGGCCTTTTTTTTTTGGTAGGAACTTATTGTTGGCCTTTTTTTTTTTTGGTAGGAACTTATTGTAGGCCTTGATATGTATTTTGTGGTATTTTTTGGATGTAGCTGATTTTAAGCCTTAATATGTATTTTGTGATCTTAGCAAAAGGTCTAGACTATTTTATTAAGTAATCCTAACATTTTAACTTATATAAAATGTCGTGTATTTTCTATGTTTGATTTTATATTACTATAGAATTTATATTACTCTTAATGTTTGTGTGCTATTGGTGCTGATTTGGTGCTGACTGGTTATATTTCTAGGCCTTGATATGCTTGACACTGCTGTGCCATTGGTGCTGATTTGGTTATATTTTCTTATAGTTTCTATGCTTGTCTTGACTGTTGGGCTCTTCTAATTGTTTCCGAAATATATCCATTGGTTTACAATTCTTAAGTGCTAGAAGAAGATAGGAGAGGATCTCATCTTAGGCCACGTTTGTATTTAAAGAAAATTCTATATTCTTTACATAATGATCAAACCTTCTTTTAAAGTTATCGATTTCATTTCATATTATGTTTCTTGCATCTATATTGATAATTGCTTTCCAATGTTTTCTTCTAGTTTATCTCCATGGGTCGTTCTTTTTTTCGTGAATTGCTTGATGATGACTCAGATGAAGATGAGATAATTATAAAACTTCTCATGGGTGAGACATCACAATGTAAACGTTGTCAGTATATCGACCGTAATCATTTGACAGGCCATAAACGGCTTTATGATGACTACTTTGCTGAAGAACCTGTATATCCTCCCAAAGTATTTCGAAGGAGATTTCGAATGAGACGTTCTCTTTTTCTCCAAATCCTATCTAAGGTAGAAGCTCACGAACCTTACTTTATCCAAAAAAGAAATAATGCCATAAAGCTTGGTCTATCTCCCCTTCAAAAGATGACCGTTGCATTTAGGATGCTTGCTTATGGAGTAACAGTTGATTTTTTGGATGAATATCTGAGAATAGCTGAAAGCACTGCAATGATGAGTCTGAAAAAATTTGTTGCAGCAATGGTTGCTATTTTCTCAGAGCAATACTTGAAGTCACCAAAAAATGAAGACATCGCTAGATTGTTAGCCCATGGCCAAAACCGTGGATTTCCAGGTATGTTGGAAAGTATTGATTGCATGCATTAGAAATGAAAAAATTGTCCAACTGCATGGAAAGGGATGTATTGTGGTCATGTTCATCAGCCAACTATTATTTTGGAAGCAGTGGCTTCATATGATCTTTGGATATGGCACTCATTTTTTGGATTACCTAGGTCCAATAATGATATTAACGTAATGGATCGGTCTCATTTATTTTCTGAGCTTGCACAAGGACGTGCTCCTGCAGTTAATTACTCAATCAATGATTACACAATGGGATACTATCTTACCGATGGCATATATCCAACATTTGTGAAGACAATCCCATCTCCACTAGGAGATAAAAGAAAATTATTTGCAAAAGCTCAGAAGGCATATAGGAAGGATGTAGAGCGTGAATTTAGAGTGCTTCAAGCACAATTTGCAATTGTACGTGGACCTGCACGGTTTTTCTATCATGAAACACTACAAGACATTATGAAAGCATGCATAATTCTTCATTACATGATTATTGAAGATGAGCGAGATGAAGTTGAAGCAGTGGACTTCGATTATGAACAAATTGATGAGATTTCATGTACACCAATGTCACGTGAGCCGACAAATGAATTTTCGGAGTTCATTCAAGTTCATCAACGCATTATGGATAAAGAAGTTCATTCTCAACTCCAAAAGAATCTCGTTGATCATTTATGGCAATTACAAGGAGAGTTGTGAAAACTTTTGGTTTTGTTTATTTCTCTCCTCTTCTTTTTATGGAGTTGCCATTAAAACTTTTGGTTTGGTTTATTTGTTTCATTTTGTTTATGAAGCTGCCATTAAAACTCATTGGCTATGTTGTTTCGTTTTGTTAAGTTTAAGTACCAGCCAATTGTTGTGTTGTGTTAAATTTAAGTACTATTTGTGATCAAGGAAGTGGCAAGCTCAACTCTGTTTAATTCAAGTATGTGTGTAAATTTGACAGGTTGATGTTATTTCAAGTATGTCTGTTTGTGTAAATTTGACAAGTTGATGTTATTTAAGTACCATTTGTGTTGTGTTAATTCAAGTATGTCTGTTTAAGTACCATCTGTGATCAAGGAAATACCATTTAAGCCAACTATGTGTGTAAATTTGAGTTGATGTTATTGGATATGAGTTAATTTAAGTTTTCTATGGGCTACATTGGTAGTTTAGTTCAATTGAAACAACTTCAACTTGACAAGTTGGCTTTTAGATTGCATTTATATAAATATGTTTTTGGCTTTTGATATGAGTCTTGACAAGTTCAACATTTTTTTTTTTCCTGAAGGTGACAGGTTCTTAGGTTTTTTTTTTTTTTTTTTAAATGCTAAATGGAAAATATGGATTAAAAAAATATGACAGTTGAATAGGATGATTATTTGAAAATGTTACCATTGATTAGAACAAGAATGTTACTGTTAGACCAAGAATATGGCTGTTAGGAATAAATAATAAAGAAAGAATAAAATAATAATAAAAAAGAGTTAGGAAATAATATTTAAATGAAGTTGTAAAAAAATAGAACATCTGATAAATGGTATGTTGTAAAATGATGTGCTAAAATGATAAAGTAGGTTTTTGGTGTGTGAAAATGACATTTTTTATAAGAGAACTGATGAGAATGCTCTTACCGAAGGAAAAGGAATTCACATGGCCTAGATATATAAAGTGACAAGCTAGGCTAGTCAGATATTTTTAATATGCTTTAGTTAGCCATGTGAACTTGTAATATAAATCAAAGCTAGTAATTTACATATATTACTTTAACCTTTTATGGACGTGATGAACTGAATTGGCCATCATTTGTATTCACTGTTTTGTGAAATAGTATCTTTGCAATAACTCAGAGACAGAACCAAGATTCGAAGTTGGGAGGGGCCAAAGTATAAACACAAAAAAGTTTATGAAAATCAAAACTAACATCTACTCAAGCTTTGTCGAATTTCACCCCGTTTATTAACATTATAATCTCATATTTTCACAATTTGGATTGATTCTAATTTAATCGGAGGTAATTTTTTAGAATTTTGTTTGAAAATTTTCATGAATTGGGACATCAACACTAAAAGCAACACTGCATTATCAGCTTCAAATTACTTGTAATTTTTTCTCTTTAAAAAAATTAAATATTATAGATAACTTTCCCATCATCAACCACTCAAATAAAAGTTTCATTATTTCCATATTATATATAGCTCTATAGTTTCAAATTTTAGTCCAAAAAATAAACCAAACAAACATACCCCACAAGCTACAACAACATTAATGTTAATAAATTATTTTCTAAAAATAGTTAATAATTCATAAAATAAACCAACAAACAAGCGTTATCAATTGATAATATTTATTACTAACCACTGCACACATTTGATTCATAGTTCCCACAAGTTTCACTTTTTGATTGCCAGTTTCTAGTTTTTCTATTCTTTTTATTTTTATTTTTTATCTCATTTGTCCTTATCTAACCATCTCTTTTTTCAAATTCAAGAGTCAAGACTCAATTATTATTACAAAGGATGACTTCTTAAAAAGTACATAGTAAACTCACACACACAAAACACATTGCACTATCAGCTTATCACAGTGGCAAAATAAAGATAGAGAGGATAGACATCATAGACATCATATAGTGCTATATTTTTTTCAAAATGGTGGGGGGGGGCCATGGCCCCCCTTTGCCCTAACGTGGGTCCGTCTCTGCACTAAGCATATATTAAGCTCAATTATGGCCTTCTTTGATGGTGAAAGGAGCCAATTTCTCTTTATGCAGTCTTTTTGATTTTTTTTTTTTTTTAAATCAATATGATGACATAATTCAGTATATATTAGTGTCTTTTTGGCTAACTTATTTTTTATCAATTTATTTTACTATTAAGTTTATTTTTGGTATTATTTAGGGGTCTCATTGCACTTTTTAGTACTATTCATGAGTCCCACTGTACTATTTCAACTAACATTTACCTTTAACTACAGTATTTTTAGTAAAAAATTTTCAATTTCAACAAAATAAAAAGATCTCAAACAGACCCTTAGTATGTGTCATTGATATGGAAAAGGCCACGAGGGTTTTTTTTTTTTTTTAATACAAGATATAAATTTTACTCAAACTTAATTTAAGTGTGTATGTGTGTGAAATTCCTTCTTAAAGACTTGAACCCCAATCCTTTCCCCCTCCACACCTCATAAGCACTTAATATTTGTGGAGTGACCATCATCAAGGGTACGCGATGGTTTTTTTATTTTTTATTTTCCTTTTTTAATTCTTGAGACCATTAATGAAAATTTAGATCCAAAGCTAATAATTTAATTCTAGAGTGTGGCTGACAATGAAGACAATGGTACTATCATATCAATGTTGGATGATATTTCCATCAACCATAAGAAGAGTTGAAAATGAGAGGTGTTAGTATTATTATTCCTCTAAATGCATTGGATGATTTTTTTCCAGCCAAAAGAAAAAAACACTATTGCCCACTCATATATAACAGTCTTTGGCCCTTTTAGCTAATTGATTTTCTTCCTCAGTTGGTGATCGTGAAAAAGCTTGTGGGTGCAAATTACATAAATTTTCACGGATCTAGACACACAGAGATATAATGTGACCATAATCATAAAAGAATGAAATTTGTTAAGAATGTGATATTTGATTATATATGGTCATTGCTTCAAATCCAGCAAAATTATTGAAATTTCTTGTATTTTTATTGAACGTATTGTAAATTACAGTTAGATGTCTATGGAAACTTTTGCAAATCACATTTTGATGCCTATGGAACTCTTTGCAAATTATAATGTTATGTTTTCTTAAACTATTTGTATCTCATATGTCAAAAGTTGCTTTGAACTGATATTTTGTTTCTAACATTTAATCTTATATTAATTTATACCCCTAAATTTTAATGTAACGGTCAGTACACCACTTAAACTTTTATTTTAATCAATTTACTCCATAAACTTCATTTATGTGCCAAATTAATACCTCAATTGCTCTACCATTAATATACTAACTAAAAACACACGAGAAACATGTGAAACCAATATCAATCCTCTAGACCTGTTTGGAAATAAGAGAGAGAAAGTTAAGGAGAGAGAGATGATCGAACCAGAAGAAAGAAGAAGGAGAAACTTAGAGAGAGAGAGAATGAAACGATCGAACCAGCACTACGTTTAGCCGCCGCATCCCAATCTTCGACGTCAGAGTTCTTTGGCTTGCCGGCGATCTCACCATCGGTGGTCCCACCACATAATTCAACCATCCAAATCCGACCCCGTCGTACAGCGTGAACTTGACGTCTATTAAATCCTCCTCCGTCATTTATTACCAAAAGAAAACCAAGATGAATGGTTTTTGTACCTTTTTGTTTTGTGCAGTTGATGACATTCAGGTTTAAGCGATTTCATGGGATCACTTTGCTTTGCTTTTTGGGTTTGGGTTTTTTTTTCATTTTTTGAAGGGATTTTTTGGATTTTGTGTGTCTGTGGTGGTTTTGAAAGATCGAGGTTTGTGGTTGAGCTAAAGAATACAAAATTAAAGTGTTTTATTTCTCAACTCTTCAATACAAAAGGAAAATGGAATTAGCTTTTGATAACAAATCCAGATATGCGTTGAACGGCGCGACGATAACATGGAAAGTGAGAACAAAGAACTTCGCCGTCTGAGGGGGATGCGGTGACCGTTAGTTCTTCTGGTTCAGTCATCTCTTTAAGTTTCTCTCTTCTTTCCATACGCGTTTGGAGGATATTGATGGTGTTTTAAGCTTCATGTGTTTTTTCAGCTTGTATATATATTAACGGCAGACCTACTTTTTTAGAAAGTAATTAACAGTACACCAATTGAGGCATTCATTTGGCATATATGTGAAAATAAAAGTTCAGAATATAATGATTAGTGACCACTACCTTCAAATTTTGGAGTGTTGGGGCATTTTTCTCCTCTCTTTATTATATGCTCGCCCCAACTAATAGGACTTGGATATTTATTGATCTGTCAATTCACCCCATTTCTTCTTTTTTACAAATTTAGCTTAATTAGTAAAGTCTCTAACGGTTGAATTAGATGTCTAGAGTTCAATTCCTGCCTACACCAAAAATTAATTGTTGTCTTAGTTTGATAATAAACAGCGCAATTATCATAAATGAATCCCATAGATTGAAACTCTATCAAAAAAATGTTTTGAAAATGAGCAAAATGATTAGGGCTTCCCTTTTTTTTAAATAGTAACTTAAAAATATCTCCTTAAAATTTTAATTTTTTCAGAGGTTGACAACTACAACACTTCCCGTGAGCTTCTTTTTAGTTTTTATTGAAAAGAAACTCGATGATTGTGCCATGTGTAAAGAATAAGGTTGAGTTTGTTTTGGGTGGGAATAAAATTTGGCATTTTCCTGAAAAGGTTTTCATTGGGGTCCCAACGCAAGAAAATATTTTCTAAAAAAATATTTTTACATGCACGACCACACACTAAAAATACTTTTCCGGTGTATTTTCTAGAACTCAAAACAAACATCTAAAAATATTTTCCTTTTCATAAAATATTTTCAACTGAAAATATTTCACACTCGAAAAATATTTTACATCTTACCAAACACAACCCAAATATAGTGCAAAAGTGGGTGAGGTAATTTTCCTCCGTTTCTTGGTGCACATGTGCGGATGGCTAATGAGTGTGTCGCTTTGAGAGCATCTCCAGTAGATTAGGCAAATTGTTGTACTGTTTGGAAAATGAACAATGACTTTTACCTTTTAGCTACTTACTTTTTCAAATATACTTTTCAACAGATTCTCTATCTCATTTAAATATTATTTCTTCATTCATTATTTATTCTTTTTTTTAACAACTACACATTTTCCAACATTTTTTTATTCAATACCTGATTATTATAAATAAATAAATATAAATAAATAATTTTAAAAAAATTTAAAAAAATTAAAAAAATTAAAAAAAAAATTTTTTTGAAGAATGAACAGTAGCTCATCAGACTTGATGAGCTATTGTTCACGAGCCAAAAAAAAAATCTAAGTATAGAGATTCCATTGGAGACTATTTTTATGGTGTCATTCTCTATTATAAAGATTTTTATGCATTTAGCTACACCATTGGAGATGCTCGGATAAAAGTTAAGTAGCCTGATTTTAACAGTAGGGCCGCATACAAGTGCTATCAAGTTTAATTGTAGGGCCCATTTTCTCTCGCTTCTTAGTTTTTGCCTTTTTAGGCTAGGGTAGAATAGTGTGTTTGAAGGCCTAAAGCCCACATGATTAGTGTGCACAAATTTTTCATCACAAAAACTCAATTATAACTCCAACATGTGGAGCCCATAGGTCACATTGAGTCAACTTTTTCCAACTGTCTTTCTTCATTACCTGTGTGACTCTACATGAAGAAGATAATACCCACACCCAAACCCAACTCCATTACCACCTACCAACCATCAGTACCACCACCACCAACAGCCATACAAACCCACCTCCATCGCAACCAAGCCTCAAACCACAACCACAATAATAAAAAAAGACTCACTTGGGTCAAACTATTATTATAATTTTAATTTTTTATCCTTTATAGAGTGCCAAATGACCAAAGCATGACAATGACAGACTTCTTAATTCTAATTCAAAATTATTCTAAGTGAAAGAATATTAATTTCTTTGTTTAAAAAGATCTTGCCAAAAAATAATAGACCACTCATAAAAGTTATTGAAAATAATAGCTCGGAAGAGGATCCATATGATTGTTAAAGATTTAAAGATGTGATTGTAAGAAGATTTATAATTATATGATTCAAGTTACCAATGTTTGCTTTATGTTCAGATTAAAATTTAAAACCTATAACAACTTACCACATAAGACTTTAGTTCTAAAGATATTATTGACATAACACTTCTCATTTGTTTATCACTTTATATTACAAAGCCTTTCTTTTAAATAACCTCAATTGTACTTCCTAACTAAAAGGTGAAATGTGAAGGAGAATAGGAGAGAGAATGAGGGTGGCGTTGGTTTGGAAGATGGTTTAGAAGCGAGAAGAAAGATCAACACCATTTCCACTGGGCCAACCTTCACCCTATGCGTTTGAGGCACACTACTAGCCCAATAAACTTTTCCCGTATCCAACATATTAATTCTCACAAATCTACAGAACCAAATTATTTGCAGTGAGGGCTATCATTATCATCCTAGGAGTCAAATATGGTGGAAATCATTCTCATTTTCTCCAAAATGGAGTTGAGAAAAGAGATAGACATCATGCTGGTTCGACTGTCATAAAGACTCAAGTGCGCACCCAGACACCAAATTATTTTTGTATTCAGCTGCTTGTGAACCCTTGATGACTGCCTTGAACAATATACTCCATTACTCGCATTTAGTGACTTAAGCAATCAATAACATTCAGATAAATCATCTAAAAGCATAACAGTCCAAAGGCTTTTTTAACAACATTTCTTTTATACAAATATATATATATATATATATATGGAAAAGTAGTACTTTCAGACACCCCCAGCCAGGTTTTTTTGTTGGATGGAGCCATTTGGGCTAATAAACCATAGGCCTTTTTTTGAAATACATAAGAAGTACAGAACAACACGGGGCCATTACACTTCCTCTTAAGTGGGTAATCATTGTCAGGAGTCCCCCATCATTTCACAATCATAAATGGAATTGAAGTACTAAATGGAAATTGGAATACATTCAAAGCAAGCAGTAGCTGTAATTTAGTCTCAAAAAAATTGTTAATGTTGAATTGACTCAACCATACAATCATTCTAATGCACATGATGAAATCTAATATATGTAAGTTCTCTAAGTAAAAATTTGGCATGACGCAAAGTACAATATTAGGACTTACCTAAGACAATGGTCCAGTGAGTACGCTAAACTTGCAATAATGACATTTATAATCTCTAAAATGATTACCCAATCAGCTACCTTAGTACCCATAATTCGTGCCATACACTGAGCCATAACCCCCAGCGTGGCCTGCATGTCCAGGGTTGGAGGGAGGAGACGCATAAACAGAGCCATGAGCTGGATATGAATTGTAACCTTGGTCAGCAGTCCCACCTGCTGGTGCCTGTTGCGGCGGTGGCGCCCCAGCATCAACCATAAAATTCTGCAACAAAATTAACAGCATGTCAGCCATCGATGTTTTATTAAATGGGCCAAGCTTTAGCCTATATAAATTTTAAAGATCTGAGCTCGAACTTGGTTGACAAATCTCAGCTTGAGCATATGATTTTGCTCGGCTCAGCTCTAAAATTTCTACTTAAGTATTTATGACAAAGAGTGATTAAATGAAACATGGGAAAAGTCAAGGAATAATGCCTGTATCAGCTGCTGAGCAGCTTGAACTTGGGAAGCAGTTCCACTGATTTCAACTGTCATTTCACCAGGAACACCCCTAGTTTCTTGTATAGTAACAGTTGCCCCACTAGCTCGTCGAATGTAGCTGATACTCGTACCAGCTGTCCCAATAACAGCATCAGCATACATTAGTGGAATTTGCATTTGCTGTGTGACCTGCAAAGACCATCAACAACAAATTTAGAAATATGTAGAACAATTATGTATCTATGCATCTGAAGAATATCCCAATACTTGTCCGCATAGAAAAAGCATACTAAGCTAAGGTTTATTGCCACAGAACCCAGTTTACACAGATTTTTAAACTGGGTTCAGAATAGAAACATCTCATCTAAAGCACATCTCTATGACACCTTTGCATGCAGGGTTTTGCAAATCTCCCATTCCAACCCTCTCAGAACTGGGCTGAACTACAATTCTAAATGCTTAGGAAGAATATTAAAGTATTAGCCAGCTCAAATGAGCCACAAATTACCCAGGAAGAGACCAAGATATTGTATTGTAAATGACTGAGAAGTCATTAACTACACATTCTTCAACCCAAAGATCCCCTCAAAAAAATCCAATCAACTCAAACAGAATGAAACATGATTACAAGACATATTTGACAAGCATTGACTAGAAATTACCAAAAAATTTACAAGACATCCCTTGGCCTTTTTTTCTAATTTGCATCTAATTTGCAATTCTTGCAACCACCAAAACAGAATACCACAATCATAATTTTGAATTATCCAGTCATTCCTCTGACTATAAGAGATTAAAAAACTCTCAAGTCACTTCTTTTCAGTAGTCTATTATCAATAACGAAAGGAAAAATATGGGAAACAAGATAGTAACCTGGGTAACCATTGACGGTGCTGTTTGGGCATTTGATGACGCATGTACACCCATTGGAGCTTCTCTTCCATAGGCAGATATCCCGTGATGAGGCTGTTTATCCATGGGAGGCGGCAAGTCAGCAGGTTGGTAGTAATTGTCAAGTTGCCGTGGAGGTGGCATGTATTGAGGAGTAGGTCCATAACCAGGACCTCCACCACCACTTGGAGGAACACCTTGAGGTGGACCCCACGATTGATGTTGTGGTGGTGGCATGTGCTCCATCTGCGGATTCCCCATTTGCATCTGCCGGAAAAGCAAAATGTGTCATTTTTAGAGGGGTTAAGTAACACAGTACGTCAACAATTCCATTTCCCAGAAAACTAAAAGAAAGATTATCACTTTATTGCTCTGGTGGTGAAAACCATTTTCTTACATGCATTTCAAATATAGGAATTATACTTCGATCAACTAAAAACTTCCTGAGATGGGAAGCAATTAGTTCCACAGCCTTGTGCACACCTGCTGGATCCCCTACAACTTCAACAACTCTATCATCTTGAAGAGCAAAAACAGGTAGGTCTTCTGCAGAAATCATCAACCAAATTGTAAGGCACACAAAAAAACTCTCTAAAGAAGAAACTGAGACACAAACTAATAAATGAACTTATCCATCTGAAGTGATAAATTGAGGCAAAACAAAACAAAAATGCAAGATCTAAAGGAGCTAAGAATTATCTAAAGTGATTACACGTTTATCAGAATATCAATAGTGACATTTTTCACATCAAGGGAAATTTTTAAAAAGTAGAAAAAAAGAAAATTAATGTCATTCAGATTCAGACATAGGTTTCAACTGGTAGTACGTAGCTCTCAGAAGGGGATGTTTAAAGTGAAGAATATTAGCAGTGGTGGCAGTTAGAGGCCAATGGAAGTGCTAGAATATTAATTACAGCAGTCGACCAGTGATAACAACGGTGATAATAATAGCAGAGACAGGAGAAGCAGCAGTCTCATTTACAGTGAGGTTAAGTGGTGGCCGCATAACCATGGTTTAGCAACAACAATGGTGGTGGAAATCTGTTCTGACGTTCATCCCCCCCTTTTTGCTTAGATTCTTGTTTGGCAACACTAAAACATGTGTTACCTGAAGAACCACAACTCTTTGTTACCAAACATTCAATACCTAGCATTTGGAAATATTTCAACTCCATCTTGAGGGCAGAACTCAAATACAAAAATGAATGTCATGGACAACAACTCTTACATCTAATGTCTAGAACTAAACACTGTCCTAGTAAGTTCACCCACAATAAAATAGGTACCCTTTACATGCAAACCAAATTCCTTCACTGACCCTTTTCTTTGGTAAGCAAGTGAGTGAAGGTTATTTTTTCCTCAGACCCACTCCCATCATTAACTTTGCTTTCAGAAATATCAGGGGAAAAAAAAAAAAAAAAAAGGTAAATTGGTGCTCAAAACTTAGATGCATCCACTGAAAATTGACTATAATCTAATAGTCCAAAATAGGCCTCAGTTATTTAGACAAGTTGAACAGAAAAGTAAATTTTATATTGTAAGATTATGACATGATACTACAGTGCACCACAAAGAATAGCAAAAAAATCTAGCAAACCATGTATGCACATATATAGAGAAGCAAGGCAGCTCAAGCAGAAAGCTAATCTAATATATTCATAAATAAATTTAACTCGAAAGGAAGAAAGGAAAAATTTTCTAATAAATAAAACCTGCACCAAGAACTCTAACGATACAGTTTGATGCCTCTTGAATGGATTTAACAGTTCCTCCCTGTTTTCCAATCAAACTTCCAGCTTGAGAGGCAGCCACAAGCAACCTTGTAGAGACCTTGCCTCCCATTCCTGGTGGAGCATGAGATGAATCACCCTCCAAACCATCCACAATGCGTTTGTGAACTCTCAGAAGGCCATCCATAGCAGGAGGGAGAGAAGAATCAGGCTCCTCCTTGGCAGACACCATTACCTATTTAAAAGCAACAAACAGCAACATCAGCAATAAGCAAACACACTAAGATCCACAAATACTTATACAATATAGAGAGAATAGGAAGATAAAACAAAATTACCAAAACAACTATCCTTTCACAATTTTCAGAGAAAAAAAAGGCTTACATCAACCTCATTATTACATTATGAAATTATTGAAAGAATGAACATCAAGTATTAGAAATTAACACTTAAGATAAATTGATATTTAGCTTTATGAGACATTCAGAATTCCTAATAAAACTTTCATACATTTGGATATCTACCTGTCAAGGATAAATCTTCCAAAATTGATATGTTGTCAATAAAGAAAGGTTTTAGATGACACGCACGCAATTCAAAAGGTTGAATGGAAAGGCATTTGCAAGCAAGCTCCAATACCTACCCCTTACGAGAAATAATTTAACAACAAAACAAGACCCCCCCCCCCCCCCCAAAAAAAAAAATCCCCCAGGAGAACACAGTTAATGATCTTTCATTGTTTCCTCGAAAATTATGAGTTTTAACATATGTTTCAGGACAATGTCATACTAAAGATTGCAACTATACCTAGAAGTCATATTTGTATTCGATTTTTCCAGTTTGGCTTTTTTTCTGCATCCAGGGAGAAGGGGGTTGGGGGTAGAGAGAGAGCTTAGAAGAAGAAAACTTCTTAGGTAACATTTCAATATAGATGAAATATGAGACACTTGTTTGTCTAAATCTCTGGACAATTTATAAAGGCATTGATTCGACATCATATAACATCATTGGAGCACGATTAGTAACCTCCAACATTCTCAAAAATAGATTAAACATACAAGGGAAAAAGACTTTATACATAAACCTACAAAAGCCTAGATTATCTTCTATACGGAAAATTGTAATTACTTTAAGATGCATGTTCAGCATTATGCAGTTTTTTTTTTTTTTTTTTATCTTTTTAAGAAAATGGTAGTGGATTGTTAAGCTATGGACTATAGATTTTGGTTTGTAAGATTTTTCTTTTACCTAACTAAAGCAGTATAAACAAATAAAATTTAGGATTTTATTTTTGAAAAATTATACACAATTTATTTTTGATATAGTTTCTTTTAGGGCTAATTCGTCGTAGGCATATTTAAGGTGAGCTCAGAGAAGTTTAGTATTTATGGCAATCTCTGGATCATATGACTGCAGATTATAAGTTTCTTTTATGGTGTTATAATCTGCGGCAAGACATCAATCATCCAGGTTCTGAAGTTACCAGATAGAATGCAGAGCTTCTTGGTACAATTGTGCGTACAAGATGCATATGGTTTTTCCAGATCAACTGTTCAGCACTTTCTAATACTCAATGCTGATCCCTGCAATCTGGACCTTTGGTTCTTCAACTATGAGATCTTATTGATGATTGAGTCGTTGCCTTAAAATTTGCAAACAGAACCTGCACAGATTCATTTTTGTTATTACAATAGATGTAACTATATTTATATTTTATGGATTGGTTACGTTGATGCTTCCTCATGTCTTCTATTAGTTACATCATTTTAAGAGTTATATTACAGTGCATAGCCAATTACCATATTTTGTTAGTTCTCTTAGGTTGCTTTCCAAGTTTAGATAATTTTCTCACGTTTGGTAATAGAAGTGGTTAAGGAGTGACTAAATTTTATATAATGAAAAATTACAATATTTATAAAGAATTTTACCCTAGTAGGCAACTAGTATATGTGAAGAAGGAATGAATTCCAAGAATCTTGGACCACTATAAGGATCCTAATTCTCATTAGAACAGTTAGGAATTCCAATATTGGATGGAAAATGCCATCATGTTTGTTTGTAATATCATCCCATTTATAGACCTAAATTCATACACGAATACACAGTACCACCATCTTTTTCCAAATTTTCAATGAATAATTAATAACTTAGTATGGATTAGAAATGGGCTAAAAATGAATTGTAACCTCTTTATTATAGATTTTAACTGAAAAAGTGATTGGTATTTTTTTCTTTCTTTTTTTATAAGTAATGATTAGTAATTTTTACAATTAAGAAACTCTAAACAATAATTCAGAAAGTTTTGTTTCTCATCTAAGTTGACTCTACAAAATCCTAAAATATCATGTTTTCATATGGCTGACATCATTGGAGTCATACACACAGAGGCCAAACCATAACATTGACCATTAAAAGTTTCAGCAATTATCAAACACTTAAATACAGGGTTATGCTTCCGGCAGCAACATGCGTTCTAAGAAGAAATATTTGAAAGACTGATTCTCTAAATGCCTCTCTGGATATTCCTTGATGTCCCGGCTACTCTCAGAACATAGCCATCCAAACTCAACATTTGAAGAAAAATAGAGGAACTCTGCTTGCATCAAAGCTAATGTAACCAATAACTATTTTTTAATACCCAGAAATTTCTTAATCAGCTCCCAAGTAGAAATTAAAATTAGTGAAAACAATAAGAACACATTAATATCAGTTATAGTAGCAACATGTTGAACTACCAAAAATAATAAATACATTGATGGTGAATCCACCAAACAATAAGCATTAACGGCTTCTGCCCTACCAGCCCATTCACAAAGCTTAATGAGGAAATAAATTGAACCAAGATAAAAAAAAAATTAGAAACAAACTCACAGCTCTTTCTGCTGTCCCTGGAGGACCATCAAGAATTTTTATGCGAGCTCTTGTCTCCTCAACTATTTTTTTGATGAACTCCCCTCTGCGTCCAATTATACTACCAACCTTCTGTGCGGGAACCAGCATCCGGAAAACACTCTCTCCAGGCCATCCAGGCCACTTCTTTTCACCGCCTCCAATGACAGAATCCTCATCACGCCCTTGTTTTTGTTCCGGCTCTGTGTTTTCAGGTACGTGATCAGGTATTTGATCAGGTAATTGATCAGATACTTCTTCAGCTACTTGTTCAGGTACTTGATCTACGTCAGGCTCAACAAAGACATGATCAACTTCAACTTCAGCCATAAGTGTAGTGCTGGGGAAAAGAAGAAACAAAAAAGATCAATCAATTATATCATCAAGAGTAAGACGCACCGAAATCATGATCACCGAGCCTATTAAATATAAGTAAATAAATAAATAAATAAATATATATAATATTAAGAATTAAAAACTCAGAAAGTTCAAAACTAAAATCCAGAATTTAACTTTTTGATGTTATCTTATTACAATGGTTAGATGCATTAAACCAGCAAAGCTAAAAGGAAATCATCAGTCCCACAATTGTACCTCAATTCAAGTAAAGACTCTTTGCTAAACCGCTACTTGGGCCAAATTCTATATTTTCAACGAAAATCTATAACGATAGGCTATAAATTTTAGTTCTACTACAAGCAAAAGTGACTATTTTCCTTAGCCTCAAATAAAGCCTCATTCAAGGCTGATCTTCCTGATTCTATGTTCTCTATTTTGGCTCACTTCAACATTAAGTCAAGCACAACATAATCAAAACAACTTAAAAACACAAAACCCTGATTTTGTTTCCAACATCTACACCCGACTCCCCTTCGGCATCAACTATCTCCATGAATATTGCTATTTTCACTACTATTTTCATTTCTCTCTTCTATTTTCAATGCAATCAAAACCCTAAGCTGTATACATGATGTTCATACATACATGTAAGAATAACAGAAAAACAACAACAAAGCATGGACATTACACGAAAAATTAAAGCATACTCCTAGTGGATAGGGAAATTGAAAACACAATAAAGAGTAAAATAAACAAAATAATTACGGGAAAACAAACAAACAACATTATTGTCACACAAAACAATAACCCAAAGAAATAACCCCAAATTCACAATCTCTTAATCCCAGGAAATTACACTACAAAACCCACTTTTTTTTTTTGGATTAGAAACAACCATAAAACGAATGAACAAAGAGAATGCATTAACGGGTCAAAATTTAAGAACCCAATTACGCAAAAAAATTCGAGAAAGAACAAGTGCACGAGAAATCAGAGGACCAACAAAGCCCTAGAAATATAGAGATTATACACGATGCTTTCTTTGATATACTTACATGAGTAACTAAGAGAGCTAGAGCTAACTGAGCCGAGAGAGAAGGGAATTCGAGAATGAAGGAATTAGGGTTTGGAAAGTTAGAGAAGAAGAATTGGGGTTTTAGGGTTTCGAAGAGAGAGAGAGAGAGAGCTCGAGAGAGAGAGATAAGGAAAATGAGGAGATCTTTTTTTTATGTGATTGAGGGTGGGGGTCGTTGGTACTGTGTATTTATTTTGTACTGTTATGGTAATTTTTTTTTTGGGTGGTCCTTCAAAGTAATTGAATTTGCATGTTAGTCCTTAGGGAAATGTGAAATTACGAAGATATGGCTGGAAAAAAGTTCCCAACTTTCACCTAAAGGGTATGCTTGGGTAAGTTTATTTTATTTATTTTAATTATTGTACAAAAAATACTGTCATAATTTGTACCTACCAATAAGTCTAAGGACCATTCTTCACGACCGTTTTACGTGTACTTAGATAGTTAGTATGTGGTTTTCTCAAAAAAAAAAGATAGTTAGTATGTTATGTTTGCTCTAATTATAACTTATCACATAAGCTTTGTTTGTTTCGACATTAACATTTTTTTTAAATGTTAGTTTTTCAAAAAATATTTTTTAGAAAACTATCTTATTTTCCTAAATTTGATAGTATCCTTAAAATGAATTGAAAAACTATCTTTTAACTTCTTTTATTTAGTTTTGTGTAAAATATAGTTATTTTTTTCATTTAGTTTTGCATGAGATAAAGTTGTTTTCCATAAAATTCTAGCAAAAAACAACTCTATCTCATAGACTTATACCGAGCTAAATAAAAATTAATATTTAAAAAAAAGTTAATTAATAGTTTTTCTTTGACTTTTTTTTTCAAATACTACCTAATATAGAAAAATACAAATAACTATTTTCACATAAGGTTTTCTATTGAAATAAACAAGACATAACATGAAAAAAAATATATGAAGATTTACGTATCTCTAACCCTATATATTCTCATTTGCTTGAGGAAAAGAAAAGGAGTTAAAACCTTATTTGCTAATGCATTCTTATTGCCATCGCGGATTCAGATCCTCTAGATTTTCTAGGATACTCTACCAAATAGATTTCCTTAAATCTTAACCATTCTTTTATAATTTAATGGTCTAGATTCTGCCATGTCAGCATTCCACTAACAATAATCTTAATTGTTTTGTTTGCAACATTATTTTGTTATTTTAAGAATATTATTAGTGGAATGTTGAGACGGCAGAATCTAGACCCTTAAATCATAAAAGAGTGGTTAGGATTTAAAGAAATCTATTAGTAGAGTATCCTAGGACATAGTTGTCAAAACGTGAATCGTATCATGAATCGATTTTTTTTTTTTGTATCGTGTATTGTATCGTATTGTATTATGCATCGTGAGATACACAAACACTTAATAAAATCTAAAAAAAAAAATTTATAGATACACATGTATAAAGATTATATTCATTATAAATTTTGAACATATTCAGCTAATGAGTAATTTATTTATCACTTATGTAATAATATTTAACAAGCTAATTAAATAAATCAAACTAGCATATATTTATAACATACACATTCAAATTGCTTAAATTCAAATGTTATAATATATTACAAATGACCCAAAAATTCATTTATTTTATCATATGCATCATATTGGCTAATCAACCTCCTCTAAGTCAATGCTATCATCACGTTTATTATTTTGCAGATTTATTTCTTCATCGTCATTAACATTTACTATCTTTTCTTGTTCCTTTTATTTTAATAATTTAAAAAAAAAAATTCTTCTTGGCATTCTAGTTTCTTGAACATATAACAATAATGAAAAAAATAAAAAATAATTATATTTTCAATTAATATCTTATTCATAGTATAGAAAATAAATTTATAAATATTAAAGTGAAGTGTAAATGTATACTGTGTAGTCCAAATTTTGTAAAAGAAAGAGAGGGAAAGAAACTTATGAATATGTTACTTTATTAGGTTAAATTAAGTACCCTAATGATTTTATGTTTAAAACAAGTTTAACAACTTGTCAGATTCAAATAAAAGTACAAATTTTAATAATAAAAAAATCTCATTTTAAAGCATTTGTTTTTATATCGTACTATATGTACAATTTTTCAATACAATACGATTCATACGATACACACATTGTATCGTACGATTCATGAGCACTTACGATACGTCGGTACGATACGGAACTTTTTACACACGATACGATACGTATCATGTATCATATGATACTGACAACTATGCCTTAGGAAATTTAGAGGATCTGAATCCTTGCCACCATATACCATTCAATAATTATGAAAAAAGTTGTATGAAATTTGACTTTGTTGGTAGATTGGGTTGGGATGTATATGGTCGGTCCAGATCAGATGGTACCCAACATGGTTAAAGAAACTGTAAAAGTCTACAATGAAACGAAAAAAGCAAACACAAAAGTCTAATGTGGTATAGCCGTACAGGAAAGGTAATGGATCCAAAGGCTAAGGAGGTTGTACAGAGTATATCACGAAGTAAAAGTCTATAATGGTGTGGACAAATATTACAAATTGTAATAAAATGATAAGAATTAACCTCTTGGACATTATTATAGCCTTGCACTAGTATTATTTCTTAGTAGCTTGCAAACTAAAATGAAATAATTATAGTCAGTAACTTAAGACAACTCCCTTTTTTTGTTAGTAATTAAAAGTTTGCCCTTCCTCTAGTTACCAACGAGGGAACAATTTTCAAATCCCTAAGATATCTATCTTACTGCATTTATTTATTTTTATTTTTTAAATTCTATGGCCTGGATCCCATTCCATTGCTAGGTTAAAAATAACATGATTTTGCCATAGGACACTTCAGTCAAGTGCATAGTCTTGGCCTGTGTGGAAAAATCATGATGGAAAACAAGGCACTTCAGATGAAATATATTAGTTTAGAAAATAAACGCCTTACAGATTTTCTATACAAAATTTGGTTTATGAGAATTTGGACCATCAGCTATGCACTAGGATAGTGACAAGATGATTCAAGACCACAGAAAACAAAATTGTTAGGCCTTGTGTTGGTCTATTCCTGGTGCAACTCATGAGCACTATAGGCCCCATAAAATGGCTGGCGAAATCAAGGTCAAAGAAAAAACTTGCCTATTTTCCTAGTTATCGCTGAAACCAGCTTACTTTTTTTTTTTTTTTTGGTTGATAAGGAAAAAACCAGCTTATATGATCCAACAAATAGTATATACACAATTTCATTTACGAGTGGACATTGGCAAAAACTTTAGAATTAGAACCATCCAAAGTGGTTCATTCAATGTGATTTGGTATGTCTTCTCGCATCACACTTCAAATTTGGACGAATACAGTTAGAACTTAGAACCAAAGCCTGTGCTTATTTGTAAAATTGACAAAGAAATAAGGTTCAAAACACTAGCTTGGATCCATGACAGAAGTCATTCTAATTTGGTAGAAGGACAGCAGCAGAACCAGGCCGCACGTTCTTGAGTCTTAATAATAATATAAACGCAGGGAATTTATAGGTTATAAAATTTGATGAAATCAAGAATGAAAACATTAAAATTTGTCAACAATAGATGTAATTAATTTTCAGAGAAGTGCCTATTGTCATTATCGACCTAGATTGTTCATAAAAAATAAACCTGTCAAGGGCAGCCTTACTATGATCAATGAAATTAGGTTCAGAAACTAACTTTTGTAGTGATAGCAATACCATCCCTCCATTTCAATGGCTTTATAGATCCAGAAAAAAGGAGGCATAACATTCAGATATTAAATCATAGCAATAACAACAGGACTGGTATTATATTAAGCAGTGGAAACAGAAAACAGGCATACATACTTTCACAGTGCATAGAGATATCAAAATGAAAATATGCATAAATATTTGATAAATGATTGCTAACGGGTAGCGGCTGTCAAAGTAACGAGTTCGCCATACCTTGCAAAATCCTCAAAAAACATCATTGAAACTGAGGTGAGGATGAGTAGATAGATTTGATTAAAGGAGAAGCCTTTTTTTTTTGTTGAGAACTCAGCAAAATTTTCAATGGTGGTCAGGGGTTTTGCACAGAGAAAATCCAGGGAAATCCTATTCTTCAAGAGAATTGGAAGTTGAAGGACATGAAAGAGACTATAAATTCAACGCTTGGTTGTCTAGACTGTAGAGTTTTGACAATTTTATGTCCTTACCCATAAAACGATAGACAGAATTTAAGAGTGAGTGACTAGCAAATCTGTCACATATCTTTGTAGATATTCTTACCATATTTTCCTTTGAACACTTTAATTGTGGACGAGGACCACTCCAGGAATTTATAGAAGCCGTGTCAAGTTTGCTTTGCTATAATCCTTTTGGTTTGTAAATACTCTATTTTTTCCTTTAATCGTGAAAATAATATCATAGGATAGAGAAGTTTTCCTATTAGACCTTATATTTAGAAAGAGAGAGTACAATATTTTCACTAGTTTTACTTTATTTGTATCCATTTACCACCCACTTCCCTCATAATTTTCAAATTAATGGGTAGGTAAAATACAGATGCATAGCACATGCTATATATACAATCCTCTCTCAGTTTAGTTTGACTTCAGCAAGCAAATTATGAATTAGACACTCTATTAAGTAAGAACTGTCTCCACAACTATAGGTCAGCCCCACTAGAGATTAATTACCATTTTTACATATAGTTCATATGACAAAAGTCAACACCATCAGACGTTTTTATTAAACGACTCCAAATGTCTCTTAGTGTATGTGTTTGTGCATGTGAAACATTCTCAGCCATGGCCAAAATTTAATCCTGAAACAAGGCATGAATCTTTATCACTGTAAAAAACCAAGTCCAGAATCTTCCAATTTGCTTCCCCCAAAAGTAGGCAAACATTGAATTTATGTAACAATACACACACACATAAATGTATATATAAAATAAAGTTAGGATTTTAAACACTTAAGAAACAAGCACGAGCAATATTAATTCATAGAAAATATCAAACAGATTCAGCAAGTACCTGCTTCTTTTTTTCTTTTTCTTTTTATAATAAGATAGGAATCAAACCCTGAAAACAAAACCCCATGGAGGGAGCAGAAACAGCACTGCATTGGCCCCTGTTTTACTTTCAATCCAACTTCTTTTAATATTTAGTGTGGCTCATATAGTTTTTAGACTTGCTCGGCATCAATTGATCCCAAGCGCATGGTATGCCATAGGCTTATTAATCATATACGATGATATGTGGTTCGCCCCTACCTCATGTCATTAGCCTCATAGGCTTAGCAATCACATATGACAATATATAGTTCACTGTAATCCCATGCACAGTACCTCCTAATTTGTTGGTCTGCTCTTTTGCAAACTTTTTACCTTTAAAGCACAATTTTACTACTGATAGTCAATTCCTTATGAATAAGTTCTATAAGTTGCAAGATACAAAAGACACACATGCACACACGCACGCATACACAAATAATATGATCCACCCATCCATCCTATAAGTTAATCTGTGATGACTCTACTCAGCAAAAAAAAAAAAGATCTGTGATGGTGATGACTCCCACTACAACAGATTAAACTGTGGTTATCCTTGTCGTAAAACCATAGTGAAAGCTAGAAAGATAATCAGTACTTTTTTGGATTTTGGAGCATACATTAAAGAAAAATATCATTTCTGGATTTCACCAAAACACAAAATGCTATCCCACAATTTTATAGTAAAAATAATTCCCAAGTCAATTATGTCTGGAAAGAATGGTTAGTGATCCATTCAAACATCAGAACTTATGTGCAGCAAGCAATATAAGTCTGAAAAGAAAAATATATGTTGACAGAGATCAAACTCTACAACTCTCTGAGGAAGAATGAGAGTAAACAGAAGCATACAACTGCAACTGCCCTGTAAAGCCACTCAATTGAAGTAGCAGTCTCTCAACTCTCGTGACTATTCAATACTAGAGGCACCATTTGTAGAAAGTACCTACCTACTCTACTATTTAACTCTACTGAAGCAGATGATATAAACGATAATGATACAACAAAGGAAGATTGACATGGCCTCATGTAGTCATTTCTTGCCCTCAGTAGCTGCCTCAGGTTCAGTTGTGGTAGCGTTAGTAGCAGCAGTTGTAGCAGTAGTCAGAGCAGGAGTCACAGCAGGAGTCGAATCAGGAGTCATAGCAGGAGTCAAATCAGGAGTAGTAGTAGCAGTACTAGCAGTAGTAGTAGCAGAAGTAGTATTAGCAGTTGTAGCAGGAGTAGTAGCAGCAGTCGTAGCAGGAGTCGTAGCAGCAGTCACAGCAGTAGTCATCAGAGAGTCAAATTTCTCAGATTTCCCCAGCACAATTTCAATCTAAATTCAGGGGAATAGAAAGTCAAAAACCAAAAAGAAAGAGATCAGAAATAATCATAATTTTTTAAAGCAAATTTAACAAACTGAACCAAAATACCCAAATGCACACCACCCCTTC
This sequence comes from Quercus tomentella, assembly GCA_028535165.1. Lineage (NCBI taxonomy): Eukaryota > Viridiplantae > Streptophyta > Magnoliopsida > Fagales > Fagaceae > Quercus > Quercus tomentella. Next base: position 20,257,224 of record JAPQVY010000089.1, on the reverse strand, counting down.
CCCCAAAGAAAAAGAAAAAATCACCTTGGCCTTTTGAACAACACGACCCTTGTTCTCGTCTTTCATGCCAACAGTAGATGTCAAAACTTCTGTTCGATTCCATAAACAAAAATCATCAAAACAGCTATCACTATTATCATGTACATGGAATGGTTATTAGCATTGGGACAATGGGATTCTTACTCTTCTCAGTAGCCAGTCCATTGTTCTTCAAAATCTCAGAGATTGTGACAACTGTAGTGATTGCTGTAATGAAATAAAATATTTGAAGAATTTTAGCAAGTATGATAACTCCTAACCCAAAAAAGAACATACAAAATAGAAATAGATGGCGAGAAAAAGCACTGAATTAGAAAGAATACAAAGTTGTGTTTTGCTGTGAAGCAAAGGCAAAGAAAAGAGAACCTATAGTGTTATTATTCTGGAAAACTAAACTCCCATGAGAATTCCAAATTCCCATCAATCATTGGAAGCCTATTCTTGTGAAGTCCATTCTTCCTCATAACTCAATAATTAACAAATCTGTCAAAACTATTCCTAAGAGCACATAGTCAAACATATATCACAATAATATAAGGCACATAGTCAAACATATCAGATTCACTGATCTTGGATAAAGAAGAAAACTCAAGAAGTAAAGAAAATGAGTACTTATAAAAAGTTGCAATTGCTAATCATTCATGAAATCTTCAGCCCATAGTTCATTATATATAGCACAAGAAAATCAGATTCAATTAAATTTTGTGTTTTCTTTCTTTTCCCTCAATGGAAAAGAAAAAAAAAACGAACACATCTTTTTCTTGTTTGGGCATAAAACAGAGGAAAATGTAATTCAAAGAAAGAAAGTTCGAAGAAAATGTACCCATTCCCAAAGCAGAAAGCTCGACCTCATCGTGCTGCTGAATGTATCTCTGCAACAAAGAAAAAACAAAGCTTTCTCTTGTTGTAAAATAAATAAAACGCATTGGTCTTTTTCTTTCACCACATTTTCTTTCCATGTGACCAAAAAAGTGTTAAAGATTGACCAAATCCGGTCTTTTTCATTTCCTTCATTATCTCATCTCATTAATTCTTAAACCAATTGCATTCTAATCTGTAATCCTGGGATCCAATTCAACAATCTTACAATTATTCAATCTTACAATAATTTTGTCACCAAGATTGGTTATAAAAAAAAAAATTCATCTTCGATAAATGAAAACTCATCGTTTGCTTAATTACTTGGAAAACATAGAAAGAAAACTAAACTAATGTTCCTTCTTTAATTTTCGTTTCCTTCGTTTTCTAAGCAACCAAACAAATGAAGAAAGAATCACATAACAGATCGACATTCTACAAAAACATATCCATTCCAATCATTTTATGAATTCAATTCCTCTAAAAGAATCAAACAAATAAAAAATAACACATTCTTTATCCTCAAAGAGAAAATCAAACAAAAGCATAAGAACACCGAATCACAAATTGAAACAAAGAAAAGAGAGAGAGAGAGAGAGATTATACCTTAGCGAGATTGACGTAGAAGAAGAGTGGTTTCTTGGTGTTGGAAACCTGAATTCGGTTCTTCTTCTGAGGCTCAGTGGGTGCAGCAGCAGGAGCAGGAGAAGGAGCAGGTACAGGAGAAGGTACAGCAACAGCGGCCATTGCTATTTGCTTTCTCAGTTTGTTGGTTTTTTTCTCTCTCTGTTATCTGAAAATTTTCTCTCTCACTTTCTCGCACTTTCTCTCTCACTTTTCTTTTCTTCTATATTCAGAGCGGGAAAGTTTTGGTTTTTGGATCGCAAAAGTAGGTGAGGCCGTTAATGCCTTGGAGGGGATGTTTATATAGGGCGCGAGTGCGGGTGGTGGGGCCTATGGGGTCGAGACACGTGGCGAATTATTAGTGGCTGAACCCGTTTGGGCAGTTGGAATTCCAAAAACGGAAGAGAGAGAGAGAGGCCGTTATGCTCTGTGAGGTTGTTATTTTGTTTTGCCGGAAATGACGGGTTTGACCCTTGTTTGATTTTTTGTATTCTAATTTTCAGTCCTAGCTTGGAAATTCTCAGTTTTACTTTACTATTGAAGCTTAAGAAAAGAAAAGAAGATTGAGCCAATATGAGGTGGCATATTTTGTTCCTTGTGAAATGACAGTTTTGACCCTTGTTTTTTTTGGTATTTTCATTCTAGTCCTAGCATCAATATGGGCCTTGGGCCTATGCTTCTTCGTTGGTATCCAGAGTGTGCCTTGATGGATTATGAACGGTAAGCTATAGCAGTTGATTTTCTCTTTTTGTTTCATAACAAAACTAAATTAGAGGTTATGGTTTTGTTACTCGTGCATTACCATACCAATTTACCAACAAAGTTTGCAAAAGCTGTGATTATACTTTTACTACTAATGTTGATGAAAATTGAGTCATACTATTATATATGCTTTGCAATAGGGTAAAAGTATGTTATCAGGGAAAAGATTTTTGCCTATTCCTATAGCCCACTTGTTTTTTTTCCAAAAGTTGCTACTTGCTACTATTAATTTTTAACTTTGGTGCAAAATTAACAAAGGATTATACAGTGTGGGAAGTCTTCTCCTTAATCGTGAATCGTCCTTTAACAAATTTTGAAAACAGTAATTTAGCATGTAAATTGACTTGTACTTTTCCTTATTGTTTTGAGTCCATTATAAGTCTATTGGACTTATAAGGATACAGTTTCTATCCAATGTATTTGTGCATTAGACACAATACGATGCAGAGTTTTGAACACGTGTCCGCATCATATCGTGTTTAGTGCAAAGATGAAACGTAGCCATCCCCGTTCCTCTAAGTCTTTGCTTTCGTGAATGATTACAAGTTAAGTTATTTAATATTTTGTGATGAACAGTTAAGTTATTTAATATTGAAAACCAACATTCATTGTAACTACATATTAAGACTTGACCTATCATAGCGAGTCATTCAAGCTATTTAGGTCTTGTTTTTTTAGTAAAGTAGTTAATAGAGTGGTGACTAAGACATCACATATATAGTGAGAAGTGAACCTATCAACCTAAAAGAAAGATATTTTCCAGTAAAATACTTGTAGAGTGACAAGTGATGGCAACAAATTAGGTTTGGATAAAGACACCTCAATCCAACCTTAATTTGATAATCATAGCACAATTGAAATTGGTTCTCTTCTGTTTTTTTACCCCTTCTTGAAACTGCTCTTGATTTGATTTGGGCTTAAAAACTTCCCGAACCTATAATGTACCTTTAAACTATTTTGTGGAGTGCAAAACGTATAATTAATTAAGATTAAATGTATATTATTATAATCAAGTAACAAGTATAGATAGGGACATCAGGACATGTGACATTATAAATAAGCAAATACAAAGCTAATTAAATTCACCAAAAAAAATTCAAGTTTGAATCTTCAACATGAAGACCTGAGCCTATCCCCTACGGTGACTTCTCAAGCAACAAGAAATATTGAGGCCTGTCCCTTATTTTGGTAGCCCAAATGTTAAACAGACCAGTTTGGGCTGAAAATAACGATTGCTCTATAGTCTATATTGCCTATCTCATTGTTATCTGAGATGATAAACCCCACAAGCAACTATTTAATTCTTTATAATATTAAACAATAAGAGATTATGAGAGAAATTTAAGCAAGGTTGGGTGAAGGTGCCATATGCAGCATATAATGCATTATCTAGCAACGGGCCTAGGAATTAGGATCCCCCAAATGCAATAAATGACACTGAATGAACCTAAATAAAAATTTTGAGCATTTATAAGTGGTTCCTCAAGTTATTTGGTGTGATTTTCTACCATCTGATGAAAGCTTTTATTTCTAAAAATTTGAGACCACAATAAAGGAATCAAAGTATGGAGACAAAAACTTACTACTTCATTGAATATATTTGGTTTCATTATAGTTTTAGTAGAAGTAGTGATAATCAAATGATAGGAACCCAGAATTTTAATTTTGCAAACAAGTGGGGGAAAAAGCACAGAGAAATTGGTCAACAACATTGAATGTAAAGTCTCAATCATATATAACTTCTTAAATACATTGAGGCTTTGCAGATCTAATGCTGTGGTCCAAATGCAAATCACTTTGTAGGATCCAACAAAAAGAAATCGTTCTGAACTTTGCTTCCATTATGTATAACAATAAATATATATTTGTGATTATTTTCTTCGCAGAATCACACGTGCGAAAGATGAAAGATAACGAATTTTTGAGTGAGGTTGACATTGCTTAAGAAAATGATTTAACCTTTAATTAATGGGAAAGGAACCTTTTTCTTCTGAATGGTCATTTTCTATGTGGAGCCATAACAACAAGGGGATATGGCTTATATAACACACAAGAAGGAAGGAGAAAAAATATAGAGAACAAAATCAATTTGAGAATCTATAAAAAAAAAAATGATACGATATGATTCTATAAATATGCTATCTATACCAGTGAATTCTATATCTCTCATTCAATTATTAAAAATTTTACCAATTGAGTTAACTGGAATCTACTAGTCAAATTACTTGATTACCGTATGGTATAATTTTTTCTTCGTATAAACCACATACAATTCGGAAGTCTATATCTCAGATTCTCAGCACAAAAGGAAGAAAAAAAATGGAGTGCAGTTTTTTTTAGCTTTTACCAATAGAAGGTCTAGCAAATGAAGTGATTAATCTTTTGGACCATGGGAAACTTTAGTTTTCTTAACGTATTCTAAAAATGACTAATTATATTGTAAGGTCTTTTTTTCTCAAAAAAAAAAAATATATATTGTGAGGTCTTTTTTTTTTTTTTTTTTTTTTTAATAAGGTGAGGTCTTTATCAATTCATTGAATCTTACAAGATTTATTCGAAAACCTTTTGAATTTTCCTTTTGGAACCTAATGGCGTATACGTTTCAAATTAATGATAAAATCATTTTTTTTAATTTTTTTTTTTTAAAAGTGCTCACCCCAAATCTGTCCATTCAAGATATACTGGATCTCGACAGTAAATGGATCTAGGATTCATTAGGTACATTCCAAATTGTAAATAGTATCTATCAATAAAGCTTTGATAGAATAATTCTTGTTGTTAATAAATTATTAACATCATAATTTTTAATGATTTTATTCATCCAAAACAGTGTTGTAATGATTTCAATGTCCTTTGTTATGGGTTTTTACCTTAGTAAATGTCACGTGCTTCCCTACCAAACTTGATAAGTGGTAAACATATATATGATATATGCTTAGGGTTTAAGATTAATCACCTAATGCAAAAGTCAAACATTCTTATGATTCTTACATGCAACCATCACATGGAAAAAAAGTGCTGTAAATAACTAAATATGATTAGTATAAATAAAGCAGAAGCTTCAAAACTCAAAAGTTCTTCAGGCACTAGCATCTATGGTGCCTATTACGAGGCACACACTTTTTTAGGGCAATACTTAAAAGAAAAATATGTTTCAAGTCAAAGAAACATCTTTATTTGCTGTTAGGAAAGTACAAATGACACATTTTTTGGATTGTGATTGATTTATTTTAACCAAACCGTAGAAGAAATTAAATTCCAATAATCTTTTTCATAAACTTCATCTTCTTGCAATCAAGAGCAATGCAACACTTTCCGATATGCTTCTAGTTCATCATTTACTTAATGTCGATGAAAGAAAGAAATTCATGTGAAGAAAAAGTTGCATGTTGTTTATGCGAGGCATTCATGTCTATAAAGTATCAAGTAGGGTTATAACAATTATGCATGCAACTAATTACAATAGGGCTCATACATAATCAAAAGAAGGAATTTACAATTTTGTAGACTCTATTTATTAGTACTTTTAGGACAATTGTTAATAAAATTATTTTAGAAAATTCTTTACACTACTTTAATTGTTTTTTTCTTTTTCTATAAAAAATTTCTATTTTTTTTTTAAATCAATACCCTTAAAATATCCTTAACTTTTCCTTTTAACAAATTTTTGAGATTTACCCCTTTTTTATTGTTTTTTCTTTGCACAAAGTATATTATGTGGTAATTTATAGTTGGGACAAGATTTGAGGAAACTTCTAAAAGGGAGTGAAATTGTTGTCCCCTTCTGAATTGGATTAACGCAATTTTTCTCCTTACTTTTCATAAACTTATCGTCTAGCAACCACCAATCTTGACTAATCTTTAGTTAACCTTTCACCGCTCTTCTTGACCTTTCACCAAAGTAAAAAATTGAAGATAATTGCTATTGGAGTTTAAACTTTAAAGGTCAAATTTCGGTGATTAAGATTAGACAAATTAAGCAAACATGGCCCATGTTTAACTTTATGTCACTAAGTAACTTGACAAAGCTAATTTCACTGATGGCCAATGGTGCACGAGTGAGACTGTCACTTCGTATAATTTTTTAAAGTATAAACCTGTCCACATATTTTAAGTTGGAAAATTAAGGAGATAACCTTTGATTAAATTTCATCTTCACGAGGTTAAGTGCGTTTGTTCAAAGTGCTATCATTTTGTTCCCACGAGGTTGGAGTGCTTCAAAGTTCAAACAAATACTTGGAAGTAGCTAGGAACTCTAATCAAATTAAGCAAGACAGCCTGGATCAATCAGCATATAAAATTTAGGCAAAGATATAGTATATATGTTTGGTCTGAGCTCTATTTTTAGTTAAAATTTAGGCAAAGATATAGTATATCTGTATATATGTTTGGTCTGAGCTCTATTTTTAGTTCTCAAAATTTGAAATGTTCTTTTTTTTTTTTTAGCCCCTTTTAATTCTCAAAAATCTATAAACATACCAAATGAGTCCTTTTGTAATATTTTCGTTATAATTCTTGTTTATACGGTAAATAATCATTTTTTTTATAGATACAATCGAATTTCAATTTATGATGTTTGCTCTATAATAATTACTTTTTATTATTAAATAAAGACATCAATTAGTTTTTTTTTTTTGTAAGTCCGTTCTAACTTCATATTTCTTATTTGACAATAAAATTTTTTACCTGTTGAACTAATTAAAACTCAAAATTTATAGAAAGAACCTTATAGAAAAACAAGCCTTATTAAAGGGGTCGATGAAATCTTTTATTAGAGCATTTGTTTGCACTGCCCTAAAAAGTGGTTTGACTAAGATAGCCACTAAACATTTTTGCCGAAAGTCAATAATATATTTTTGTAAGATTGTGCTAATTGAAGTCAGCTTGCGCCGTATTTAGATTTTAGATCACAATCTTGCTTTATACAGCAAAAAGGTCCATTCGTGACTCAAGATATTGTTTGATATTACTCTCATGTAAAGAGAGAATGTAATAAGGTTGCTCATAGTCTTGCCAGGTAAGATGTGCATATCTCAAACTTTCATGTGTAAATGAAGGATGTTCCACCACAGTTTCTTTCTGTAGTCTAAGTTGACTTAGCTGGTTTTTCTTAATAAAAGTTCTTTGTTTTCTTTCTCAAAAAAAAAAAGAAAAAAGATATTGTTTGACAATGTTGTCCCTTAGGAAAAATAAAAAATATTTCACTAACAAAAACTGATTATATTAATCTCTGAATTTTATCCATCAACATCAGGTCGTTTCGAAGTTCATCTTGACAACCTAATTTACTCTAATTAGAGCATTAGTATTGGTGTAGTCATTTTGCTAAAATGCTAAATTTACCATCAAAATATAGCAACAGTGGGCTGCATCAGTTGAGCAAAACTCATTTCTCTTTACCGTTTAGCTATAGTGCACAGTCAAAGATGTCAGAAAATGTTGTGCAAACCTGTTTTTAGAAAACTCTGAAATTAGTGTTTGTAGTTTTAGATGTCTGCCTCTAAATAGGTAGTGGCAAATTTGTGACAAATGTCTAATAGTCTTCAAATCTTGAGGGCTTTTTTTTTTTTCTTTTTTTTAATCCCTTCATTTTCGGTCTCACTCTCACTATTACTGTCAAATGTCAATGTTAGATTTGAAAAGAATCATGGCAATTTGATAGGTCAACGGTTAGGAACGACGCCTAACTAATATAATATGTGAGTTTGGGATGTGTTTTACGGTGGGTGGATCTTGGGTTTTGGAAGTCAATAGGTAATTAGGACTAGGGTGGGTTTAGTTTCATGATTTCGATGTCCAATTAGTGCTCACTCTGGTAAGGATAAATTCATTTACAATCGATGCAAAAATTGAACTAGGTGTCTTCAAATCTAACATGAAAATACTTTTTGATGTTTTTATCATTGCGACCGTTTCGATTAGGGTTATAAAAAATGAATCTAGTGTGAAAAGAAATTTTGTTTTGTTCGAAGGTGGTAATTATTAATTAAGATTTGTTCTGCTGAAAATGGAAAAATTAGTCTTTTTTTTTTTTTTTTTTTTTTACAAGATAGAAATTCTACTCTATCTTAATCTAAGTGTATATGTGTGTGAAAGTTCCTTCCTAGAGACTTGAACCCCGGCTCTAAACCCCCACACTCCACAAGCACTTATACTTGTGGAGTGATCATCGCACCAAGGAAAAATTAGTCTTGAGAGGTTGGACTTCTTGACACACCTTTACAGTTGACAATTTTTTGGTGACTAATCACCACTGTAGCTTGGTTTGGATGTTATCGATTGTGATAGATAGAAGATAAACCCAAGAATAGAATATAAATTGCCAAACAAATTTTAAAAACACATTTTAGGGGCGAAAAGCCAAAAAAAAAAATGAAAAATAGTTTTTCCCTTTTAATCTCAAGATACATTTGGTTTTTATTTATTAAAAAAAAATTAATTTTCAAAAACAAAAATCAAACAAACCCTAGCTTTTCCTTGCTTTTTTTTTTTTTTGGCATGTGTGTTCAACTGTTCATATTGAAAAACTCAATTTCCTCCATAAGTTAGGGTGGCAATTAGGCGGATTGGGTAGATTTTGGATTGGGTTATAAATGAGTTGGCTACTAAGTTATCCATCGAGAGATGCTACGTCTACAATATTTTTACAACAAATCACAGGTGATTAGTTGTTATTGGTTCAAATTTGAAACTAACACTAAGATTACTTTTTTGCCCTAACAATAACAACTAGTAACAACTTGTCATTTAGGATTTGTTGTAACAATATTGTAGACATATCATTTCTCTTATCCATTTAACCATTTGTTACCTATCTAAATATAAATTAAATGGGCAAAACTTAGTTACAGTACCTTGGGTACAGTTCCTTAGGTTCCCCATTTAAATTTCAGCCATCTGTCAAATAAAAAATATTCAATAACGGCGTCAAAAGCCACAAACGGCTTAAACACTATCGTTAACTCTATTTGTCATTGAAAAAAAAAAAAAAAATAAAAGAAAAGAAAACCCAGCCACCAGAACTCCTGTGCAACATCTCCAACATCAACCCACTCCTCCTCGTCACTCACAATCTGCTCTGCTACATCGCCGATGACTATTCCCTCTCACCCAAAATGTCTACTTTTGGTCTTAATTTGTAGGCAAAACCCAAAAACATATCATCCCTTAAAACCAAAATTTCCAAACAATCCAAACACAAAACCAAAACCCCAATAAAATTCAATTCATAAAAGGTAAAACCTAAAAAAAAGATCCACCCAAAAAACCAAAATTTTACTAAGAGAATCTCTGTGATCTTGCCAGAAAAGTTTCCAATCATTCATTGGTCAACAAAAGAAAAGACAAGATTCGCTGCTGGATTCACCGGCTTCGTAACCGAACTCCGCTGTGTGTCTTCTTTGCCGCCGCAAACTTCTTCAAATCTGGGAGTATTTGATGTGTAGGAAAGGATACACGAAGAGCTTGCATGTGTTTGGACAGAGGCGGTGGAGGCAGTGGGTTTGTGACAGAGAGGACTGGAGTGGTTAGGGTGTTGAAGTAAGGTGGGGCTGGGAAAAAAATTTAAACAGAAGTCACGTGGCTTTTGACGTCGTTAGTGAATTTTTTTTTATTTGACAGGTGGCTGAAATTTAAATGGGGAACCTAAGGAACTGTACCTAAGGTACTGTACCTAAGTTTTGCCCAAATTAAATACACATTACCCGCCCAACTCATTAAATTCACAGCCTACTCATTTAACCCATAATAAAATTAAAACAATTTTAAACAAAAAATAAATTAAATCTCATGAATTAAATCATAGCGGACTAAAATTCAACTCACCAAATCAAATAAAGATATTGATAAAATTTTAATTGGTTGAACATAAAATCAATTTAGGAGCAACGATCTGGTTCAATATTCATTAATAAAAGAAACCTAATAACCAGGAAAAGAAAATCAACTGAGTTTTCACCAAAATTTCATATTCAATACCAACTAAAAAATTATCTATCTTTCCTCTATTTTCTTTCAAATTTTCCCAACAACCAAACAAAACACACACCTTCAAATTATATAAAATTGGGTTAGGAAAAAATAAACAATTTGCCATCATGGCATCATAAGATCTTGTTAGTCAAAACTAAAAAAGCAAACCACTATTAAGATTTATAAGCTTTCTCACATGAAAAACCTAATAACATAAAAAAGTATCTCTCTTTCTTCTCTTTCCTTCAATTTTTCTCAGCAATCAAACAACACACCCAAATCGGAAATTCAAACTATACAAAAAGCCATGTTGTAGATCTATGAATTTGACCCTCTCTTCTTTCTCTGAGGATGAGTTTGATCTGTTACTTGCAAAACAACGTTGCAATAATGATCCGTTTGCATAGTCTCCGGCGAAGAAACTAGTACTAACACTAGAGACGAAAGTAGTTGGAAAAACTGGTCAGTGGAGAGAGTAGTGACATTCTTTGGCCATAGGGTTGCATTGGTTATCCAGTGCATTTAACCATTTAGACTTATTTAATTAGATTACCCAATAGGTTTTTACACATTTAACCCAAATTTTTAATTAGGTTGAGTTAAGATTTACTCTAATTAAGTGGGTAATGGGTGAGTTAATGGGTTTAGTTAAAAGTTATCACTCCTATTCATAAGGAATGATGAAATTTTTTGACTTGAGTCAATCTCAATATGTGCTGAAGTGGATCCAAATGGGCATTGTTAAGCGAGTGAGGCCACATATGGCCAATAAAAAAAATAGTCCTCGACAAGATTCAAACAAAAACTCTAATATAGTAATATCATTTTTTATGATAAACCAAAAAAAAAAAAGAATATTATGATAATGATGACAATAAGGGTTATTATAATTGAATAATTATAATATTATATAAATATATATATATATATATAAAATAATGATAACTATAATATATATAATAACTGAGGGGCTAAAAGCTCATGGCAAACACATGATATGTATTTAATTTCTAAAAAAAGGGGTTATGAGCTCGTCAAATTGTCGGTTGAATTTTAAAAATTCCATTTTTTAAAATATAGTCCAATAAGAGTCATATTCATTATTCAGATATTCCTCAGTTTGGTTTGGTTTGAATGTGGTCCAAATAAGTGTGTTTACATGAGATCCACTTTTCTTTCACGTAAGGCATGAGAGAGAGAAAGAAGCGTGGCCCCCTACCCTGTGTCTGTGAAGGCAAAATAAATATAAACCAAACCAAATGCTTTCTCCATTCACGTCCAATCCATGCGACTTTGTTTCGCCATTGGTTTTTTGCATAGAAAACATTGCCATGGCCCTTAAATACAGTGGCATGGGGGCTCATTTAGAGGTCCCCTGTCTGTCAATAAAGACACTAAATATGGGACATTGGGACCATCTGCCCCTACAAAAGATGCCTACATTTTTCTTTTATTTTCACCGTCTCAATATCTTGACGGTTTGAAATCTTAATTGGGATTTTTTGTCATTGAAGAGGGAAAAAAAAAAAAAAAAAAAAAGCATATTATAGGTACTTTTTTTAAAGTAAAAGTAAATTTTATTTACTTATTCTGAGTATAGGCCGACTAGATTCAAAGCATTTTAAAACTAGTCAATTTGATCCTTAAGATAGAAAAGAGAAAAATGACTAACTGGCCTAATAGTGTCTTGGGTCTAAGTTGGTTTTATGGACCAAATTAGTCAATTTTGAAATTCAAGTATTTAATTTATTGATCAATATATCCATATAGTTGATTTTTTTTTTTTTAATGTGTTTGAATTTTTTATTTTATTTTAAACTTTGATATTTTGCAAGAGGGAAAAAAAAACATATAACATGATTTGATTAGTAAAATATAAAATGAAATGCTCAGAATATAGTTTCAAAGGGGAATAGAAATCCTTTGTTTGATCGTGGACTTTTTTGTCACGTTTATAGAAAATTCAATAAGGTGACAAACTTCAAGAGACTGATGTAAATTTATCATATAAACACGCTAATAGAGTCAAACTTTGACAAAACCGTACCTCCTTAAAATTGAAAGGGTAACTTTTTTGCTATGTATAATAATCATGTTATTTATTATTAGAAACTTAAACCCTTCAAATATAAGGAAATGTTATGTTTATATTATTTTCACAATAAATTTTAAGTGGTAAGTTATTATTGATTGTCATGAGTGGGTAAAAAAGTAATTTAAGTTATAAATTCAAATTAGAACCAATAACAACTCACCACATATAATTTGTTGTGATAGTATTGTAAAAATATTATGGACGTAACATTTCTCTAAAATATTTCTCTAAAATATATCTATGAAGTATAAAAGAGACATTTAGCACCCAAAAAAAAAGTATAAAAGAGATGATTTTTAATTTTTGATTGAATCAGTAATGTAAAATTATCTCTTTTTTTATTATTTATATTTGTACAGTGAATTATGTTGCATATGTAACTGGAAAAAATAAATTTATTTACCAATATGCAGGACTAAGCATTGAATTTATCAATTCACTTAGCTATTTATTACATAAGAGATGCTGTTGGTGTATTTTAATAAATAAATAAATATGTACATAATTTTGTTGTTACAAAATTTATTATGAAATATTATACCTCATGAACTCAAATTGTTATTACAAAATATTTATATACATCCACCAACCCCATTATATTTGTAATTTATGTCATTATGTTGTGAATAAATTATGATTATAATTCATGTGTATTATAGCTCAATTAAAAAAAAAAAAAAAAAAATAGTCTTGTCACTGTTGAGAGGGGTACCTAGAAAGCCTTTAGAGCATTCCCATTAAGGATTGTATATGCTAAAAGACGTTTTTTTTTTAGCATTTATAACCCAAAAACCTGCTCCATCAAACCGTGTATATGTTATTAAATTTGCAATCTTGCTACAGTGCACTCTTAGAGCATTCCCATCAACAATTCTAAAAAATTTAGCATTTACCAACTCAAAACCCAATTTTATAACATATAACACACCACTTTACAATCTTCCTTACATCAAAACTTCTAATTTTTTTAACACTTTATTTAAATATTCTTTCTTTATCATTTTTTATTCTTCTTTTCTCTTTCTTTGTCTCTCTCTCCTCTGTGTCTCTCTTTCACAACCCAGCGTCGCTAGCCACCATATCCACCCACCATTGCCGCAACCACAAACAATAGCAAAAAAAAAAAAAAAAAAAAAAAAAAACCCTCCACATCCAAAGCCACAAAATTAAAGAATCATCCAAATCAAAGAATCACAACATCACAACAAAGACCCAAAACCACCCCAATCAACCCACACCTAACACCCAAAACCACCCCAATCAACCCACAAACCTAGCCACCGAAACCAAGATCCCACCAAAATCAATCAAAACCACTAAAATTAAAACTCACCGATATCAAATTGCAAAACCAACTCACTGAACCACCGCAGAGACCCACCACGAACCACCGTAGAGACCCACGATCCACGAAAGACCACCGCAGCCTAACCACATCCAGCATCGCATCCCGGCCACACCCAAGACCCACGAACTCGAGATGCAGAGAGAAAGGGAAACATAGAGGAGGAGAGAAAATGAAAGAAAAAGTAAGAAGGAGTGGACGGAGAGCACGAGAGAGACAGTGAAAAGGAAAGGAGTGGATGGAGAGCATGAGGTCGGCAGTGGCATGTGGATGGTGGAGGAACCGTATTCAGGTCGGATAGTGGGGGGATGGAGATAACGACGATGATGATGACGAGGAGAGAGCATGTGGGTTTGGAGAATAACGGCGGCGGCATGTTTTGGCGAGCTATGAAGGGCTTGCCTAAGAGAGAGACACCAGAAGGAGAGAGGGACAGAGAGCATGAGAGAGAGTGACAGTGGACAAGTGAGAGAGGAGAGAGAAGAGACTTGGAAGGAGACAAACATGGAAGAGAGAGAGAAAGAGATTAATAAAAAATTATAGCATAGTGCTACAATGCGCTCTTATTTTTTAGAGCGCACTATAACAGTATTGCAAAATTTTTAGCATATACAATCTTTGATGGAACAAGTTTTTGGGTTATAAATGCTAAAAAAAAAGCATCTTTTAGCATATACAATGCTTAATAGGAATGCTCTTATTTTTGAGAGCGCACTGTAATAAAATTGTATAATATTTTATTAATTTCTTTATTCTCTCTCCAGCTCTCTATCTCTCTGTCTCCCACATCTCTCTCCTTTTTGATTTCCCTGGTTCTCTCTCCGTCTCCCACATCTCTCTCATTTCCTCACTCCCTCTCTGTCTTTCTCATTTCCTCACTCCCTTTCTCTCTCATTTCCTCATTGCCTCACAACAAGATTGTACGTTTGAGATCGGCTTGGTGGCGAGGAGAATGGCGTGATGGCATGAGATCGGCGTGGAGGAGATCAACGTGGAGATCGATGTGGAGATCAGCGTGTTGTGTGTTTTCTTGTGGCGGTTTTTTGTGGTTCTTGTGGTAGTGGTTCTTGGTGGTTCGTGTAATGTTTGGTGGGTGTTTGGTCCATTTGGGTTGAAGTTGGTTGTGGTGGTTGGGTTGCTGGGCGGTGGTCATCGGAGAGGTTGGGTTGGGTTTGGCTGCGACGTGTTGTGGTGGGTTCAGATTGGGGTTGAGGTTGCTAGGGTGGTGGGTTTTATGGCTGTTTTGTGGTGGGTTTTGGCTACGGTTTGTGCCGTGGGTTTTTTTTTTTAATATTTATTTTAGTGGTTAGGGGTTGAGGTTATGGTTGGTGGTGGTGGTTGTAGCTATGGCCGTGGTTAGAGGTGATGAGTTTGAAAAGCTCAGGCCATGGAGGTTTTGAGAGCAAATATCAGAGAGAGGGAGAAGCTTCTAGACCGAGTTGAGAAAGATGGAGAGACAGTGGGAGAGAGAGATAGAGGGAGAGTGAGAAATAAAATAAAAAATAATAAATAAAGAATATTTAAATGAAATGTTAAAAAAATAGAAGTTTTGATGTTAGGTGTATTGTAAAGTGATGTGTTAAATGTTATAAATTTAGGTTTTTAGATGTTAAATGCTAAAATTTTTAGAAGTCTTGATGAGAATACTTATGAGCATACGCACATATTTTTTATTTTATAAAAGAGGATAGATAATAAATACATGAATAGAGTGTGTATTTCTGTAATATTATTTTTGTGTGTAAAGAAGTTTGTTTCTTTTGAGTGTAGTGCTGACTCATAAAGCTTACAACATTTATGGTTTCGCTATGGTATCCTAGCCTCCTAGGGGCGATGTGCTAATAAGGCTATGGATGAATTCAGCTAGAACATTCTCATCAAAGATGTCAAATGCTATAAATGCTATTTTTTAACATTTAATTTTAAAAAAACACACTACATCAAAGGTGCTAGATGCTATAAATTTTGACATCTTGCTACAGTGGGCTGAATTATTTGTTTAATGAAACAGTGGGCTGTTATCTCTTCACTTTTTATTTGTTTAAAAAAAATTATTTGTTTTATATGATGAAGGAAGGAATTGAGTCTAGTCAATATTCTTCAGAAATGCAAGTTTTTTGGGCAGCCATTTCACTGCAACTCAGTCCCCTGTGTAATAATCCGGCGGGGATATGAATCAAATGAATTGGTGCTAAATTCTCTAATGGTTATGGAAAATGCAATCTTGAAGGTCTACTTAATTAACAGCAGCTCCACAATGTTCCCAGGATTAACTAACAGGTACATTCATGGTAGTTGAAGGAAAAAAACTTTATAACTAACAGATACATGGTAGTTAATTGAAAACATAAATAAAGAATAAAGAAAATATAAAGAAAGAATAAAAAAAAGAATATTTAAATGAAGTGGTAAAATAATAAAACCTTTGATGTTGGGTGTATTGTAAAGTGAATTGTTAAAATGAATAAAATAACTTTTTGAGATGCTAAATGCTATATTTTATGCATTCTTGATGAGAATACTCATGAACCACTCAAGAAGTTTCTTCTTATTCATTTATTTAGTAAATGAGCCAACTTTAAACCTAAGTTTAGGCTTGAGCTAAAAAATAAAAATGTGTTTATGAACCATCTCGTCAATATAAGGTTCACTTTAACTACATATAACAATATATGTTTACATACATTTATGTATAAAAATATACTGAGTTATATATATATATATATATATATATATATATATATATATATGTTGGGGTGAGGATTTTGTTCCTGGCAACCTGCAAGCTTGTTTATCCGCTTTGGGAAGCCAAACCCGCACGGTTTTTTCCTCAAGTGACATGGGAAGACTTTGAGTGCAGTCCCACATCGGCAAGAGAAGCGCCCCACTCATGCTTTATAAGTGCTTGGCATAAGCATGAGTGTACCACTACAATTCTTTATAACTCATGCTTTATAAGTGTTAGGCACAAGCATGTGTAGTAGTGGTACACTCATGCTATAAATTAAATAAAATTAAATAACCAATCTTGAACTTTTAATACTCAACTCATTTACAATTCTATAAATAACTCTTTTTCACTAATTCAAGCGAAATTTGATTTTTAATGCTTAAACTCTATATGTTTTTCTCTATAAATAATATGATTGTTATAGAGATGACAAGATAGTGAAGTCTATCCAATTAGAGATACAAAAATCACCATGATTTTTTTTATTTTTTTTTTTATTTTTATAAATCAACGATGGTAGGTGAGGTTGGAGTCTTTTGGCTGAATATTGTAGAAAATAGAGTTTATTTGTGACATAGGTACTGTTCAAAGTTATTTGTCAAATTGAGGAAAGAGAGTGAATTTCGGCAACGGTGTTGTCGAAATTCTAACAAAAGGTATGAGAGAGGAAACACAAGTGATGTGATGGGAGGATTTGAATTTAAGTAATCTCATTACCGAAATTCTTGCTGCCCGAATTTGCTGCCCAGCTGCCAGGTGGAAGTGCCCGCAGAGGAGTGGTTGAAAGGAAACCAATTTTGGCAACCAAGTTGCCGAAATTGAGGAGGGAGAAAATAAGAATTGTGGCAACCAAGTTGCCGAAAATGGGAGGGAAAAAAAAAAGAAAAAGAAAAAAAAATAAGAGAATTATGGCAACCAAGTTGCCGAAAATGTGAGAAAAAAAGATGAATTGTGACGAGATCTCAGCATATATATATATAATAATTTTACTTACTCGTGCAATGGCACTAGATCTCAGCATATACGTAATCATGAACGTGTAAGAATGAATCTTCAAAACCAATAGAGAAAAAGCCAAAGCCAAAGGAAAATGTCAAATAAGTTTCACTTTGTAATCACAGCATTTCTTATAAATTAAGATAATAATTAATACCACTCTCTATAAACACACTTTGTATGACATAACTATATACATATAAAAGTCACAATTCATATTTTCTCCCCAAGATTTCGGCAACTTGGTTGTCACAATTTTTTTTTTCCTCCCATTTTTGGCAACTTGGTTGCCACAATTCATATTTTCTCTTTCCTCCTTTCCTATAATTTCAGCAACTTGGTTGCCACAATTCATATTTTCTCTTTCCTCCTTTCCTATAATTTCAGCAACTTGGTTGCCACAATTCATATTCCCTTTCGAGCACTCCACCTAGCATAGCACCTGGGGCACTTCACGGGTAGAACTTGGGGCAGCAAGAATTTCGGTAATCTCATTACCGAAATTCAATTTTTTCTTCCTCCTTCGACACATCACTTATCTTGCCTCTCTCTCATACTTTTTTTTGCAATTTCGGCAACGGTGTTACCGAAATTCACTCTCTTTCCTCATTTTCTCAAATAATTTTAAACAATACCTATATTACCAATAAATTTAGTTTTTTGCAATATTCAACCAAAAAACTCAGGATTTGAACTTAAATTCTTTCCATAGGAGAGATCCAACAATACCCTTTATTTATATTAAAAAACTCTTGACGCGTCTTGAGAAAAATTACAACATACATCATTATGCCTAGTTGAAATGGTTTCAACTTTCAACTCACAATTTTTTAAAATATATGTGACAAGCTATAACTGTCTGATTGAGACAATTAGATGCAAGTGCATGCCACCACAAATGAGAATTGAGTAAGCTATGAAACTAGTACCATATAGGAGGGAAAAAAAAAAAAAAAAAAAAAGCTTCAGATTTAGGTCTTTACTCTTAGAAGAGGGGCCAAATTAGAAAGAGAGTAGGAGGGAATTTTTTTCTAAAAAGACGGTTGAATCTTTTTGACTTATAAAGTTTTTTTGGGTCTTGAAAGGCGGACAACAGGGTATCTTCCAAAGTCCGAACAAAAAAGCTTTT
Source organism: Quercus tomentella (assembly GCA_028535165.1). NCBI lineage: Eukaryota > Viridiplantae > Streptophyta > Magnoliopsida > Fagales > Fagaceae > Quercus > Quercus tomentella. The sequence goes on along the minus strand of JAPQVY010000089.1, from coordinate 20,238,674 downwards.
AGCATATTTGAATTTAAGGGTTCATCTAGTTTGAAAATTTTTCCAACCAACCACAACTAGAGCTCAGAAACTTCTTTAAAATGCCTCAAAAGGCTGGCTATTTTGGTTCTTTTTACACGTGTAAAAAGCATATGCAAGATGGGTTTTGAGACTCGTTTTATTAACAGTTTGGTCCTTCTCAAGGTGCCACCTAAATCAACTGGAGAAATCTAATAATATTGTATCAAAAGCATGGAATTGAACTCCAGTCCACCTACTTATACGGCCATTTTCACGCCCAATTTCACAATTTATTAACTTGTACAATTGCGAATGGTCGACAAAAAATGATAAGTCTATATAGATAAAAAGTATCCATTACTCACGGTCACACAAACCAACAAATTATAAAGCGATTACTTTCATCATGGTTGTTGATGGTTCACAATTGAAAGGCCTACCAGTATTTTGTATCTCAGCTATTAGACAAAAACAACAAAATTAAGAACACTATTTTTTTGGGACTCGCGAGACAATATGAGATTACAATATGCAAAAAAAGAAAGAAAATTATCAATGAATATTATGATTTAAAAATGTTGGCAGCTACCGGTATCATATCTACGAATATTCAATATTATGATTTAAAAATAAAATAAAAAGGAATTTTTTTTTTTTCAATTCCAAAGAAAAGGAAATATTTTGATTGTTGGCTGCGGAGACAATTCTCATCTCACTTTCTTTGTCATAGCAGGTAGTAGCAAAATGAAAGATCTTAAAAGAATGTCTCCTGCAAAATTTGGAGACAATTCACTGCAATTATGTTGAAAGCTGATTAGGCTTGACCAATTACTTTGATGGTTTGACCGCTGATATATCAGCCAGGAAATTTCGTGCTCCGAATATGTTGCCACAAGCTCTTCATCTATGTCATCGTGTAAGGTTTCCAACCATTCAATTTTCCTATAATGAGTAGTTTAATTTTCTCTAATTGTGGGGTCGAGATAATTTAATTGATAAAGTTTTTTTTTTTTTAATTCTACTTACACAAAAATAATTGGTTACTCTCTCTTGGTCTTATAATAAAGAGTTGTCATCACGAGGTGGACGTCATATAATAAAATTTTATCTTATATATATATATATAAACCCTTTTTATTTTAGTAACAAACCTTTTTCTATTATGAAACAACAAAGTACAACTTATTTAACATAAACCTTGTTATAAAAAAAAATAAAAATAAAAAAATAAAAAAAAACCTTTATACTTTATCCCTTATATGCTCATTTCGTTAGTTCTCATGCGCTCATCATTAATCCATGGTTGTGTTTTCAGAAAACAAAACCAAAATTTAGAAACCTATTTCTCCTAAATTGGAAAAAAAAAATGCAATTATTAGAAATGGACACCATGTGTTGAAACTCCATCCAAAAAAAAAAAAAAAAAATCAAATTTCATATCTACCTCCTCCTCTTCTTCTTCTTCTTCTTCTTATTATTATTATTATTATTTGTTAAGTTAAGGAGAGTGAGGTTACCCCTCTTTATGTTATTCCACATCTAAAATTTATTACAAGGGGTTTGATAAGAAATGCTACTGAAAGCAAAGGCATGTGAGCCCAAGTTGAGAGTTGAGAGTATACCTTACGTTCGACAGAAACTTGAAATATAATCCTTAGAAAAAAAGGAGTCCACTCCCACTCATAATGTGGGGAATATGGGGACAATAAAGGAGTGGAGTACTAAGTTTGAATCCAAACATAAACACAAAAAGTAAATCATATTCCTTATAATTTAAACCAAAAAAAACAAAGGAATATTAGTAGCATACACAGAAGAACAAATATGATTTCCTGAAATCCATTTGGAAAGATCACCTTCATTATATGTGGCTCTTTGACAGTACTCAAATATCTTGAATTCGGTGTTCTCAAAAAAAAAAAAAAAAAAAAAAATTTGAATTCAGGATGAATTGGTGCACAGAGCACAGAGGACTTTCTTGCTTCAGAAGTATCATGTGAGTTGTGCAGGGTTGCAATTATAAATTACACATATATACTGTGACTTACGCGCTATTTCGTTATAGAAATATATATATATATATATATAGTCTAATAAAATTTCATAGATATAGGAACAATTCACATCTATTATGAATCTCTCTTAATATATTACATGGCTAAATAACTTATAATTAGATTGGTATTTTAAAATTTTCACAATTGGATTAAACATTTTTCTTCTTCCTAATACGCACATAAAATTTTGTATTAAATAAATAATATTTACAATTTGATGCATAAACTCACGTTTTAAAATACAAAAAAAATAATAATAATTAATTTTAAATATTTTATATATGAAATAGTTACTGATCTCCAATTATCTAGAAAATTTTCAAGAATGAGAGGTATAATAGAAAATAAAATCTAACGATAAATTTGTCAAAATATATGTCTAATAGAAAATGATTGAGTGTAGTAATGTTGTTAAAAGTTACACTTACTTAAACCCAACCCTCTCCCTCTCTCTTTCACTATAACAATAATACATTTTTTTGAAACTTTCTCTCTTTATCTACCAAGTCCATAGCTTCCTTTAAAAAAAATTCCTTCTATTTCTTTATTTGATTTGATAGTTGAGATGGAGAGATTTGAACCCTAAATGCCTCTGTTAAAATATACAAAAGTGTCAGTTGAGTTACAAAACTTTAACATTTATTGCTTGGTAATTGAATATTATAGTTCTTTTTATATAGGGTTTCCCTAAAGTTTATTGCTTAATTTTGGATGACAACAGAGCTTATTGAAATGTATTTGGACTCTACCGTTGGATTGAATTATACACACCATCCTATCTTGGAATGGATATTCTTTTTCTAAGAATATAATGGGTTTTATGTATTTATTTATATTGCCCTATTATCTCTAATTATGAAGTTAGGAAAGAGAACCTGGTTTTAATTTCTACGTTCTTCTTTTTAGATTTTCTGTTTGCTAAGAGCCTTATAAGTTTTAACTTAATTAGTTGACACTTTTTTTGTAGTATAACTATCGAATTATCAAAAAAAAAGAAAAAGTAAAAGAATTGGGATGTCACATGGGTAGGGAAAAATAGTCTCGCCAAAAGGTTAGGATACCACTTTTTTATATACACATAGAAGTAATAATCTAGTTATAATAATATCTTTTGTCTTAGTGGCAACTCCAAATTTTTTTTCAAGATGGTCATTAAAAAACTTAGATTAAACAAAATTTAATAAAAATAAATCTTGAATATATCGACATCACAAAAAAAAAAAAAAAACACACACACACACACACACACACAATTATATAAAGTTTTAAAATTTCCTTCTACAAGTTTTCATATTTTGAAAACGTTGTATTATAATTTCACAATGCTATCAGTTACATTTTTTTCAATATGCACAACAAAGCAATCGTTAAACTATTGATCTCTCATTCAATTACTAACAACTTACCTAAATAAGTAACAATATAAACAAATTGCAACATCCTTTTTTATGATCTGTTCCAACTAATTTTTATATTCTTTAAACTAATTAGGATTAAATTGACACAATGCTTCACTAATTTATTTTTTTAAGGAAATTATGGTCAAGAGGTTGACAATGACCTCTTTGTGAATATGCTCTTCTTATTTCATCTTGATCATTAAGATGAAAAGATAAAACATTTTTCCATAACCTAGGATCTGAAAGAAGATTATTCAAATCAATATGAATTTTCTTAAAAGATAAATCTTGCAGTACAAGTGATTTCCTTATAAAAAATTTGTTCATAGTGCTAGCAAAAGAATAAAGGGTAAACTATAAATTGTATCAATATATTCAACTTAGGCATTCAACCATTACATTAATTAATTCCCCCTCAAAAAAAAAAAAAAAAAAAAAAAAAAAAACCATTACATTAATTATGTTCAATAAAGTATTCAGGTATTACTTTAGTGCATATGCGTGTGTACAAAATGTACTAAATAAATTCAACAAAATTAGCTAAAGACTAAAGCAAGTACTAACGGTATTCTAAAAAAAAAAAAAAACAAAAAAAACAAACAAACAAACAGTGGGTTAATCTCACATTGGAAAATGAGTGTGAGTTAAAGAGGTTTAAAGCCTGTGATGTGTATCCAAGAGTTAGGCTCTTTTGGATATACACCACTGTAAGTTTCTTTAATACCTTCTTCCCTCTCCTCGTGTGTGTGTTATAAATACTTAGTATTCTAAAAAAAAAAAAAAAAAAAAGTACTAACAGACTAGCTATTTGAAAATGTACATTTTTTAGAAGAATAAAACAACAACTTTAAAATATGTTTTTTGAAACTACAATTAAAAAAATCACAACTAAACATTTGATTTGGGCTAATTTGTACTTTTTTGGGCAAGTTTTGAGAAGTCAGAAGTGTTATGTCCACAACATTTTCACAATACTTTCATAACAATTCTTAAAAGGTAAGTTGTTAATGGTTATAATTTAAACCTACCACTAAAATTATCTTTTTGTCCACTAGTAATAGTGTAACAATCCACCACTAAGGATTTATTTGTGAAAGTGTTATGAAAATATTGTGAACATAGCATTTTTTCACAATTTTTTGCTTTAACCTTCAGTGGACCAAAATTTTGGAGAGATCAAATTGGGCTCAAATTTTATTGAGAGGATTCAAGTTTTTTTTTGGGTGATCAAGAATTTTTTCTAGGGAAATCAACAACAAATATAAATATAAATTTAAAATTTTTTAAGGTATAAATAAATAAATAAAATTTCAAGTCAAGGTGGTAATTGATAACCACCCTGATTCACAAGTAGAGCCCCTCCCTATTTTTTGTAATACTTCATGTCTATGGTTTGAACCTCTCATCTGTATATCTCTCCAATTGTCTATTATATATAAAATAATAATAATAACAACGTGATTATTCATCAACCTACATTGAATTTAGTGCGGCAACACACAACCAATGAGTACCACATGTTTTTAATACTTGGTACCATAGAATAGAAGCAATAATGCTAATTTTTAATGGTGGCAATATTAATAAGAGTCTGTTTGGATATCGCTTATTGCTGAAAATTGAAAACTGAAAACACTGTAGTAAAATAATTTTTAAATGTGTGAATAATACCATGGGACCTAGTTTTAATTTAACATTTACTGAAATTCGTACTTGCGGGTCACGTAAATAGTGCACAGGACCCACAAAAAAAAGCCAAACACGGGAAGTTTCAATGCAATTCAAACTCAACTTAAATCATTTTTTCTAAAAAAATAAGAAAAGAAAAAAGAAAGAAAGAAAGAAAGTTTTTAATGGTGGCAGAATTAATAAGGGTCTGTTTGGATACCGTTTATTGCTGAAAATTGAAAATCGAAAATATTGTAGCAAAATAATTTTTAACTGTATGAATAATACTGTGGGACTCAGTTTTAATTTAACATTTACTGAAATTCGTACTTACAAGTCACATGAATAATGCAAAGGACCCACAGAAAAAACACCAAACGCGGGGAGTTTCAGTGCAATTCAAACTCAACCTAAATAATTTTTTCTAAAAAGATAAGAAAAGAAAAAAGAAAGAAAGAAAGAAAGTAACCCTCTTTAATACTATATAACTCAAAAACTTTTGTGACACATTTCACCTTTCTGACTTTATCTATATTTTTTCAAATTTTTAATAAACTACCACAAAATCTTTAGTTATTTAATTTGTTCAGGTACATTTGGCTTATTTTATAAACTGATTCATTTTTTAAAGTTTAAACCACCTTCTACTAATATATTTTTTATAATCCAAAATAAAATAAATCAATGAATTTTTTTAATTTTTTTTGAGAGAATAAATGAATGAATTTAAACCTATACTTTAGGAAAAGAAAAAAAAAATACACGTGGGATGGGTAATATTGTAAATAAGTTCAATTATCCTTTTGAGGAATCTCCGACAAATAGGGCTTGAAAGGAGATGAGGTCACTGTGCCAATGCCAAGTCTGAACAGAAAGAAAATGGAAGGAAAAGTCTTCCAAATTGCGCCGTCAATTGACGGCGTTTACATACCTGACGCATGACTGATGTCATTGGGAAATAGACATTGCCGTTATTGATCAACTTCCAAACGCCTAAAGTAATTAAGAGGCAACAACCCCTGCCCTGCCCCGCCAATACGGCAATCATATTATCATTATGTCATTAGTTTTTAAGTCTTCTTTTATTTTCTTCTATAAAAAAAACATATTTTTATTATTATTATTATTATTTTTTGAAATCATTAGTTGTGCCCAATGCAAAAAAGTGCTATGTTTACTATATTTTCACAATAAACCATAACATTATTTCAAATTTGAACTTTAATTCCTAAAATAAAAAGTGCGATATTAAATTTTTTTTTATTTGTTTTAATTTGAAATTTACAACTTAAATTATTTGAGCAATGATATAGACACAATTTATTTTATAATATTTTTACAAACTGTTAATGTGATAAATTTTTACTAGTTCTTATCTAAGCCACCACTAATATTATTTTTTTACTTACCAATAAGGCAATAATTATCCACTACATTAGCAGTTTGTAAAAAAAAAAAAAAAATTGTAAAATAGTTTGTGTCTCTAGTATTTTTCTAAATTTTTTGTTGTGAAAATCTTAAGTAACATGTTGTTACTAACTATTATTAGTGAACAAAAAAAGTAATTTCAGTGGTGAATTCAAATTATAAACAATAATAACTTACCGTTTATGATTTGTTGTGAAAGCAATGTGAATATGTTGTAAACATAACACTTCTTAAAAAAATGAGGAACGAGGCCAATAAATTATACCAAAAAAAAAAAAAAGTAGAAAAGATAAATTCTTTGTGACCTAGAATTAGAAGCTGAAAATCTCTCTTTCTCTATTTTTCTATCTCAATAAAACAAAAACAAATCAACAAAACCTCATTTTTGACCTTAGGTCCCAAAATACACATAGCCAGCCGCCCTGAGTTGTGAAAGGAGGATTAAATCTGGATTTGTCTTCAAGTCAAGTGGTGTCATTAAATTAAGTTATAAAGCTCTTGACATTAATTTTTACCTTTAATTTTGCTAGAAGATTAAATAAAAGTAGAAATTTAAACCTACAAAGAAAATAGTGGAGAGTATAATAAATTCAAATATAGTTTTTATTTTTAGTAGTTTCTGATGTCATAGAATTTGTCTAATCTATATATATATATAGACAAAATTTAGAAAAAATTCAATTAGATTTTAGAATTAAAGTTCAATTTTGCGCCATGTGTCATAAATTATTTATTTTTAGAGAGTTTTATTTCTTAATTTTGGAGTCAAATGTGAGACCGCATCATAAATATTCATTCAAGTGAGTTATTAAGTACAAAAGCCAATGAATCTAGAATTAATGAACTATAAAAAAAGAAGAAAAAGAAGTACTTCACAATATCAACAATTAAGAATAAATAAAAATATAGACAATTTACATTTTGTACCTAATAATATTCTTATAAGAATTTTTAAAGAGTTAACAAGATATAAGAATGACTATCAATAGTATTTAAATTATATAGGTAGGAATTATACTATACCTTTTAATGTATATCTTTTAAATATATATATTCATGCATATGCATGGGTTACAACTTCAACTTACAAGCTAGTCTATATAAATATATACATACATCCATACATATATATATATATATATATACACACACATTAATAAGCAAAGCTCAGAAAAAGTCCAATTAGAATTTCAAATTAAAGTATAATTCTACACCATGTGTCTAAATTTATGTGGATACCACACCATAATTATTCTTTGAGAAAATATAATTAGATTTTACAATTGAAATCCAATTTTTTGCCATGTGTCTAGCTAAAAACTTTTCTTAATTTTGGTGCCAATTGTTAATTAGAATCTAATTTTGTGTCATATGTCTTATCTAAAGTTTTTAATTTTTGTTCTGATTGACTTATTCAATCCCAAAAACAAAGAGGTTATTCATCCCAAAAAACGAAGAGTTTAATACTATTAACCATAAAAATTAAATATAAGAAAACTATTGTATATCTAGTACTATTACCTAAACCGATAAAGTAGAAGCTCTAATGGTGGTGATAAATAGAGAGAAAAATAGATAATTTTGAGAGTGGCCAATACTATCCATTAGGCCTCCGCCAACTTTCTCTTCCCACACTTTCTCATATGGTAGAATTCAAATCATGGGATTGCGTGAGTAAATTTTTCCAAGGAAGTAACCGAGAAGTAGAACACTAATGAGGTCTTTTAAATCAATCTTATTGATTCTTTCTTTATTGGAGAATTTCTTCTATCTTATTTCCCCTTAAAATATATATATATATATATATATATTTTTTTTTTTTGAGAATCCTCCCCTTCAAATATTGATTATTCACAAAGTCAGGTAGTGATTTCTTTGATAATGTACTGTCATTTTTCATACTCAATTTCACTTTTCTTTATGAATAAATAATTTTCACCTTTAATCTTGATGCAGGGACATTTAATATCTACCAATTCAATAACTCTTGGGGTGGGGAGGAAACAAATGAGTGTGTTGATATGTTGCATACGGATCTGTACACAGAGAATGAATCTAAGATTCATGTGAATCAACAATATTTGATGTTGTAAAAGATTGTAATTAGTCTATTGGTATACATTTAATTGTTCCTATTGTAGATACAAATATAATCATTTTCTTACCTTCAAAATAAGGTTTTTTTTTTTTTTTTTTTTAAATACTAAGGGTATGTTTGGTAACTGTTTTTCAAAAGTCAATGAAAACACGCATTTGATTTAATGAATATGTCTCATTTAATGAATTAGCATTACAGTTCAAATCCTAGTAACAACATATTTTAGAATTTTCTATTTTTTTCTTCAAAAAACTTTTATTTATTTATTTTTTATTTCAACTAACCAAACATGTTTTTGATTTAAAAATACAAGAAAATTGTTTTTTTCTTTATATTCCCAAAAACAAGTTTTTGAAAATAGAAAACAAAAAGTATTTTAACACACAAATACACACGGGAGAGGAGAGAAGGTTTTAAAGAAACTAACAGTGGTGTATATTTAAAATGACCTAATTTTTGAATATACAACACAGGTTTTAAATCTTTTTAACTCACACTTATTTTTCAATGTGAGATTTATCCGCTGTTTTTCAAAATAAGTTAACAATAATTGTTATTAGAAAACAATTGGAATACGTAATGGCATTGAACCATCAAATAATTTTGCATAAAAATATGTACCGAGTCTATAATATAGTGTGACATTATTCAATTCAATTGGGTGTAATTCTCTACATGTATTTTGATGGTCTAAATAATTTTAGCTTATTGGTATGTTTTAAGAAAATGATCTAATTAAACAAATGCATGCAACTTAAATTGGGATGGATGAAAATTTTTTTTAACAAAAATGAAGAGTTTCTAAGCACGGATGTGAATACGCATAAAATCCAAATTGGGATGAAAGAGTTTTTTTAACAAAAATAAAGAGCCACTAAGTACGCACATAATTTTTCAATGAGACTTATCATATCATACATATCTATTTATATATTAAAAGCTACAACTCAGAGAAAATTCGATTAGATTTCAATTGGATTCTCAATTTTGTGCCATATGTCCCATCTAATTTTTAATTTTTGTTCCAAGTGAATTGTTAAGTGTAAAAATCGAAGAGTTTAAATCTAATTAGATTCTAAATTTGATTTCAAATGGAGTCCATTTTTACGCCATATGTCTATCTAATTTTTTAATTTTTGTGGTAAGTATTATTGGGTGTAAAAACCAAAGAGTCTAAATCCAATTAGATTCTAAATTATATATATAATGAGAAACTATTATATATTTTAAAAATGTATGGTTTAAAAAATGTGTAATCTAATATCATGTATAATTTGAACACCTTCTAAAAAAATGTATAATTTAAACTACGTAATTATGATTGTTTTTAATTGTATCCGTGCATATGCACGGGATTACACACTAGTCTATATATCTATATATATATATATATTAATAGGTAAAGTTTAGAAAAAATCCAATTAAATTCTATAATTGAAGTCTAATTTTGTACCTTGTGTTCTAAATTATTTATTTTTAAAAAGAGTTTTATTTTTTAATTTTGGAGTCAAATGTGGGACCACATCATAAATATCTATTTAAGTGAGTTATTGCGAACAAAAACCAAAGAGTTTAGAATTAATGAACATAAAAAGAATTTAAAAATGGACAATTTACATTTTCTACCTAATAATATTCTTACAGGACTTTTTTAAAGAGTTAAAAAAAATATAAGAATGACTATCAATAATATTTAAACTATATATGTAAGAATTATACTATATACATCTTTTAAGTATATCCATGCATATGCATGAGCCATGAGGTTATAAGCTAGTATATATTAATAGGTAAAACTTAGAGAAAATTTAATTAGATTCTACAATTAAAGTTCAATTTTGCGCCATGTGTCATAAATTATTTATTTTTAGAGAGGGTTTTATTTCTTAATTTTTGAGTCAAATGCGAGACCACATTATAAATATCCACCCAAATGAGTTATTGCGTACAAAAATCAAAGAGTTTAAAATTAATGAATATAAATTTTTTTAAAAAAATGGGCAATTTACATTTTCTACCTAATAATATTCTTATAAGACTTTTTAAAGAGTAAAAATAAAATATATAAGAATGACTATCAATAATATTTAAATTATATATATAAGAATTATACTATGCAGCTTAATGTATATTTTTAAATATATCTATGTATATGTATGGGGTTATAAGCTAGTTAAGTATAATACAACTGATTTCAATTGTTTTCAATTGCGTACAAAAACCAAAGAGTTTAGAATTAATGAACATAAAAATAATTTAAAAATGGACAATTTACATTTTCTACCTAATAATATTCTTGCAGGACTTTTTTAAAGAGTTAAAAAAAATATAAGAATGACTATCAATAATATTTAAACTATATATGTAAGAATTATACTATATACATCTTTCAAAATCGGGCCACATATTTTCATAAAAAAGACATATATTTTTTAATTTAATTTTTTAAATGCACATTCCTTCCATTTTTTTTTTAAAAAATTAAAGGTTATATATATATACATATATACATATATATATATATATATATATATGTATATATGTATATATATATATATGTATATTGGCATTTTTAAATATATGATGTCACCAAAAAAATTTAATATAAGTCTAGACAAACTATGTATAAAATAAACTTTTTTTCTCAAACAAAAAAAAAAAAAAAAAAAAAAACTTTTATCATACCTCAATTAGTTTTCTATTTTGTCAAGAGAAATGATATGTCCAAAACATTTTTACAACAAATCCTAAGTGGCAGGTAGTTACTGGTTGTTATTGTTGGGGTAAAAAAGTAATCTCAGTGTTAGGTTTAAATTTGAACTAATAACAACTAACTACTTATGATTTGTTGTGAAAATATTGTAAAAATGTCGTGGACGTAGCACCTCTCTTTTGTCAATTACCTTTTTAAACTTTTGTATCTCCTCTGTGTAATTTATTGTCGGATCATCAGATGACTGTTAAAATCTAACATGTGCTATTTATTAAAATGTAATATGTTTTATTTAAGTGACAAAAGATTTTAAAATTGGTTAGATTGTATGCATCATATATTCAATATATTTAAATTGAAGTTCAATTAAGAATTCAAATTAGATTTTAATTATATTTCAATTTTTTGCTAAAAATATTATAGCCCAATTGGTTAGCACCTCTTGGTATTTTTAATGAAGATATCTAAGATTCAAATATCTTCTTTCTATTTGTAACTATCAAATTATACACACAAAAAAAGTATGAATGTGTATAATATATATATATATATATATACACACTAGCCTCATTACACGCGCTCCGCACATGTGATGAGGCTCTTTTATTTTTAGTCTAATGTAATTTCTCAATTTGAATTTATCTATTGTTAGTGAGGTTACACAGGAATTAATTTTTAAGAAACTAAAATTTAGGATTTGAAAATGAGTAAACGGCTGGGTTTAGTGTGTGCTAGTTTCTAGGAAAAAAAATGTATCAAACATGCTTGAAATATATTCAAATAGAGAGTGTGCTAATTTTTAGAAAAAAAAAAAATAATTGGTAGTTTTTTTTTTTTTGAATTCTGTTGAATTACAATTTTAACCCTATTTTTTATTTTTTAGAATAAGGATTATCTAATTAGATTAGGGGTATTTTCCACATTTTTAAGTCATAACTAATTTCTGAATCCTCTTAATATACAGAAAAGATATATATATATATATATATATATATATATATATATATATATATATATATATATATATATTGTACGTATTAGTGTATGCATGTATATATTTAATCATGTTCTTTTTTAAAATCTTATCAATGGGTATGCAGTGGCTATAAGCTTGTTATTTTATAAAAGCTGTATATCATAGTAAAAATCATCAAAAAAATATAATTAGATGCAATAATTATCGTGTTGTATAAGTTGATTAAAAAAAAAAAAAAAACTCTCATAACGGAATCTAAATAATTGAAGATGGATCTTAATTATGTATAAAAACTAATTCAAAGTGATAGGTATTACCATATTACCATATTAGTGATTAAGCATAATGGGGAGCCAAACATAAGAACTCGGTTCAATAAATTTTCTTTTATATAAATAACTAAAGAGTTGATTCTCAAAAAAAAAAAAAAACTAAAGAATTTTTTTTTTTTTTTTTTAAAGAAACAAAATAACTAAAGAGTCTTTTTTTTTTTTTTTTTTTGGAGAGTTAAGGTTGAGTACTTGAGTTCTTTTTATTCTTTTTGCTTTATTATTCATAGTTTTGGCTTGTACTTGAAGAGGTTCGGTCACAAGTCACAACGGTACCTGAATTTGAATTGATCATAAGAAAGTTAAAATAAAGTTCAATATAATGCTATTTGACCCCTTAATTATAATCAATTTACTTGAATTCTTTCATTAAATTCTAAAATATTAGTTTTTTTTTTTTATTTGTTGACTTTCCTTTCTATTTTCTAATGTCTAACAATTATTAGATGAATTAAATTATACGCAAGCAAATCCAATTGACTTTGACTATGTTGCTCCTATTTTTTACAATTTATAATTAGAATCAAGCGAATTATCCTGCCAAGTTTTTTTTTTTTTTGAGAAAGAATTATCCTGCAAGTAGATCTCATGTTTAAAAATGACATAAAAATAACTATAATAATTTATCAATTTTTCTACTCCAAAATGTACCTTACAAATAAAATGATGGATAAACTTAGATAAAGCTGCTTAAGTACCATATATTATATTCCTCATTTAAATTTAGACACATAGTTGCGTAGCCTGCATTGAATTTAATTATCTCTATAAAATATAATTAAACAAAACCTAACGTTTTATACCAAAAAAATTATCTAGGTTTTATCCCAAAATAATTTAATTTTCTTTATGAGTTTGACTTTTATCTAATACAATAAAGCACTAAACGTGATACGTATACGACTCATATATAAAATTGGTCACATATCAGTTTTATAATGCGTCTAATGCCCCAGTGCAAGCGATCAAATATGTGTGTTTTTTATTATAAATTTTTTTTAAGTCCAAAAATGATTTAGTTAATTAACTACAACTAAACCCAAAGTTTCCACATAGTCCAAGATAGTTACAACCTACAGCAACCTACGTGTGTGGTGGACCCCTTATGTGCCACGACCAATAGCCTTATCTATAAAAGTATCTTTTTTTTTTCTTTTTTTTTTTAATGCCTAACGTCGTCAAGCCTCTCTCTCCGTCCAAAAACAAAAACACCTACATTTTATTTATTTTTTAAAAAAACCAATAAAAATTAACACAACCGTTAAAAGTAAAATCTAAAATAACCGCTAAATATATAACCAACAACAACCTCAAAAACACAAGTTAAAACCCAAAAATAAAAATAAAAAGGTAAGATAAAAAAAAGGTTTTTGAGCTATACAAAAGGAAAATCATACAAAAACATTTTCTCTGTCTTTGTTCTTTTTTCTCTCACACAGAGGAAGAGACAGAGAGAGAGAGAGAGAGAGAGAGGGTGTTGAAGAAGAACAAGGAGGAAGAAGATCTTGTCAGATCGGACCACAAAGTGTAAGCAAATCTCTCTCACGTATATTTCAAATTCTGGGTATTGTTTGTGTTTCTTTGATCTCCATATGTCTCTTTGTATTCTTTCACTCTCTTTTGCAATGTGGCTGTTTTTCTCGATCTCTTTTGTTTGGGTGCTCTCAGTTCAGCTATGAAGCTCTCTCTCTCTCTCACTCTCTCTCTTAAGCATATAATCTCTAATGGGTTTTCTTTTTTTCGTTTTTATTTTTTTCTCTTTGGCAACTTTTTCCCCCCCTTATATAAGAAAATTATGATGGTTTGCTCAAGTTCCAATCTTTAGGTGAGAAATGAAGCCTTTTGCTTTATTTTATTTTATTTTTTGAGTCTTGGCGGCTGTTTAAAGTTATGGTTTTGTTTTTTGTTTTTGTTTTTTCTCTTGTTGGCTCAGAAATGGCAGATTTTTGTAATGCTTTGCATAGAAGATAGGTGGTGTTTTGCTTGAATTTGTCGGTTCATTAGGCTTCTTTAACATTTGGGTGCTCTATAAAATTTTTCATTCTTATTTTGAATTTTCTCTACAAATTGAACACCCTCTATCTTTTATGTTAATATGACATAAGTTTGTTCTCTATGTTGTTTTGCTTCTTCTTCTTCTTTTTTTTTTCTTTTTTTTTTTTCGTTTTTTTTGGGGGGTTGGGGGGGGGGGGGGGTGGGGATTGAGGATTTGGGCTGAGTAAATTAGGATATATGCTTCTTTGTGAAATTACTTTTTTTTTTCAGCCCCTATCAATAAACATTATTATGATTGTAGAAAAATATTTTTTATGTTCTTTTCTGATTTGTTTCTGGCTTCCTCTTTTGTTTTTAATATGGAAATTTCCTTGGGAGCTTCCACATGATTCTGTGCTTATTCTACTCACCAAAAAACAGAAGAGATTCTATGGTTCTTCTTGTGAATTATACTTCCTAGTACCCATGTTACCTTTTCCTTTTTCCATGTTGAAACAAAGTGAAAAGAATAGGATAAAGTTTTAAATTTAAAAAAAAAAAAAGAAAAAAAACGAGGAAGAGAAACTAAGAATTCCATTAAAATTTAAGATTTACTCAACCTCATGTACGTTATGCATGCACAAAAGTTTCTATATTGAAGCTGTAATAAGGTTTTTCCCCTACCAGATCTGTGTGAGAATTTTGCTTTGCCTTAAGATGTAGATTCACATATTCTTTCTATCTCAAACTTGTCTCTTGAGGTGATCCTTCACTTGCTTCTAAATTTTGGGGTTGCTAGGTGTGATATGGAATGAACTGACAATATAGGAAGCATGTCACGTCCTTGTTAGACTACTAAATTCCTTTGTTTTTTGACTCAGGAGTTTTCTATGTCAATAAAACTACGTTTGAAATATGAGCTTCATCTTCTTGTAATCATTTATGGTTGTTGATTTTACAATTTTAGTGCATATTTTCTCTTTGTAAATTGAGTTGCTTATTTTGAGGTGGTCTTTTTTTAATGTCATTGGTTTCTTGATAATTTTCAATTTTTTTTCCACTTTTATTTTTAGTGTCATATGTTTGTATGAGTTCTTAGATGCTAATCATATGCTATTGTGCATGAGTTAGAGAGTCCTTCAATAACCTATCTAAACAGCATGGGAGTTTTACGTGCTCTGCTGTGGAAAAGGAAAGATTCTTTGATGTTGTTATGGTGTTTTGTCAAATTTGGCATGTTGGGAAGTTGTTATTTTGTTAATTTGGAGATAAGGTTCTGTACAGCGTACAAGTATTAAAATTTGAAACTATAGACGAGCAGAACTGCTCTATTATTTTGTGTGGTTTTCTTTTCTCCCCTTCACATTGTGATGCCCAGCTATAACTTTTTTATGCAGTCTTATGGGGAGAGAGCTTACAGATCAGCACATGGAAAAGAAACCAAATGGTGTTGTAGTGACTACAAACGGATTTTCTCATGATAAAGCTCATGTTTCTCCGAAAATATCTGAAGACAGCATTGAAGCAAGGGACTATGAGGTGAAGGAATGCACTGAAGAAAACTCAGTTTTTGACCAACATCATGAGAATCAAGAAGTGCTAGGTATTAAAACCACAAATCTTGATGCTAGTGTGCCTGAGGGAAAAAAAGAGAAAACTGGGGCTCAGAAGTCAAGTGTAGAAAAGAAGTCAAGGTCACCTGCATCAAGATCTGCTGCTAATGGGAATGTCCGCACCCACACTGTTCCACAACCATTTTCTCTGGCAACTGAAAAGCGTGGTTCATGCACACGTTCTGTTGTGGCTGAAAGTGCTGGTAATGGTGTGACCTATTCACTGAAAGCCAACAATACAAACTCCCCCCAAGCTACAAAGAATTCGCAGGTAATTGAAATCCTCAATAAGGTCATGTGATCTTATTACCCTGCTATTCCTTCTTTAACTTGTGATGGCAAATTCTGAGTCAACAAATGCAATGAGAATCAAATCCATTGATGTGGCCTAAACTCAAACCAGTTTTTATTCTTATTCTAAACCAAACATAGACCCCAGCATGGAATATGCTATAACTAAAGTAGCCGGTGTCTATTTCCTATGTGAGTTAGATTTTTGTAGGAAAAAGGTTAAAGTGGTTTAGAAGGAACACTGATACAATTTGTTACTTTTGGTTATAACTTTTGATCCCGTTTGTAGTATAGATACTCTTTAAGCATTTTATGTTTACAATGAAGACAGAAATTTGCATACCTTTTCATTTGAATTTGAATGGGTCAAGTTTTGAGGTTAGAAAAAAAGGCAGCAATCTTAGCTGCTTGTGTCATATGAAGTGCAGTTCTCTACTGGACAAGATCATGTATTTTGTTTGCTAACATGTGTAGTATATTTTTGGAGTTATATATGGTTCTAATTTTTGAAAATTGCTATATGTTTTCAGCCAAACTCACCTCTGTCACTAAGGAAGCCCTTTCTATCTGATACAAAGAAGTATCACGATGAAGAAGATAGTTGTTCTGTTGCTTCCTCGTATCCTTTGTTTGACTTTAAAAAGCTCATATTTGAGTGAATTATTTTCAATATTACATGGTGGATTGGTATATGCCCTTTTGGAATTGGATTATCCTTAGCTATGCTTAGTACTGCTGCATCTGTGCGAACAGTTAAATCTAGGGTGACTTTTGGATCAGCTCCATCATTTAAAAGTGCTCAGCGTGCAGAGAAACGGAAGGAGGTACTTTCTTGATTGTACCAGTAATTGTGTTGTATATACTCAGCTGATCTGTTTTGTAGTCAATGCATTTGTATCAAATCCAGTATGTCATTTATCTTTGTTATCATACCTTTATCTAGTTTTACATGAAGTTAGAGGAGAAACACCAAGCTCTGGAGGCAGAGAAAAGTGCATGCGAGGCAAGGACCAAGGTATGTCTCATTTTTTAGTAGCTTTGATGTACCATTTTGCGTGTGTACAGCTGCATGTTGGTCTCTTCTCACGTTTATGTGCTTCTTGTTGCACATATGAAGATGTTTTCACACTTTCTTTAAACAATCTACTGTAATGTTTCTAGGAAGAGCAAGAAGCAGCTATCAAGCAACTCAGAAAGAGCCTGGTAATCAAGGCAAAACCAGTACCTAGTTTCTACTATGAGGGCCCACCACCTAAGGCTGAACTCAAGAAGGTACTGTTTTTTAATTCTTCTTTCCCCAATTCTTTACTTGTCCCTTAAGTTCCAGATGTATATGGACTTGGGAAAAGGTTTCTGAATTTGTACAGAAATCATGGGGCCTGATAAATTGAATCACAGTGAATTTAATTTGTATTCAAGGACTGGGATTTACCTATGCCATTAGAGGTGGCCCTAGTCCAAATTTTGAAGATCAACATTGATTCCTTAATCCTTTGAACTGATTTGCAACAATTTTGGTGTTTTAGGCACTTTCAGACCGACCCTGTCTATAAATTGTTAACCTTCTGCTGAACTTGCTTACCCACAATAACAAAAATCTGTTGAAACTCCTTTAAATCTTGTGCCTTTTCACATTTGTGATACTTGTTATTTTACTGCTTCTGTGCTGTATTATTGTACATATTTTCTCGAAGCAAGCGAGAAATCTTATACTCTTTTCTTTATATGATACCAGTTGCCATTGACTCGGCCCAAATCACCAAAACTAATCAGTGTATTACGGAGAAAGAGCTGCAGTGAAGTAATCAACTCGTCTCAGGAGGAAAAGGAGGGTATATGCAGACGGGCTCAGCGTCATAGCCTTGGTGGTCAAAGAGAGGAGCCTGCTACTTTGAGCACTCCCAAAACTAAGGGTCAGATCAGTGGCCGGAACACCAATGGCAATTACAAAGTCAAGGAGAGTCCAAAGCAGGAAGAGGAGACTACAGAAACAAATTTGCCTAAGATCAATGAGCAGATGAATGCAGACATTACTGTTCATTAATGAATTTGTGTCTTACTTTTTTTTGTCTAACTTTCAAGTGGGATAAATTCTTCATTTTCCTTCGTTACCTTATGGTTGTTCTAAAAAGAAATTTCCTGTTTTCTTTCATCAGGAATGACTTGTTTTAAGTGACTTGTGTTAATGTGAATTGTATATGTTTTGTAAGCTATATTGGTACATATGTTATATATAAAAAGAGTCATCCATTATTATGTGGACCAAGTGGGGATTTAGTTTCAATTGCTTGCTTCTATACATTCTTCTACTTGTATTATATTACTCTTTATCATCATTAAATGAGTTGTTGCCTAGTTGGTTTTTGTGATGACTACGGTATGGTCTATCTCAATTATTAAGCCGGAATATTTTCTTGTTCTAGCTGAATCTGCGTGGACCGTGCTTTTAAGGAGTAATCATCCAAAGGTCCTAAATATAAAACTAACAAAGAAACAGCCTTTTATTTCATGTTTAATTATGCATATAACTTCCGGGGTCCCCGCAATGAATATGCGATCTCATTTTGTTTCCGACTTCCATTATGTTCATTTTTGTCTTAACCGAGTTCCTTGTGGATCCTACTCCTACCTGATCTTCAGGAGTTAGGACTAACCCAGACATAGTCCCACAAGTCCACAAATATGAATCTGCCATGTTTCATGAGTCCCCTCCTCTTAACTCTCAAAAATGACTTCTCATTTAGCCTTTCAATTCAGAAAAAAAAAACTTTACATTTATATCAAAATATTAATTCATAACATGTATATTTTTTAAAATAGATTGATAGTAAAGGGGGAAATATTAGAACCACTGGATTCAGGCACCACAAAAGGACGTTATTACCATTAGGTTATCACTTAAATGGTTTATTCCCTTTGATTTCATTTATTAATGTTCATGTACATTTGTGAAAAAATTTCTACATTTTGTAAAAAAGTATGTATATTCTATGGAAAAGCCTGTACATTTAGTAGATATGTTTGTATATTCTGTGGGAAAGTATTTTTTCAGAAAGTTTATATATTTTGCGGGAAAGTCTATACATTTTATGGAAAAGTTTATATAGTACCTTTGCATGAAACAAGGTATATTTTATGGGAAAATGTGTACATTGTGGGGGGGGGGGGGGTTTACATGTTGTCGGATAAGTGTGTATATTTTGTGGGGAAGTGTGTTCATTGTGAGAGTATATATTTTGTGGAAAAGTGTATACATTATGCAGAAAAGTTTGTACATTCTGTGGGAAATTGTCAACATTATGTTAGAAAGTATGTATATTTTGTAGGAAAGTCTATACATTTTGTGGGAAAGTCTATACATGTTGCTAGAAAATTTGTGTATCTTGTGAGAAAGTTTGTTCATTTCACGAAAAAGTTTGTACATTCTGTGAGAAAGTGTGTATATTATGTGGGAAGTTTGAATATTTTGTGAGAAAATTTGCATATTTTGTGGGAAAATCTATTTATTTTGTGGGAAAGTTTATACACTAGGAGAAAGTGTGTACATTACATGGGAAAGTATGTGTATTTTGTGAAAAATATTGTATATTTTGTGAGAAAGCATCTTTTTGTCTCTATAATCTTTTATATTCCATCTCACATTCTCACCTACTTTTCCAAAGGACATTATTCATAGTAATTCTCCAACCCCTATTCCTCAACCTAGTCTCGTCTCTTAGCAACAAAAACCATTACCCTGGTGCACCCCAATCTAAAAAATAGTGGTGGATCATCATGAGGATCGAGGGGGGCCTCCCCCCACCCCCCCCAAAAATTTGAAAAAAATTAAGGAATTTTTTTTGGAATTATCCTATATAATTTGAAAATTTTTAAAAGAACCTTATCATTTTGGCCTCCCATACCTGATAATATTAATATATATTATATATATATATATATATATATATATATATATATATAAAAGAAAGTATAAAAATAAACATAACTTTCATTTAAATAGAATACAATCCATAAACATATATATCAAAAATTACTATAATTAAACATTTAGCATCTTTAAAATGAACACATAGGTATTTTAATAATTACCTTAGAAAATAAAAAGGAAAAAATTCTAATTTTCATCCCAACACATAACAGTAGAAAAATTGAAATGTCAGAAATAAACTTTGTTACTTTGCCGCATCACCAAGTCCCCCACACAATTGCAGAACATTTTGCTCATAATGCTCTCACAGGTTACTCTCTCTCTCTCTCTACGTTGGCGTATGCCTTCTTCTTTTTTCTTTTTAGTTCTTTCCTTTTCACATTGCTGCTGCAGTTTTGTATTTACAATATAAAAAGTAAAAGTTCTATGTGACTAGACTAGACAAGAAAAAGTGAAAGACAAGCTTGAAACTTCCGTAGGCTCCTCACTCTTGTGAAGTATCTTGTTTTACTTTATTTTTCATTTTCTTTGTTTTGACTTCTTTGCTTTACTTTTCATTTACTTTTTTTTTAATAATTATAATATATTATTAATAACAAATAATATATTATATACCGTACGACATTATAATTTATAAATGTACTTTATTAGTTTGATTAAAATATACAGTATATACTACTATATTAACATGTATTTAGTTGTTGTTTATAGCACATATTGAATAATGAAGTATTATACTTTACTATTTTAGATTTCATACACATAAAAATAAAAATTTTATATAGCCCTCCAAAAATAAATTCCCACCGCTCGAATTGCGAATCCCCTAAGCTGGGTATATCCTCGTGTCATTAGGCTCAGCAAATAAGTCCAACAATTTGTTAGGCTCATTATTTCCAAAATACATACTGTTGGAATAAAACTATCCCAAGTATCTACCAGCCCATCAAGCCCAGCCCCAGTACGTTCAAAACCCACATGATCATTAAGCCAGGCTCGAGGCCCATGTGTTGTCGTACGGAGCTGTCTTCTTTTTAGGGGAATTAGCCAGGACAGGAGCCCAGGGTATTGACTATTGAGTCACTCACTGCTTTCTTGGTTTATATTTTTTGGTAAGCGCTTTCTTGGTTTATGCTACAAGAGAAGATTGGAAGGAATGGTTGCTCATTGTTAGCATGCACCATGATTCCCTATATTTTTTTATCATTGAAACAATATATTAATTCTCAGCAAAAAAAGAAACAATAAATTAATTGTAATTTTTTTTTATTGAGTCAGACATTGCGTTTGTAGTTGTTTCAACTAAAATTAGGGGTACTTGTGTGCCGATTCAGCTTGGATTTGAGTTCAACTCATCGCTTGACTAACCATGTCAAGTAACATATATATTTTTTTGGCACAGTTGATTGTCAGAATGGTCAAAGTCAACATCATATTTTCTAAGTGTGTGTTAGGCATGAATTATTTTTGCCAACTTATTTTACTATTTAGCTTATTCTTGCTATTATTTATGGGTTTCACTGTACTTTTTGGTACTATTTATGGATTCCACTGTACTATTTCAGCTAATTTATATTTTTATCTACCGTACTTTTAGCAAAAAGTTTTCAATTTCAGCAAAATAAACGGATCCTAAACGAACACTAAAATATGTGACATTTTCAAAACAAATTTCTCAAATAATGGGAATACACACACATACATATATATATATATATATATTTTGAAAAAAAAACCAATACAATATTACCACACTAATCTTGATTTGATGCATGAATGAGTTGAAATAAGATTCTTTAAAATAATTGAGGTAAAATTTTTCAAAAAATTTCTAAAATATTATCTATTCACTTTGAAATAATTGAATTAAATTTTATTAAATTACTAATAATTTAAATAAGAATTTAAAAAGTGACAATTAACATTTTAAAATAATAATAATAATTTCCTTAGTTGAAAGATGATAGTTTTTGAACCTAAACTTAAAACTGAAAAATACTCATTGTGTTGCAACTAAATGATAAAATTAGGGTAAAATTTTATTTTAGTTTCTAAACTTTACTAAAAAATTATTTTTCTACCCTAAACTTTAAAAATTTCTTTTTTCGTCTTTGTAGAAATTTTTTTCAATAATTTAGAGACAAAAATTGAGGATAAAAAAGAACTTCTTTCAATAGTTTAGGAATGATTTTTTTTTTTTTTTTTTTTAAAGTTTTAGGACAAAAGGTGAAGCATTTTCAATTGTTTGGGATAAAAGACAAAATTTAAAAAAAAAAACTTGGAGATCAAAATAGTATTTTACTCATAAAATAAAGTCTTAAATTCTTTAAATCTAGTGAAATATCTCAAGGAAAAAAAAAAAAAAAACCAGCGAAATAGTCAAATAGAGCCGTTCATCATTGTGTATAGTTAGAGAGTAGAGAGTAGAGAGTAGAGACACCCCTCTCAAACCAACCAAACTCAACAGGTACTAACCCAAAGCTTTTTATGCTCAGACTCCATTTCCTTCTCCCTCCAAAAACAACCATGCCCACCTCATCCTCCATTCACTCTTTTCCTTCTTCTCTCATTTCCAAACCCCTAAAACCCTTAAAACCCTCATTCCTCACCACCTTCTTCCCCAAAACCCTGACCCTAACCTGCACCACATCCCAGCCCAGTAAAAGACCCACCTCCAAAAACAGCAGGAAATCATCATATGGTACCTCCAGAAGGTCTAGTCTCAAGAAAA
Source organism: Quercus tomentella (assembly GCA_028535165.1). Lineage (NCBI taxonomy): Eukaryota > Viridiplantae > Streptophyta > Magnoliopsida > Fagales > Fagaceae > Quercus > Quercus tomentella. The sequence continues at coordinate 20,215,468 of JAPQVY010000089.1, read as the reverse complement.
CCTTCAACCAGGAGCAAGTTGCGTTCACTGCTCCCGTTTCCGACGACCCCGTCGTCGCGATTATCGGCGGAGGGATGGCCGGTCTGGTTTGTGCCTTGAATTTGGAGAAGAGAGGGGTCCGGTCCACGGTTTTCGACACGGTTGGTCAGTTGCTTCCTTTTTTAGCTGTTTTCCCCATCTGGGTCTTTTTTTTGTTTTTGTGAATTTTGATGTGGGTTTTGAATGTTAGAGAGGATGGTTGGTTGGTTGGATTGGTGAGTGTAGTTCAAAAAGTTTCGGTATTACTTACTGTTTCATTGTCGAGAATGTGTTCGAAAATAGAAGAAAATGGAAAGTGGAAATTTTCAGTTTATTGAAATGTTCAATTTGGTAAAACAAGAACAAATAGTGAATATAGTTGATCCTGCTAAGACTAGGTAGTTATGTTGAGGAAAGTTTGTATCTTATGGTAAGCAATCTATGTTTAGTCTACATTCATGAATTTATATGGGAATGAGGATGAGTGGTTCTGAATTTATTGATATGTGTAATGTGTTGTTGTTCTCATTTTCCTTTTAGTACATTGGAAGGCCATTGGACCTAAGGGCTACAAATTGAGAGGTAGCCCTCTCTCTGCCCGCTAAACACCATTCCTAATCCTTGGTATTGGCGCGACTCCATCCCTGGTCTCTTGTATAATGACAAGACACCCTATTGGCTGAACTACCAGTTCACTAAAGGTCAATACTTAATGTTGTGTTCTTGTCAACTTTTTCATAATTGGTAATTTTTTTTGGGTAAATAATAAATTTTATTGATGAGAAAAAAATAAAAAAAGTTGATTCATCAAGCATACAGGGGTTATACTAGGTAAATGCACAATTAAGTTCTGAGGTTACAATGACCCATAAATTCTAATACATTATAAGAAGAATATGCTCCTGTTGCCACCATCCATTCCGTCAATGTTCAGAAAACCACTTTTATCAAACAAAGAAAACTGTAACTTCACTTCTAGGATTGTTTAATCACAACCCTCAAAAACTCGAGCATTTCTCTCACGCCAGATACACCACATCAAAAAATGAGGGATAACTTTCCATATTGTGCTGTTTCTATGTCTTCCAAAGTGGCCTTGCCAGCAAAGCTAGTAAACTACACATCCTTGGGCATCACCCACTGAACTCCAAGTAGCCCAAAAACCATTCTCATATTTCTCTAGCAAAAGAGCAATGCAAGAGCAAATGAGGCACCATCTCCCCGTCTGACTTACACATACAACACCAACTAACCAAAATAGTGTTTCTCTTACTCAAATTTTGTGCTTTTAAAATTTTTTAATTGGTAATTTACTCGAGCAACTCATGGTCTTTAATCCACTTCTTCACCTTCCACCCCATTCTTATTGGGGAGGAGGAGGTGCCATTTTCCGTGTTCGTACCAACTTTGCCAGCAAATCAAATCAAGAGTATATTCTTGGATATGTTTTGATACTCAATTTTCTTTCTTTAAAATTTTATTATTGCAATAATTTTTTTCATAATATTATTATCACATTTTGCACTTCATAGATTCCTAGGAAGAGATAAAACAAGATGGAAACTGGAGGTTATATTGTCTGGTGGGTATTAGGATGTCATTTGTGAAAAATGGAAGAATTATCTTTTTCTTCTATAAATTCTTCCTCCATTGTGTTTTCACTGAAAGGTTAAAAGAAACAAAGGGAAAGAAGGCTTTAAAATGTTTTAGTTTCTTATGCACCTCAACTATTTTCATTTGTTTACTCCTGTTCATGTTAGGAATTCCACTTATTGATTCAAACTTTCAAAATATGTTGATCGAATAGACTTCAACCTTTCAAAGAAGGGACAATAAGTCAGGAAAATATCATATCAGTAATTTTTTTCCAGGATACATATAAGTTTCTCTCAGTAGACTAATTTTCAAGTGCCTCATTTCAGAGATGACGATCATGTTTTCAGAGTTTCTTACAATATTTTATTATTTTAGGGGATTCATGGTTTGGGAGGACGAATGGGAACCAGAATAATTGACCCTCAGCCATTGATATTTGACCATGCGGCTCAGTTCTTTACAGTGAGTGATTCTCAATTTGCTGAGTTGGTGGATAGCTGGTTGGAGAAAGGTCTGGTTCAAGAGTGGCAGGGTATAATTGGGGAGCTTGACGTAGGTGGTCAGTTTGTTTCACTTCCTTCTTCGCCTCCAAGATATGTAGGTGTTAATGGCATGCGCCCCCTTGCTGACTCATTACTGTCTGAGGTGATTTTCCTCTATTCTTCCTTTTTGGTTATTTTATTTTATAATTTTGGTGTCATATTAGGTTTCTTTTGTAAGAAAAGATTAGGTCGACATCGTTATGTTGATATTTGGAAAGCAGTTCCCCATTGTCTGATTTGGTGTATATGGGGAGAGCGTAATTCTAGAAGTTTTGAGGATGTTAAAAGGAACCTGCCGGATCTTAAGCTATGGGAATTTTTTTTTTTTTTTTTCTTTTTCTTCAATTTGTGATTTGATGGATCATTGTAATTTGCGTGCTTGAATGTTTTGTCCCCGTTTATATACTTTTTGTATACTTTGGGTGACTCCTTTTTTATATCAATAAAGTTTTTATCAAGAATGTTTCTTTATAAAAAAGGGGAAAAAAAGAAGAAGATTTCTAGTGAACAATTGAATAATCCTAAAGGGTTGCAATCCATTTTCAGAGAACATTCTATCCTGCAGGGGTGGGGGAAGGGGGCTAGGAGCTATTTTTATTTGGTTTGGCAAAACTCATCTATCAATTTACATTGTAATTAAAAAAATGTTTAGAGGTTCTTAGTTGTTCTAATATTGATTAGTATATGGGCATCAATATTATAATGGATGAAATTGGAAAAGCTACTTGCTCATAGATATTCAAATAATGCTTTGGATGCGTGTTAGGACTTGAACATTCAATTATGATTACGATAAGTATGTACCATTTTATAAGAAAACTTGTTTATAATAATTTTTTTATTTTTTAAATTTAAAAGAAAACTTAGCAACACTTCTTATGAAATTGAATATGTCAAAATTTGTTGTGATTTTATATCTGTGTTTTCATTTTTAAAATACGCTATGGTTCTTTTTCCAGCACCAAAAGAAAAAAAATAAAAAATAAAAAAAACGAAGAACTTCTCTCATACGCTTCTAGTTTTAGCCCTTTGCTTCTTCTGTTTTGCCCATGAGCTAATAAATTATTTTACACTTTGTGGCAGACTTCTTTGGTTAATGTGGTGAGACCTTGCTGGATAAGTAAACTTGATCCATTTAATGGGATGTGGTACTTGAGTGAAAACGGAAAACCTCAGGGACAGTTTGATGCGATTGTCATTGCACATAATGGTAACTTAGTGCCTCCCTTGTTAAGTTTATTTTTACCTTTGCTGCAGTATCTTCACATTATATGAAGATTCTAATATTTTGTTATACTTGTTATTGCATCATAAGGCTTACCTAAAAAATACTGTAGCTATGTGCACCGTTTCTGTTCCTAGAATTGAAACATATTAGAATTCTCAATTGTCTAATACATATGCAATAGAGTTGGCTTCTGCCATGGCAAAAAGAATATCTCATTATGCTTGTCTTTACCAGAAATGCTCCATGGTTTGCTATTTAGCAATAATGTTTGAACGCATTAAATGTTGGATACCATTTTCCATAATCTTTGTTACTATTGTCTAGCTCAAATGTTTCTTTCCAGAGAGCAGTCCAGGTAGAGGATGCTACACTAATGTAGGAGAATTTAAGTCCAAAGGAAGGAAGGCCCATTAGTCTATTTTTGTTTAGTTAGTTGCTACTACAAGACTAGTACTTTCTATCTCTATGTTATGTTTTAGTTATTATTATTCTTTTAAGCATATTAAGAGGTCATGTGATGAACACATGACTTTTAATGAAATTGGATGATTATGATTTAATTGTTAGATAAAATATAAAGACTTGGGAATTAGGATTCTAGGGTTACTAACAGTTTTTTTAAATAGTCTCTCTTTGAGTCATTGTAGGCAGCCTTTGCTCATCTACTTTATGAAATTTGATATCTGAATTTTTTTGAGCTCTTGGAGCTTAGAAATTGATATCTGCTTATTACAAATTTAATCCTATTATCTTTTCTTTGTTATAATCTTGTTTTGTTGCTGAAATTTCTTCTTAAACCCTTAATCTACACTAGTCTGAGTTCTTCCTACCGCATCACATACCATTGAACTTAGATGTTCTCTGAAAAATTATTATGATTTTTATATTATCCTGGCTAGGGCCTTATGGTTAGAGTAGAGAGACAAACACCAAGGTATGTTTGAGAGAAGCCTAATTGCTACTTTATTGCACTAATTCTCCAAAAGGCTGTGCTCTAGATGTGAAGGAATACAGGCATTTAGTCTCATTGGTAGTGTATATAAAATATTCCCTAGGGTGCTAATTAACTGGTTGCTGTTTGCCCAATTTTGAAATGATTTTATCAAAGGGAGGTAGATTTTGAATTTGTCCTCATTGCCAATGAATGTATTGACAGTAGAATGATATTGGGCATCCTTGAGCTATTATGTTAGTTGGATTTGAAGAAAGTCTACAACCATATTAATTGTAACTTTCTGATTTACATGCTAAAACAGTGCGGCTTTGGAGAGAAATGGACGAATTGGATTAGTTGTTGCATTTCCACAATTAGGTTTTATATTCTAGTTAATGGCAGCTTGAGTGGAATTTTTTATAGTCCTCGAGGTTTGTGTTAAGGTGATCCATTGTCACAATTGTTATTGATGATAGCGATGGAGGCTCTGAGTAAGTTATTGGTAAGAGCAGTTTCAAGGCAGTATCTTGTGAAATTCAGGACAGCATCTTGCTGGTTTCACAGTGGGAAGTAGAACATGTGATCTGTTGATGGTTTCTCACCTCTTATTTTGGTACGATACTTTGACTTTTTTTTTTTGTGTGTGTGTGTGTGGGAATGCCTGGAACAGCTTAGGTACTTGAAATGTGTGCTGTGCTTTGAAGTAGTTTCTGGATGAAAGATTAACCTGGTGAAATCTGAATTGATACCTGTTGGTATTGTACCCGATGTTGAAAAAATGAAAAATTTACTTAGATTTGACTATAAGGTTTCAAATTTCCCATGAGATACTTGGGTTTGTCTGGGGTTCTAAATTTAGATCAAGAGCAATATCAGATTGCGTTCTTGAGAAGGTGGAGGGGAGATTAGTGGGAAGGAAGAAGGTTCACCTTTCAAAGGGAGGTAAACTGCATACCTGAAAAAAAAAAAGGGATGTAAACTTATATTGATAAAGAGAATGTTGTTGACTTTGCAAACATATTTATTTTCTTTCTCTTTATTTCTTATTCCCATTAGCATTGCTAATAGTATTGAGGATTACAATGGGATTTTCTTAGGTGTGGTATAGGAGACAAGTTTATGTTTCATATTGTTAATTGGAAAAATTTGTGAACAAATTAAATATGGAATATTAGGCATGAGGAGTATGTTATTTTTTCTTTTTCTTTTTTGATTGGTAAATAAATTCAATAAAATGCAAAAGGAAAAAAAATACAAAGGTGCCCTCGTATATGGGCATAAGACCAGGCAGTTCAAGAAAATAAAAAGGACAAAAAGGAATAAGAAGGAAAAGACAAAAGACAAAATCAGCAAACTAATGAGAAGGCTTTGGCATAACAGTGTTTTATGGAGGAAAATAATAGATCAAAAATATGGAAGTGAGTGGAGTGGTTGCTGCTTGGGGGTAGAAGTGGAACATATGGTATAAACCTTTCAAAGCATATTAGAAGTGGTTGGGAAAATTTCTCCGGATCCGTCAGATTTGAGGTTGGTAATGGCATTAATATTTTCTTTTGGCATGACTTGTGGTGCAGAGATGTGGTTCTAAAGGGGGCATTTCCAGATTTGTATAGAATTTCACAATCTAAAGTGGCTTATGTGGTGGACTGATGGCATTATTCATTGGTATATTCCTTTATTAGAGCTTAAATTGATTTGGAGTTAGAAGTTCTAACAAGTTTCTTTAATTTCATCTACTCTATAAAGATAAGAAGAGAAGAAGAAGACCAGATCTGCTGGATTCCAACAAGAAGCCGTATGTTTGAGGTAAAGTCCTTTTACAGAGTGTTGCATGCTGGAAATGCTCAAACTTTTCCTTGGAAAAGTATTTGGAGGGTTAAGGTCCCCACCAAAGTGGCATTCTTCACATGGTCAGCTGCACTGCAAAAGATTCTCACAATGGATAAGTTACAAAGGAGAAACTTAATTGTAGAGGAGTGGTGCTGCATGTGCAAAATAATGGGGAGTCCATAGATCACTTGCTTCTCCATTGTGATATCGCTCAAGAATTTTGGTCATTGGTCTTGTGTTTATTTGGGATAGGGTTATGCCTAAGAGGGTAGTTGATTTGTTGGATAACTTGAAGGGGTGCTTTGGAAGACATCGAAGTCCAGATATTTTGGAATACAATTCATTTTTGTATAATGTGGACTATTTGAAGGAATTGAACAATCTGCATTGGAGCTGAAAATGATATTTTTACTTGCTATGTAGATTTGGATGGCTGCTTTGAGTAGTCATTTTTGTAATTTGCCCGGGTTTCGTGATTTTTGTATTTTTTTGATGATTTTTTGGGTGTATCTCATGTATACTTCTTGCATACTTGGGTTCTGTCCCTTTTTTTTGCGCGTAGTTATAAAATTTCTTACTTACCTATAAAAGAAAATGGAACATTCTAAAATAATGTCAGTGGAGTTTGATATTTTGTTTGATCAGTGACTTGAGTTTGTTTTAATATTACTTTGTGTCAACAACAGGAAAGTGTGCGAATCGCTTGCTTGCATCGTCAGGCTTGCCACTAATTGCAAGACAGATGAAGGTATACCCAGAACTTCTCAGTTCAGTTTATTTGATGCAATCTGCTATATTCTCCACTTTATTTGCTTTTAGTGATGATTGGCTTATCTCAGATTGTTGCTCATTTAATGCTGTCTGTGTTGCTAGAGGCTGGAATTAAGTTCTATATGGGCCCTCCTTGCAGCATTTGAGGACCCTCTTCCTATCCCAGGTGGTGCAGCTTCATCTCCTTTTGAAGGAGCTTTTGTCAAAGGGGTTGATTCTGTCTCATGGATGGCAAACAATACCAAGAAACTTCTGCATTCCCAAAACAGTGGCCCTCACTGTTGGACCTTTCTTAGTACTGCAGCTTATGCAAAGCGGAACAAGGTTCCACAGGTCAGTACTAAGTTAAATATGTGTGGGCAAACTAGGGGTGGCAAATGGGTGGGTTTGGGGTGGGCATAATTGGGTTGGGTATATAAAACCCATTTACCCATTTAAAACCCATTTAACTAATTGCTTTTAACCCAAATCCAACCCAACCCAATTATTATGGGTAAACCCCAACCCACCCAATTACCCAATTATTAAAATTACCAAAATGCCACTAAAGTGAAAATGACCAAAGTACTCTAAAAAAACCCAAAAATGACCAAAATATCCCCAAAACCCAAAAAATGACCAAAATACCTCCCGAAACCCAAAAAATGACCAAAATACTCCCGAAACACAGAAAATGACCAAAATACCCCCAAAACCCAGAAAATGACCAAAATACCCCCGAAGCCTAAAAATTACCAAAATACCTCCAAAACCCAAAAAATGACCAAAATACCCCCGAAACCCAAAAATTACCAAAATACCCCCGAAACTCAAAAAATGACCAAAATACCCCCGAAACCCAAAAATGAGGTTGATCATTTTTATTGAATCATTTTTCTTAAGCACAACAATTTCAAACAATGCATTTTCAATAAACTTATAAATATTCACTTTTTGAAATTTTTATAAAAAAAATTCAAAAGTAAAATCCCATTTTTTATTTTGCATTTGGAGAATTAGAGATGAAACTATATTGCCCTTATATTAACTTGTACATGTTTAGATATGTAAAGTGACATTTATTTTAGACAAAAATGTAAAACACAAGTCTAAATATGACCAAAATTAGTTTCAGCATTCTAATTTTACTTTTTAATTTTATTCAATTCAATCCTCTAAATTTCAACATGATTCAAATCGGTACTCCCATTAGTTTCCGTTAGAATTGTGCCATCAGAGACCTCAAAACTACATCGTTTTAGGTTTTACAATTAAAATAAATCCAAGAAGCTAATAATTTTTTTTTTCCAGAAAAAATAAATTAAAAAGATATTGATATATTTTACCAAAAACATCCAGCAAATTTTCCCCAGCAATCCATAAAACTTTCCACGCAACCAAACAAGCTATAGAACAATCCAATCACAACACGAAAAAATTTAGAACCAAAAATTTACATCGGCCAGTGAAAGAAACACCATCTAACAACAAGAACAATACTAAAATCAGCCAAAGAAACCCAGATCTAGAACAATTATATATATATATATATTACAAAAATTGCTTCCCACATCGAATCCGACGACGCCAAACCTTGAAATGCCTGGATCAACCTCACTTGGCTTGAGAAGAGTAAACAGAAACTCAAAGGAATATTAGTGATTGAGAAGCGAACCTTCTGTAACTCATTTTGCTTGTGTGAATCAGCGTTTCACGAATATAGTTGAGCGAGTGTCAGAGATGAATGGTTTTAAGCCGTGGCTCCATTTGGTTGCTGAGCAGTGAGTGAGCTGAAGCTGTTGGGTTTCCGACTAAAATGTGATTGGAGGCCAAGAAAATGAGGGAAAGTTCTGGAAACTGACCAACGTGATTGAAAGTTTGAAACCCTGAAATGTCTAAGGCTGGGTTTTTTTTTTTTTTTTTTTGGTGGGAAGGGCTGGGTTAATTTTGGGTATATTGTTTTTGGGTTAAATGGGGTTCAATGGGCTTTTAGTTAAAACCCAATAATTATTGGGTCTAATTGGGTTGATGCCCATTTAACCTAACTAATAATTGGGTGGGTTTGGGTTTAATTAGAGTGGGCGGGTTTGGGTGGGCAAATGGGTTTGGGCTCATTTTGCCACCCCTAAGGCAAACACACACCCATTTGATGGTTTTGGATCATTAACAGAACTTATAGGGATAAAAGTCTTGAAGATTCTGGTTTTTGACTAGGGCTTTAGCAAACGTGACAATAGATAGGGAGTACTGGTAGAAAAGAGTTCATTTGGCCAACACCAACTTTTTTAAACACGGCAATCATGAGTTATGTGCATTTGTACATGTAGACTTTGTTAATTGGACAAGCTTTTATCCTGATGCAGGACAAAGGGTGGAAAATAGAAATAAGAGAAAATGAATGAAGAACAGGACAAATCCTATGCTTCACCACTTAAAAATTGCTTTTAGAATTTTCTTGAAATCTTAAGCTTCACCACCTAAGGGTGCTTGGAATCACCACCAAGCTTAAAAAAACATATCTATACATAGATTTTTTATTCAAATTGCATTGCTTCAAAACCATTCTTGGAGCCTTTTTTAATAGGTTATAAGGAGGACATCAAGCCACAATTACCATAAAATTATTAGCAATATTAAATTCTAGAATTCCAAAGTGAAATCTAGAAAATCAGAAATTCAAACTTAGAAAATAAAATCTGAGACTCCACAGGGTACCCATGTGAGTGGTGATTGTAATTATCCCCTTTTAAAGTAAATGTTAGAGATTGATGCTTATGGAGACCCAATTTTTACGTATAACCCCAAAGTTCTGTTGTCAGTTAAATTCCCATAATATGTATAAAATGGCTTCATACTATTAATTTTATAATATATTGCTTCACATCACTTGTAAGTCTTATAAATTCTGCCATGCATAATAAAACAGTAAATGCCTAAATGGTGTTTACCATATTTCTAAAATTTTAGAAGCAAGAAATTGTGTAAAATGATGGTAGTAAAAAAATTTCTATGCTTGTGTATCTTGTTGAATCATGTATGCAACTGTCCATATTTTTAGGTATATGCGGATTTTTTTTGGGTCACTTTATTGAACAATTTTTATTACCAGGAAAACATCCCAAATGCAACAGCAGAGAAGGTGAAGGCGGGCATGCTTGGGGGTGTTGAAGCTGCGCTTGGGTTACCAAAAGAATCACTTCAGAAACCATTCTATACCCGTGTTCAGTTATGGTAAGGAACCACTCTGCATTATCACTAGTGAGTACATTATATTTTTTCATTGGAATCATCACAACCAACTTGTTTTTCAGGAATGGTTTGCCTTTGGGATTTATCCGTTGGAAATTTTCATTTTGGTTCTTTATAATGAATGATTGAAGAAAATTTTGTTTTCTTTTATTTAAAAACTAAAAGTGGGATAAAGTTTTCTGTAATGACTGGGAGTTTGTCCTATCTTCTGGAGTATCACAGGGGTGCAGCTCTTCCAACTAATACACCTGGCATCCCCTGCATCTTTGATCCTCAGGGAAGAGCCGGTATATGTGGTGATTGGTTACTTGGTTCAAGTTTAGAATCAGCAGCCTTGAGTGGAATGGCTCTTGCCAATCATGTAAGTGCCACTTTAGTTCTATATTTGTTTTTACTTTATTTTACTAATTTTTTATGGGATTTGTTTTATATTGGTTATTGGTTTGAAGTTGCTTATATAACTACAAACTCGAAAAAGTTGATCATGGTGTCAAGCCATATTCTCCTGATCCAGTAAACACTTTCTTTCTGTAGCTGAACTAAAAAGTCTATAAAACTGTAAAAGTTGTGGTTTTGTTTTCATTCAAGGTTTAAATAGTTTAAACTTTAAAGTAAAACACAATATCAACAAAATATTTAATATTCACACCAGAGTTGGTCTTTTCCATGCAGATGGCAGATTATTTCCAAGGTGGTGGAGCTCGTCCTGAAGAGTTTGCTGTTGGTTTAATGAATGAGTTTCAACCACTTGGAGGACATGATATTGGACAATTTCCAGGATTGGAGTCTGAAAAACAAACAAATGAGGCTCAGGCATATGAACTTGCCTCTTGAAGTTGTACTAGACCATGAAAATTATTATAGTTTTGGTAAGTTTGATTTCTCAAATGCAATTTCAGATTTAAGCTATTTTTTTCTTGTGCATAAAATCAGAGAAAACTATTAAAAAATCATGTATTCTTAGGTTCTCAGATACATGGTAACAAATTTCATGGACAGTTAAATTACTTACTTTGTTAGAATTATATACTTGATTAACTAGCAGTTTTGAGGCTCTTTGCTGTCACAACAGTTGTGAAGGATGATGCTGATGTTTTTGCTCTATAATTTTTATAGTGCTAGAGGAATATCTGTTACTCAGCAGCTCATCACCCCAGGTGTATTGGTTTCTCAGCTCCTTGAAGGAAATTTTAGACATCTGGAGTTCAGGTGAAGAGATATTAGTATCTCAGTTCTCCCAAATTCCAGCCCAAGTATGTGAAGCTTAGACTGGCACAAGGGCACCGACTACTCTACCAATAATAGATTTTCAAGACTTAAGCATGGAATTGGAAGCTATTCAAGATCTTCAATAATGCATGAAATGGAATTATTGCGTGTACTTTGTTGGATAGTTTTGGTAGATGTGATGATAATGTATTTATTTTATTTTTGAGATTTCGATAGTTGCAATAGGGGAGAGGGAATTTGAACCTTGCACCTCTCTGTTACACCGTTTCAGATTTTGTATGATCAAATTTTAGATTTTTTATTCTCATCAATTTCGGCCTTTCAGTTCAATGAATGAGTTGTTTTAGTTGAATGCTGCCAATGTGATTATGACATACTGTTGTGGAAAAGTTTTAAAGGAAAAGTTTTAAATGGAGGTATGCAAATTCAAATTATCTTTTCAAACGATGACTTAGGGTCTGTTTGGATACTACTTATTATTGAAAGCTGAAAATTAAAAATTCTGTAGCAAAATAATTTTTAAATATATGAATAGTGCTATGAGACCTAATTTTAAAGTTATTTTTTTGAAAAAAGTAGTTTACGGGTACCGTGAACAGTACACGAAATCCACTAAAAAAAAAAACTGTTGGGAAACACAAAACGCGCTTCTCAAATGGAGGTTTACTTGTTTTTACAAAGTTTTTTTAATTGGAAATAGCACACATGTCGGGTTGGTTTTGAATCTATGATCTCTCCATTCACATTGCCCTTACAAGGTGTGCCATTTGAGCAGTAGCTTATTGGCTTATATATTTAACAAGTTAGATGTCTTGCAAATGTAGACTGAAACCCATCATATGATTTAGTTCATATCTTACAGTTGTAGGAAACTGGAGACATATATATATCTTTTGTCACCTTTTTTTTTCACTCAGAACACGTACTAAGGAACAGAAAACAAATTACATAGTACCATAAAATTAAACATTTTGCATATAGTAATGGCGAAATGTTTAATTAAACGATTGGTAAAACAGTAAAAGGGGTGGAGAGTGGCTCAAACGTCAGCGACTGATTCACTCCATTTTTTCGCGTACACTCAGCCAAGTGAGAAAACAGATCGTCTGAAACACACAGAGCAAAGCACCCGCAGCAGCCGTCATGAGCAGAGCACAGTGTGACAAATACAACCCCTCGTGCAGTTGGGACGGGGTCACCAAGTACAGAGAGGAAGAGTATCCAGGAATCATGGATAAAAGAGTAACAAGGTAAACTATACCCAACAGACCCGTACAAAACCTACTCTTGACCAGGAATCCAGTAAGAAGCAAGAGGGTCATAAGGAGAGATGCAATGAAAGTGAAAGAAGTGGACATCTTGAAGTAGAAGTATGCCAGTTCTTCCGAAGAATCCAACGTTCTATCTTCAACCTTCCTCTTGAAATCTTCAGCCATTCGTGGGAAAATGATTAATGTATAAACGGCAAGCACCATTATTGCACCGCGAGCCTTTTCCATGCAATCGTTTTGATTTTTCCAGTAAGACATCACTTTCTCCTGGTACCACATCTTTCTTGATGATGTTTCCATTTCAGAAATCGGGTTGAGGCGCCGAGTGCACGTGATGAACAAGCTACCTTTGCTTTTTTGGGCTTTGATGAAGTGAAGTAAGAAACGGAGTCTGGGTCTGGATCTGGGTTTGAATCTGGGTATGGGACCACAACCGATTGTTCTGCATAAAACTACTCCTCCATTTATACAAGATAAGTCCTAAATATTAGGAACTGCATATCCATTTATTCATCAAAAAAAAAAAAACTGCATATCCATTTTAGGAATGGCATATGCAAAAGACTAGCTACCTGTTAGACAATAAATCCTTGACTCAACAAATTACTTCCATAAATAACATAGAGATGCTACGTTCACAACATTTTTACAATATTTTCACAACAAATCATAGGTGGTTAGGTGTTATAGGTTCAAATTTGAACCTAATACTAAGATTACTTTTTTACCCTAACAATAACAACTAGTAACAACCTGCCACTTAGGATTTGTTGTAAAAATGTTGTGAAAATGTTGTGGACATATCATTTCTCTTTTATTCAAACTAGCCTCATCACCTTAACAAATTACTTCCATAAATAAGTTTGTGATGATTTTATTCAAACTAGCCTCACTACACGCGCTTCGTGCGTGCAATGAGACTTTTTTTTTTAGTGATAGTAGAAAAAAAAAATCTATGTTTTTTTATTTTATATATATAATTTTTATTTTGAGAATCTAATTTATAAGTGATAAATAAATTCGAAAATCAATAGGAGAGTAACCCTATTTTTAGGCAAGGTTTTATATTCAAAATATACATGAGTTACAACTAAAAGATAATTACAACCTTTACAGCTAAGTACAAACTCAAATAAAAACTGTAATTTGAGTTTAGGAGAAGTTGTGGTTTAGAATCATCTAGTAAACAAATTGTAAAAAGAAAAGATTTTAAAAGTTGTGAGTATTTTAAATTTTAAATTTTGAAGAGGAATGCTAAATATTAGATGGATGAACGTGGGATTTGATTTAATTTTTTTTATACTTAGATAAGTGAGATGTGTTGGTGGATGATTGAATATTCTTTCAACTACATTGAATAATCTCATTAAAATAAAAAATAAAAATTACATGAGATGATGGGATAAGGATAATAATTATAAAAAAATGGGATAAGGATAAGGGTTTTTTCCATTTAAAAAAAGAAGAAGTAAGGTTAAAAAAAAAAAAAAACCAACTTAACGTGAAGGATAGGGAGAAAAAAAGAAGGAGATGTTGCAAAAGAGATATATATATATTTTTTTATGATGAGATAAGTATAATAATTTAAAATGTTATGAATATAGCATTTTTTTTTTTTTTTTAAGTCAACACATTCCATTAATCATAATTCAAGGTTATTACATTTTTCAAATCACAAAAATACATAGATATGTGATAAGATTTATGTGAGTTAAATAATTTTTTCGTATATAAATCTTATCATATCCCATTTCGCTTATTTGAAATTGGGTATTGTACATTTTAAAAGTATAAACATTTCTATCAAAGTAACAACCTAAAAATTTTCATAAATTATTCCATGAAAAGACCCATCAACCCCAATTGAAAGCATAAATTTCTTATGTAAAGCTTACCCATCTAAAAAGGGCCAAACACTACAAAAAAGAAAAAACTACAACTACAATATATAGATTGCATGAATGGATACAAATCTTTTGTACAATATCTTGTGTTCCACTTTATAATCTACCAATCATAATGTTCTTTGTGTTTGATTTTTTTTTCTTCCCATTTTAAACTTGACATATCTATCTTCTAGAGCAACACACTCTCTACCTAAATTAAAACATTAGCATTCCGTGCCTTAAAATCTTTATAGCCGAACCTGCATCAAATTTTATATTTGTTGGCACTACCACCTCCATCTACATTGAATCTCCCTCAACACCATGATACTGGGGAAAAAGAACCACAATAGTGTTATTAAATCAAAAAATATATAATAAAACATTACTTAAGTGGAAAAATAAATTAGATATAGGATTAGGCTCGTGAATTTATTGAAATAAATAAATTCATTAAAACATACACACCTGGTAAATTCCTTTGTGGATGCCCATCATAGGTAAGTCAATTCCTACAAATCATATATAGCCTTAGGTGAAGGATCCTTACACCACAAATTAATATGACTGCAGTGAAGTAGTAATAACATAAAAAATTTTAAAATGTTTTCTCAAGACACAAACTTTGTGCCAAGTATCAATTCAAGGCAATTTGGGTATATGCCTTCAGCCATTGAAGTCCCAAAATAATTGGAAATATAAATAATATAAATGAAAATTACATCAAACATTTTCGTATATATTAAATTTTGATTGTGATTTGATGTAATTTTCGTGTATATGTCTGATTTTCGTACACTAATACTAACTACTAATAACAAAGTACAACTTTCTATGTCTGATTTAATGCTCATCAATTAAAATAAAATGTATGTAAATAAACAAAGAAGAAGAAAGAAAGATGGATGCTCACCTATTGAAGAAGAACTAATAGATGCCTACCGGTGATTAATCTAGTCAAATGTTTTAAGCATGAACAGTTTGATTTTTATTGCAATATCTATTCACTCAATCAAAAAAAAGAAAAAAAGAAAAAAAGAAAAAAAAAAAGAGTAAATGTGGATTGAAAGACAAAAAAGAAGAAGTCATCAATCCTTCAAGAGAAATTGGCATTACATACAGGTATTTTAGCCTTTGATGTATCCATCCTTGAATAACTTTTTATTGCTACACTTAGTACTAGGCTTTCATTCCAATCATCAATATTTGCTCCATTTCTTGGGTTTTGTTTTGATTTGGTTCGATCAAAACAATCACAAAATATGTGGTAATAATAGAGGCCAGGTAATAACTTAAAATTTAAGCATATCTTCAAATTTCCTCGATAGATTTTCTGTTGAGCTTCTGTCGAGAATTCCGTCCAGCTTATGTCCAACTTCTGTCCAGTTTTAATGAACAGTTTTCTTCACTTGTTTCTTGGTCTAATTTTCATGGCTTTAATACTTGGCTTGAACAACATGTTTCTTGAAGTTCTAAACCCATCCTAGATCTACCAAATTACAAGTAAAGTGCGTTTTGTCAAAGGATTAGCCAATTTACATAACATATGTCTCTAACAATCTCACATATGTCCTAATAATCTCCCCCTTTGACAATCCGTGACAAAACCACAACAAACAAATGAATCATGAGAGAAGTCTTAAATCACTAAACTCATAACACTTGTTGAATTACAAAAAAATCTAACCCTAACACAAACTCTTGAAAAACTTTGTAAGAAGAGAGTTCATGGTATGATAGATTTTCACAACCTATCTTTTTGAAACACTTTAAACAAAACTTATCAAGGAATCTTAGTGGGAAACATAAATAAAGATTGCATACATAAAGAAACATGTGTATAAAGATAGAAAAGAAACAACACATGGAGAGATAGGTGAAGAACAACATACATCATCATATATATATATATGTGTGTGTGTGTGTGAAAAAAAATACAATGTATGTAAAAATGGTCATAAGACCAGTGTACAAGAAGCTAAAAGGAGCTCCAAAAACAACAAGGAGGTAAACACTCCCCCTAACAAGATGAAACACAAATCCCCCTTACAAAGGCATGCATTTCTCCCCCTAATATGTAGAATCTTAAAAAGAAACCACATTTTCTCCCCCTTTTTGTCATGATTGATAAAGGGTACAAGAAGCTATAAAGCTTCATCCGAGAAACATAAAGATGATCAAAGATGATCAAGGGGCACAAGGAATCCATATAAATGCATGAATGTAATGAAACAAGATGCTATGAATGACAAGATAATAGAAAGATGCAAAACATGTGAAAAAAAAACAATGCATGCAAGAGGGTCCCGACAGATCGAGAAGCTGTCGAGTTGCTATCGAGTAGAAGCCAACCTCGATGGATCGAGAATCTGTCGAGGATCTATCGGCCAGAAAGAAAGTTTCTTGATGGATCGAAGAAGCTGTCGAGATTCTGTTGAGAAGAACTTTAGAAATCTCGATGGATCGAAATTGCGTTAACTTCTGTCGAGAAAAGAAGTTTAAGAGGCTCGATAGATAGAAAGCTGTCGATGATCTGTCGAGAAGCTATTGAGCTTGATAAAAAGCAGTTTTTCAAAGAAAGGAAAAACACATAGAGATGAATGCAACAAACAAGCTACTCAACTATAGATCCAATCAACATTTTAAGCTTTCAAAAACATCTCTCAACAAGAAAAAGCAAAACATTCATAGATCCAAAACACACACACGCATTAAACAAGTCTAACCAATTTTATATTTCAAAAACAAGTTAAGACAGTTTAGTGAGCATACATTAACACATGTATCCCTTGTGATAGCCAAATTACATTGTACATGCACATGTATCAAAAGTAGCAAAGAATTTGCGTGTTGTGTGTGAAAACATCGCAAGAGTGCATAAGTGTCTCATATTATGACGATTTGAGATATAAGAAAATCAATTTAACTCACATACAATCATAATTGTTTGATGGGGACTATCACCTTCGAGGTACATCCTATAACTCCCACATCTCTTAGAAACACGCTTGCAACCATATTTAAAAACATTTTGATTTTTTTTTCTTTTGATTTTCTTTGCATATTTTTTTCTTTTGAGCATATCATGTATGGACATATAAGAGAAACCCCTTATACAGTGCCATGAGTGTAAAGATTTTTGTGTTGACTCTACATCAATTGAAAATAGGTTTAAATGAGATATAAAAGAGAGAGAGAGAGATCACCACCGACACCACATATTACTCTAGGAAAAAAAAAAGAAAAAAGAAAAAAGACCATTTGGATTTGGGTACTCCATTGGTGAAGCAAAATAAAAAAGTTCCTTTAGGACTTTCACTACGCATCTGTTAGTGTATAAAATATTAACTGAATTGGAAAAAATTGTTTTTAGAATGAAAACTAGTTGTTCTTGTTTACTATTTGTATGTTGTCAGAGCTTATCCAAGTAGATTGTAGCTAATTGTTTCTAATCCTCTGTTGTAATTCAATAATTTCAATATTGAATGAAGCAATTTTCATTTCCCATTAAAATAATAATAATAATAATAAATATTTAAAAAAAAAAAACCTAACCTCACAGGCTCAAAATGCCGAATCTCATATCTTTTTATGTGGTTCTTTTTCATATCTTTTTGGATTTTAGTTGAAAAAAAAGTTAGCATGACAATCTATTTCACAATTTATTTATCACAACTATGATGAGACAAGGTGTGATTGGAAGCGAAAAAAATAATTAATCTATGTGTAAGTAATAAGCAATCATTCACAATTTGTAATATCAAATTGTGACAAAAATTATGAAAAAGTTTGTGGTATATCCTAAAAAGAGTAAGGTGTGTTGGATTGCAATAAAATTATCATCTTGTTTTGTGGTGTTAGTGGAGTGCAATAATTTAATAGAGCTACAGTAGGAGAATGTATCTCATGTGCGGTGTGTTGTCGTATGCTTGTGAAGGACTTGTTGAGAACTCTTCTAAATAAATAACAAACTCTTGTCCATTTTCTTTTGGGTCTAATTTTGTGATCTTAAATTGGGTGCTTTGTTTCTTTTTGATGTAATACCAGCCTTTCATTAGCAGTATTACATAAAGTCACTGTTTTCATAAAAATTTTGAAGAGAAGGAAGGAAATAATGTTTAATTGAAAGAGTGATATAATATTGAGCCTGATGCATTCATATAAAAAAAAAATAGACAGCTAAAGTAGAAAAAGTAGGGTTCTTTGGATTAATTTGGCTAAAAATTTTGAGGAGATTGATGTAAATACTCTTAAAGCCAAAGCTGAGAGACAATTTAATTAAATTCCAAATTAGATTTCAATTGTGGGCTAATGTTGTGCCATGTGTTCATTAAAGTTTTTTAATCTTTGTGCCAAGTGAGTTAATGAGTGCAAAATACTAAAAGTCCAATATTAATTAAATATAAAAATAAAAAACCAATCATATATATCTACTTAACAAAAATCACCACGCTTTTTATCTTATTAAAAATTAGAATAAAAATCATCATAAGTAGTATTAAACTTAAGTAGAAATTTTCATATGTATCTAATTACGTTTATTTTTTATAATAATTCAATCAATTATGTATATTTTTATGATTACAAAAATGATATCGCTCCGAATCAGTAAGGTGGATGATCTGGCTTCGGTGGGTTACTGAAGCGGTTGAAGGCCTACAAAAAGCAAGCGCAGTCAAAGAGGAGACCGGAGAAGACCGGTCAAACCCCCTCCGATGGCAAAGTTAGTCTCACAGGAATGAAGTTCCAAGTATTTGGGAGTCAAGTCTCAGAAAAGTTCTTACCTCTCTCGGGTTCAGATCGGTCCTTTATATAGAGATCCTAGGGACGGTTATTTGTCCAAATAACCTCCCCAAGATTTGTGGAAGCCAACGAGTCCGGAGTTAACTTCCTCAACGGCTATTAAAATTGTAACCGCTAACGGAAGTTAACTTATTTGATGGATTCATGGTGATAGTTACGAGTTTAGTAACCGCTACAGAGAGTCGAAAGTTTTCCAAGTGTTGCGTATTCGTCCGTCTGGTGTAGGACGGTTTGGTCGTCCATGGACATCATGAAGATCGTCCATGGACGACTTTATCATCCATGGGAGACTTTACTGATCAAGAGTAGTATTATTGTCCATGAACATTTTTCCTTCTTCTGGGGTAATTCTTGGTCCAACTTGCTCTATTGGCTCTGGACGATACCTTTGGACGAACTAGAGTTGGACTAATTTTCTGCTCCCCTATCAGTTGCCCCTTTGTTCAAAGGGTCGTCCAGGATATCGATGTGATTTTAATAAAATTTCACTTTTTGTGAGCCACGTGCCGCGAAGCTATTGGTTGGCCAGTCGTGTCGAACCCATTTCCCAAAGGAATCGCCACGTGTCAATTTTTGAGTGGTGAACGTCGTTTTAGTGACCCTGTTGCTGGGGCCTATAAATAGTGCATTCTCTTTCATACCCCTTACTTTCCTCTCATTTTCCCCTCTGCCATCTCGTCCAAGAGCCTCGTCTAGCCTTCGTCCTAGTTCTATCAGGTATTTCTTCTTTCTTTTTAGGTTTTCATCTTAAATCTTTCTACATTTCAACCATGTCTTCGTCTAGTAGTATAGAGAGGGAGATAGACGAGTACTAGGACGTTTCTTTTGGGAGTGAGGGTAGTGAGGATAGTGTAGATAACTCGTCCTGTAGTGATTCCTCAGACGAGCATTACTCGTCTGGGGTTCCTGGCATTCCCTTAGAGGAATTTTAGGAACTACAACGTAGGATGGCTTCTGGATTTGGGGTTAGCTCGTCTAGACAGCCATCTAGCCCTCCTCAAGACGAGGAAGAGGACGAGGAAGACGTCATTTATAGTTGTGCCCCAGAGGTAGCATCCACCTTAGACGCTGCCAAGTTAAAAACTCTTGTAGATAGATACCAAATTCCTAAAGAGCTTAACCCTCGTCTACCCAAGGCTGGAGAATGGTGTTGTTCTCCTTCCTCTGGTTTAGGGGTATATACTTCTTACCTTTTAACTGGCCTTAGGTTTCCTCTAAATTCCTTCTGTAGAGACCTCTTCCAAAGGTTGGGTATTGGACCTAACCAGCTCAACCCCAATGGTTGGAGGACGATAGTTGCCATGCAAGTGTTATGGCGTGAGGCACTGGAAGGGAACCGTCCAATTACGGTGGACGAGTTCCTTTACTGTTATAAGCCCTCGGAAATAAAGAAATCTGCTGGTTTTTACCAGTTCTCGTCCAGGGGCTCTTATTGCAATTTAATTAAGGGCCGTAGCTCGTTTGACCGGCTTTGGAAAAAAGAATTTTTTGTTATTTCTAGAAATTGGGCTGGGGACCCAACTGATGTGGGTAGTCCCCTCTTCCCACCTT
Source organism: Quercus tomentella (assembly GCA_028535165.1). NCBI lineage: Eukaryota > Viridiplantae > Streptophyta > Magnoliopsida > Fagales > Fagaceae > Quercus > Quercus tomentella. Next base: position 20,194,580 of record JAPQVY010000089.1, on the reverse strand, counting down.
TTACCAGCCCTCTAGGTCGTCTTCGTCCTGAGGGTATGTTTTCTTTCCATTTCATTTCGTTTCTCCTTACTTTTTTCCATCTTTCAATCGTCTAACTCTTTCTCTTGGTGATGCAGCTGTTGTTCGTTCACACTTGGACAAATTTTACCTGGATCGGATAGACGTGGTTCGTACCTTCCCTGGGAGGACTTTCCACGATTTAGTAACCCTTAGTCGTCTAGCAGCTTGGGGACTCGGCCCAGTGCCTATTGCAGAGAACCTTGATCACGAGGAGACTACTCGTCGAAGTAAGTATCATCCACTTTATTTCGTTTCCATTTCTTTTTTTTTTTTTTTTTTTGATTGATTTTCCTCATTACAGGGATAACTACAATGAGGGAAAACAAAGAGAAAACAGTGACTAGTGGGGACGAGGATGTTGCTGCACCTCCATCGGTCCAAGTGGCTTCCGTCCAGGCTGGGAAGAGGAAGTCTAAGCCAATATCTAGTTCTGTGGACTTGGACGACCTCCCAAGTCGTCGAGGCCCTAAGAAGCAAAAGTCGGGTAAGACTTCCCTTCCCAAGGTCCCCAAGTTTGTACCTTCAACAGTGAACTTGGACGAGCCTCTGGTGGATGTGCAGCCCGTCCAAACAGTCCATCCCGTCCAGAGCGATCCTCCCCCTCCACCCAAAGCTTCTCGCAAGCCTAGTTCATCTGAGCCCTCTGATCGTCCTTCAAATCTAGTTCTGGACGAGGGTTATGCATGGAGGACGTTCAAAGGAATCGTCATTGATGGTGAAGTGAATGAGTGCTATAACATGTCAATGAAGGAGTTTGAACGTTCCGGCATCCATGACCTTTTTAAGGTAAGTCTTTCCCTCGTCCTTGTGTGAAAAATGTTTTTTTTTTTTTTAAGAAAATTTTAACTTGAATAGGATGTTTAACTCCCTTTCGTCCATATGCAGGCTATGTCAAAATTTTATACAGCAACCTGCCAAGCTAAGGAGCTTGCTGCAGAGGTTAAGACGGCTAAGGACAAAGCCAAGGAGCTGAACAATGAAGTTCTGCTAAAGAAGGGGGAGATCCTTAGGTTGACTGAGGATTTTAATCGTCTACAAGGAAGTGAGATGAAGCTGAAGAACGAGGTGGAAGAGCTTAAAGCTGATAACTTGGAGAAGGATACCCGTATTGTCCATCTCGAAGGACAAGTCTCTGAGTTTGCCTCGTCCTTAGAGAAAGCACGTGAAGAAGACATAGCAGCCTTTAAGAAGTCTGATGAGTACAAGAATCGTCTAGACAGCCACTACGCAGCTGGCTATGAGGACTTTCGTGCTGATGCTAAGGAGGCATATCCTGACTTGGACTTCAATTCTTTTAAGCTTCCCCTTGCTATTGAAAGTTCCTTGTTGCAGACGAGTTCTGAGGACCTCAACATAATGGACGATGCTAACACTGAAGTGACCCAGGACGACCCCAAGACTAGCTTGCCCAAGTGATAGCATTTTCCTTAGAAAATTTACTTTACTTTTATTTACCTTTTCCTGGAAGTGCCTGTTGTTTTGGGCTTTGTTCTTTACTTCTTTTATTCAAGTCCATACAAGTACAATTGTCTCGTCCAAGATTATGGACGAGTCTTATATACAATTAGTTTTATTTTCACAACTTAAGGGTTTTTTTGGACGTGGGTCGTCCACCCTTCTTTAAATTTCATGAAAAAAAATGAACATTTTCTATTTTCACCTTCCATTGTGTTTGGATACATACATTTCCAGCTTCATGTATGAAATTTTTATTTTTATTATTCATATCATTTGTGGCTATATGGTTCGTCCACCCTGGAATTCAGTTTGCCTCGTCTCGAGTATGGGGGTGAATTTTTTATTACATCACCAAGATAGAGCAAATTGAATCCTTTTACCTTATGTATAGTTCGTTTATGAATGACTTCCTTTTCGATTAGATTTTATTCATCATTCAAATTTAGGGACGATCATTTTGTCGTCCTTGATAAGACTTCCCAGCAATTTCTCGTCCAAGCAATGGATTGTTACGCTGGTTTTTGCAGGCTTTGTTCGTCCATGATTTGGACGACCACTTCTCGGATTTCATCTCGTCTTGAGCTTTAGACGGATATACCCTTAACTCAGGTTTCATCTCGTCTTATGCTTTGGACGGATGTACCTTCGCTTCATTTTTAACTCGGGTTTCATCTTGTCTTAAGTTTTGGACGGATGTACCTTGTTTCATTTTCAACTCAGGTTTCATCTCGTCTTTAAGCTTTGGACGGATGTACCTCGTTTCATTTTCAACTCAGGTTTCATCTCGTCTTTAAGCTTTGGACGGATGTACCTCGTTTCATTTTCAACTCAGGTTTCATCTCGTCTTTAAGCTTTGGACGGATGTACCTTGTTCCATTTTTCCTTTTGAGGAAAGCTTATGGACGTATATCCTTGCGTCCAAGGATTTCATTCGTCCATGCTTATTTTTCTTTTTTTTTGTGGATCAGTCTGAATGAATATACAAAAATAAAGGATTCCAATAATATACTTGAAAATACATCATATATATATTTGAAAATCCAAACTTATGTAAACATTCGTCCACAGTCATGGCACATGCTCGTGAGCTAGTGCCTTATTGAATTAAAAATACAAACCAACTCGTCCATGAATAGCACAAAAGTGAAAACACTAATGTACTTTCTAAGGGATTATTAAAATACTTAAAACGCATAATAGTAGTAAATAAACATGAAATACTTTTGCTCGTCCAGATATCTCGTCCGTGGCCACTTCCATCCAGAGTCAGCGCTTATTGATGGTATTTCCTTAGGTGCTAAACATTCCAAGGGTGTTCTAGTCTTCGTCCATCCAAAACTTCCAAATAGTAGGATCCTTGCCTTTTGCAGTTGATAACCCTATAAGGTCCTTCCCAATTTGGCCCCAGTTTCCCGTAGGCCGAGTTTCTTGTTGCCAAGGTAACCCTCTTCAAGACGAGATCCCCGATGTTGAAGCGCCTGGGCTTCACCATGGCATCATATTGTCTTGCCATAAGATTTTTGTACCTCGCTATTCTCTGTTCTGCATCCATCCTGACTTCGTCCATAAGGTCAAGGTTAAGACGGAGCTATTCTTCATTTTCTTCAGCTTGATACTTCCTCACCCTGTGGCTCGTCATGTGTACTTCTGCCGGTATAACTGCCTCACTTCCATAGGCTAGTTTAAAAGGAGTTTCCCCTGTTGGAGTTCTCACTGTCGTTCTGTAAGCCCATAAAACACCTAGTAACTCATCCGGCCATACTCCCTTTGCTCCTTCGAGCCGAGTCTTGATGATCTTCAACAAGGATTGGTTTGCTACTTCGGCCTGGCCATTGGCCTGTGGGTGGGAGGGTGAGGAGTAATGGTTCTTCATTCCAAGATGTTCACAAAATTCCCTGAAAGGTGTATTGTCAAACTGTTGTCTATTGTCAGACACTAGTACCCTAGGTACCCCGAATCTGCATACAATGTTCTTCCAGACGAAGCTCTTGACATTCTGTTGTGTAATTTTTGCTAAGGGTTTGGCTTCCACCCATTTTGTGAAGTAATCTATTCCTACCACCAGAAACTTCATTTGCCGAGTTCCAGTTGGAAAGGGCCCCAAAATGTCCAGTCCCCATTCCGCGAAAGGCCAAGGGGCCATCATTGGCGTGAGATATTCTGCTGGTTGTCTAGGAATGTTGCTAAAATGCTGACATTGATCACATACTTTAACATATGCCTTAGCATCAGCTTGGATGGTTGGCCAATAGAATCCGCTACGAATGACTTTATGGACGAGTGATCTGGCTCCCGAATGGTTACCACATGCTCCTTCATGAACCTCCCTCAACATGTAGTTTGCCTCGTCCGGAGCCAAACATCTTAAGAGAGGTTGGGAAAAACCTCTTTTGTATAACACTTCGACCATAAGTATGTACCTGGCTGATTTGACCTTGAGCTTCCTAGCTTCGTCCTTCTCTTCTAGAAGCCTTCTGTCCTTCAAGTATGACATTATTGGGTCATCTAATTTTCGTCACCCTCTATTTGCAGCATCTCTGGAAGGTCTATACTCGGCATATATTGTACTGCATCCAACTCGTCCACTGCTTCATTCGCAGACGCTTCCTTTGCCAGAATATCTGCTTCCACATTCTCTTCCCTTGGGATTTGAATGAAATCAGCTTTTTTGAATTTCTTTACAAGGCGCACTACCTTCTTTAGATATTTCTTCATTCTGTCTTCCTTGGCTTCACATGTCCCATTTACTTGGCCTATGACCAACTGAGAGTCTCCCAAGATGAGTATTGAGTCTGCTTCTACAGACTTAGCCAACTCCAATCCCTTTAAAAGGGCTTCATACTCCACTTCATTATTAGTAGTCTGGTATTGCAAACGAGCCTTGTACTTTAACTTGTCTCCTTCTGGCGACTGCAAAACAACTCCAATTCCTCCAGCATACAATGTAGACGATCCATCTACATGGACGACCCATTTTTTATTGTACTCTCCTTCCCCAAGATCCTCGTAACTCGGAGTGAACTCTGCAATGAAATCTGCTAGGGCTTGAGCCTTTATTGCATTTCTCGGTTGGTACCAAATGTCGAATTCACTAAGTTCCACCGCCCATTGAATCAGCCGTCCTGCGGCTTCCAGCTTGTTCATTGCCTTTTTGAGCGGATGGTCCGTCATGACATTGATGACGTGAACTTGGAAGTAATGTCTTAACTTCCTAGAAGCTGTTATCAGTGCAAAAGCCAATTTCTCTATAAGCGGATACCTTCCCTCTGCTCCTCTGAGTGCTCGGCTAGTGTAGTACACGGGTTTTTGTACTTTCCCTTCCTTTCTGATTAAGGCTGAACTTATGGCGTGTGGGGACACCGCTAAGTATAGGTACAGTTCTTCTCCTTGCACGGACGGACTTAATAATGGAGTTGTAGTGAAATAGTCCTTCAGGTCTTGGAAGGCCTTTTGACATTCGTCCGTCCATTCGAATGCCTTCCTGAGGACTTTGAAGAAAGGTAAACATTTGTCTGTGGCTTTCGAAACAAACCTGTTCAAAGCAGCAACTCATCCAGTGAGGGATTGGACTTCCTTGATATTCTTCGGTGGCTCCATGTCTAATATGGCTTGGATCTTGTCTGGATTCGCCTCGATTCCTCTTTGCGAAACCATGAACCCCATAAACTTTCCCGACGATACTCCGAATGCACATTTACTTGGGTTCAATTTCATCTTATATCGCCTAAGTGTTTCAAAGGTTTCCTGTAGATCGTCCAAATGGCTTCCCTCGTTTATACTCTTCACAAGCATGTCGTCGACATAAACCTCTACATTCCGTCCTATCTGTGGACGAAACATGTGATTTACCAACCTTTGATAAGTTGCCCCTACATTCTTCAAACCGAAGGGCATCACTTTGTAACAAAACAAGCCTTGGCTGGTAATGAAGGAAGTCTTTTCCTGATCAGCTTCATCCATCTTGATCTGATTATATCTTGAGAAGGGTCCATGAAGCTCAGCAACTGATGGCCAGCCGTAGAGTCCACCAATTGATCAATGCGCGGCAAAGGATAACTATCCTCGGGACATGCCTTGTTCAAGTCAGTGAAATCTACGCACATTCTCCATTTGCCATTTGCTTTCTTCACCATCACCACATTGGCTAACCAATCCGGGTAATAGACTTCCTTAATGAACTGTGCCGTGGTCAGTTTCTGAATCTCTTCCTTGATTGCCTTATCTCGCTCAGGAGCGAATACCCTCTTCTTCTGACGAACAGGCTTAAAAAAGGGGTACACATTCAATCGATAAGTGATTACACTTGGGTCGATTCCCGGCATGTCGTCATGACTCCATGCAAAAACGTCGATACTCTTTCTCAGGAACTGGATGAGGTCTTTTCTTGCCTTCTCCTTCATACCTGTTCCAATTCTGGTGAATTTCTCGGGATCATCTTCTTGCAAAAGAACATCTTCCAATACTTCTGTGGGCTCTGCAACAACCCTTTTTTCCTCAATGCTCATTGTCTGCACGTGTTCGTCCAAAGCCATCATGGCTAAATAGCATTCTCTAGCTGCCAACTGATCTCCTTGTGCTTGCCCTATCCCGTACTCCGTAGGGAATTTGACTGATAGATGGTAGGTAGATGTTATCGCCTTCCAACTGTTCAGAGTTGGTCTTCTGATAATGGCATTGTATGAAGACAAACAGTCCACCATGAGGAAATTGACTTCTTTAGTTATCTGCTGCGGGTATGACCCTACCACTACTGGTAATGTAATGGTGCCTACGGGCTGCACCTTCATTCCTCCATACCCTATCAATGGTGAGCAAACTGGACGAAGTTGATCCCGCCCAAGCCTCATCTGTTGGAAGGCAGGGTAGTACAATATGTCTGCTGAGCTTCCATTGTCAACTAACACTCTCCTGGTTGTATAATCTGCAATAAGCAGAATAATGACAATTGCATCGTCATGCGGGTGATGGATCCTCTCAGCATCTTCGTCGGTGAAGGAAATGGCAGGCTCGTCCATTGATCTCGTCCTTGGTGATCGTCCAAAGAGCTGGACGTTTTGCACCACTTTGAGATACGTCTTCTTCGACTTGGAAGATTGCCCCATCGAGTTTCCTCCAATGATAATCCTTATCTCTCCTAGTGGGGGCCGGGACGATTCCTCCATTTTTCCTTTCAACTTCTCATCTCTATGATCCCTTCCAACGAAGTGCCTTAACTTTCCTTGTCTAATAAGATTCTTAAATTGCTGTTTCAGGTCATAACATTCATCCGTGTCATGCCCATGGTCCCTGTGGAAGCGACAATATTTACTCTTATTGCGCTTATTGGGATCTCCCTTTATCTTCTCTAGCCATTTTAGAGAAGGGTCGTCTTTGATTTGCATGAGCACCTGATCAAGTGGAGCGTTCAGGGGCGTATAGTTCTGGCTTCTTCCCAAAGGACCCGTCTTCCTGTTATCTCGTTCCTTCTTATCTTCCGTCCGTCCCTTCTTTGGACGAGGGCCTTGTTCTGAGTGGCGTGCTGGGTGTGCTTCCATCCTTTCAGCTCTTTCCTCTTCTTGGCTATGATCGCATCTTCTACATTCATGAAGTTCTGAGCCGAATGGACGAGCTTAGCCATGGTTTGAGGCTCCTTCTCATATAGCTTGTGGATAAATAGATCAGAATTAATCCCGTTGTGGAAGGCTGCCAATAGAAGCTTGTCGTCTACCTCGTCCACACTAAGGGCTTCTCTGTTGAAGCGAGAGATGAATGACCGCAGGCTTTCGTTCTCCCCTTGCTCTATGGTCAGCAAGTTGGACGAAGAACCCTTGTGTCTCTGTCCCCCAATGAAATTGTTAACAAACAATTTGCTCAACTCTTCGAAAGAACCTACAGAACTTGGGGGTATTTTGCTGAACCAAACTCGTGCTGGGCCTTTAAGGGTAGTAGGGAAGGCTCTACACATGATTTCATTAGGGACCCCTTGAAGGTGCATTGTTGTCTTGAAAGTAGCAATGTGGTCAAATGGGTCACGCTTTCCATCGTACGAATCCAGGGAAGGCAGTTTGAATTTTGATGGTAGAGGATGACCGTTGATGGAAGCCGTAAAGGGAGAGTCAGTTCTGTGGACCAAATCTTCTATAGGATTCGTCCTCCTCATGTTCTCTTTCATTTCCTCCATGACTTTCTTCATTTGGTCCATCTCTTCTTTCAAGTGTGGCACCGTCCGTGAAGTGGTGCCTCTTAACTGACTTCCAATCTCAGGATTTTCTCTATCGCCATGACCTTGTGTTTGTCCTCCTCCTTCACGTTCCTCACGTGTTTGTCTTCTCTCATTGATCTCCATTCTTAACTCTTGGTTTTGGCGAGTCAACTCCGCCATTGCAGCCGCCATAGATTGCACATGCTAAACAGACGATGTCTGCATGACTGGTGCAGATTGGCGATCACGTTGGGGATCACTTGAAGCGCCTCTGCTTCCCTGACGGCCTGGGCTAGTAGCCCTCGATCTGGTCCTGACCATCCTAACCCTTTGTCGCGGAAAAGAAAGTTGCAAAACAATCTCCTTCCCACAGACAGCGCCAACTGATATCGCTCCGAATCAGTAAGGTGGATGATCTGGCTTCGGTGGGCTACTGAAGCGGTTGAAGGCCTACAAAAAGCAAGCGCAGTCAAAGAGGAGACCGGAGAAGACCGGTCAAACCCCCTTCGATGGCAAAGTTAGTCTCACAGGAATGAAGTTCCAAGTATTTGGGAGTCAAGTCTCAGAAAAGTTCTTACCTCTCTCGAGTTCAGACCGGTCCTTTATATAGAGATCCTAGGGACGGTTATTTGTCCAAATAACCTCCCCAAGATTTGTGGAAGCCAACGAGTCCGGAGTTAACTTCCTCAACGGCTATTAAAATTGTAACCGCTAACGGAAGTTAACTTATTTGATGGATTCATGGCGATAGTTACGGGTTTAGTAACCGCTATAGAGAGTCGAAAGTTTTCCAAGTGTTACGTATTCATTCGTCTGGTGTAGGACGGTTTGGTCGTCCATGGACATCATGAAGATCGTCCATGGACGACCTTTATGGACGACTTTATCGTCCATGGGAGACTTTACTGATCAAGAGTAGTATTATTGTCCATGAACATTTTTCCTTCTTCTGGGATGATTCTTGGTCCAACTTGCTCTATTGGCTCTGGACGATACCTTTGGACGAACTAGAGTTGGACTAATTTTCTGCTCCCCTATCAAAAAATATATTTATTTTTAAATGCCTTTATGCGTATGCATAGGTTACATGCTTGTAACAAATAAGTTGGAGTTACAAACTTGTCGCTTAATATTTAAATAATGTGTACTCATTTTTTAAGAGTTTCAATATGGTCCTAAATATCTTTTGGAATTGTATGAGGTGTATTTCTCAAATTGCTTTTCTAGTCGGGGTCTTGTAACTAAATTTGGAACTCTCCATGAACAAAGTACTTTGGATTCTAGTTGAGAAAATGGTTTGAGTTACGGGATTAGTATCATATTATAACCATCTCAAAAAAAAAAAAAATTTGCTTTTCTTGCTTTTTCCATATATATATATTTTTTAAAATTTTAAATCAAGTGCCTAACAAATTGTTTCGTACAACTGTACAAGAATCACCACGTTAAAAATCAATGAATTTATGCTAAAGGTTAATTGTGGTATTTTGCGATCCAGACACCTCCCTTAAACCTAGGGACCCGGACGCCACCAATCAGCAATCACCAGGCTCAAGCCCTTAGAAGTTAGGTCCATCAGTCCAATCTGAAATAGCCTAAACTTGCAGTCCACTCTCATTCCCAGCCTAACCCAAATGTCCATTAAACCCATCTCTCTCATTATAACCTGCAAGCCCATTCAAATAATCAAATCCAAAACCACTCAAGCATAAAAAAAATAAATATATAAAAAGGCCCAACTGAAAATTCAAAAAGAAAAAAACATATCAAGCCCTGAATGTCTCTCTCAAGTATACTAATCCAATCCAAAAACATGCTAGGCCCATCAAAAGCTTAGCCCATTTAAATCTCAAAATCCAAAGCACCACACTCAAACCAAACTCACTCAGCCCAACCCAAATATAAACATATTAAATTTAGGCAAAAATGCAAAAATGACCCTTTAACTTTCACCTTTTGTCATTTTAGTTTAGGGATGAACCCAGGATTTCAAGCTAGGGGTGCCGGAGATAAGCAAAAAAAAAAAAAAAAAAAAAAAAAAAAAAAATACATATCCATATGGTATTAAGAAACTTTCAACCAAGACAAATACACAAAAATCATTATTTCTTAATATATTAAAATACAATCATCTACCAACAAAAACAAGAAACACAAAACATTATTATTTCTTAATACACATAATACTATTGTTTTTTTACTCTTTTTTTTATAATATTTACATGGATTGGGTTGATGATTCATGATTTTGGAGGGAGCCCAAGCTAAAAAGTAAGGGGCCCAAGTCTTAATTTTTTATTATTTATTGAAAATTAAACTACTACAAAAAAAAATTTGGGCCCAGGCCCCCACTTGGGTCCGTCCCTATTTCAGTCCTCTAAGTTTTTGTTTTGTCATTCCAGTCTTTTAAATTTTAAATTATGTCAATTCAGTCTTCTGTTAGGACTCTATTAACTGCTGTTGTCTACTAATCAAAACGACACCATTTTGGATTTTTTTTTTTTTAATTTCTTAATTAAAAAAAAAAAAACTTGGGGGAATGACGTCGTTCCCTGCCAATTGAAAAGAATCTTAAACTGCCAAAAGTTATACTCTGAGAAGTGAGAAAGCAAAACAAACACACAAAATTAGTCAAATTTAATCAAAACCCATTTCACAATTTGCCTAGAAGATCCATAAAAATGTTACCTTTAATAATACCTTGATTGTGATCTCTGGTTTCATGGGCTTACTAGCACCCAACAAATCAAAGAAAAGTTAGTGAACAAAATGACAAACCCAAGCACAAAAGCAAGAACAAGCAATGACGACGAAGAGGACCTTTTACATGCTCTTCATCTTCAAGAAGTCCTTCTTCAATCACATCACACTGGTCCTCCCATGGCTTCTGACCTCTTCTCCCTCTCCCTATCTTGATCTCTCTCTCTTTCTCTTTCTCCTTCTTTCTTTCTCGGTTTCTCCCTCAATCCCTCAGCCCCTAAATTTTTTTCTCAGAGAAATTGGTTTCATGATTTAAGGCTAGGAATCGTATCGGTGGGTGGGGGGTGGGGTTTTTTGCATTGTTTTTCAATTGGTAGTCCCCAAAGGTTTTTTTTTTAATTAATGTTTTCAATTTTTTTCAATTAAGAAATTTTAAAAAAAAAAATTAGAGTCCAAAATGGTGTCATTTTGGTTAGTAGACGGCAGCAGTTAGCTGACTCTAACGGAAGATTGAATTGACATAATTTGAAATTTAGAGGACTAAAATGATAAAACTAAAACCTGGAGGATTGAAATGAAAAAAGATGAAAGTTAAAAGGATAGTTTTGCATTTTAGCTTTAAATTTATTTCAAATGGGGCTTTGGTATGAGCTTAAAATGTGGGGCTGGTCTGATTGTGTTTGGGTTTAAATGTGGTGTTGGATTTCATGGTTGGGCCCGAGAGAAGGTGTTGTGACTTGTGAGGCTAAGTTTTAATTTGGATTGCGGAGCCCAGGACCTTTGATCTATTACCAATCGAAACATAAAACCCAGTTGCAACTGGATGTGGATGCAAAGTCATGGAGTTTAAACTGGTTCATGTTCTTATGGTTATCAACTTATCATCACAAAGCGATGTTAGTTATGGGCCACACTTGAAAATTGAAAAAGGTAAGGTAATATTATAAATGTTAGATTTTACATCTTTCATTTTTGACCCATAATAACCAGTTTAGTTCATTTTTAACTAACCTAGCAACTGAGAGACGACCCAACCAATTGGGCCGGGTTGTTAGCTGAGGGGCTGTTAGGTCCCAAATAATATTATCAACAATATTAGCAATCCAAAATAACAATCATACACAAGAACACAAAATTTACGTGGAAAATCCTTTCTCTTTAAAGAGAAAAACTACGGGATAGACTCCGAATAATTTCACTATTATCAAATTAATTACAATAATTCTTGTGTATGCCTCACGGCTAAAGAAAAAAAATCTCTCTTATTTTTCTTTACTCTCACACACACAAATTATCTTTCTCAAAGGCAGCAATCCTTTTTCTCTATTCTTCAATATGCGGTGCCCACAAATTCAGCACAAACCATATTTATATATAACCTAGCCTCACACCACAATCCCAATACCAGTCAAATAAGGAGTCTTTCAACCAATAACCACAAATTCTTATTTCAAATAGGATTAGTTCTTTTGCTTTCCTAGGAGTTCACTGACTCCTAATTCTACTTGAAGTAGAATTCTTGATACAAGCCCATTGAATGGGCTATCACGTGGGCTGGACCCACAACAATCTCCCCCTCCAGCCCATTAAGGAAGGAGATCTTCATTCTAGCTCTTTAGTTCAGATCCATGTCGGTTAAGTCGACTTCAAGCTTGACCTTCTTCATTATCTTCATCAACACTGAGAACACTTCATCAACGTCAATCCCTTTCATTCTCAAATAATTAATCTCATCTTGGATATCCTTAATCCAATTTCTTGGCTCCCCCTTGTTAGAAGCCCAATTATTCTTGAAGCTAACAGTTCGATATTCTCCAGCAATCCTCTTCTCATGAGGCTCAACAATCTCTAGTGCAGGATATTGCTCCCCCCGCTCAAGACCTCTAGGATCTTTCACTTCATCATCATCCCATGTAGCCTTAACATCTTTGTATTCTTCATCACCTACCACTTCCTCTTCTGAAGCACTATTAGGCAATGAGAATTTCACCTTCTTGGTTTCAACACCATTAATCCCAACACTCATCTTTGGAGTCTTCTCAAAATTTTTAATCTCATTGAACTTCTTCTTACAGATCTTCACATATGTCCTGTACATATTGCAACATGCATGTCCTCTTGCAACAACCAATGGTCCCTTAGTAAGTTTCCATCTTCCATTACCAAGGTAGTTACAATAACCAACTCGATCCATAACCAATGTAGAAAACACATTCATCCTTAAATCTAGAACATGTCGCACAGCCTTCAACATCACAATGCTATCAACATTTGTTTTGATGCACACATCACCAATTTCCACAATTTTTGAGTAACTAGAATTACTCATCTTCACTGTACCAAAGTAACCTGCTTTGTACGTGGTAAACAACCCCTTCGTAGGGATAATATGGTGGGGGGCTGCAGAATCAACAACCCACTCAACATCATTATTAGCAACATGCTCACACTTTTGCTCTTCAATAGAGAGCACCACAACATCATCAGTAATCACAACAATTGTAGTATTTTTCTCACTATCATTCTTTTCATATTTACTTTTATTTTGTTCCTTATTCCAATGCTGACAATCTCTTCTTAAGTGACCCTTTTTCCCACAATAGTAGCATTCTCTAGTTACCTTGAACTAAGATCTATCTCTTGATTGTGACCTACCATTGAATTTTCAATCATTAGGTCCTCTGCTTCTACCTTTGTTCTTGTTCTCCGTGACAAAAGCTTGATCTTGTGCATTATCTATATTCGTATCTCTCCTGCGAACCTCGTCACTTAAAATCAAATCTCGAATATCATCATATTTGAGTTTGTCTTTCTCTGTAGAATTACTCATCGCCATTCTCATGGCTTCTCAACTGTTTGGTAAAGAAGCCACAAGAACCAATGCACGAACCTCATCATCAAATTCAATTTCCACCGTGGATAATTGATTTGTGATTGTATTGAACTCATTTAGATGCTGCACTACAGGAGTGCCTTCTACCTTCTTCAGATTAAATAACTTCTTCATCAGATACACCTTGTTGTTAGCCAACGACTTTTCATACATGCTAGACAAACCTTCATCAAATCCACTGTGCTCTTTTCTTTCACAACATTATGCGCAACTGATCTTGACAGAGTTAATCGAATAACTCTCAATACCTATCTATTAAGAAGGTTCCAATCTTCATCCCTCACAGTTTCAAGTTTCGTCCCCAAAAGAGGTAGATGCAATTTCTTCCCATAGAGATAATCTTCAATCTGTTTCCTCCAATATGCGAAGTATGTTCCATCAAATTTCTCAATTCCTAAACCCTTGCCTTCTTCTTTGGCCATCGCTTCCACTCTAACCTAACTCTGATACCACTTGTTAGATCCTAAATAATATTATCAACAATATTAGCAATCCAAAATAACAATCATACACAAGAACACAAAATTTACGTGAAAAATCCTTTCTCTTCAAAGGGAAAAACCACGAGACAGATTCCGAATAATTTCACTATTATCAAATTAATTACAATAATTCTTGTGTATGCCTCACGACTAAAGAAAAAAAATCTCTCTTATTTTTCTTTACTCTCACACACACAAATTATCTTTCTCAAAGACAGCAATCCTTTTTCTCTATTCTTCAATATGCGACGCCCACAAATTCAGCACAAACCATATTTATATATAACCTAGCCTCACACGACAATCCCAATACCAGTCAAATAAGAAGTCTTTCAACCAATAGCCACAGACTCTTATTTCAAATAGGCTTAGTTCTTTTACTTTCCTAGGAGTTCACTGACTGCTAATTCTACTTGAAGTAGAATTCTTGATACAAGCCCATTGAATGGGCTATCACGTGGGCTGGACCCACAACAGAGGCATACTTGTATTAGCAAAGATCATTGGTCTAACGAAAATTGTTAAAAGTAGCTCGGAATCAAGTGGATGCTCTAAAAAAAATTTACTACTTTCCAAAATAACACATATTATTTACTATAATTATAGTAAATAATATGTGCATATGTACATATTGCTTATCAAAAGATAAGGCTTATATGTGCATATTTTCTGGTGACTTATATGTGCATATTGCTTAACAAAAGATAAGACTTTTTGGTAACTTTTATGTTAAATATATTACAAAAAGTTAAAATTCAGATTATTTGTAAAAAAAATAATTGAGACAAATGACAAAAAACAAAACTTTATGAAGTAATTCACAATGTTTAATTTGTATTGTTTTTACGGTTTTGCCAGTATTTATTTATTCAATTAAGGAATCAAAAATGACTTTTCATAAGGCATGTATAGAATACAAGGATTGTAATCCGACTGAAATTTGAGTCAAATATTAGACACACTATTTGTTTTATGAACCAAAAATAAAATATTGTTGGTGAATTTGATTGACAGGTTATATAAGGAGTGAGATTCAAAACACAAAGGCATATCACATACTTCACTAAAACATCATGGTAAATTTTAAAAGATAATGGACCAAGTTATACTACACAAAGTATACTCTCTTAAATGATGTTGGATAAACCATTTTCTTTTAAAATTATCAAGTGTTTGCTAAACATATTAAACAAGTAGTTGTTAAGGGAAAATTTTTAACACATATAAATTGCTACTTTATCTATTTTACTATAGCATTTTACAACTCATCCAACATCACAACTTTTATTTTAACAAACAACATATTAAAATAATATAAATATTTCAATAAAAATAATATATCCCATCTCTCTCTCCCTTCTCTTTCTTCCTCTCTAAATGTGTCTCTCTCTTTCTCTCTGTATCTCTCTCTCAACAACCCATAACATCTACCCACCACCCAATCCCAATTCAACTAAACCACCAAAAATTAGCCACCACCGCCAACTAAAACTGAAACCACAACCATAATTAGCCACACCTACCACAATCACCACCAACACTCCACCACTAGCACTCCACCACCAGGCTACACTCAACAACAACTACCAAAATCCATTTACATTAAATGAACAATCGCCTTAAATCACACAACTGCAACCACCACCCAATAAAAACAAAACACACCCAAGAACCACCACTAACCATCCATAATCACTCCAAGAACCATAATAATACACTGCACCCAAACCCAAAAAACACCATGTTTGAAGCAAGCCACAAACCCAACAACAAACATCACGACCAAACCCACCAACAAACCAGTGAAGCAAGCTACAAACCAAACCCAAATTGGAACCACCAACAAACCACAACCAACTACCGCCGCCCAATCCTACCACACCCTAACCCAAATTGAAACCACAACCCTACGAAAATTAACCCATGAAACCCACAATTTTGGAATAAACATAGAGTGGGATCCACTTGCTATAAGAGAGATGATATATATAGTCGATATAGGGTATAATTTTTCACTACTTGGAGTTGGATGCATAAATTGATGGCTCGTACAGATAATAATTAACATCTCTCATCCCTAGTCTTTGTAGGTACTCTTTGTCTGATGAGAAATTGAGAATATTATTTACTCTTTGTACAGTGAGAATTAATGAAGATAAATACAAGATGATGTGGGATATCAACGAGACTAGCACAAGTAGGTATTAAGATGATGTGATACATGTTATTTCTTCTTTAGATGAAATATAGATGAAAGTAGTTCATAACAAAATCACACCATCAATATGTAGGACTAGCACATTATAGGAATTAGTTGGTTAAGATTGTTGTAATTATCATGGTTTTTGTAAATCTAGTTTATGTGTTGAAAATATAAACTTCTTTATGGTATAAAACAAATTGATAGCAAATTAAATTCAAAACAATTTCTTTCTACTACAATCATTATTATTATTATTATTATTATTATTATTATTATACAATATTGTTGCTTCTTATTTGCAAGCCATTTTACATTTCCAAGGATTAAAAATATAATTGAATTGCACATTTTTTCTACTACAATTATTATTATTATTATTATACAATATTGTTGCTTCTTATTTGCAAGCCATTTTACATTTCCAAGGATTAAAAATATAATTGAATTGCACATTTTTTCAATAGTATTTTTAGCAAAATCAGATTATTTTATTTCTTATTTTTCTTTTTTCTAAAATAATTTCAACAAAACACAAAACTCAAAAGGTTAAATAAATTGCTCCCAAACAAGTACTTCATGTCTGTTATTGAAACAAAGAGCATTTTAATGTGAATGACTCTCAGTTGAAAAGATAGTGTATGGTATTTTTTTTTTTTTTTTTAATTCCAAGACTTTAGATGACCCTTGAATTGTGTGCACCATTAGATTTTTTACGCCTAAGCTTGGTATTTTTTGTGTTTAGGTAAGGGATTTTCACAGTATGATTTTGTCAATTTTTACTCCCAAGCTTAATTTTTTTTCTATATTATATTTTTTGGGTTATAGATTAACTCCAATTAATTAATTCAATTACTCAAATTGATTAATTAGATCAAATTACTTGCAAATATCGTGAGGGTACCAACAAATCACAATTCTAATCTGGAGTGTTGCGGAAATTAAATTTGACATAGTGTACGAAGAAGTAAATAATGTGTATATATATTAAAATTATATATAAAATAAATAAATGTATATATATATATATTTATAATTTAATTTTATAATATAAAAATAGAAATAATACGGAAATGGTATACTAGTATTGACTGGTACCGAATTTTTTTGTTCCTTTGATCAAACCGATAGGACTTCCAATATAGTATTGATTACCTTGGAGTAGGCATGAACAAGAAATTGGATACACTTTATATTATTTACTATGTTCTTTTCATCATTTTTTATTTAGTCCTATTCACTTATTATTCTGTTGCAATAAATTTCAAATATTTTAATGATAATTTTCATACAATAATATATGTGTTGTTACAATATACAATTTTTTACTTCAAAATTTTTATTGCAATAGATTGGAAATAATTGCAAAAATAATTTAGATCAAACTATTGCAATAACATATTCATTGTAATAGATAATTATTTCATGTTTATCTTTGTAATAAATTATAAAATAATTAATATCAAATTATTGCAATGTTATCTTTTTTTTTTTTTTTTTAGAAACAAAAATAAAATAAAATAAATGTTGAAGCATAAAACAATATCACCAAATTTATCAAATTAAGGCAACTTTATGAAATTGAGAATATGATAAAATAGTGGTGAAAAATGACCTTCACTACCACATAAGGATCACCACCACACGAGGATTAGTTATATATGGACCATCAAATGCTATAAAACCTCTTGCATTGAAAACCTTGCCAAACAAAAAGTCCATTTGTTCGACTATATCCAATGCAGTATTAGGCAGCATGGAATCATTTGTAGCTGGAATGTTAGGTGTGGTCTCCTTAATAGGAAAATCTTCCATAGTTAGAACTGCAAAAAAATTTCAAAACCAACACATTGAAACTATTAAATTGGATTTAGGTAAAAAGAAAAAGGCACACTATATCAAAGCCCTATACAACAAGTAATTATGATTGATGCAATGCATGATATTCAAGTTCTAAGGGTGACTAAATATGATTTTTCCAATAAACAATTTGTGTGTGATGTAACAATGTTCCTATCAATACAGATCAAGTGAAAGTTCATAATCAATCACAAAAACCCCACTTATACCCTTTTGTCTTGCTATGTATTGGAATACTGTCCCCTTTTTTCTATTAATTGCCATGGAGTATGAGACATGTTCTTACACTAGTTTAAATTTTAAAAGAAGTTAAACTAAAACAGATTCAAAAATCTACACCAAAATCTAATGCCAATTAAGTTTCAAGTGATGTATTAGCAAAAACAAAATGAGTTTTTTTACCAAGAAGCACACTGCATGTGAAGCAATGATATTTTAATATTTGTCATTGTAATGGATTATAAAATAATTTATACCAAGTTATTGTAATGATATCTTAATATTTGTCATTGCAATAGATAGTAAAATAATTTATATCAAATTATTACAATGATAATTTCATTGCAATAAGCTATAATTTCGAATTTTTTTGTTGCAATAAATTTCAAAAATAATTGATATCAAGTTATTACGATTTCTTCATTTTATGTTATTGCAATAGATTGCAAAAAGCATGTTTGTAATATAAAAGATTTTTTTTATTTATTGATGAGGTGGTATATTGTGAACTAGGGCAAAATCAAAACAATATTAATAATGGAGGATTCATTAAAAAAAAAGATGTTATTCCAAATAAAAAATTACTAAAACTAGAGGTTAATTCCTTAAGGAAAAAAAAAAAAAAAAAAAAACTAGAAACCGAATCTCAACTATAAAACTAAAATTAATAGAATTATAAAGTCATACAAAATTTTCTTCACTAATTAATTATATAAAATTATTGGAAGCTAATATCACTCTAATTGGACCATAAATTAATTAACTATAGCTAATTTAAATTCCAAATCCTTGCAACTCTTGAATATATTTTTTCACTAAAAAAATCAGCAATGTAAATTTTAAATATTTTCAAAATTTTTATTAATATTATACATACCCAAAACAGTTAACAAATTCATACAGAGATAGTAAACCACAATGACACAAATTGGAATCCAACAATAAATAATTAATTGTGAAGACAATAAAACATGCCTTAATTTGCTTTAGCATCACCGCTAAAAACAAGATGGTGTTACTGTCATAAGAATTTTTGGATTTGAAAAAATCCTAATTGACACTCATGGAGTCTACCAATAATTTCAAAGCCTTCAATTGGTTGTACTTGACACACAAGTGTAAAACAGTCTCATTCCCATCAAGTGCAATCCAAACTGAGTCAGACTGCACATTGATCAACTTCTTCATGACATCAACTCGTCCTCTCATTGCTACATAGTGGAGAGGAATTCTCCCATATTTATCACAAATTAAGCATGCATTGTCATTTGCATGTAACAATGCTTGGACAATCTCTATGTAGCCCTCAATAGAAGCCAAGTGAAGGGGGCAACATTTGTGTAAGTCTAACTCAGCAGCAAGGCGAGGATTTTGAGCTAAAAGTGTTTCAGTGAAATCAAGGTGACCAAGCTCAGCTGATATGTGTAATGGGGTTTCACTGAAGGGGGACGAAGAAATTCTATAAAGGATGTGTGGGTCTTTATCTATTAAGCTTTTCAGTGTGGCTGTACAACCATTTGTTGATGCATTGTAAAGATCAACAATATCATCTCCTCCATTTGTTTTATATATATATATATATATATATATATATATATATATATATATATATATATATATATATATGCTTCCTCTCTATAATCACAATTCACAAACTTTGTGAGTCCCTTGGTGTTGGTTAGTGTCCTTATTTGGAGGTTGTTCTTGTTAAGGACTCTGGTCTTTTGGGGTGTGTTGGTTTGTTGCTGTTAGAAATACTAAATGAATAGTATTGTATTTCACAGGTAATAGAGTATACATGAGTGCCTTTATATAGGAGGCAAAGTGTGTAATACAAGCATGTGTATTTTACAAGTAAATAAGATGGGCTTAAAGCCCACAACCCATTACACGTTAACAGCCTCCCTCAAACTAAAGGTGGGTGTGAGACCAGCTTGTGGTTGTCAACCAAAGCACGGAGGCGTCCCTTAGGATGTGACTTGCTGAAGATCTTTGCAAGCTGATCTTTAGAGGAGACCGAGAACAGTTTGAGAGCACCATGGACAAGATGATAACAGATAAAATGACAATCGATCTTGATATGTTTAATCCGTTCATGGAAGACATCATTGTGAGTAATATTTGTGAGCAATATGAATGACACTCTGGTTATCACAATAAAGAGGAGTAGCAAAGGATGTGGACACACCTAAGTCCTTAAGAAGCCATCGTAGCCAAATGAGCTCAGATGTGGTATCAGTAAAGGCATGATATTCCGTTTCAGTACTAGAGCGGGCCACAAGGGTTTGTTCTTGCTTCGCGAAGAAATCAAAGAAGAACCAAGGAGAAAGCAATAACCAGTGGTGGACCTATGATCAGTGGGATCTCCTGCTTAATCAGCATCAGAGAATGCATGGAGAACAAAAGAAGATTGAACAAAGTAGAAAAGACCATGGAAGAGAGTGCCTTTTAGGTATCAAAGAATCCGCATAACAACAGCATAGTGAGTCGATCGTGGAGCAGACAGATACTAGCTCACCTGGTGAACAGCATAGGAAATGTCTAGACGAGTGACAGTGAGATAAACTAGGCTGCCAACCAATCGTTTGTAAAGAGAGGGATTAAACAACGGTTTCTCCCCCAAGGGAGTTAGATGCGCATTAAGTTCAACTGAAGTGTCAACAGTCTTGCTATCAATGAGTTTAGCTCGAGACAAAAGTTCAGAAGCATACTTGGCTTGAGTAATATAAAGACCATCTATGGAATGAGTGATTTCAAGACCCAAGAAGTAGCTGAGATGTTCAAGATCTTTCATCTTAAACTGCTGACTGAGAAAGTCCTTAAGTTCTTGAATGCCATTGAAGTCATCACTAGTTATGATCATATCATCCTCATATAAGAGAAGCAAAATGGTGGCTTTGTCAATGCGACAAAGAAATAAGACAGAATCATAAGGACCGGCAGTGTAACCTAAGCGAAAGATGGTGGAGCTGAACTTGGCAAACCAAGCTCTTGGAGCTTGTTTAAGGCCATAAAGTGCACATTGAAGGTGACAAACGTTGTTCGATTCAACAGAGTGACCAGAAGGAGGTTGCATATAAAATTATTCACTTAAATCCCCATTAAGGAAGGCATTTTTGACATCCATTTGAAAAAGGTCCCATTTACTGGCAGCGACAATAGCTAAGAAGGCACGAACAGATGAGATTCAAGCAACCAGAGTAAATGTCTCTTCATAATCAATCCCATACTCCTGTGTAAAACCTTTTGCAACAAGATGAGCCTTATAGCACTCAATGGACCCATCAAAGCGAGTCTTGATCTTGTAGATCCACTTACAACCAACCACATACTGTTTAGGAGGGATAGTAACCAAATCTCAAGTATGGTTTTTGGATAATGCATCAAGTTCCTCTTCTATTGCAATCTGCCATAAAAGGGTCAGTGGAAGCCTCACGATAAGTGTGAGGCTCATGTAGTGTAGCAAGGACAGTGTAACAATGATAGTCAAGTAAATGTGCAGGAATGGATCTTACCCAAGTTGAGTGACGAGGTGGAATGTATTGTGGAAGATTTTCAAGCAGAGCAAGAGTAGGGGACCTAGGCTCAAGGTGGGGTACCTCGTCATCGACCTGTTCATCTTCCACCTGTTCATTAGAGGGTGATCCAGGAGAAGCATAAAAAATATCTGGTGGTTGGATAGAGAAGTCTAAAGGAGGATCAAGAGTATTTGTAAAAGGAACATGTGACTTGTCTGGAAAGATTTCTAAAACAGAGGAGGTAGTCAAGGAAGAACGAAAGTGGGAGACAACATGATAGGAAACACGAAGGTGATGAGAGACAGGATCATAACACCGATAGCCCTTTTGAGTTTCGCCATAGCCAAGAAAACAACAAAGTTTGGATCGAGGCTCAAGTTTGTTGTGCTCATAAGGCTGAAGGAGAATGAAACAAGCAGAACCGAAAGAGCGTAGGTGATGATAGTTAGGGGGTGACCCAAAAAGGCACTCATATGGAGTTTGATTATGGATGACAGTGCTTAGAATTCGATTAATAGTATGAACAACATGAAGAGCAGCTTCACCCTAAAATGGGGCAAGAACTTTGGCAGAAAGAAGAAGAGTACGAACAATGTCAAGAATATGACGAAGTTTTCGTTCGGCTCAACCATTTTGCTGAGAGGTACTCGGACAAGTTAGTTGATGTATAGTGCCATAGGAATGCAACAGAGCTTGAAAAGTATATTGAGTATATTCAAGAGCATTATCAAATTGAAAAATTTTGATACGTTTGGAAAATTGTGTTTCAACCATTTTTGCAAAGTTACTGTAGATTGGTAATAATTCAGAGCGAGATTTCATAGGAAAAATCCAACTATAACGAGAATAATCATCAATAAAAATAACAAAATATCGAGATCTACTAATACTATTAACAGGAGAAGGTCCCCAAATATCAGAATGAATTAACTCAAAAATACTATTAGAGATAGATTCACTATTATTGAAAGACAAAGCTGGTTGTTTTCCTAATTGGCATGAAGTACAATCAAAATTGTCTTTGGACACAGAACCTAACAGACCCCTAGAAGCTAACTGTTGTACCCGAGAAGAGGGTGCATGACTAAGACGAGAATGCCAAAGTGTGAGAGAAGGTAAGGAAGAAACTGTAGTAGCTGCAACAGCAGCAGAAACAGGAGCAACTGGTGGAAGATGAAGTTGTCCATGGGAAACATACGCCAAACACTATGACCAGTCCCAAGCTCCTGCCCTGTCCTCGAATCCTGCACAATACACCCAGAATAGTAAAAAATAAGGCGATATCCTAGTTCAGCTAATTGTCCCACATAGCATAAATTATAGGATAGATTAGGTACATGGAAGACCTCAGGAACTAAAAGGTTGGAGGTCGAAACAAAACCTAGACTATTGCCATGCATGGTGGAACCATCGGCTATATGAATATTAAGAGGATGTGGTGGAGGTTCAAGTTTGGAGAATAAGGACGATTAGGTGTCATGTGATTGCAATAGGCAAAATCAAAAAGCCAAGAGTGAGACTTACTGGGTAAAACTGAGAGAGTAGTGGAAAGAGATGTATTACCAGCCATACAAATAGCTTGAGCTATGATGTCCTGTAGTTCAGTGGAGGAGAGGTTAATAGTGGATCCAAAAGACTGGAACTTAGCTTAGACGGAAGACATTGGCGGAGTAGACTTATATTAGCAACAGTAGCAGTAGATTTGTTGCAACAGTAACAAGTCTCAATAGTGTGGCCAGAACACTTGCAATAGTTGCAGAACTTTTTGTTGGTCTGTTTGCGACGATTGCCAGAGCTAGAGGTATCAAACCTTGATTGTGGAGGTTGCTCTATGGGTGGAGCAGAAGGAGCAATAGCCATAACATTAAGCTTATTTTAGGCTTGAAGGGTTGCAAGACGAGCTTCTTCTCCAACCAACTCATTTACAGTAGTATCAAGAGAAGGAGGAGGACTGCGATTAAGAAGCTGACCTCGAATGGGCTCATAGTCCTTGTGAAGTGACATCAGGAATTCATAGAGATGAAATTCAACTTGAACAGTAACATATTGCTGAGCATCCTTCGAGCATGCCCAATTTGGATCAGAAAGGTCAATTTGGTCCCAAATGAAGTGAAACTAATCACAGTAGTCATTGATAGATTGCCCTGGTTCTTGCTTGAGGTGATGCAACTCAACCACTAACTAATATTTCATGGATCCGTGAGAGATGGAGTATCTTTTGGCCAACATATCCCATGCAGATTTTGCATTATCAAAGCTACCCAACAGATTGGAGATGGAGATAATGGAGGTGTTCCGGATCCAAGTGAGGATCTTGTGGTTGTGACTATCCCATTCAATCATGCGATTGATGAATGCAATATCTTCTTCAGCTGCCCCTTTGACAGGAATAGTGATTGTACCAGCACAATATTGCCAGAACATGTGACCTTTAAGAAAACTGCACATAACTTGAGACCAAGATAAGTAATTCTTATTCCCCTCCAATATAGTATTGATAGGGCGAGGAAGAAAAATATCATTTTTATCCATTTAGAGGCAAAATATCCAAAAATAGACTGTAAAAATGAAATCTACGCGAAAAACTGGATAAGGAGCTCCTGGACAGCAAAAAAGTCAACGGTCAAACTCACGGTCAAAGTCAACTAGCAGTGGTTAACGATCAACGGTCTAGGGTCAACGGTTAATGGGAGGAAGTCAACGGTGATGAAGTGGCACTGACGTAAGCAGTTGACTGGATGATGACGTCAGCTAGGGCTGACGTGGCAATGCTAACATCACAAATGATGTTGGCGTGGACCAAAAGTTGGTGCGTGACTGAGGCGCTACTTCATTGGGCGGCGCGTGTGAGCTCCGATGATTGCGAGAGTTCCACAAGTGAGTAGATCGGGGCGAGACAATCACAGTGGTACCTGCAAAAGATGAATCGGAGCAAGATTCATGGCGAAGTCGGTAAGGGCAGTGGTCTTTGCGGTGTGGGACTCCTCAATGACAGCGGCTGTAGGTCCGAAACCCAAGGACGACGACTGGGAGACATCGGAGGTTCAATGGTGAGTGGCTGCGGCAGCTGTTGTGACGGCGGAAGTGATGAGAGTGGAGTAACACCAAGAAAGACAAGACTGCTAAGAGAAAGGTCAGAGTAGTGGCTCTGATATCATGTTAGAAATACTGAATGAATAATATTGTATTTCACAGGTAATAAATTATACATGAATGCCTTTATATAGGAGACAAAGTGTGTAGTACAAGTAAGTGTGTAGTATAAGTATGTATGCTCTACAAGTAAACAAGATGAGCCTAAGGCCCACAACCCATTACACGTTAACGGTTGCTATCAAAATTTTCTATTCATTAAAAAAAAAAATCACAAACAATAGAGAGAGAGAGAGAGAGAGAGAGAGAGAGAGAGAGAGAGAGAGAGAAGTGATGCAAAAAATGGAAATAATAAATGAAAGAGGAGATGATATTGTTGATCTTTACAACGCATCAGCGAATGGTTGTACAGCCACATTGAAAAGCTTAATTGATAAAGACTTACACATCCTCTGTAGAATTTCTTTGTCCTATCTCAGTGAAAACCCATTACACATATCAACTAAGTTAAAAAAGTTTTAGTGAAATGAAGGTGGCCAAGCTCAGCTGATATGTGTAATGGGATTTCACTGAAAGGGGACGAAGAAATTCTATAAAGGATGTGTGGGTCTTTATCTATTAAGCTTTTCAATGTGGCTGTATAACCATTTGTTGATGCGTTGTAAAGATTAACAATATCATCTCCTCTTTCATTTGTTATTTCCATTTTTTGTATCACCTCTCTCTCTCTCTCTCTCTCGTTTGTTTGTTTTTTTTTAATGAATAGAAAAACTTTATAGCAACAAACAAAAACACACTCCAAAAGACCAGAGTCCTTAACAGGAGCAACCTCCAAACAAGGACACCAACCAATACCAAGGCACTCACAAAGTTTGTGAATTGTGATTACAAAAAAGAAGCATATATATAGATGGTCGCATGGATGGAGCTGTTATTGGACTAGGGGGGACAATGGCCCCCCCAATTTTTTTTTTTAAAAAAATATTACTATATTAATAGGTACTAATTTTAGCAATTTTGTTCAATAAAATTACATTTTGCCCCCCTTAATAATGTCATCAATTCTTTTGAGTGTAATGTCATAGCCACAAACATTTTTACAACGTTTATACAAATGATTAAAGTAGCAAATTCTTATTAATTCATACACTTGCATCACTTTTTACTTATCAATAACCACTCACCACATTAGTAATTTATAAAAAATTTGTAGTTTTAGCATTTTTCACCTTTTAAAGAACATAAAAAATTAATAGATTAAATCTAAAACAAAATATACAAGTCCAAAAAAATTAGCCCAAAAAAAAAAATTACCAATAATAAAACTAAAAAAATTAAGCCCAATCAATTTATTTTACCCAAAACAAACAACTTGGCCATTTAAAAAATTTTAAACTAAAATCTTTAGTAGTAAAACAGTAGATTCAAAGGTTAGAGCTGTCGCATACAGCTAGCAACAAAGTTGCCCCCCCTAACTCCAAGTCCTGACTCCGTCCCTGGATGGTCGAGTCAATATACTCTTCACACACACCATGACACTGATATTATATAAGTTAGTCTAGAATCACAACCAATTTCACATTTATTTTTACAACTCTCTTGGCATATTGTGATTTAACTACATGTCACTTTCATATGAACTTACTATTTTTATTTTATCACTAAAAGTCAACCACGTTAAATAGTTGTGAAATTATGTATAAAATTGTTTGTAGTAGTATTGAGTCCATGTGAAATAATGAATGCACTTCAAGAGACCCTCACCTCACAAGCCCAAAGGCAGAATCACACTCAATATGCAAATTCTGCATGAAAATTAATGCCCTTCATTTTCAAATATTTATAGGAAATATTAACGAATACCTTAAGGGTATTGGTTTAGGAGCTATTTTTAAAAACATTTTATGGGAAAACGATAAAGTAATTAATTTTTTTGATAGTTTTTTATATTTCCTATGAAAGTAGTGTCGAAGCTTTTCTAATATGATTTATTAACAATTGGCCTAAGGATACCCGTTAACATAACCCATAGTTCAATAGTTAATGAAGTCATTCTCATTTCCCAAAAAAAATTCATTTAAACATACTGATACATTAAATGTGGATCAACCTATACAATGTGGCTGTACAAATACATAAGCACCAAAGAGTGAGAAGTGAAGCAAAGTAGTCAAAAGAAAGTCCTAGTGTCAATACCTAGGTTAGGTGTCTTGAGAGAGTAAGGTGTGTGGAGTAAATAGCTAAGTCTATTGGAGTAAATAGCTATGTCCCAAATTTTCAGCATAAAAATTATCCCATCTTTTCTTTTGATTATTAATTTTTTTTACGCATTCCTATTTCCTACTCTAACTATCCTGATGAAAAAGAGTTTAGCTTTAGCACTTTCCAATAAATATGAGTAATATTAGCATTTTTCACAATAAAACTTAGGTGACAATCTATTTATGAGTAATATTACATCCATAGCATTTTACACAAGTGCTGCTCATGATCAATCTTATAGTCGTTTTGAAGGTCATGCCTCTGGGGATTATATTCATTAATATGTACTTTTCTTTTTTCTGTTATTCAAAATTTCAACAATGAATTTTCATGATAAATGATGTTAATCTCTCTCTCTGATGAAATGTCGATATTTCATTGCATAGTATTTTCAATTTATACACTCAAAATCTTAAGCTTCTTTAACCATCAGATTACTAGCCAGATAAGGTATTAGGGCCTAGAAACAGAAGCAAAGGACCAGTACCTTTATAGTTTCAACACGCACACACACACATGCTGCATAATACAAAAAATTGTGAATCCAAATCATGTTCGTGAATTTTTCTCACCATTTTCTCACCCTCCAAGAGATTTTAAATGGCATTGGCGTTACTGGAATTGGACGCCAAAACAACTTTCTCAATGCTGTTTTCCCTCTATAGCAGGTTGCAACAACAAACATCAGCAAGGGGATATGGCAGCCAACTTAGGGTGAAAAATGGGTCAAGGTAAGTATGCCAATGTGTAAAGCCTTCTTGCAAATAAAAAAAAAAAAAAAAAATCCTAATTATCACAGGACATGGTTTTATGGTGTTTGTAACAGACTTGACTTTTATGGTTGATGCGATAATCCTATGTGAAGATTCACCACTTAAAAAAATGAATGATAGGAAGGTTAAATAGATCAACTTAACGATGCATTGATACTGTTATTTTAACAAAACTATATACAATGCCAAACTAAATAGCATACATGAAAAAACTAAATTGCAATTCATACTGATATGCATGGCTCCTTCACTCTTGATCAAAGAACCATTTGCTATCTTGAGTTCTGGCTTTCTTGCGCTGGACATAGGCAGTTTGATTTTGGACATGATGGAAGGGTTCAAGAAGTTATGAGTGTTGCCAGTATCCACCAAGAGTATCACTCAGATGCCCTTTGATTTGACCCAAAAGCCTTATGGTTTCCTGTTAATGCATATAATGAAATCTCTGGTAGTTCCCTGGAGGTTTCTAGTCTTCTTGCAAATATGGCATTCTTTTAGCCTCATATTCTTCTAACTGCACTTATTTCTTTACATCATGGAGTTCTCGCCCCTCCATCTAGTATAGTTTTTCAAGGTATTGCATTTATGCCCACATGCCACTTTCCATCATGGTAGTAAGTAGTAATAATCCTTTCTTTCTCATTTCTTCCATTTGAGCAGGAGAAATATTTTGAGTTGGGATCTTTGGCTTTTGATCTCTCTCGGGAGGGCTTCCCTTGATCAAGCACCGGCTTCATGGTCCTCGACTCCCCCTGCTGCCAAAGACATATTCTTCTAGAATCTTGGCCAACCCAAAAGCAGTGTTCAAGGAGGTGGGGTTTAACATCCTAACTGGAAGTCTGATCTCATCTCTTAGACTACTCAAGAAAAAAGTTAACTTGTGTTTCTCAGATAATCCCTTCAATCTATTTGACAAGACTTCTCACTGAGCCTTGTATGCAGCCATACTTGATGACTCTTTGAGCCTTGAGAGGCTTTACATTGGGTCATCATAAGACGTGGGGACAAACCTGGTCTGCAATGCCCTCTTGAAGGCCCCCCAACTTGTAAACACTCCTGACTCTTCAGCATATTGGACCAAACCAAGGCTTTATCCCCATGTGGGAGGAAGCCATTAGAATCTTTTGGTGAGCAAGGGTGCTGTAATAGTTGAAGTATTGATTAGCCTTGTATATCCAGCTCGAAAGATTCTCTCCCCCAAACTTTGGAAAGTCTAGTTCCATTGTCCTTTGAAGATTGATAATGCCTCCCTTTGTTGTGCTCCAATAAGGGTCTTGAGAGTATCTAAAATTTGGTTCATCTGTTATGCCAAATGTCCAAAGACCTTTGTTGGTGCTCTTGCTGCTAATTCATGCTTAATTGCTTATCATCAATTTAGTCAATTGAGATGCTCTGGTTTCTTCCACCATCTCCAAGTTAAGGGTTTTGATCCCAATTGTAATGATTCAAACAGGTAACTTGGGTTCTTTAAGAATTAGAGAAAGCTTGACTGATTCAAGGTAGTCACCCTTCAAGAAAAGAAAAAAGCGTGACTTGATGTCTGATTACTTGCACACACGCAACTAATTGGCTAACTAACCCCTTGCCCAACTAAGTCATAACAACCTTAACAACCCTTTCAAGATTCATTCTTGCCTCTTCTTGCACTTAGTCTATTAGGCACTTTAGGCTCATGACATTCTCATTTGTATATATATACACACACACACGTTTCCTTTTTCCCTAGTGTACATAGGAAGCAAAGTGAAAAATATGATAGCTCAGCTGTTCCAAGCATGATGCATACAGAGATTTAGGATTCAGATAAACCTGGCACCTAGACAGACATGGGAGCATCATCAATTGTAGCATGGAACCATTATTCAAAAAAACACACTTCAATAATAAATATCCACTCTTCAACCCCATAATGGTATAACTTACCCCTTGTGCCAATGATATAATAACGTAGCCTTATATTAAAATTTCAATTTAAGCTGGCTTTTTTCTCAACATATGCAATTAGAAATTCCCCACTAGAATCAAGTTCTTGAAATAAAATGCTAGTATGATGGACAATTGATAGTAATTTTCCCTCTTCACTTCCTCTGGTTATCACTCAGATGATTCCATGCCACCATAATAGAATCTAATAACCTTTACATCAACTTGAACTAAACATATATGAACAAATTGAAAAAAGCTTTTGAAGTTGAACCAAAATACCAAAACATCAAGCCTTGGTTTAGACAATACGCATGGGGTGGGGGTCTTGTTGGACGGGTACCAGTTAATGATTTATCCCTCTGGGATCAATATCATATCGTAAACTATCGTAGTAATGAGTAATCACTATAAATTATGACAAAAGAAAAGAAAAACAAAACAAAACAAATTCCGATTGTTCACAATACTAGCAATTTGCAAAGCGAACCTGACCTCCAACAAAACTTTGCAACCATCAAGGGCCATACAGCACTCACACTAATCACTGAAAATTCAGAAGTTAAGAACCTGCCCAAACCGTGCAAGCATGTAATCAACAAAATGTGAAAAAAAAGTAAACAAAGATTAAAAAAAACAAACAAACTTAAGTGAATAAATTCCTGGTGAATCAGTCCAGCCAAACTATTGAAACAAACAAAGAAAATAATACTCAAAGGAAGCCTTTTTTGGTCCGTTTGGGAACAACTTATTTAGCTGAAACTAAAAACTTTTTGCTAAAAATGTAGAATTTTTTTTTTTTTAAAACTGGCTGAATAGTACAATGGGACCTATAAATAGTACCAAAAAGTACAATGGGACTCATAAGTAGTATAAAAAAGAAGTTAAAAACTTAAATAAGCTGAACTTTTCATTACATCCCAAACAAACTCTTTGTATCATAATAAGATAGAACACCTCCATTGAATTTTTCTAGTAACTATAACTTAATTATGACAAACTTTTCCAATTTCTACTATAATACAAACAACATACTTTAGATCCTTGAACAGCCTAGCAGGCAATTTCTACATCTTGGATTACCAAAAGGTTTTTTTTCCCCTTCTGTTTCTACCTCCTACAAATCTTAAAATTTTCACAAATAGAGCAGCACAAATGGGTCAGAGCAAATAATCTTAATTGCACCGGACAAGGAACTATGGAAATACAGGTGAGGGAGTCAAAATTTTAAATTGTTCAGTACTTCAATGAATTTGCAGAAGCACAAAAAATTAAGATTAAAAAGTGATGTATATAAAGCAGTACATTTTAAAGATTGAACTCATGATACATAGAAATAAAGTTTAATACGCATAAGAATGCTATGCTATTTGCTTAGGAACCATGGTACAAACATAAAGCATGCTATAAACTAGGTTACAATAATAACTAGGTTACAATAATAATTTCCCAAAAAATGCACAGAAGTTTAAGACCACCATTCCATAATCCATCGAATGTTTACCAAGATGTAATTGAACATTAGGAGAAAGGTCCCAGCAGAAAGTGGGAACTCTTCCATCATCAATATAATATAGCTATTTTCCCTTTTTGGCTGGGCTAAGATAGTTCTTATGATTAATATTATAATCTCAATCAAGATAAGGAAATCAGACATAGAAAACAATCAATGAAAGCACCAGATTAGCAACTTCCTAAGACTTATCTGAAGTTTCATTGCAATCAGTAGCAGGCCAAAATACTAACAGAGAGCATGCTCTACCATTGCAATGCTCTTACTCAACTAGAACAATAACAAAATCCTTAGTCCCAAAATCTTTGGGTCAACTATGAAGCATATGGACTAATCAGGGTTGGCCACATGGGGACACCCTAACTTGTGTTTATAAAGGTTCCATTAATAATAAAATGGCTAACCTTTGTGCTGGCTGTCAACCTACCACAATTTCTGATGCAGGAGCAAAATAAAAATCACTTTAGAATTAACATTTTCAGATTTTTGTATTCATCTCATAGGAAATTGGATAATTGTAGACTTTTATTCGGATAGGGATTAGATTTGAGACTAGATAGGGATTAGTATTTGAGTTCAATTAGGATTAGTTTTCATTAGTTGTTATCTTTTTACTTTTATCTCTTTATTTTTTGGAAGCTCTAACTCTATATAAGAGCCTTGTTTATTTGTATTTTAGAGATTAGATGATTGATTAATGAAATTCAGATTGGAGATTTTCCAATTGTTGGGGGCTGATTCTTAATGCCTTAGGTGCTGATGCCTAAGTTTGTTTGCTTGGTGCTGATTCCAAGTGATTCCTAATGCCTTAGGTGCTGATGCCTATGTTTGTTTGCTTGGTGCTGATTCCAAGTTTGTTTGCTTGGTGCTGATTCCAAGTGATTCCTAATGCATTAGGTGCTGATGTCTAAGTTTGTTTGCTTGGTGCTGATTCCAAGCAACCCCTAGGTGTTGATTCTTAGGGTTTATCTTTTAATTTTCTTGTTCTTTTATTTTATCTTGATTGTCCTACATCAATTTCCCTCCTTTTTCGGGCTTGGAACTGGTTGTGAGCAAAATATATGACACTAAGCACTGAAATTGGTGGAGTTAGCATTCAGTGTTTTTACAATAATGAAAAATGTAAAATGGACCGCAAAGCAAGTCCTGTCCATCAGGTACTGTAATATTAGTAATAGCATGCTCCTGCATAGAGAGATGCAGTAATGTTAATCAGCATTATGGAAAAATATCTTATTAAGGAGAAATATAAATTGTTTATAATTATACGGTAAAATAAGAAACTTCTTGTTTGAAAGCTACTTGGTAGCCCATATAATAAAAATCAAGCTTGCATGATGAATATTCTTTTCTTTCTATTATTGGTAATTTATACATGTATTTAATGAGGCTTGGACCCACAACCTCACCCTCCACATTGTTCTTATGGGGGGAGGAAGTTCCATTTTGGTCAATCTCATTGGCATCAATTATACATGAAGATTTGAGAGCGATGCATATATGGAAGTTAAAACAACTAAATCTACTCACCTCCACCACACCATATCACACATGGAGAGTGCTAGAAGAAGACCAATTTCGAGCTATGCAGTCAAGGACATGACTAAATCTTTAGATAGTTTGCACTTTGCAGTTGGCCAAATCCTCTACATCACCATCTCATATGCTTGTCCTTTCTATTGATTAGATTCCTGTCGGCCACTGTAATTAGATTTCCACTACCAATCATCCATATGCAGATCGAGTCAACTCTCTACTATTACCTTGTACAACACTTATGTAAAAGCAGAATTGGTCAATTTTTGGACAATGACAATCATAATAACTGTAAATCCAACAGAAGGGAGGGGTTACAGTAACTTACGATTGATTTCAGTTACCAACATAACTTTATTTTCTTGGCAATAAATAAACGATAGCGAAGTAAATTCACTTGTTCTAATTTTCCTATTTTACACAGGACATTCCTCAAAATATAATCTATAAAAAGAATTCTATTTATTGTGCTGAATAAAAGATAGTCCCTAACATATATAAAGGTATGGCCACCACTTATAAAATCCATTAGGATAGGTAACTGTTGCTTTATTTAGCTTGAGGAAAGAAAGAAGATCTTGTTGATGATACAGAAATTTACGTAGATTAATAGAGAACCGATTACCAAAAGAGTAAGAGGCAAAATAAAGTTATATGCAAACTACTACACCAAAGTCCTCCTTTCCTATTTTCTTTGCCTTTTGCTAACGAGGGTGTCCAGAGCTCTTTGAGTACTAAACATTTTCCATGAAAGTGTGTATTCTCCCTGTCCCACACACAAACTAGGTAAACAAGGATGAATCCCTTGGGAGTGGCCCCAACATACTGGCTAGAGGTTTCGAAAGCAGGCCATTTGTTTTGTCATATCAATTCAAAATTTCTTACCATTTGCAAGCAGCAGTAAGCCAGTAAGCAAATGTTCTACTATTATTGGCAGCCGAAACCAAGTTCAATCCTAGCACTTGATTTCAAGCCTCCCAAAACCAATTTCATCACCAATGACTCATGGGTTTCAAGTGTCCCTCCATGGAGATGGTAAGATTTAAACCCCAACAAGGGCTTTCTTTGTAATGGGGATAAGGAATTTAACCATTCTAACCGTTAGGGTGGGAAACCCGTGTTGTACCAAAAATTAAAAACATCATTTCATTCACTTCGCTCACCTCTCCTTAATGACACAATTTTTAACAATTATCTTATTCTCATTATTACTTCCAACAATTCTTTTGAGACTTACCCCACCCCTCCCTGCCAAAAGAAAACTATCTTTTAAGGACATTGAAGTCAATATTTTATCAAACATAAATGTTTTAGTAGCAGTTAGAATAATACCTAAGAGAGAATGTCATGCTGCTTTTTAGCCCCCGCAAAAAAAAGCAATCCTTGTTAGAATTGACAGTTGTTCATTTTATCTGCTCAATAAATTAGGTAGGAAGCTCACTAAAATGGAGAGATAACAAAGTGAGATTTGGTACTAAACAACAACTTAAGAACTGAAGATGAAGTGAAACCCATCTTCGTTGGCTTGGTGCAGACATCTGAATTAGTGATAATTGAGTTCAAAACAATAGGACCTTCAGAGATGCCGGTAATCTATTTATTAGTGTAGAAGATTATGTAAATTGTATCACATATATGGGGAAACTTTTAAATATTGACATGTTACACAATAAAAGAATTTAGGGAGTGGAGATGTAAAGCCAATTCATGTGTCCTGACTAGATGTTCAGATAAGTGTTTTACACTTTTACTTATATTTTAGTGTCCATGCAATATAGTGAACGTTATAAATAACATAGTCAAGATCATAGTACAATCTCTTCCCATTGAGTGCATAAAAAATATACTCATAAATGCAATTGAACTAATTCATTATTTAGGTAATTGCAGCCGTGACCTAGGCACAAATTAAATTTGACAGACAATGTGACTAATAATTCAGAACACTGATAGCTCCTTGATGCCAGTTTTTAGAAACTAAGATTTAACACTAGTACCCAAAAAAAAAGAAAGACAAGATTTCACATGAACGATGCAAGAGAAAAGGGCATACAGAATTATGAAATTCCTTCCTCTTGACTCAAATTTTACTGGACCAAGTGTCCTTGTTGCAAGTATGTCTTCAAAAAGAGTCAATAAATATCTCTTTAAAGGGAATATTCAAAAAGTTTCAGCATTTTTTTTTTTTTTTTGGATTTTTGGGTAACAAACAATTATATATTCAAATGTATACATTATTTATTAAAGATGTTTGTTTACATGTCAACACAATTTAGTCAATTACAGAAACCCAACTCTCTAATAGTAATATACCATAATTAATCAGATCATCTTGCAGAAGTACCACATTCCTGCTGACCATCATCTACTTGGTATTTCTGTTACTATTAATACCAAGAACCAAATAACTTGTTCATATTCATGGCAAGACAGTGAAGCTACGAATAGTCTACAACCGAATACCCTCTTGTAAGCTAATAAACTCTTTGCCACAGTAATTAGCAACCAAATTGCAAGCTAATTTATTTACACATTATTTACAGCTTTATTTATATTTAGTAGAATCATAAATAAAAGACTATTGTAGCTTCTCCAGATATTCTACAAGTTTTGTTATGAATGTAGAAAATCATTGAATTCAATCACTATCATATTATTAACAAATTTAATTAGTGTAAGAATTGTCCTTGGATGATATCTTTTAAATGTCACCGCAGGTATGGATGTAATTAGTTTGTTTGCATGCATACACACATGCGTACATTAACTAGGCCTCAAAAATTAGTTTGACATAGAAAGTTAAAGAAAAAATATTTCAGGTATAGTTAACTGAATGAAGTTGACATCTTCCTCTACTGAACTGAATTTGAACGTAGTGTTTATTCGAGATTGACATCTCATAATGTCATCATTGTTATTAAGTTGTCATTACACTTATTAGCAAAAATGCGTTGTTGGGGATCAGGAATTAGCATTAAGAAAACTGTTGAAAATCAGCAACATAGTATGCGACTTCTAAATTTTCTTTTCCTAGCAATTCAAAAGATATAACAATTTCAATAGGTCTAACAATTTCATTTCAAGAGATGTACTATTTTCATGGCATTTCCTTTTTCAGCCATACTAGTCATTATTATATCAATCATCCATTCATGTAGTAGCCTTTAAAATTAATAAATTGAGGGAAAAGGACATGCTGCTAAGAAAATGGTAATTCAGACACTCTGGCTGTGCTTAGTAAATCCAATTCCATATTTTGTACAACTTAAGAGTCCAAAAATTGCTCATTCAATCAATTAAGTGAGAAGCTTTCCAAGAATGATGATAGAACAATCAGACCATGAACATTTTGTCATCTAGATTCTAAACACTGATAAATTACTCATAATAGATTTAAATTTTCAGAAGTAAACTTGGGCCACTTCTGAAACAAAACAAAGCTACAGTAGTAACAAAGAAGTTTTTCAAACACATCATGAAGTAAAACAAAAGAACATACCTAAAGTTACTTGCACGTGCTACACTGGTTAAGATTCTTAAACAAACAATTTATACTTTTTATTGTTGCTAGATTTTTAAAAATGGAGCTATGAAGGGAAGGAGAAAAACAAGTAAAAAAATGAAAAAATAAAGACACTTTGACTGCTTTTCACTCAAGTACTTACTTAAAATTTAATAGATAAACTGCCTACTTTATACACAAACTATTTATAAGTCATACCCGCCTTGTTTTGATTCTTTTGAAAATTTGGAGCCTCTCCCACTTCTTGAGATTTCACCAATGTACTTATCACTGTAAAAGTAACCCAAATGTTTGTTGCTAATAATTCTCCATTTTCTTAACATCCAAACAGCAATATTAACCCAAATGTTTATTCCTAATAATTCTCCATTTTCGTAACATCCAAACAGCAATATTAGAATTCCCAACCAATCAAAAGCAAAATAGGGTTTTCTTTGCCAGCACACTTACCTTCCTCAGAAATGAGTGATGAGTATCAAACACATCTGGAAGCTTTTCACTCAATATTCACAAGCAACAACCCCTCTCGCTTTCACAACTCGCTAACAAAGAAAACTCACCAAGTCATCAACTCAGTAAAACCACGTGTTAACATCACAGCCCATTCATCACAAATCCTTCTCCACCACACATTAGAAAAACAAATGTCATTTTCACATATTTTCAAAAATATTACTCATTTTTTTTTATCACAATCACAATCAGTCAAATTATTATCCCCTTAAGCAAAGCACAACCTCGCCCTCCACATTGTTCTAATGGGGGGTGGAAGTTCCATTTTGGTCAATCTCATTGGCATCGATTATACATGAAGATTTGAGAGTGATGCATATATGGAAGTTAAAACAACTAAATCTACTCACCTCCACCACACCATATCACACATGGAGAGTGCTAGAAGAAGACCAAGTTTGAGTTATGTAGTCAAGGACATGACTAAATCTCTAGTTAAAAGTTTGCACTCGGCCAAATCCTCTGCATCACCATCTCATATGCTTGTCCTTTCTATTGATTAGATTCCTGTTGGCCACTGTCAGTAGGTTTCCACAATCAATCATCCATATGCAGATCAAGAGTCAACTCTCGACTATTATCTTATAAAACACTTATTTAAAAGCAGAATTGGTCAATTTTCCAACAATGACAATCATAGTAGCTGTAAATCCAATAGAAGGGAGGGTTACAGTAACTTACGATTGATTTCAGTTACCAACATAGGAACTTTTGTTCTAGGGATTAAAGAAAATATATTGAAGTAAATTCACTTGTTCTAATTTTCCTGTTTTACACAGTACATTCCTCAAAATATAATATATGAAAAGAATTCTATACATTCTACTGAATAAAAGATAGGCCCTAACATATACAAAGATATGGCCACTACATAAAAAATCCATTAGGATAGGTAATTGATGGTTCAATTAGCTTGAGGATCTTGTTGAAAATATGGAAATTTATGTAGATTAAAAAAGAATCAATAACCAAAAGAGTAAGAGGTCAAATAAAAAATAAAAAATAAAAAATAAAGTTATATGCAAACTACTACACTAAAGTCCCTCCCCCACCCTCCTTTTTTTTTTTTTTTTTTTTTTTTTTTTGTTTGCTAACAAGAGCGTCCAAAGCCCTTTAAGCACCAAACATTTTCCCGGAAAGTGAGTATTCTCACTGTTCCACACACACCACATAATTACAAGGACGAATGACCTATTAAAAAAAAATTATAATTACCTATCCAAAAAAAAGGGCAAATCCCTTGGGAATGGCCAAGAGACTGATTGGAGGTTTTGAACCCAGGACATTTGTTTTGTTATATCAACTCAAATTTCTTACCATTTGCAAGCAGCAGTAAACCAGTAAGCAAATGTTCTACTATTATTGACAGCCAAAACCAAGTTCAATCCAAGCATTTAATTTTATGTCTTCTAACACCAATTTCATTGCCAATGACTCATGGGTTTCAAGTGTCTCTCCATGGAGATTGCCTGATTTAAACCCCTACAAGGGCTTTCTTTGCAATGGGGAGAAGAAGAAATTTAAGGATTCTAACTGTTAATGTGGGAAACCTTGTGTTGTACCATCATTTCATTCATGTCACTAACCTCTCCTTCATGTAACGGCACAAATTTTAACAATTATCATATTCTCATTATTACTTCCAACCATTTTTTTGAGACTTACCCCACCCTTCCCTGCCAAAAGAAAACTATCTTTAAAGGACATTGACATTACTATTTTATCAAAGATGAAATGTTTTAGTAGCAGTTAGAATAATATCTAACAGAGAAATGACATGTTGTTTTTTAGCCCCTGCAAAAAGGCAATCCTTGTTAGAATTGACATTTGTTCATTTTATATCTACTCAATAAATTAGGTAGGAAGCTTACAAAGTGGAGAGATAACAAAGTGAGATTTGGTACTACATAACAACATAATTACTTAAGAATTGAAGATGAAGTGATACCCATCTTCATTGGCTTGGTGTAGACATCTCTATTAGTGATAATTAAGTTCAAAATAACAGTACCTTCAGAGATGCTGGTAATCTATTTATTAATGTAGAGATTATGTAACCTCTACATTCAGAGGCCATTTGGATTGCACGTTTCAGTTTCAGCGTTTTGGGTTTTTTTTTTTTTTTTTCAGTGCATGAACAGTAAAATCGCATAAAGTTACTGTGCAGAGACAAAAATCACTGTTTACGCACGGTAGCAGTACTGTTCACGCACTTTAGCGGCACTATTCACGTATTAAAAAATATTAAAAATGGGTCCCACGGCACTATTCATATATTTAAAAATTATTTTGCTACAATGTTTTCAGTTTTCAATTTCAGCAATAATAAGTTTAATCCAAACGGATCTTGAACGTATCACATATATAGGAAAAAAAAAAAATTCTATTTATGCAAAATATTGACATGTTATTGCAATAAAACAATTTAGGGAGTGGTGACGTAAAACCTATTTCCCATGTGTCCTGACTAGGTGTTCAGACAAGTACTTTACTCATTTTTTAGTGTCCATGCAATATAGTTAACGTTATAAATACTATCGTGGAGATCATAGTACAATCTCTTCCCATTCAGTGCATCAAAAATATAATCATAAATGCTATTTAACGAATTCATAATCAATTTGACCGACAATGTAACTAATACTGATAGCTCCTTGATGCCAATTATTAGAAACTAAGATTTAACACTAGTGCCCAAAAAAAAATAATAATAACAAGATTTCACACGAACCATGCAAGAGTATAGGGCATACAGAATTATGAAATCCCATCCTCTTGACACAAATTTTAAGGGACTAAGTCCTTGTGGCAAGTATCTCTTCACAAAGAGTCAATGAAAATATCTTTAAAGGGGCTATTCAAAAAGTTTCTACCTTTTGTTTGGAGTGTCGGGGGAAACAAGCAATTAATTTACCAAAAGTATACATTATTTATTAAAGAAGTCGGTTTACACGTTGACACCAATTGTTCAATTACAGAAACATTTCATAACCAGATCCTCCTTCAAAAGTACCACCAAGAACCAAATACTGTGTTCAATTAGTCTACAACAGAATTAACCTCTTGCAAGCTAAAAACTTTGCTGTAGTAATTAACAACCAAATTACAAGCTAATTTATTCATACACAGTATTCCCAGCTTATTTAGAATCATAAATAAAAGACTATTGTAGCTTCTCCAGATAACTGAAAGGTTTTGTTATGACTTTAGAAAATCAATCGCTATCATATTATCAAAAAAATTGACAAATTCACACAAAGAATAGTGTAAGAATTGTCTTTAGAAGATATTTCTTAAATATCACCGCAGGTATGGATGCAAGTAGTTTGTGATTGCGTGCATGCACACGTGTATACATTAACTAGACCTCAAACATTAGTTTGACATAGAAAGCTTTAAGAAAAATTATTTCAGGTATAATTAACTGAATTACTGAACTAAATACAAATATGGTGTTTTTTAGGGATTGACATCTCATAATGTCATCATTGTTATTAAGTTGTCACTACGCTCATTGGCAGAAATACTTTGGGTGTTTGTATAAGCTAATAAAAAATGGAGTTTTGAGTTTAAAATGAGCGTTTGTAAAAAAGTTATGAAAGTTGTAGTTTTGAGTAATATTGTTTATAATTTTTTGAAATACATGTAGGTGCAAAAATGTATGAAAATGTATGTAATATTGTTTAAAAATTGAAAATGAGTTGTTTAACAACTCTA
Source organism: Quercus tomentella (assembly GCA_028535165.1). Classification (NCBI taxonomy): domain Eukaryota; kingdom Viridiplantae; phylum Streptophyta; class Magnoliopsida; order Fagales; family Fagaceae; genus Quercus; species Quercus tomentella. Next base: position 20,154,156 of record JAPQVY010000089.1, on the reverse strand, counting down.
CCAAACGAGAACTTAGTTTTTGATTTTATAAACACTTTTTTAAACTCTCAAAAAACCTAACAAAACGGACCCTTTATTGGGGATCAGCCTTTTAACATAAGAAAACTGTTAGAAATCAGCACTTTCAATGAATAAATTTTCTTTTCTAAACAATTCAAAAGATCTAACAATTTCAATAGTCCAAACAACTTAATTTCAAGAGATCTACAATTTTCCTGACATCGCTGGCTTTCTTTGCCCATGTTTAGAATCCATACATGTAGTAGCCTCTACAACTATTAAATTTAGAGAGGACATGCTGCTATAAGAAAACTAGTAAATCCAATTACATAGTTTCGTACAACTTGGAGTCCAAAAAATTGCTCATTCAATCAGCAAAGTGAGAAGCATTCCAACAATGATGATAGAACAATCAGACAATGAAACATTTTTGTCATCAAGATTCCTAAACACTGATAATTTACTCATGACAGATTTAAATTTTCATAAATTCAACTTTCAAGTAAACTTGACTTAGGTCACTTCTGAAACAGAACAAAGTTACAGGCTACAGCTGTAACAAAGAAGTTTTTTTCAAAACCACATCATGAAGTAAAACAAAAGAACACACCTAAAGTTGCTTCCATGTGCTACTCTGATTAACTTAAGATTCTTAAACAAACAATTTATGCTTTATACTGTTGCTAGTTCCAGGAACTATGAAGGGAAGGAGAAGAACAAGTAAAAATAAATAAATAAAGACACATTGACTGCTTTTCACTCAAGTGCCTACTTTTAAATTTAAATTAATAGATAAACTCTGCTTTATACACAAACTCATGAGTCATAAGTCATACCGGCCCTGTTTTGAAAATTTGGAGCCACTCCCACTTTTTGAAATTTCAACCCAAATGTTTAATCCTAATAATTCTATCCATTTTCTTAGTATCCAAACAGCAATATAAGAATACCCCAGAAACCAATCAAAAAGCACGACAGGGTGAGTACCAAACACATCTCATTTGGAAGCTTTTCACTCAATACTCACAAGCAACAACAACCCCTCTCGCTTTCACAACTCGCTAACACCGAGTCACCGACTAAGTAAACCCACGTGTTAACATCACAGCCCCGCCCATTATAAGATTTTTTTTTTTTTTTATCACAGTCGGTCAAATTATATTATCCCTTAAGCAAAGTACGACGTGGCGACGATCCTCATCCCCACTAACGTGCGCAGATCCCCACATTCCCACGTTACACTGATGCTAACATGCACCGTCAATTCTAACGCGCACAGAATCTCGTACGGAAGCCCGTGAATCCAGGAGAATATTGCTAACTTACGCAGCGAGCACACGTGGAGTGTTTAGCTATTGAATATAAAAGGTAACGAGAAGAATACGAAAAGCCATTCGTAAAGTTTTAAAATTAATTAATAATAAAAACAAAACAACGAGATAGTCCAATTAAGATTTATAACTAAATATTATTTAATTAAACAAAATAAAATAAAAACAGACAATCCCTAAAAACATTTTATAAAAAAAAAAAAAACATTAGCTGTGTCATACAACTATCTTCTTCTTTTCTTGCCTAAATCAGAAACTACTACCCTTACTAAAGTAAGGTATTTACAATCACTGCCATCACTCTGAAAAACACAACCTAACACAAACAGGGGAAAAAAAGCTTCTACTTCTTTGCCTTCCTCGCCGGAGCTTTCTTCTTTGCCGCCGGAGACTTCACGCTCTTCGGCTTCGGTGCTTTCTTTGCCGGCGCCGCCTTCTTCGACGGAGTTGTTCTTGTTGAAGTCCTCGCCACCTTCGCCTTTGGCTTCGCAACCGGTTTTGCCTTCGCTGCAACCTTCGTCTTTGGCTTCGGCTTCGGCTTCGCAGCCACGGACTTCGCCTTAGGCTTCACAGCCGCTGCGGCTTTTGCCTTTGGCTTTGGCTTGGTTGAAACTTTCTTTGCCTTGGGAGCAACTTTGGTTGCCTTCGGCTTTGCAACGGACTTAGGCTTCGCCGGAGCAGAAACGGTTGAGGACTTCTTCACCGGAGCGGCAGGAGCGAGCTTGAACGAGTTTTTCACCTTGACGAGCTTTCCGGAAGCAACGAGTTTCTTCAAATGGAAGAGCAAAAGCTTGCGGAAACTCGTCGGCAAGTGCTTGTGCTTTTCCTCGGAGTACTTCGTGATCGCGTACTGGCTTGAACCTGTCTTCTCCTTCAGAGTCACTATCGCCTCCGTAATCATCTGCAAAAAACCAAAATCAAACACACAAAAATCAGTTTCAGATCTTAAAATTTTGAAAAAGAAACAGCTTTTTAGAGAGAGAAAGTTAGGGTTTCTAGAGAGAGAAAGAAAAACCATACATCGAGGAAAGGAGGGTGAGAGGGTGCGGTTTTGGGCTTTTTAGGGCCGGACGATTTTCTCGACTCAGTAGTAGCGGCCATGGTGAGTTAACTCGGACGAGTTGAATGGAGATCGATTCAGAAGCGGAGCAGAGAGGTATTGGAATCGAAGAGAGTGTTTTGGTTTTTGGAGAGAGAAATTTGGATGTGAGATGAAACGGTTAAGGAGAGAGATTAATATAGTGAGAATGTGAAAGAAATGGTGAGCGGTGATTGGTGGAAAGTAGTGAACGCGGATTGAGGCAAATTTGAAAGTTTGAATTTGGGCCATTGGATTAGTGGGTTATCTACGGCTTGGGGTGGAAGTTTGGGTGGGGTTTGGATTGAGGATTTTGGGGAATAAAAGTTTTGGGGGTTGAGATGAGTTTTGGGTGTGTTTTTCACTTGATTTGTGAGGGGTGTAATTTGGGTTGTGGGTCATGGATTTTATTGAGGTTTCGATGGTTTTTTAGAGGAGGACGTAAGCTTTGTAATGAGTGTTTATTTGGGTCTTTTGGGTTGGAGAATTGGGAGAATTTTGGGTTTGAAGGTGAATTGGTCAAAACTAGGGTTTTTGAAGAGTTTGGTTGGGTTTGGATGAATTTTGAGGCAATGCTTGGTGTTAAATTGTGATTTTTCAATTGTATATGATTGAAAGGTTGTGAAGGAATCAATTGGTTCAAGAATCATGGAATTTGGACAAATATTGGTACTTGAAATATTAATCAGAATGTCATTTAAGTTGAACATATCAAACCCATGTTCACTATCTCACAATTTAGGGATTATCATTCCTTAGTCAACAATTATCTCCAATTAATCAAATTATTAACCACTTGTTAATGACTAAGGATACTTTTCAAGCATAGTTGATGGTATATAAATAACTTATTCTCCAAGGTAAGCTTGTTTATGATAACAGCCAGATATAATTGAATGTCTTGTATGGTAGTTGTTTTAGTCTATATGCAATTTAAGGAATTGGCATTCTCTACATTGTTGTGTTTTGCGCCATAAACATTAAACGGGAACAAATCTTATCATTCATTCTCCTAGGAGAATCGTATATATATCCAATATTCTTTTTTAGAGAAGTTTCAACTTTCATTCACCATATAAATATATGGCATCCACTTAGGTTATGTCTTGAAACATATTCATGCTTTTTATCAAGCTCATTTTACTAATGTTCATCTATTAGAGATGTCTAGTTAGATCAACTATCTCGAATCGATTCATTCAAATAGAATAAATCACATTTATTTATAAATTAATCATTCATAACAAACACTTACAATAGAGCATAGAAATTCTTGTTCTACTCACTAAATGATGAGAAAAGCATTTTTTATATTGCTCTCATCCTAAAAGTTGAAATTTGAAATTTGTTCTTATAACTTTATCTAAAGGTTGCCGAGAATGATGAAAGTATACCACTAAAAGAAATGATTCTCAAAAGTTGTATTTTTAGATCTTTAATCAATAGCCTATACTTATACAAATGTTTAATTCCCCACCCTTACCAAGAACATGGGTGATTTCCTCAATTCAACCAATTTTTAAAGATTAGATCCATTTTTCAATCATGCTTGGAAAATTATCTTCCAGCCCTTAGTGATAGTTCAATGAAATAAGAATGCTTCCTATTGCATCTACTCAAGATGCAAATTACATTTTTAACTATTGAAGGCTAACTTTAGAAATTAATTTCTTCCTTAGCATCTCTCAATTTTAAGAGTTAATAAAAATTTTAAACTTAAAAATAAATTGTTCATCATAAAATCTCAACAAGAAAAATGGAAGAATTTTATTATGCCACCGCTATATGAAAATAGTTAGTGAATAATAAGTATTTTTATTTTTAAAAAAAAACATTTTTCTTGTTTGCTCCAACAAAAATTCCACAATAAAATTTTAATTTTTTTTTCCTTAAAAAGTCAAAATATTGAAGTTGTATCACATTTATATGACTAGACAATTTAATGTATCACTTAGTTTTATTAGAGTGCCATTGTAGGATTTGTTTAATAAACTCAAAAGATACATATTGCCTCATATGAGCTAAATTGACTTCACAAAAATAATGGGGATGGGTACTTTAGATAATCCTAAACATATAAGCTTTCTTATCCATCTTTCTCTGTTCATACTTCCCATAGCATAGTTTGTCATGTTATTTCTCCTAGTGAGAATCATTATTAAAAATCAATTTTTAATCACCTACTTATTGGGAAAAAAATGTTAATCATCTAGCTTCTAATCCTTTTGAAATTATTACTACCTGACACTGAAGGCCACAATTTCTCAATAATAAGTTTTGCACTAACTTTTGGTGCCAACTTTACTAATATCCAATTATTTTTTGAAAGAGTTTCAACTTATGGCACTCGCTCCTAATGATAGCTATTTATTATTAAACCAAGACACCAATTGGTTTTTTGGTGTAGTCAGGAATTAAACCCCAAATATCTTATTCAATCATCATAGACTTTATTAGTTGAACTAACTGGAACTCACACTAATATCCAATTATTAAAGTGCTCGAACAATTTTATACTTATTGAGTCAAGAGACTTGTAACTCAATTGGTACTTTATGATATTTTCAATGGAAACATACATGATTCAAATCCTCCTCCTTTAACCATCAAATTATAAAAAATGAAAAAAAAAATATAAATAATGATATTTGTCTATTCCTTGCTCATCTAATGATTTTCATAATCCACAATCTACCATAGGAAAGATAAGAAAAAATTTTGGGGCAAGAAATTCATCATCTTCAAATCTTCCAACATCAACACAACCACGATAAAATGTTTAGACTGATTTAGTTTTATCTAGTTGTCTTGGGGGCATTTGATATTTGGCATGTCTACTTGTATTACAACATGAATAACTTTTATGAACCCATTTTAGTTAGTCAACAGTTGCCCAAGCTTATTGGAGTAATTATTCAATAATTTGGGAGTATGATGACATGAGATTCTTCTTCTCACATAATAGTTGGTTTCACTAATAAAATTTATAATGGAATCCACCATTCATGTGAAGAGAGTCTTCGGTCGATGTACCAAATATTTTCCTACTTATTGTATTCTCCTTCACAAAGATTCTAATTTTACTTGTTTTATCATGGTCACACTCACACATGGGTTATGTTCTAGATTTTGTTCAGGTGTACAAGGCTATACTTTTCTACTTTTTTTCCCCATTTAGCCTCATTTTAACATCAATTTCGTTAGTTGGTATATTTTTAAAACATTTTAGCAAACTAACATCTTGAGTTTGTTAGATTCAATTTCAATGAAGAAAATTAAGTCTAATACACTTGATTTATGCTCTAGTAGAGGCTGATGTGTGAAAACTCACTTAGTGTGTAAAACACTTGTGAGTGTTTAGACCCCTAAATTCAAACTTTCCAATACAAACTTATATTCAAACAATATATGTGCGGAATATGAAATATAAGCAATACCCAAATTGACAAAACACTCTAGACCATAATTAATCACAAACACAATAGCAATTAAAAGGAATAGAGTAGGGAAGAAAAAAGCAAACACAAAGATAACACTGAAACATGTTATCAAAGAGGAAACCGAAGAACTCGGCGAAAAATATCTCCGCCGCCTTCCAAGCGGTAAATGATCCACTTGAAAATCAGTTGGGATACAAGAATAGCAATAGACCCTCCAAGCCTAATCTACCTAATGCAACTAAGCCCTCCAAGCTTCTTGCTCCAACAAGGTTATGCCGAACCATGTCTTCTCAGCTTTCCAGATCCCGCAATAAGCTCCATATTGCATCTGCCATCCTTGGCATCTTCCAATACTTCCCAAGCTCCAAAAACACTCTCAACACTTTAAATGGTTGTGCGTTGTGTTTGAGTACAAATCTCCTTTCAATGGGTAAAATAATGGGAGAGGGAAGGAGAAGAAACTACAGAAGTTTCTCTCTAAGAATGAGTAGCTCTTTCTCTCTTTAATAAAGTGGGTGTATTATAGAAACCTCTCTTAGGGTTTTTCTCTCAATAGGCTTCTCACAATTTTTGTGGGTAATGAGGGTATATATAGTATGAGTGATGGGCAAATAAATCACACTCAAAAATCCTCTAACCAGTGAAATTCATGGGTCACTCGCGGGTCCAGCTGACACAGCTAGCACATGACTCTTCAACTTCCACAGCTAGCACTTGACTTTTTAGCTTCTGGCATATGCTCCTCATGTGACTTTTAGCTATCTTGATCAAATCTCCACCACTTAATACTAAACCCATTACAAATAAATCCCACAAAAACACAAGGAAATAAATTTATGCAATTACAACACTTTTTGTCATGGAATAAGCCAACACTAATGTTATAAGAAAAATCATAACTTAACAATGTGGATCTTTTGTACACGTGGACCTCAAGTCTAATACACTCGATTTATGGTTTGGAGAAGAAATATCAAATATTACACATATGGAGAACACAGAGAAGAAGAAAGAAAGAGTTTTTTATAGGTGGGTTTGGTTTTGCCGTGTGTCTCTTCTTCTTCCTACTCTTCTTTTCCTTCTTTCTTCTTCGTTCTTCTTCTTCGTTTCTCAGATCAGTAAAACTAAATCGAGTGCGTGAGACTCAAGTTCTACGTGTATAAAAAATTTCCACATCAGCCTTCCAAAGCATCAAACTCAAGTGCATGAGACTTGATTTCATTCGACAAAGTCAACTCTAACAAACTCAAGATATTAGTTTGCTAAAATGTTTCAAAAACATGCCAACTAACAAAATTGTTGCTAAAATGATGCTAAATGGCAAAACAATCCCTCTTCTACCCTAATAGAGGTTTTGGGTTTGGGCTATAAGATAGTAGTAATACTAATATTAGGCCCACACATTTTTTTTAAAATAATTATAGTCACACAATTTTCACCGAAAATTTCATACCTAACTTCTCCTTTTGTGTTGTTTTGGCCTAAGTGAGGTGCCATATGAGTGAGGGTGTAAGTTTTTTTAGAGAAAAATTTTATGCATGCAACAAGGTTGTTTTTAAAATAATACATGGAAATAAAGATTAAAAAAAAAGTAGATTCCAATTAACTTAACTACAAACTCAAAGATCAGTTGTGGAGGCCAGAAGCGAATTCGGTCAGGTTTGGGAATTACAGGGAGGTAGCTCGCCTCAAATCTGAATTGGTGATTTTATATGACAGGGAAGAGAAGATGTGGCATCAGAGGTCTTGGATTCAATGGTTGAAAAGTGGGGATTAGAACACAAAGTTTTTCCATGGGTCAGCTACTCAACGGAAGAGGAAAATTTTCATAAAGGGTTTAAAGGATGATAATGGTGTTTGGCATGAGGATGAGGAGTTTTTTTTTCCGGTTTGTTAAATGAGTATTACTCTCAGCTATTTTCATCCTTGAATCCTCAAGATTTTGATCGTATTTTGGATGGGGTTGATGAAGTAGTGACTGATGAAATGAGAGCAGATTTGGCCCAGTCTTACACAACCGAGGAAGTGGATGCAGCTATCAAGGAAATGGTGCCATTAAAGGCCCTTGGTCCAGATGGGATGTCGCCATTATTTTATTAGACCTACTGGATTGATGTTGGAATGGATGTTCATCAAGCTGTCTTGTCAAGTTTAAACTTAGGTGCTATCTTGAAATCTATAAATCATACTGTGTGGGTCCTTTTTGGACAGCACCTAGGCCCAAATGAAAACAAGGACCCTGGGCCCTTTTACTTGTTTTAAGAGACTGGGCTTGGTTCACCACAACTAAATGGACTAATTATGAACCAGATGGTGCATATAGTAGGAATCCTACAACACATACATGCTAGCAAACAAGAAATATATACATTGAACTGCAAGAAAACAATAAAGGGGCAATGTGATAGAGAAAGACATAAAGTAAACTTTTGGGTTCCTTAAGATAATGTGAAATATTTCATTAATTTTCCAATTGTGTAATACATTATGCTCACTAGGACGTATCACAAGGTCCAAATAAGTTCAAAAATCACAGACTTAGATGGCTCTTTAAGCCTCTATGACTTACAAAGTTTGAATCCTTTTGAATCCAAGTATGTTCTCTAGTGGCTGTTTGGGGATACCAGGCGGTATTTCCCTCTATTTTCTCACTTTCTTTAAGTTCTAATAGAGTTTTCTCAATAATTCTACTCTAATTCACTGTTGCCGAATGCCTTTCACTGTTGGTTGCTTCCCCTTTTTATAGTGTCATCCAAGGGTTTCCAGGATACCACTGATTCCCCCAATTTGCTCCCCTAGGTACTAGAACCAATGTTGTGCTAACAACATTGGTGCCTGGTCCCTTCCTTATTTCTCATAATTTTCTTCTTTTGGTGTTTCTTCCTCAAAAGTCTCTTGCTGCCTTTCCGTTCTGGTATGTCTTGAAGAGCTAACCTTGGTTTTTTCTCCTTTCAAGGTTTCTAGTTCCCACCTTTTCAAACTCAGCTTTTGGCTGCCTTTCCCTTTGTTATTTTTCCTAAGTGAGCTAATTCCTTCCTGCCAGGTTGAAAGTTTCCCAGCCACTTCCCCTTATGGTTCCTCTTTCTGGGTTCCCTGAGGTACCAACCCCTTGTTCATGAGTTGTTGGTTCCCAAGCCTTTTGATTCCTTTCTACATCATTGGGTGGCTGATAGGGACATATCTATTTTCGTTCCTTGTGTTTCCTGGCACCCTTTTTTGAACTGTCTTAATCCAACTCTGGCTTTGCTGTACATCCCGAGGATCCCGAGCTCCTAGCAGTCCCCAGGTATCTCAGCCCAATTCTCACCACTGGGTTGCCTAGCGATTTTTTTGACCTTGGCGGGCTGGGTGTTTCTTCTTCCATTCGTTTCATGAGTTTTAAGGCTTACCCATTCATGGGTTTGGGTTCCTCCTTAAAACCGTAATGGATTTGGGCCTATCATCCTTTTTCTTTATTGCAGGCTCAAGTATTTTTTTATGGAGTTCAATTTTTTGTGCCATTTTGGGCCTTGGTGCAACTTCATGACTTTTTAGACCTCAACATTTTCATCACCTTGATCCCTAAAGTGAATAACTTGGAAAAAGTTTTTGATTTTCATCCTATTAGTCTTTGCAATGTGATTTGTAAGATTGTGAGTAAGGTGATTGCAAACCATCTTAAGCCCTTGCTTAATTCTATTATTTCAGAAACTCAGAGTGCTTTTACTGTTGATAGATTGATTAAAGATAACATCTTAATAGCTTTTGAATCTTTGCATCACATGAAGACTAATTGTACAGGGAAGAAAGGCTTTATGGCACTTAAGTTGGATACGAGTAAGGCCTATGATAGGGTGGAGTGGATTTTCCTTGAAAAAATCCTTTTGAGGTTGGGTTTTCAAGCTCCTTGGGTGGCTTTGATTATGGAGTGTATTACCACTGTTTCTTATTCCATTCTGGTAAATAGAGAGCCAAAGGGTATGATTTCCTTCTCTAGGGGTTTGGGGCAGGGCGATCCCTTCTCGCCTTATTTATTTCTGTTTTGTACAAAAGGGTTAAATGCCATTTTCAAAAAAGCAGCAATGAAAGGTGACATAGAGGGATTTTCTTTGTGCAGGAATGGGCCGAAAGTTACTTACCTATTTTTTGCAGATGATTGTCTTTTATTTTGCAGGTCCACCTTGGAGGAATGTTTAAAAATTTAGGAGCTATTGGCCTGTTAGGAGGTGGCGTCAGGCCAAATGATAAATAAGGAGAAAACCACTCTATTCTTTAGCAAGAACACCGATGAACAAACAAAGGAAACTATAAAAGTTTCTCTTAATGTACTAGCAATACAAAATTATGAGAAATATTTGGGCCTTCCTTCGTTTATTGGTAGAGAGAAGAAAGCTTGCTTCACCAATGTGAAAGACCAGATCTGGGCAAGAATGTAAGGGTGGAAAGAGAAGCTTTTGTCACAAGCTAGTAAGGAAGTGATGATAAAGGCAGTCATCCAGTCGATTCCTACTTACTTGATGAGTGTATTTGAATTGCCGATCAGTTTGTGTAAGGAAATAGAAACAATGATTCGACAGTTTTGGTGGGGACAAGGTGACTCAAAAAAGATTCACTGGGTTAAATGGAGTTCTTTGTGCTCATCAAAATCTATTGGAGGGATGGGTTTTCGAGATATCCAAAAGTTCAATAATGCCTTACTAGCCAAACAGGTGTGGAGATTAATTCACCAGAAAGATATGCTTTTCTATAAGGTTTTTAGTGCGAAGTTTTTTCCCAATGGGAGTATTTTTTATGCCTCTATTCATCCAAAGTGCTCTTATGCATGGAGGAGTATATTGCAAGCATGGGAGGTTATAGAGAATGGAGAGCAATTTTTACCCTTGGGAAGCTAATATGGTGAGTAGAATTCAGGTGAGTAAGGCGTGTGATGAGGATTTGCTGGTATGGCCTTTGACTGTGGATGGAAGCTATAGTGTTAGGAGTGCATATTGCTTGTTAGCTTCAGCAGAGGTAAGCATTGCACCAAGCTCTTCCACACCAATAGAGTAGTGGAGCTTATGGAAGAGTATTTGGAAGATTTGGACTCCTAATAAAATCAGACATTTCCTTTGGCATGCAGTGAAAGATTCACTTCCAACAAAACAAAATCTAAGAGCTCAACATATTCTGATAGATGAGACATGCAATCTGTGTGATGATCATCAAGAGACTTTACTACATAGCCTCTGGTTGTGCGATCATGCACAGTTTGTTTGGAGGTCAGACCCGGGTTTTGCTCCTCTGTATCATAAACAATATAGGGAGTTTGAGGATTTGGTGGAGGAGGTGATGCATAGGGGCTCAGCTTATCGGGTTGCACTTTTCTCCACCATAGCTTGGTGCTTGTGGCAGCGTTGGAATAGGCTCAGAGAGAACCAACCAACTTGGCAGCTTCATGAACTAGGGAATCGTGCTAAGGAGCTAGTCTCGGAGCATCTCGATGTGAAGAAATAGCCTACTCGAGGTGTAACTCGGACTGTTGGGGTTCGTTGGACTCCTCCAACGAAGCAGAATTATAAGGGTAACTTTGATGCTGCATTTTTTGATGCTTCGAGTTGTGCGGGTATTGAAGTTGTCTTTCGAGATCACACTAGAAATATTATTGCTGCTTTGAGTCCATTGGTTCAGTCTATGGAGTTGGCGGAGGCTTTGGTGGCAAGACGTGCAGTAGTGTTTGCTAAGGAGCTGAGTTTGTTCAATGTGGAAATAGAGGGAGACTGCTCACGGGTGATTAAAGCCTTGACTGATTCGAGAAGATGCAACACTTTATTTGGTCATGTGATAGATGAGAGTCAAAGTTTAGGCGTTACTCTTCAGTATTGCAAGTTCCAACATGTTCGAAGGGAAGGAAATAGATTAGCTCACACCTTAGCTAGAAGAGCAGTTTTATCTGCAGGCACAGATGTATGGGTAGAATCTCTACCTAGTGATTTGGATATTTTTTTCCAATTGGATTTAGTTTAATAAAATTTACTTACTTTTATCTCCAAAAAAAAAAAAAAAAAAAAAACTACAAAAATTTCTTATCATTGAAAAGAACTCGAGTTTAAACCCTGTCTATACGAAAATTTAATTAGTGTTTTTGCTTGATGATAAAATACAATCATTATAGAGCAGACACCATCAGTTCAAGTCTATTATATTTATAATTTAAAAAACAATGAAAACAAATTTGTTAATTATTACTTTGGCCCTTATACTAATATGATATCTCCATAAATCCTTAATAATCTCATCATCCTACGCGAACCACACATTTTGTTCCTTGAATATATAGAGAAGAGTCAAGATTCAATAGTTCACTGTCGAGAGCATAATTTAGATAATAATAGTAAAAAACTTTTTGACCATTTGCACAAAAAATTAGGAGAATTTTACTCTCTCTCTCTCTCTCTTTATATATATATATATAATTGGATTCAAGTTACACCTAGTGTAATTTTAAATAATGTTACACCACTCAATATTTTTTAATTGGATGCGAATTTTGACAAATCCACCGTTAGATTACATTATCTTCATATATTCTTCATGCTTGCAAAATTTCAAAGTGATAAAAAATTAATAGTTATGTCATCAATCAATTATTTAAATTCAAGTTTTTGTAGTTTAAAATAATATATAAAAGATAAGTTTATGGATCGAATGATAAATAATATCCAATTGACATAAAAATTTGGCATGAGTGTTAAGAACATATAGAACATGTAATTCAACGGTGTGATTTTCAAAATATGAATTTTATAACAAGTTATTGGGTGGTGTAATATTGCTTAAAATTACATCAGGCATAACTTGTACTCAACTTATATATATATAGGTGGAGTTACACTTGATGTAACTCCATCAGTGTTACACTTTTTTAAAATCATTGATTTTCATTAGATCTAATGGTTAAAAAAAGACTAGGGCCATGTCATTAAGTCATTAAATTGTTTTCTAAAAATAAACAAAAAGTCATTAAATTCTATTTTAAAAATAGGGTTTGGCTTACCTCTAGTATTTTTTTAACTGGACATGTCATTTTGTTTTAAATATACAATGACAAGTGGTAGTGAATTTTAATCTCCACATTTTATTTAGTTAGTGGGTGATGTGGTAGTCTCTCGTTAAAACAAAATGAGATTCCAGTTAAAAAAGTATTGAAGATAAGCTAGACTTCCATAAATAAACAAAAAGTCATTAAACTCTCTCTCTCTCTCTCTCTCTCTCTCTCTCTCTCTCTCTCTCTCTCTCTCATCTGCCCAGACCTCCATGAACTCCATCAATGGATGCCCATAACTCACAGTCCCAAATAGAAGCTCTTCCTCCCATAACCCAAACTTAAAAAGGTGTTCCAAGGTTTCATATATACATTGTAATGGTGTTCCTGTGAGAACTAGATAACACCTTAACCTTTTCAACCTAAAAACTTGAACACTAGCATCTAATTCCTTGTTGTTTCTTAAATTTACTCTAATTTTCCTACCAAGTGGCGTTTATTGAAGACCCAAAAGAGCATGGAAAGGAACAGTATCAATTTCTTGAAGGCAACCGGTCTATAAATATGAAGGAAGGAATTTAGACAAACAAGATGGTCCACAAATACAATGGTTTTAACCATCATGATGAAGAGGCTAATTACGTTCTAACTAATTACATATACAATGATTATTCAGAATCATTTGGCAAAAATTTGAAGGCCAATTGCCAAATAAACAATTGGCCTAATGCCCCCGCGTTTTGTAGTGAATGGATTACAACATTGAAAAAGACTAGGAAAAGTAGAGTAAATTTAAGAAATTAAAAAAGCCAATTGGATGGCTTTTTTATTTTTTTTATTTGGATTATAGGAGGGGCTTCTATTTGGGACTGATTCATGTGTGTCCATTGGAGGAGTTCATGGGGTCAAGGCAGATGAGAGTGAGAGAAAAGAGAACGGTGGAGGGAGAAAGAATTTAATGACTTTTTATTTATTTTTAAAAGAGAATTTAATGACTTAATGACATGATGCTAGTCTTTTTTTGACCATTAGATCTAATGGAAATCAATAATTTAAAAATGTGTAGGTGTAACTTGAACCCATCTCTCTCTCTCTCTCTCTCTCTATATATATATATATATATATATGTATGTATGTATAGAGTTCAAATTTGGTAAGAATGGAGTGTAAAACTCATGTTTAAGAGATTGACACATCAGTTTTTTACATAAAACTCAACAGATCTTATCACACATAATAACATCTCAATAAACTCAAAGTTAAGTTGAATTTTCAAATGGGTATTAAAATTGATTAAGTGTGGTTGTGCCTATTTTTTAATATGTAATATGATGATGTGACATGTTGAGATTAGAGGGTAAAACTTGAGTTTTATATCACATCCTTATAGAATTTAATCTCATATATATATATATATATATATATATATATATATATATATATACACACACACTACTATTTAAGGAGCTTCTCCTGTTTGAACTAGATTTTTTTTTTTGGTTCCAAAATACCCCTACAGTCTACGTCTAAGTAGGGACAAAACTTGATAAAAATGTATCTTTAACTTCCACGTAAAACAATATCTACAAAATAGGACCATACTCCTAGTACACTCACGTTGGTTTTCAAACTCAAATTGCTTCTTTTTTAGTTCTTCAATTCTCTCAATTCTGTGTTAATTTTCTTTTCACCATTATCATCATTGTTAAGAAACTCTCACTCTCACCCACCTCTTTACTTCAGATTTCACTACAAACAACAGCAGCAACAACAACAACAGATAGATTTGAGGTAAGCTCTTTCTCAGATCAAATCTCAACCCCCTCTCTCTCTCTCTCTCTCTCTCTCTCTCTTTCTGATCTCTCTTTTTATTTCTACATTTCTCACATCAATTTCTCTCTCCATTAAAAAATATTTCATTTTTTATGACTTTTGACGAATGTGTAGGCTTTGAGGTCAATACTATTATGTATTTAATTTTAATTTTTCGAAATGTATTTAATTTTTACGAAAATATATATTCACACAATGTCAGTTAAACAATAATAATGTTTGTATAAGAAAGGCGTTGGGAACTCAGTTTCACTTGGTCTTTGGGTTCCTACGTAGTATTGTGTGACTCTCCTTTGTTATTATATTTTTTCATTTAGTTTGATTTAGGTTCATTAACCAAGCCAGTGATAAATAGAAGCTCGGTTAGAGTGAGATTTCGTCAAACTCAGATCTAAGACTCCATTTTTAAAAAAAATTGTTAGTGATTGAATTAGTATCAATTAATTCATTCTGTGTTTTTTTTGTACATGTTGTGAATTTGAATTTCAGATTTGAGATTGATGGTGCATAGATCTCTTAAATATGTGGTTTTTTTTAAAGCCTTTTGAGTTATAGTTTAGTTGTCATTGAATTCTATGGAGTTATAGCTTAGTCGTCATTGAATTCTATTAAGTCGTCATTGATATTCTTTTGGAGTTGTAGTTCAATGTGTAAAATAGCCCTTATATTTCAACCTTACTTTTAATTTCTTTCACATATTTCTTCAAGAAATGTGCACTGGGGTGTCTATCTTCAAGATTTTAGTAGCTAAACTTCAAAGAACGTGCATTGGAGTGTTGATCTTCAAGATTTTTGTGTGATCTGTCCTCCAACTCCAACGGACTATTTGGACTTTAGACTTGAAGTGTAGTCAACGACAAAAATGTAAGTATCTTTCATGACCTCTATTTGGAATGCTTCATGCATGTTGGGTTACTGTATTACATTTGCTTTTATAAGTTCCCATTTAATATTTTCTTTCCTCTATTTGGTTTATATTTGGTTTCTGTAGTTTGTTATCATTATTCTTTCCATATCATTATCTTATCTTAAAAAATAAAAAAACGCTCACGTTTTCTTATATTCCTGTTATATTTTCACGTTTCTTATATTCCTTTTTTTTATGACCACGTTTCTTATATTCCTGTGTTTTGTTCAAATATGAGTTCTTGTATATGAGTTCTCTAATATACGAGTTTTGGGGTATGAAAAAGAGGGTTAGTGTTCTCTAATTTCATATTTGTAGCATTGTTTGTGGATCTAGAACTTATCTAGAACTTATTTTGCTTGCTGTGAATCATTAATGCTTTAAAATTTTGAGTTCTATTTTGTGAACTTATATTTTCACGTTTTCAAATATGAGATCTCATCACATGCATGTGGTTTTCTTATATTCACATTTTCATATATGAGTTCTATTTGAACTCAAATTAGTTTTTTACAACTCAAATTGATATTTGTAGCATTGTTTATGGATCTGGAACTTATTTTGCTTGCTGTGAATCATTAATGCTTTAAAATTATGAGTTCTATTTTTTGAATCATTAATGCACGTGGTTTTCTTATATTCACGTTTTCATATATGAGTTCTATTTGAACTCAAATTAGTTTTTTAAAACTCAAATTGATATATATTTTTTAAATTTAGTTGAATGTTAATTTAGAGTTTAGAAAAAAAAAAAAAAAAACTTATTATTTTATCGTGATTTAGAGTCTAAAAGGAAAAAAAAAAATTAATAAATTCTTTTAACTCCCACGTAAACTACTACCTACAAAATATGACCACACATTGTTATCATTATCATTTCCATATCATTATCTTATATTATCTTTTCTTTTCTTTTATTTGGTCAGTTTGATGGGTGTTTAATATTTTCTCTAATTAATGAGTATTTTTTAAAGAGTGGGAATGGAATATATTGATTTGTCTTTTTTTTTTTTTTTTTTTTTTGGTGGTTTTCGGGTTTGACTCATTATTTTAGTGTATGTGTTTTAAGTGGTGCTCTCTCTTCCTCCTATTATATTTGTCTGTTGTTTTTCTTACATTTAAGCCTTACTCTCTATTTTTTTTTTTTTTTTTTGTATTTTTTTTAGGGTAACATATCAACAATTTTGTTAGATTGCATAGTAGACACATTGGATGAATTCGGGTGAGCAAAGTGGTAGTCAATCTATCAAGTAATTGTTAAAGACCATTTTTTGTAAATATCCTACCTATATATGCCTATATTTATTAATTTGTGTAACACTATGTTTTCAATTAATTGAAATTGTTACGCTTAGCTTCATTTTTCTCAATCACATCTCTTCCATATAAAATTTAATATTGTCCTTTGTTATGCCATTCATTGCACATTTATTTAGAAAAAGAGAATACATTTCTTTTTTTTTAAATTGAAGGAATGGTAATGTTGACAACACTTCTTAGGTTTTTATTTATTTATTTATTTATTTATTTTTAAAAGCTTTTTTAAGTGCCTATCTTTTACTTTGTGAGAGTCTTTAGCATTTGAAAATTTTGTTATGGTTATGGATGTGTAATAACTAGCTACCTTTTAGGACTAAGTGGCTACCTTGTATGATTTTTAAAAAAAATGATAACTCCCATTTAAAAGAAATGATAATTGTGACACTTTATGACCAATATATCTTCTTCTATCATTACAAAGTTCACAATCCAAAAGGAATAATTTCCATTCATTAAAATTTTGGCCTTGGGTTCAAAAAAATAATAGATGCTCCAAAAAAATTACATCGCTTAATATTAAACTTAGAGAATAAGTGGACTTCTCAAATGGTATTCTTGGTGTTTTAAGAAATTAATACTGTTTAAATTATCTTTTACTTCAATTGAGCCTTAATCCTATTTCCAGCTTTGTTAAAATTAAATCTGAGGGTGTGACCGAAACTCAAAATTAGCTACCAATCAATTTTAATCCAAACTAACAATTAAATAAATTGCTATACAAATTAAATCAAACAAAAAACTATATTCACAATGAAAAATACACAAATGTATATATCCAAAACCAAGGTACTACACAAATGTATTCAAAAGCTAATAACCTTTACATATTCAAGGTGTTTTAAAAAATTTAACAAATTTAATAATTTATTTTTTTAGTTATTGTTATGGATTTTTTTACTAAGTGACTATCTTTTAAGATTACTAGTCTCTGAGCACGTGCGCGAGCGAGTGCTCAGAGGCTCTTCTATTTTTTTTTGGTAAAGACTAATAATTTGTATTCATTATAATTTGGGATTGCTACATTTTCTAATCATAAAATACCTACGGGTGTGATAAAAAAAATACCTAGAGGTGTGATTAGTGTTATGGGTTTGTGGATAAAATATTTTTTTATCACACCCCTAGGTATTTTATAATTAAAAAATGCAGTAATCATAAATTATAATGAATACAAATTATTAACCTTTAACAAAAAAGAAAAAGAAAAAAAAGAAGAGCCTCTCACGTGCGTGCTCAGAGGCTAGTATATATATATAAATGTTGTACTTTTTTTTTTAGGGTTAAAAAAAAAAAGTATGCATAAAATCTCCCACTTTTGCTAGGTTTAGGAGAGATCATGATTAATAAAAAAGTGTTGAGGTCTAAAAAGGATCATAGTAAGGGAGGCCCAAAAAGAGTGAGCCAGGCCCAAAAGGAAAAGAACAAACTAAGTCCAAAGAAGCAGGTGCAAGCAGACCACAAAGGGATCAAGAGGCCCAGGAGACTTGAAGCCCAAACAAAGAAACATCAAGAAGGAAAAGAAACTGACGGCAAGAGGCTAAGTAGCCAGGATCCTCAGCAATCATCAAGGGGCGCGGATCCTTCCAGGCGCATAGTCAAAGAAGATTAAGACAGTTCGAAAGAAAAGGACGGGAAGAGAAAATAAGAAACAGAGCAAAGAAACACAAGCGCCAAAAGACCCAGCGACCTCTCATGACACAAGCAGGAAGCGTCCCGGGGAACCAGAACAGAGAAATATGAAAAAAGAGAATGGCATCAGGCGACTTTCAATTTGGCAGAATGGAATTCCACCCAGATGGGAAAAAAAGGGCAAACAGGGAATTGACAAATGGTGAGACCAAGAAGGGCATACCTCAGCACATCCCGAAGAAGGTAACCAACCAGGGACTTTCAAAGGGATCAAAGCTGAAAGAAGGAAAGAATGAGAAAAAGGGGAAATAGAACCTGCAGAGTGAAAGGCACGGAACAGGCTCTGTTCACAAGAAGGCAAAACAGGGGAACCAATGGTTCCCTTGGAAGGCCAGAACTTCATTATAAAAAGAAGGGGTAGGTTACGAAGACAGGGCAGCGAAAAAGAGAGAAAAAGAAGAGATTTTCTAGAGAAAAGAACTATTAGTAAATTTGTGGTGAAGAGAAAGAAAACACTAAGGGAAAAGTGAATATTGCTTCCCGGTATCCTGTAAAAAGCCACTATTGCACATACTCGGATTCAAAGAGAATCAAACTTTGCAAGTTTTGAAGGCTGAAATAGCAACTCAAGACTATAATTTTTGAGCTCAATTGAACCTTGTATCACGTCCTAGTGAGCTTTCTGTAACTTAACAAAGAACATATTAATGAAATATGTCTCAGTAATCCCAGGATCCCTTTAGCATTAATTTTGTGCCTTTTTGTTAATTCTTCTTTTGAATTTACCTTGTTGTTTTGGCATGTCTTTCAATACGAATATCCTTGCTTGTCATCTTACTTGTATTGTAGGAAGCATCCCCTGTACATTACTTGACTCTTAAACAGCCTTTTAGCTGCGGTGAGTCAAGGCCCGGTTCACCAAACCTCTTATTTAGGCCCGAGATCCTTGGGCCTGAGTGTCACAAAAAAGGGCACTCTCACATTTTGGCGACTCCGCTGGGGACTGGGCAAAGAAGAGGGAAGAAGCAATCCCTTCACAGAGTATGCCTCCAAGACAAAGAAACAGCAAATGAACTAATATGCCACCTAAGGCCTCTGAGCCCGTAGGAGAGAACGAGGTAGCTTCTAGGCAAGGAGGCGGGATACCCCTGGTAGAATAGGAGGTTGTGTCAAGACAAAGACACACAAGGCAGGAACCGGACCTCATGGCCAGGATGACAGCAATGCTGAAGGATCTGGAGCAAGAAGTTCGTCTTCTCAAAGAAGGCAGGACACAGGAAATCAGAGACAATGTTCCCCCTACTGGTCACCAAGATGGAACGCAGCCAGAAGGAGGGTCAGTAGTGGGAGGAAGAGCCAACCATCAGTACTTAACACTGGCAGATGTCAATGCCCTCCTGGAGCAAGAAAGGGAAAAACTCTCAGGGGTCTCCAAGCAATTCTCTCGGGATCCCCCGTTCCTTCCAGAACTTCTTGGCAAACCATACCCTAAGGGGTACGAACCCCCAAAGTTCCATCCTTTCGATGGAAGAACTGGAAGTGCTGTGGAACATGTGAGTAGGTTCATCCACACTATGGGCCCCTATGCAGGAGACAGAGAATTGTGTCTAAGGGAATTTGCCAAATCCTTAGTGGATAGGGCATACACTTGGTACACCACGCTGAGACCAGGGTCCGTCAAAACCTGGGATGAGATGATGGAAAAATTCTACGCCAAATATTATCCTGGCGAAGACAAGATCACTTTCCAGAACCTTCAGATGGTAAGGTAGAGACCTGGAGAGGATCCCGTCCAATTCATTAAAAGATTTGAAGATGTGTCCCTAGATTGTTATGGGGACCACGAAGAAAAGGAGCTCGTGGAAACCTGTGTAGCCAACATGCTTTTTGATTACAGGCTCAACCTTGAAAATCTGTGTATCACGCAGTTTGCTGACCTGTTACAGAGAACCAGAAGGACGGCGCAAACTATGAGGACAAAAAGGATGCCCGTGTCCCAAGCTATGACAGCATCAGTAGGAGAAAAAAGAAAAAGGCCAGATGGGAAGGTGTTCGAGGAACCACCGGCGATCCCATGTACAGCTGAGGAATTAAGCCATGTCTTAGACAAATGGATCGGAGATGGAGTTGTTAGGCCATTCATTGTGTCCAGGCCACCAACTGAAGAAGAAAGGAAGAACCCTTTATTTTGCAGAATCCATAATTATGTCAAGCATTCCACCAAGGATTGCTGGACCCTTCGCAGACTTTTCCACAAAAAGTTGAGGGAAGGAACCCTGGAACTCACTCAGAAGGAGCCAGAAGTGCAGAGAAACCCCTTGCCTAACCACAAAGGGAAAGGGGTGGTAGCAGTAGTAATACATGGGAACCCGGTAGAAGCAGGAGAATCTGAAGGATCCTTCCATCCGAGCACAGTCAGGACCCTCCAGAAGAATCCCAAGTTCAGGTCATTATTCAACCAATTGGGATTTGGACCAGAAGCAAGAAGGGTGGCCACAGAGTCTCTCATGAGCATAGCAGCAGATTCAGGAATGGAATGCTTTACAGCAGAGTCACATGCTAGTCGAGCTTTCCTGGAGACAACCAATGCAATAACCTTCACCGATGAAGACATGGAGATTGAGCACCCAGACCACCGTAGACCCCTTTATCTAATGGCCACCATAAACGGCGTTCAAGTTAGAAGAGCACTGGTGGACACGGGGGCATCGCTCAATCTCATAGTCTTGAGTACCCTAGAAGCTGTGGGCTTAGTTGACAGAAGGATCCTGGGGGCTCCCATGGAAATAATAGGATTTGGAGGATCAGTGGAATCGACAGAAGGATACGTGCAGCTAGCCTTAAGGATAGGGCCAATAGTAGCCCTCACAAGGTTTCATGTGATTAATGCAGAAGTTTCTTACCATGTGTTGCTGGGACGCCCGTGGCTTCATAAACATCGCCTTATTCCATCTACGTTTCATCAATGCATTAAGGGGAGACTGAATGGGAGGCCCATAAGGATCCCTGCCAACCGTAATCCTTTCAGCCAGGGGGAAGTGAACTTTGCAGAAACGATGTTCTATGATGAATTGGAGCCAGATGATGAGAGCCCCGCCCCGAGGACCCTAGAGGCACCTATCCTAGAAGAAGAAGAAGGAGGGAGGGGCACCCGTGACCTGAGGAACCTTCTAGAAAGAAAAAGACAAAAGAGGAAGCCCAGCTCTTCAGGACCCCGAGAATGTGTGGTGGTATGGGAACCCGGAGGGAGGCTAATCTGCCATTTGTGAAGGTGCGCGGGACCTGAATGCATTATGCAGAAAGGTCCCGGACCACCAAGCTGCATGATGGCCCAAGAAGAAATTCCAGAAGAACCAGTTAAGGAGGCCCAGATTCAGCCTGAGGAAGAATTAAAGGAAATAGATTTGGGAACCGAACCGGGATCCCGAAAGCCTGTCTTCATTAGCAGTCAACTGGTGGCACAAGAAAGAGAACAACTGGTAACCTTACTTCAAAAATACAGAGATGTGTTCGCATGGACCTATGATGAGATGCCTGGTTTAGACCTAGGATTGGTAGTCCATTCTCTTAATGTGGACTCAGGGATGAGGCCAGTAGTTCAACCGGCTAGGGTTTTCCATACCGAAGTAGAAGCTCAAATAGTTCAAGAGGTCAAAAAGTTGCTAACAGCTGGTTTTATCAAACCCATTCAACACCCAAAATGGCTTTCCAACATTGTACCTGTGAAGAAGAAAAATGGTCAGATCCGTTGTTGTGTGGACTTTCGCAACTTGAATAAGGCATGCCCTAAGGATGAATTCCCCTTGCCCAATATCGACCTCCTTGTAGATTCAGCTGCAGGAAGCTCAATGTTCTCATTTATGGATGGGTACAGTGGGTACAACCAAATCCGCATGGCTGTCAAAGATGCAGAGAAGACGGCATTCAGAACTCCAATTGGGAACTTCTACTACACTGTAATGCCCTTTGGCCTCAAAAATGCAGGGGCTACGTATCAGCGAACTATGACAGCCATTTTCCATGACATGATACACGAGGAGATGGAAGATTATGTAGATGACATTGTGGTCAAATCAAAAACCAGAATAGGACATTTCTAAGTACTTGAGCAAGTCTTTGAAAGATGTAGGAAGTACAAGTTACGTATGAACCCCATGAAATGCGCCTTCGGAGTGTTTGCTGGAAAGTTCCTTGGATTTCTGGTGCATCACAAAGGCATAAGTGTGGATCCAGCCAAGGCCACAGCTATCGCCACAATGAAAAGACCAACTACTGTTAGGGAACTCAAAAGCTTTCTGGGAAGGGTCTCCTATATTAGGAGATTTGTGCCTGGTTTGGCCTCAGCTACAGCAGGTTTATCCAAACTGTTGAAAAAGGGAATTGAATTTACTTGGGGAGCAGAGCAGCAAGAGGCTTTCCAAAGAATCCAGGGCATCATGAATCATTTGCCCACCCTCCAGGCACCAGTACGTGGGCGACCTCTGCTGTTATACTTAGCATCAAATTCCCAGGCAATAGGAGCTTTGCTGGCACAAGAAGACGACCAAGGGAATGAGTAGCCTATTTACTATGTAAGCAGAACACTCAAGGACACCGAGACCAGGTACCCCAAAATAGAGAAAGCCTGCCTAGTAATCATCTACGCGTCCCAAAGGCTAAAGAGGTACTTCTCAGCTCACCAAATCCTTTTGGTGACCAAGTCCCACCCCATAAAAGCACTCCTGCACCAGCCCCTTCTTACGGGAAGAATAGCATAATGGCTAGTTCTGCTCTTTCAATATGACATAGGCATCAGAACTCCCAAGGCTGTCAAAAGCCAGGCCATAGCAGATTTGCTAGCTCAGTTCCCAGGAAAGGAGGAAGGCCCGCTGAGCGAAGAAATCCCTGGTGAGGTAGCAGTAACAGAGATCCCAGGAAAGAAATGGACCATAAGGTTTGACGGGTCGGCTACAGCAACTTCAAATGGGGTAGGAATTGTACTAAGTTGTGAAAATGGGGACATCATACCCTTGTCTTTCAAGCTTGGTTTCTCGTGCTCTAATAATGAAGCTAAATATGAGGCATACTTAACCGGGCTAACTATAGCACTCAGCATAGGAGTGAAACATATGAGAGTGTTGGGAGATTCCAATCTTGTAGTCTCCCAAGTGAAAGGTGACTTCGCGTCACGGGAACAAAGCTTAGCAGCCTACAGAACTTGGGCACAAAGGCTGGAGCTGGAATTTCAGACCTTTAGCATAGAGTACACTCAAAGAAGTGAAAACAGGTTTGTTGATGCGCTCGCCAATCTGGGATCCCAAATACCATTTAATGGAAGAGACACGCTGATAAAAATAGGAAGACAGGAACATTCTATTGTAAGGATCCTCCAAGGAATGTACCCTGGAGAGTCCAAACAGTGGGATTGGAGGAACGAAGTCAAAGAAAAGATGAAAGAGGCAGGGCCCAGAGGGAACATCAAAGAACTAATGGATTACACTCAGATAGAAGGGGAGTTATATAGAAGGCTGCCAGGTGGAATATTGTTCAGATGTATCACTAAGAAGGAAGGAAGGCTGAAGCTAGAAGAATTACATACCCAAGCCTACGGAGTTGCAGAAAAGGTCAGCCTATATAGAAGGATGCAACGCATGGGGTATTACTAGCCAAATATGGACAAGGAGGCAGCAATTGTACAGGAAAAATGTCAGGAGTGTCGTTTGGCAATAGATAAAGAAGAAAGCTACGCTGTGTTTGTTGCAGAAGATTTGCGGGTTCCTTTCATAGGATACTTGGCTCAGGGGATCCTGCCAACCGACAGAACACTAGCCCACAAGCTCAAGAAGCTAGCGGACAGATATTTTCTGCAGAACGACATCTTATTCAAAAAGGGATACAGTGGGGATCCCCTAAGGTGCCTAGGGCCAAAGGAAGCTAGAGAAGTAGTCAGGGAAGTTCATTCTGGAGATTGTGGAAGTCATCCGGGGAAGAGAAGGCTGTATAAGCAATTACTGTTGTTGGGATATTACTGGCCAACGACGAAAAGGGACTCTGAGGAGCTGGTCAAAACATGTCATGCTTGCCAAATCCTGGGAGATGCAATTCACACTCACCCAAATGTTCTACAGGATATGACGACACCATGGCCTTTTCACACTTAGGGGCTTGATCTCATAGGGCCTATAAACCCTCCATCCAACGGTTACATATGGATCCTGGCAGCCACCGAGTACTTTACAAAATGGATAGAGGTCATCCCTTTGAAAAAAGCCACTGGAGCAGCCGTAGCAAATTTCATTCGAAACCACATCATTACAAGGTTCGGGATCCCCAGAAGATTGATCAGTGACAATGGAACCCCATTCATAAACAAAGACATGAAGGGGTTAACTGAAGCATATCACATCAAGCATGGGAGGTCTACCCCATACTACCCACAAGGAAACGGCCAAGCTAAAGCTACCAATAGGGTAATGTTGAAGATCCTTAAGAAGATGAAACATGAGTATGGAGGGAAATGGAGCGATCATCTGGCAGATGTACTTTGGGCATGTAGGAGCTTTGTAAAGACAACCATAGGATTCTCCCCATTTTCCCTAGTTTATGGAATAGAAGCCATCAGCCCCGTGGAGTTAGTCATTCCTACACCAAGGGTAGTTCTGGAAGAAAGCCAAGAAGAGAGTGAAAACACAAACAATGAAAGGAGGCTGGCAGATCTGGAAGGGGTAGAAGATGAAAGAGAGCTGGCCAAGAAAAGAAGCCAGAGGTACCAGCAAAGAATGACTAGAGCATATGCACAAGCAGTACGCCCAAGAATGTTCACTGAAGGGCAATTGGTACTAAGGATAGCGGAGCACGTAAGGAGGAACCTACCAGGGCCCTCCAAGTTCACCCCAAAGTGGGAAGGACCCTACATCATTAATGCAGCCCATGAGAGTGGGTATTATTACCTTACCAAGGAAGATGGGACAGTCCTGACAGAACCCATAAACGGGAAATGGCTGAAACAATACTATGCATAAGGACGAAGGGATCCCGGCACATCAGGATCCTTTTACCAGCTTCACAACCCGCTAAGTTTTTTATTTTTATCTTTTTATTTCCTTCAGTTTTTTGTCATGAATTCTGGTCTAAATAATTTTGTTCAGGAACCTATGACAGAATGACACTCTGTAGTCAATACTACACTAAATGATTTTCTTTGTTCCTCAAAAATAACCATATTTTAATGAAGTTCCTTTTTCTTCAATATTTGAGTCTTTCTTTTAACATTGCAAAATCCAAGTTTGGATAGATTTAAGGAAGGATACCTGAGTCAAAAAAAAAAAGAAAGAGGTATGAAATACCCTTTTACATATGGCCCAGGATTCACCTTACAGATGATTTAAAATACCCCACAGACAGTTCTAAGTGCATAGGTCTAGGATCACAGGCAAAAGTAAAATACCCAAGATACCTAGCCTAGCACTTGGAAAAAAAAATGGGGAACCTGTCCAAGTTCATGAACTAGGACCGTATCTCAAAAAAAATATATATGTACAAAGGAAAAGATACTAGTGTATCCAGTTCAGTACTTGCACAATAGACCACCGGGTACCTGGACCAGAACTTACAGTAAAGCCTGTGGGAACCATGGTCCAGGACTCAGGAAAGAAAAGAGAAAAGTCACATATCAAAAAAAAAAGAAGGCAATATATCAAAGAGAAAGGCAGATTCACATACTAAGAAATTAGAAGCAGTTTTGAAACATAAACAAAAAAAAAAAAAAGGAGAGCAGTGTTCAAAAAAAAACATATACAACCCCAAATTGTCTATATAAATCTAAAGTAAGCTAAGGAATGAGGCTGGCCAACAAGGAGCCATTCGGAGGAATGATAGGCACAGTTGAAGTAGAAAGAATCCTCTGCCGCTTGACCTTCAAATCTTGTAAAACCTTGTGAGCACGAGCCAAAGTTTCCTCAGCAGCAGCTATCTCAATGTCTATACTCTTGGAGGATTGCCTTTGAAACATCATATGAGCCAACAGGCGCAAATGATCCAACAAGAAAGATAAATTGAACTTGGCCTCCAGAAGATCTTGGACCACCCCCTCCACTCCAAAAGCCTTTCTTCGGACAAAGAATCCACAGAAGAATTCCACAGTGAAACTAGCACAGCACATAACAACTCCATCAAAATATTACCCAGAAAAATGCCCCCCCTGAAGCCACTGGTGAAATCCCTGTGACTCTTGAGCAGACTCTCTAACGGCGGCAGGCCTTCAACAGGAACAGAGAAACGCAGGAAGCTGCCATAAGAAGACCCAAAAGCATAGAAGTGGCTGGCGGGAAGGTTGTTAAACTCCAAGAGGTCAAAGCGAGCTAGGAAGGAGGAAAGCCTTGAATCAAGATCTGAGGCAGCCACTCCCGAGGAGTCCCCCATCGTTGTGTCACCACCTGCAGACACTGGAGGACTTGCAGCCTTTTGCTTTGACTGAAGATCAGCAATTCGAACGGATCTCACAATTCCTTCAGGGACAACAGGCTCAGAATCTTTAAAGCCTGTATCAATATTCGTAAAAAAAAAGAAAAGGAAGAACAGATTTAGTCTTAAAAAAAAAGGAAAAAAAAAAAGAAAAAAAAAGAGAGAAGAATAAACCAGTATCGGCTTCTTGAGGCAGAGCCTCTTCTTCCTGATCCCCTGATTTCCCCGAAGATTCTGGGAAAGAACATAAGGCAAGTTGAAGAAAGGGTGAAGAACCAGTGGCAAAATGGCTAAAGGAAGGAAGAGATGCAGGGGGCTTCGCCATAAAAAAAGTGGTAGGGAAGGAAAGAAAGGAAAAGGAAACACAGTAGGAGCAGCTCGCACTCACCTTCTGAGCTTTCTGATTCCAAGGATGAGGCAACACTAGGAGCAAACTTCTCACTGGCTTGACCTAAAAGGAGAAAGAAAAGAAGGAACTCAAAAAAAAAAAAAAAAAAAAAAAACTGGAAAAGAAAATAGAGATGTAACGCTATTTCAAGGGAAACATGGCTCACTTGTTTGTTTGGATAAAGGAGTGTCTCCCAAAGTCCCTTTATCTGACAATGTTTGAGGAAACACAGTCCTGATGGGACTAGGAGTGCGCTCAAGATGGGGACTTCGAGATGCAAGGATCTTAGAGGCTTTGGGATCCTGAGAATCCTGGGAACCCTGCATCGGTTGCCCGGTTTCCTCAGCCAGGCCACCACTAGGGGGCTCCTCCCCCACAATAGGAAAAGCAACAAAAAGAGCTGTAACAGCTTCTTCTCCCAGAGTTTTGCCGGTCATAGGAGGAGACACCTCCACCTAAAGAAAAAGGGGAGGGAGAAGTAGTGCTAAGTAAAAACAACGGGGTAATGCTAACAACATAGTGCCAGAGCAAAAGGGAGAAAATCATGAACAAAACACATACCACGTCGTCACCAGAAGATTGGCTTTTGCCCTTCTTGTAATCAGACTTGCGTTTGGACTGCAAAGGAAACCACCACTCGTCAGCAAAGAGGAAATAATTGCAATAATGTGAACAAGTAAAAAAAGAAAAGAGAAGAAGGAAAGAAGTCTTGCCCTTCTCTCTCTCTCTACAGATTCTTTGGAAGTCTTTTGCTTACTACGAGTACGCTCAGAGGGTCCTAAAGGGGGCTGGGATACAAAACCAGAGGATCCTAAAGAACCATGGACTGAAGCAGTCACAGGAACCTGGGAAAAAGAAGACTCTACCTTGGTCTTCTTCCAGGTCCTTGAAGCCAGAGGTTGCCCGACATCCTTGCCTTCCTGGGATGCTGAGTGTGTTTGAGATTTCCCAGTTTTTCTTCTTTTTGTCTCAGGACCTATCTTCACACCCTCTGTGCTTTCCTCAACATCAACAGCTTTCATTTTTTCTAGCTTGACATCCTTACCTTTACCCGAAGCGGTAGCAGCACCTATTGTTTCCACTGCACCTTTCTTGATAGGTACTCCAGAGGAAGTGCCAATGACGAGATTGCAACCCAGCCAAGTCTTAGGAAAATCCTGTGCATAAGTCACCCAACCTCCCCTGGAGGCATGCCACTCTGCGAACCCAGTCTTGCTGCTTACGGCAACAGAAACAATCCCAGTAGTAGGAAGGGATAAACGCCTATTGGATGTCGGAGCAGAAGCAATACTAAGATTCGGGGTTTCCCGAACTAAACCAGAGCCAACATGGTCAATGAAAGACTTCTGTACTCTTCTCTAATAACTAGTATAGCCACTAGAAGTAAAAACTCCTCTCTGGGAGTTGGGCACTGCAAATTGGGGGCTCCTCCGTGACCAATAAGAAAAGGCCTGCAGCCTCAAGAAAGGATCCAAAGAAGGAAGGGATGGCACCACGTCCTTAAAAACGAGAGGAACGTCCTGGTCAAAACCGAACTGCCGGAGCACCCGGTGTGTTGAATAATGGGTATATTTTGGGCCACATCAAAGAGGGCACAGGAAGCCAAGAGGGGCTAATGCAGGCAAGATAAGCCAAACTGCCTTCATCACCACGGCGCAAGTCGAAAGTATTACCTGTAGAAGATAAAAAAGAAGACAATACAGAATCACACGCAAAGCCAGGGCCAAACTCACGAGGGGATCTCCAATGTAAGTTCCCTGCTTGATCAAATAACTCCACAAGATTGAGGCTACCACCTTTCAAGCTAATCCAACGAAAAATAATGGGAAAAGCATCAGTCAAATTGCCACAAAGACCCTTCACTATGTCAGGGGATCCTTGGAATTTATCCTTCACAAATTTCAAATTCCTGCACTTAGCCAAAGTAGCTGCAAAACGATCCCACATGAAAATCTGAAGGATAGCACAGTGAAGAGACGAGGTAATCACATAACAAGAATCACCCTCGGTCTCATCCCCATGAAGCTGGTCCAATTGAGAGTAAACATGACCCAAAAACAGAGGGGCCAAAGGATATTGGGTACCTCGAGCCAACTTGATCGCTAGTGGAAAAAAGGAAGACTTAACCCCATACCCAGGAAACTCGCTGAACAAGAACTTGCTCAGCCAAAATGCCAGAATACCAGCCCACCTCACTTCCTTGTTCTTCTCACAAGAAAGGGTCATCACCCATCTCCCCATCCTAGCCGGCTTACCACCAGGAGAGGCAGCACGACCACCAAAATGACCAAACAGTTTATCTTCCACCATGAGATCCTCTTCAGAAAGGTTGATATCAAAGGGACTCTCATCACCAAACACTGGGAGAAGGAAGTTATTAACCACGTCCTCCAGGGTAATCGTCAATTCACCAACAGAAAAGAAAAAAGTATGAAGGGAAGGGCACCAACGACGTACCAGATGCCTGAGCCCTTTGGCGTCTCTAAAACCCTCAAGATTTCTGGAAATAGCCACTGCCTTTAGGATACCGGCGCGCTCCAGGCGACCCACAAACTCCACATCAGACAGCTCCTTGTCTACCCAGATGGGCCAACCTTGGATTTTTCCCTGGGCAAAATCAAAGAAAATAGGCACCGCCTCTCGAATTCCTTGTCTAATCTAAAGGTCAAAAATCTCTCTAGGGTCTGGAACCTGGGCGGAACCGGCAAAACCCGCTTGGCCAGAAAACATCCAGGCATGAGGAGACGGAGGAGCCTCGCCATGAGATACATGAGGAAAAAACGGACTGGGAGAATACCAGGGATCCTGTAAAGGGAAGGCCGGACGTTCAGTAACCTCGCGAGAATCACTCGGAGTGGAACCAGAAGAACCTTCACCCTCAGAAGGACTGGGGGTACGCTCTTTCCTTTTTCGAGAAGAATAAGAAGCCATTGGAACAACATGAGTAATGAGAAGAGAAGAAATTGAAAGTACGAAAAAGGGGAAGACCGGAATAACAGAGAAGAAAAGAAAAAGAAAGAGAGACCCAAGAATGAAAGACTCAGAGAAGCAAAGTGATAAGGTGAAACGGCTATAATAAAGGCGCAAATAGCAGTTGGGGAAGACAGTGTATGGAAAGACGCGCCAGTTGCCAAAAAATTTAATTTTGAAGGAAGGATTAATCAGCGGTTATTAATGAAAAGTAACGGGAAACGAGAAAAGTGGGTAGAGGAATTTTACCTCAAATACTTAACTGCCACGTCCCATGCAAAGAGGAAATTGCAAAAAAAATAAGGGAATGAAACACAAAAAAAAAAAGAGAAACTAAGGTGACCAAAAGCAGCATAAAGAGGCTTCGGGATCCTAAGCAAGAAAAAAGGGAACCCAGGAGAAGTTAAAAAAAAAAAGGGGGATCCTACGAAAATCTTAGAAAACCTGAATTACTCACGCGTGGGCTTCAGGCAACCCACGAGTTCGGGGGACTAAATGTTGAGGTCTAAAAAGGATCATAGTAAGGAAGGCCCAAAAAGAGTGAGCCAGGCCCAAAAGGAAAAGGACAAACTAAGTCCAAAGAAGCAGGTGCAAGCAGACCACAAAGGAATCAAGAGGCCCAGGAGACTTGAAGCCCAAACAAAGAAACATCAAGAAGGAAAAGAAACTGACGGCAAGAGGCTAAGTAGCCAGGATCCTCAGCAATCATCAAGGGGCGCAGATCCTTCCAGGCGCATAGTCAAAGAAGATTAAGACAGTTCGAAAGAAAAGGACGGGAAGAGAAAATAAGAAACAGAGCAAAGAAACACAAGCGCCAAAAGACCCAGCGACATCTCATGACACAAGTAGGAAGCGTCCCGGGGAACCAGAACAGAGAAATACGAAAAAAGAGAATGGCATCAGGCGACTTTCAATTTGGCAGAATGGGATTCCGCCCAGATAGGAAAAAAAGGGCAAACAGGGAATTGACAAATGGTGAGACCAAGAAGGGCATACCTCAGCACATCCCGAAGAAGGTAACCAACCAGGGACTTTCAAAGGGATCAAAGCTGAAAGAAGGAAAGAATGAGAAAAAGGGGAAATAGAACCTGCTGAGTGAAAGGCACGGAATAGGCTCTATTCACAAGAAGGCAAAACAGGGGAACCAATGGTTCCCCTGGAAGGCCAGAATTTCATTATAAAAAGAAGGGGTAGGTTACGAAGACAGGGCAGCGACAAAGAGAGAAAAAGAAGAGATTTTCTAGAGAAAAGAACTATCAGTAAATTTGTGGTGAAGAGAAAGAAAACACTAAGGGAAAAGTGAATATTGCTTCTCGGTATCCTGTAAAAACACATACTCGGATTCAAAGAGAATCAAACTTTGCAAGTTTTGAAGGCTGAAATAGCAACTCAAGACTGTAATTTTTGAGCTTGATTGAACCTTGTATCACGTCCTAGTGAGCTTTCTGTAACTTAACAAAGAACATATTAATGAAATATGTCTCAGTAATCCCAGGATCCCTTTAGCATTAATTTTGTGCCTTTTTGTTAATTCTTCTTTTGAATTTACCTTGTTGTTTTGGCATGTCTTTCAATACGAATATCCTTGCTTGTCATCTTACTTGTATTGTAGGAAGCATTCCCTGTACATTACTTAACTCTTAAACAGCCTTTTAGCTGCGGTGAGTCAAGGCCCGGTTCACCAAACCTCTTATTTAGGCCCGGGATCCTTGGGCCTAAGTGTCACAAAAAAGGGCACTCTCACAAAAAGTATGCATAAAAGTATGCATCATAGAGTAACCCATAAAAAATTTACAAATCGGCATAACAATAAATGTGATTGGTACCATTTCTGATGCAGCGTGGGCGTGTAGAAGCAAAATCTATAACACACAATTACTACAATTCTTCCACGAAACCTAAGTTCCACAAGAACACTAGGCTAGTAGGCAAAATAATAGAGAAAACATCTCTAACAAACTTTTATTAATCAATGCATAATAACAATAATCAACCCCTCTATAAAGAGTATTTATAGGAATAGAATTTCTCCTACTCCTTTTAGGAAAAGAAATAATAAACCTACTTCTACTTGAGAAAGGAAAAACAATTTAACTAGGAAAAGAAAAACAATTAAAATCCTAATTCAACTAGAAAAAGAAAAACAATTAAAATCCTAATTCAACTAGGAAAAAGAAAATAACATAAAATATTAAAATATTTTATTCTTCCTTAACCAATCTGCATCATTCTCTCTGGGTTGGAAGAAACTCGTCCTCGTGTTTGGAGTCTGGATTGGAATTTTCTCCTCAATATGGAACAAGATGCTCAACATTGAAGATGTCAGATGTACGCATATGACTTGGAAGTTTCAACCGATAGGCATTAGGATTAATTTTCTTAAGAATCTCCAAAGGACCAATTTTTCTAGCAGCTAGTTTGTTGTACTCTCCCACAGGAAAGCGATCTTTGGTCAAAATTGCCCAAACAAAATCACCAATCTCAAATTCTACTGCTCGACATTTCTTGTCAGCGGCTTGTTTGTACTTAGCAGAAGTCTCCTGTAAACGCTTAGCAGTAGCCGTATGAATTTCTTGAATTTGTGCGATTAGATCCTCAGCTTTCACATTGACACGCTTCAAGTTAGGGATAGGAGCCAAATCAAGAAAATCGTCCAATCGAGGAATAGGGAATCTATACCGGACTGTAATTTTGTTAATGGCACAACTGTCGATGCACATTCGCCATGATCCATCCTTTTTGGGTGTTAGTAAGGCTGGCACAGCACAGGGACTAAGACTCTCTCTAATGTGCCCTTTTAACAACAAACCCTCTACTTGTCTTCTAAGTTCTTCATGCTCTTTTGGGCTCATGCGGTAGTGTGGGTGATTAGGTAGATTAGAACCTGGTACAAGATCAATTTGGTGTTGTATATCTCGAAGTGGCAGTAACCCCTCAGGTAGATCATTAGGAAATATATTTGCAAATTCATCTAATAAAGATTTCATAGCCTCTGGTACTACACTACCCTTTGAGCTCTCCTTTCCCAATAATACAAACACCAACCCTGAATCAAACATCTCTTCAACAAATGCCCTTTTAGCTAAGAGATTCTTACCCCTTCCTGAAGTTGGCTTAGGTTCAATCTCCTTACAAGGCAACAACACAATTTTTGTGACCAAACATGAAACTATATGTATTCTTCCTACCATCATGTTGAACCTTTCTATCATATTATCATGGTCTACTGAGGAGAAGATGACATGCATCCATAACTACCACATCACACCATGCATTATCCTTATATTTCAACCCAATAGAAAAAGAAACCAAGCAACGTTTAGATACAGTTACCTCATTGCCCTTTTTGAGCCAAGATAGTTTGTAAGGGTTAGGGTGCTTCTCTGTTGCTAATCCCAATTTTTGAACAGCCTCTTCTGATACCACATTCTCACAGCTTCCAGAATCAATAACAAGTCTACATACCTTGCCCCCTATAGTACATGTAGTTTGAAAGATATTGCTTCGGAGCCAATCCTCACCTTTAGATTTGTGAGGTGTGAAACATGCCCTTCTTGTAACTAACAAAGGGCCATCATCCCCTTGCACATACTCCTCTTCCTCTTCAGCATCATAAACAGCTTCTTGCTCAAAGGTATTTAAATGATCATCAGTACATTCTTCATTCTCAATAAATAAACCCTTACCATACCGGCCACCCTTCTTGCAATCAGCCATTCTATGCCCTGCCTCACCACACTTGAAACATCGAGGGCCAGAACTACTAGCTGCAGTGCGGTTGGGTTATAGATTAGCTTGATTAACTTGGCCTTTTCCTTGTGTAGATTGTGTAGTTGCACCATAAGGAGGAGCTACTGGTGGTAGTCGGTTGCCACTACTATTTGAAACCATGTTAGTCCTCCTATTCATCGTCTTCTCTAAATGCAAAGCTCTTTGATGGACTTCAGATACAGAAATTGGGTCAAATAAATTCAAAGTATCTTGAAATTGTTGCCTCATGCCCCCAATATAACGTGAAACTAATTGATCTTCCGAATCTGCAAGGTCAACTCTCGCTACAAGTTGATAAAACTCTCGAGTATACTCATCTATAGATTGTGTACCTTGCCTAAGATTGTGTAGTTGTTGATATAATGTACGCATATAATTATGGGGTAAGAATGCAGCACGCATATGTTTCAAAAAATTTTCCCAAGTATTGATTTTAGATTTACCTTGGCAAATACGGCTTTGCTTTAATTGTTGCCACCATGCAGCAGCACGTCCTCTGAATTTGGTCGCCACCAAAGAAACTCTTTTGTTTTGCGGCACCTCCTTAAACTCCAAAATTTCTTCAACTTCAACAACCCAATCTAGGAATTCTTCAGGTTGTAAACAACCTTTGAACTCTGGAATATCTAATTTGAACCCAGATTCCCATCTGTTTGAATTGTATGAAACTAAGGGTTTCTCCCTCCTCCTTCTATGTCCAGCAAACAGATTTTCCATCTCATCCTCAACATTAAAGTCTAGCTCATCTTCCTCCACAAAACGTAGAGTTGGACTATAGTTTCGAAGCTGGTTAACAACGGCTAAGGCAGCAAGCTGCTTTTCAGCGCTTCAAACTGCTCTTCCATCCGCTAAAAGCGTGCCTTTAGTTGTGTATTGCGTGCAATCTCATCGCGTTCATACTCACCATCTACAGCAGCGTGCCTTCCCCCACATGATCCTCGTGCCATGGTAGGAACCTAACCGTACTCTGATACCAATTGATGTAGCCTGGGCGTGTAGAAGCAGAATCTATAACACACAATTACTACAACTCTTCCACGAAACCTAAGTTCCACAAGAACACTAAGCTAGTAGGCAAAATAATAGAGAAAACATCTCTAACAAACTTTTATTAATCAATGCATAATAACAATAATCAACCCCTCTATAAAGAGTATTTATAGGAATAGAATTTCTCCTACTTCTTTTAGGAAAAGAAATAATAAACCTACTTCTACTTGAGAAAGGAAAAACAATTTAACTAGGAAAAGAAAAACAATTAAAATCCTAATTCAACTAGAAAAAAGAAAAACAATTAAAATCCTAATTCAACAAGGAAAAAGAAAATAACATAAAATATTAAAATATTTTATTTTTCCTTAACCAATCTGCATCAATTTCAAAACATAATAATATATTTTTTTAAATTTTGTATTTAAAAGTTAACATCAATTTATAATCATTATATAATAAAATTTATAATATTTCCAACATCATTAAATAAAAAGTAAAAAGATAGAAATTGTGGTTTTGGAATGCCACATTTTGGCATGCATTTTAATATTAGACCATTTAGTGATTGAGTAGTGTTACATGTATTACAAGTTTTATTACATTGATCTTACAAATTAATGTATCAACAATTAGAAAAAAGGCAATTCAAAAGTAAGTTATAAGATGGTTGAAACTCATCAATCACATTCATTGTCACATCAATTTGTAAATTTCATATAGTAATAACTATAGAAAGTTGTTTGATTGCTATTCCTATTTAAGCATTATATCACTATATATTGTAGCTACTAATTTACAGAACAGAATGTATATATACCCTTTGGAGTAAAAAAAACGGCATTGATAGTGGATGACAAAGCTCGCAAGCATTATATCACTATCGTAGTTACTAATTTACAGAACAGAATGTATATATACCCTTTGGAGTAAAGAAAAAAAAGGCATTGATAGTGGATGACAAAGCTCGCAAGTAATTGATGAAAAAAACATAGAGATTAGAGACACAGGTATTGATCCTTGTTCCCTTTTAAAAGGTAAAGAATATTTTACCATTTAAGCTACACTCCCTTAAAGATTAAAGTGTTAAAAAAAATACAGTATATAACTCTTTAAAGTTTGAACTGAGCGAAATATATATATATATATATATATATATATATATATATATATATATATTTCGTTCAATTTATAATTTTAAAATATACTTTAAAAATATAACCTCAGGCCCTTGAGGACAAAGAAGATATATGAAAAAATTGTGCAGCAAAAAGGAACGTGCTTTTGGACAAAAGAATAATCTCTGAAATCAGGAAACATCAAACATTGGATCAAAATCAATAAAATAGATAAAAAGCTAAGGTTCAGTATGATGGAACTATTTTAAATACTATATGAATTCTTAATCGAGATGCAATAAATGGACATTTACTACAATTTTTTTTATATAAGATAAAAATTCTATTTTAACTTAATTTAAGTGTATATGTTTGTGAATTTCACTTCTAGAGACTTGAATCCACCAGAAAGAACACGGGTCTGAATGAGTCTATTTATAAGCTCAATGGGCCTCACGAAATTACTACCCAATTTATTTTGATTAATTAGGTCCATTATTCTGATGTAGTGGGTGTTACAAGATTAATTGTTAGATATTCTGAATGGGCCTCACGAAATTACTACCCAATTTATTTTGATTAATTAGGTCCATTATTCTGATGTAGTGGGTGTTACAAGATTAATTGTTAGATATTCTGAATGGGCTGTCAAGTAGAAGGATCCAAGAGGCTAATTCATTTCCATTTTTTATACCTCCTCTCTTCACCTCCCCCTTGCGCACATATCTAGCCCAATATCTGAGACAATTCATATTAGCCCATTAATCACCACAATTAAAAAGAATAAAATATTCTCTCTCCTTTTAAATGTGGGATTAAACATTTTTACTAACTCCTCATCTTCCATATTCACTCCCATATCTTTACATTTATGTTGTAACATTTATTTATTTTAATTATTTAATATTAAAATGCTCCAACATAAAATATGCACATCTACCCCACACACACACACACACATATATATATATATAGTTTAATTTCTCATACTGAAGGACATGTAGAATTTATATCCAAATTTAAACTATGACCATCAAGAATGCAATAATTTTTTACGAGGCTTGATAGAAATTTTCAATTTTAAGAAAAATGCCTAGCATTTTGTTGGAAGTTGTTGGGTGGAGGCCTAGTGGGCCGAGTCTTGCATCTTGCTAGAGGCGGATGCTAGGTTGGGCCGAGTCTCAATTGACCCGTTAGCACTGGGTCGCCATTTGATGGGGTGGGATTGTTGGGCCGAGGCCTATTGGGCTTGAAACTTGCAACCTCCAATGTAATTTGGCTATACCATTCAAGTAAAAGAACCGCAAACAACATAAATACTCATAAATAACAAAATCTTTTCCAAATAAACCTTTTACAATGTACCCAAATTTGAAAGACACTATATACTGAACAGTTAGTAAGCAAAAACTATAAATCATTGGAATATATTAAGAACCACAAAAATTTTGAAATTCTAAAGAAAGGAAAAGCAAAGTAATTAGATGGCCTTAAATATTGTTAGAAATTTAGAATTATTGTTAAATGATTAAATTTACCATTTTTTAATAATTTAAACTTTTGAAATAATTGACAATTTATTTAGTTAGAATTATAATTAAATGATTAAATTCACCATTTATTAATAACTTAAATTTTTGGAACAATTAGTAATTTATTAAGTTAGAATTATAGTTAAATGACTAAATTTACCATTTACTAATAATTTAAACTTTTGAAATAATTTATAATTTATCATGGTAGCAGAACATGCTATACTCCCCTACCATCCCCTCAACAACCAAGACGGTCAACCAAATCTGTACAGGCTGGATCAACATCTCACCAAATCTGTAGTACATTGTGAATATAATTCAAAGTTTTCACTGACATGTCCAAACTCATAACTCATGAGTTGTGAAAACCACGTTTTTACTGACAACATGATAAACTCATGCTCTGTGAATTTCTACATTTTCACCTAACTCATTAACCTTTTGTCTTATAATATTCTCTTTCTCCACTCCCAATTTCCCCCTCTACCTTAACCAAAAATATTGCCAATCCATTTTTTCCACGAATTGGTTTACTATTAAAGTGCACTCGATCATGTCCAGACCATCAAGCTGTAGGCAGCATCGATGGACTTGGCAAACAGTTCCGAGCCAAGAGCATGGCAGCGAGTCAAAGGAGGTCTACAATATCCAATTATACTGGCTTTTGGGATGGGATGTTTCGGAAAAATTATTTTGATATTATTTTAATTCTCAACTTTTACATCATGCACAATTTGAAACAAATTGGTGTGATGTGTGTCAAAATAGTAGTTGCTGTTTGGTGGATGGAAAAATTATAATTTGATAATTGAGATCACATGTGGTCAAAGGGATCGGGTGTTAAACTGTGTAGAAGACAAGGATGCAAGGGACCTGCCTAAGCTACAAGTAGTTTACAAGTATTTTAGAATAGTAGTGCTTAAAGCTACAGGTAGTTTGTATATAGCATTAGCTAGATTCTGTTTTGATACTTGTCAATTTTGTATTGGCTAGATTAGAAGTTAGTTAGAGATGTTAGTGTTTCCCGCCTCTAATCCT
Source organism: Quercus tomentella (assembly GCA_028535165.1). Classification (NCBI taxonomy): domain Eukaryota; kingdom Viridiplantae; phylum Streptophyta; class Magnoliopsida; order Fagales; family Fagaceae; genus Quercus; species Quercus tomentella. The sequence continues at coordinate 20,115,366 of JAPQVY010000089.1, read as the reverse complement.
ATTATATAAAGGGCAGAGCTTAGATATTTATTAATACAAGTTAATACAATTCTCTCGTCTCTCTCTTATGGTTTGCTTGGTTTCCTCCATTGATGAAGATTGTATGAGAGCTTGAATTTTAACATGGTATCAGAGCCGAGCTAGTTCAGAGTCTTCGTTCTTGGTACACTCTGAAATTACTAGTTCAATTCTTTGTTTTTCCTATGCATTGTTTCAAATCAAGTAGAAAATTTCCTTTTACATTTTCTCTTGATTCACACACATTTTCTTTCCTCTCTGTTTTGATTTCTTTTGCAATTCTTAGCAAATAGAATTCAGAACTTAGGGTTTTAGTAATTGAATTTCATTTGGATCTTGATTTTATCATTGAAAACTCAATTCTCATTTCTTGTGAAAGAACCTTAGGGCTTCTATGATTGAATTCATCATCTAAATCTTCAATTGTTCAGAGATTTAGATTCAATTCTTGAATTCTGGTTCAATTCTCATTCTGAGAATCCTGAAGCTTTCGCTGCTGTTCTTGTTGAATTTTGGTTTAGAGTTCATCATTCTTCGTTGTAGTGTATCAGTTCTTGATCTTGTTTGTAGTTCATCTGTTCTTGATCTTTGATTTGAAGAAATGAGTGACAGTACATCAAGTACCTCTGTTCCAACCATTCAGCCATGGGAGAATTCTTCTAGCCCATATTTCTTGTCTAACAGTGAAAATTCTGGTGCGTCACTTGTCGTCCAACACCTCACTGAAGAGAACTACAGCACCTGGAGTAGGGCTCTTCTCATTGCTTTGGATGCTAAATCCAAAATAGGCTTCATTGATGGGTCCTTACTAAAGCCTCAATCTGTGGATCATCCTCTCTACATTGCTTGGTGCAAATGCAACAGCACTGTTCTAGCCTGGTTGTTCAATTCCATCTCAAAGGATCTTTAACCTAGTGTGGTTTATTTCAAGACAGCTAGGGAAGTTTGGTTGGACTTACAACATAGATTTTCTCAAGGCAATGGACCACATATTTTTGACTTAAGGCAAGAAATTTGCTCTTTAGCACAAGAGGATTTAAGCATTAGTAGCTATTACACCAAGTTTAAGTCACTGTGGCAAGAACTTTCAGATTATAGGACTTGTTCTTGTGGTCATCAGGCAAAAGATTGTGTTATGTCTTTCCTAATGGGCCTCAATGCAACCTATACCATAGTTAGAGGGCAAATTCTACTAATGGATCCCATTCCTTCTTTGGGCAATGTGTTTTCTCTTTTGTTTCAAGATGAGAAGCAAAGAAAGGTTGGAAAGAAGAACACCATTGAGTCTTCTGCTCTGGCAGTCAAGACTAATGGTTCTGGAAAGTCATTCAACAAGGCCAAATCTGGTATACCACAATGTACTCATTGTGGAGTTTTGGGACATGTCGCTGATAAATGTTACAAGCTACATGGGTACCCTCCTGGTTATAAGTTCAAGACCACGGGTTCACAAGCTGCTTCCTTTACTAATAATGTTGTAGTAGCTGATACTTCACTTGATGAAAGTGTGAACTTGACCCGTTCAGAATACTTGCTAAGCTGTCTAGGTTTTCTTCTTTCTGTTTCAATTCTGGTACATGTAATGTTGACAAGACTAGCTTATGGCATTGTAGGTTATGTCACCCTTCCCCACAAAGATTAGTCTTGTTGCAATCACTTGTACCAAATGTCATTACTTTCAATATTAATAAAACTTTTGATTGTATTGTTTGTCCTCTTGCCAAGCAGAAAAGGTTACCTTTTCCTTCATCTATTTCTTCTTCCTCTTCTTGTTTTGATTTGGTTCATGCTGACATTTAGGGGCCTTATTCTACTCCTTCATTAAATGGATCTAAGTATTTTCTTACTTTAGTGGATGGTTATAATAGATGTACTTAGGTCTACTTAATGAAACACAAATCTGAGACTTCATGCTTAATTCAATCCTTTTATAATATGATTTTCACACAATTTCAGGTTCCTATTAAGATTCTTAGATCTGATAATGGACCTGAGTTTGCTTTAAACTCCTTATGCTGCCAAAGGAATTATACATCAACTTAGTTATGTAGAAACACCACAACAAAACTCAAAGGTTGAAAGGAAGCATCAACATCTCCTTGCTGTTGCTAGAGCTTTGAGATTTCAAGCTAATCTTCCTTTGAAGTTTGGGGTGATTGTGTTCTCACTGCCACTTACCTGATTAATAGAATTCCTAGTCCCCTTTTGCATGATCTCACTCCTTTCCAAATGCTATTAGGTAAGCCTCCTTCCTATAATCATCTTAGATCATTTGTCTACCTTTGTTATGCTTCTACCTTGGTTAGAGATAGATCCAAATTTGCTCCTAGGGCCAAGGCTTGTGTTTTCCTTGGTTATCCATTTGTTACCAAAGGTTACAAGCTTTATGATTTGGCTTCTAGGACTCGTTTTGTTTCAAGGGATGTTGTCTTCAAAGAGTCTTGTTTTCCTTTTAAACATTGGACTCCTAACCACTTATATTCCTTCTTTCCCATCTTCTGGTCAATGTTTCCAGACCAACCTGTTCTACCTGAATCTAGTTCTTCGCCTGTTTCTGGAGACCTTTCTACTCTTCCTGTTTCTGCAGAATTCACTCCTACTTTTACCACTGATATTGCAACCCCTCCTGATGAGTTTCCAGACCTTGTGTCTCTTCCTTCTGACTTAGAGTAGTCTCATTCTGCTTCTACCTTTCCTGTGCTTCCCAATTCTGTTTCTCCACCATCACCTCAGCCTCAAAGAAAATCCTCTAGACTTCACAAGGCTCCCTTTTATCTTCTTGATTACTGCTACAACCTTGCTTCTGCTCATGTGTTGGCATCAGCTTCACTTACTCAATCTCATGATTCTAGTGCTTCCACTGCCTCAGGTATTCTCTACCCCATATCCTCTACTTTGTCTTATGATAGGCTTTCTACTTGTCATAGGGCTTTTGCCATTTCACTTTCTGTTTCTAAGGAGCCCAATTCTTATGTTGAAGCCATCTTGGATCCTAGATGGCAAGAGGCAATGCAAGCTGAGATTGCTGCTCTTAAGGCTAACAACACTTGGGTTATGTGTCCACTTCCTCCTAGCAAGGTTCCTATAGGGTGCAAGTGGGTTTACAAAGTGAAATGGAAGGCTGATGGTTTTGTGGAGAGGTATAAGGCTCATTTGGTGGCTAAGGGGTTTACACAAACTGAGGGAATTGATTTTTTTGAGAGTTTTTTCTCCTGTGGTCAAGTTTGTCATAGTCAGGACCTTACTTGCTCTTGCTGCTGTTTCTGGATGGCATTTGACCCAATTTGATGTCAATAATGCCTTTCTTCATAGTGATCTTCATGAAGAAGTCTACATGCACCCACCACCTGGGTTTGGCAACAAGGGGGAGGTTTGTAGATTGCTCAAGTCTTTATATGGACTTAAACAAGCTAGCAGACAATGGTTTGCTAAATTGTCTTCCACAATTTTTGATCATGGGTTTGTCCAATCCAAATCTGATTACTCAGCCTTCACCAAAGTTAAGGGAAGTTCTATTATGATCATTTTGGTGTATGTTGATGACATCTTAATTGCAAGCAATGATGTGGATGCAGTGAATTCTTTCAAACAGTTTTTGGATAGCAAATTCAAGCTTAAGCACCTTGGCACATTGAAATATTTTCTTGGACTTGAGGTGGCTAGAACTACAGAAGGTATCTCTTTATGTCAGAGGAAGTATACCTTGGATCTTCTTGCTGATACAGGTTTATTGGCTAGTAAACCTGCAAGCATACCTATGGAGCAATCTGCAAAATTCAGCAACTCTATTGGAGAACCAATTTCAAACATTTCATAGTATAGAAGATTAATTGGCAAACTCCTTTACTTAACCTTGACCAGGCCTGATATATGCTACTCAGTGCATAAATTGAGCCAATTTCTCAGTTCCCCTAAAGTTCCTCACTTACAAGTAGCTTATAGAATCATCAAATACTTGAAGAAGACACCAGGGCGGGGTCTGTTCCTTTCTGCAAATTCAAGCTTACAATTGAAGGCTTATTGTGATGCTGACTGGGCAGCTTGCATTAATACAAGAAGATCTGTTTCAGGTTTTTGTGTATTTCTAGGGGATTCTCTAATTTCCTGGAAATGCAAGAAACAACAAGTTGTTTCAAGATCCTCAGTTGAGTCTGAGTATAGGGCTATGGCCACAGTGACTAGTGAGATTGTGTTGTTAATTGCCTTGTTCAAAACCTTTGGGGTGCATCATACACAACCTGCTTACCTGTATTGTGATAGCAAAGCTACTCTGTACATTGTTGCCAATCCCGTATACCATGAAAGAACAAAACATGTTGAAGTGGATTGTCATTTTATTAGAGAGAAAATTCAAGCAGATGTTATCAATACCTTCCACATTCAAACAAGGCATCATATAGTAGATTTCTTCACTAAAGCCCTCGGACAAAAGCAGTTCTTTCATCTTCTTTCCAAGATGAACTTGATAAATATATACAATTCATCTTTAGGGGGAGTGTTAAACTGTGTACGAGACAAGGATGCAAGGGACCTACCTAAGCTACAAGTAGTTTAGAATAGTGGTGCTTAAGCTACAAGTAGTTTGTATATAGCATTAGTTAGATTCTGTTTTGACACTTGTCAATTTTGTATTGGCTAGATTAGAAGTTAGTTAGAGTTGTTAGTGTTTCCCACCTCTGATCCTATTATATAAAGGGCAGAGTTTAGATATTTATTAATACAAGTTAATACAATTCTCTCATCTCTCTTTCTTGTGGTTTGCTTGGTTTCCTCCATTGATGAAGATTGTATGAGAGCTTGAATTTTAACATCGGGCTTCTTTAACAATATATCAAGCTCTTTTAAACAAAAAGGAAAAGTCAAAAAAAAAAAATTTGAAAAAATTGTGACTTACAACATTTCTTTAAATTGTAAAACATTATATATTTGGGTGTTTTTTTCTTTCAATATGACCAAAATTTTGAAACAACCAAGGAATGGAATTAAAAGAGATCCTTATTATCATTGGAGTTTTGTTTCAAGGGGTTGGGTTTTACTTTTTGTTGTGTCACAAACAAGTTAGCAATGTTGAGCTATTTGGGGTTTGGAGACGTGAATTTTGCATTGATTCATGATTCTCATGCTTCCAGATTAATTAAATTTCATATAACTTTTAATTTCTTACTACTTTTATTTACAATGTGATTGTTCAACATTTGGTTGATTTCAAAAGTTTATCTCATTATTTTAATCACACATATTTCAAATGGGGTATTATTTATTTTGTAGATTTGGTACCATATGTGCGGTAGGGTACTTTCATTGCTTTTTCACGGTGATTAGGGAAGCAATTCAAATATTTGTGAAAGGGTAAAGCAATCCAAACATCAATAGATGACAAAGTTATAGATTTAATATATGTACTTGCCTCTAGCATATTTCATGGTTTGCCTGCAAATGCTTTTTTTTTTTTTTTTTTGAAAAGAAAATGTCATTCAATCATCAACAAGAAAAGGAATTACAACAAAGAAGAGCAAAAGAAGCTCAAAAGCAAGTAGAGCTTATGGGGGGTCTGGGGAAAGCAGGGAGTGGGGCAGTAGGGGTGTGGTTCCTTTCCAGACCTGAGCAACACCAACAAATTTAGCAAGCTGGGCGAACTCATGGGTTGCTCTGTTGTGATCCCGTTTCAAATGATGGAGGCTCTAGCAACTGAAATAGAGGAGAGAGCTTTGGATTCCGCTAAAGATGTAGCTGAGAGGTCCACCTTTTTTCTTTGCAATAATAGATTGCACAGTAGAGAGGGAGTCCGACTCAATAATGACGCGGGGATGTTCATCTCATGAGCAAGAATGATGTCATTTTCTAGGGCAATGGCTTCAACTGTATCAGGCAGGTAGTGGGCTAGCAAGGGTTTGCTCAGCGCCGCAATGATACGTCCACTTGAGTCACAAATAATTACTCCAATGTTGGAGATTGTACCATCAGGATTGGTTGCACCATCCACATTTACTTTATGGAAACCAAGTGGGGGGAGAAACCAATGAGAGACTCGGCAACCTTGCTGCTGAATTGTAGGTGACAGAGCACCTTTGTAGTCCTTAGCAAGCCTCAGGGCAGAGTCCCATATTTGACCAAGGGGGAGGGAGGTGGATTCATACACTACCTGATTTCGATTGAACCAAATATACCAAGTAGTAACAAAGAGTGTCTCAAGGTCTTGGGAAGTGCCATTACTGATGACTTGAAGAGCCATATCTGTTATATCCACAGTTTGTCTTTTAAGATGGCAGGCCTACCCAACCAATAACTCCACACTAGCTTATGAATGTCGCAAGCAAATAAGGCGTGTGAAGTGTTTCCATTGCATTGATCACATATAGGACATCTGCCATCTGTGTTGACCCCTCTAGCCCTTAGATTCTACATTGTAGGCAGTGAGTTCATGCATGCTCGCCAAGCAAATATTCTAACCTTTGCAGGAAGGTTAAGATGCCACACTTTCTTCCATAGTGGGGTTCGAGGGTCACCAGTTGAGCTTTCACCCTCATGGTTTGTCTCAACAATTGGAAGGGCAACATAGTATGCACTCCTTACCAAAAACTCCCCTCTCTTGTTTCCTGTCCATATTAGCTTGTCATCTGGGAGGGAGTAGCTAAGGGGGATGCTTAGGATGGTGTCAGCTTCAAAGGGGAGGAAGGTTCTTTTTACAAGGTCGGCTTTCCAGCGCTTTGTGTCTTGGTCAATGAGGGCAGAGACCATGTGGAAGTCACCAATGATGCAGGGTGGGCTGATTGCTTTGTATGTTGTGGGTGTTGGGTGCCATTTGTTCTCCCAAATGTGGATCGTTTTGCCATTACCAACCCGCCACCTTATGCCTTTACGAATCACTTCAAGGCTGCTGTGGATACTACGCTAGGCATACGATGGATTGCAACCCAATTGGGCATTGAGGACATCTGAAAATGAAAAATATCTTGCCTTGTACATTCTTGAGAGCAGTGAGTCCAGTCTGGTGAGGAGTCTCCAAGCTTCTTTGGCTAGCATGGCCAAATTGAAAGCTTGAAGGTTTCAAAACACCATTCCCCCATAGAGCTTGGATTTGCACATTTTTTTCCAAGCAACCCAAGCAATTTTTTGCTCTTGATGACGCTGCCCCCACTAAAAATTACGCATCATGCTTTTGAGATCATCATATAAGCCTTTTGGAAGAAGAAAATAGCTCATTGTGTATGTGGGCACGGCTTGAGCAACTGCCTTTATAAGGATTTCTTTACCACCCATAGAGACCATTTTTTCTTTCCATCCTGAGAGCTTCCTTCCCACTTTCTCTTTTATTTCCGCAAAGATCTCATTCTTGGACTTACCAATAATGGAAGGAAGGCCAAGATACTTGGAGTGCCTGGAGTCTTGCATTGGGCCGAGAATGTCTAGAACCACATCCTTTGTTTCTTGGGTTGTGTTGAGGCTGAAAAAGATGGATGATTTATCTGTGTTTATTTTTTGACTTGATGCGGCTTCGTATCTAGTGAGGATCTCAATTAGCTTGTGGCATTCCTAACTGCTTGCCCTGTAGAATAGCAAATTGTCATCGGCGAAGAACAAATGGCTATCTTGGGGACACCCTCAACTGGTGGAAATGCCATTTAGTTCCCTGTTTCGAGAAGCCTGATTAATAAGGGAGGAGAGACCCTCAGCATAAAGGATGAAGAGATAGAGGGAGAGAGGGTCCCCTTGCCTTAGGCCTCTTATGGGAGTTATGCATTCGTAGGTCATACCATTAACGAGGATAGAGTGTGAAACCTAGTAATGTAGTGCATGATTAGGCTAATCCATTGCTCATGAAACCCAAGCTTTTCCATTACAGCTTCAATGAAACCCCATCAACATGGTCAAAAGCTTCGCTCATATCCAGTTTTAAGACCATGAAACTCTCCTTCCCTTCTCGCTTGTTGTTGAGGTAGTGTATGATTTCAAATGCTACCAAGATGTTGTCGGTGATGAGACGTTCAGAGAGGAAATCACTTTGGTTCTCTGTGATAATCTGGGGGAGAACAACCTTGAGCTTGTTGGAAAGGACTTTTGCAATGATTTTATAAGCGACATTGCTTAGGCCGATTGGCCTGAACTCTGTCATTTTGGTAGGTGATTTTTTCTTCGGAACAAGAGCAATGTTGGTTTTATTGATCTCAGCAATAGGCATATTAGAGTTAAGAACACTGAGAGCCATATTAGTAACACTATTGTCAACAATATCCCAGTATTTATGAAAGAAAATTGCTGACATACCATTGGGCCCAAGGGCCTTGGTTGGGTGCATTTGCTTGAGGGCAGTAAATATTTCATCCTTAGAGAACTCCTTAATCAGCTCCATGTTCACCTCATTGGTTACTCGAGATGGGATTGCTCCTGTTACATTATCAAAGCTGGCAGGTTGGGAAGAGGTATAAATTTTCTTGAAGTATTAGACAGCAACTCCTGCAATCGTGTCATTTGTATTGCACCAATTCCCATTTTCATCCCGAATTCCCAAGATAGTGTTCTTTCTCTTTCTTTCAGATGCCCGAAACTGGAAAAATTTCGTATTGTGATCCCTCTCCCTAAGTCATTGGACTCTTGATCTTTGGTTCCAAAAAATCTCCTCACTGTCTAGTAGATCGTTGAGGTCCTTCCTTAGGCTACTTATTTCAGCTCCATGACTGCCATTAGTATCTTAAAGAAAAGAGAATGGAGGGCTTTCCTTTTAGTTTGTATCTGTTTTGGGATATGACCAAAGACCGAATGCCTTCAACTCGAGAGATCCACTGCACAATGCCTGAGACTAAGGGCAAGACCCCCAAGAGTGTTTGTGTCAAGGCAGGCATTCTAAGCATTTTGAATAATGTCTTTGCACTCCTCCTTATGTGTCCACATTGCCTCAAAGTGAAAGCGATGCTTCTAGGGGGGCTGAGTAGTCACCTTATCTGAGATAAGAAGGGCACAGTGATCAGAGGTGGCGTCAATGAAGTGGTGGACCCTTGTATTTTGGAAATGGTACCTCCAATCATTCGTGGCCAGAGCATGATCTAAGCGTATATAGATCGTGTCAAACCCCTCTCTCATGTTACACCATGTGAAATCAAAACCATTATAGCCTAGGTTTCTGAAGTTGCAGGAGTTGATTGCAATCCTGAAGCTGTCCATTTGATGTTAGGACCTTTGAACCCCTCCCTGCTTCTCCCTCATTGAGATGATCTCATTAAAATCCCCTAGGCAGAGCCAAGGGAGCTAATACCGGTGGCTTAGGGAGTTAGGAGCTTCCATGAGCCATTTCTTTGATGAGTATCTGGGAGACCATTAAAACTTGTGACTCTCCATCTGAAGCCAGAGTTTGGTTCAGTGACAATGGCGTCAATGTGATGTGGGTTGTAAGTCATGATGTCAAGATCAGTATCCATTGTCCAAATCATTGCCAGGCCACCACTTTGGCCTTTGCTAGGGACAAACAAACAATTTAGGTAAGATATTGATCTTCTTCTCTTTTCCACTTCTTTTTTATTGAGCTTTGTCTCTGCAAGGAAGACAGTTGTGGGATTCCAACGCTGCATAAATTCACGCAACACCCTAACTATCTGGGGGTTCCCAAGCCCCTGGCAATTCCATCCAAGGGCAATCATTTAGCTTTGTTTTTTGGTTAGGTGCTGTTGGATGGGCCGTGCACTAAGGAGATAGTATTAGATTTGCATTTGCATTCTAACTTTGGTCTTAATGGGCTTGTTACTTCTTAGGCTTCAGAGTTAGACAATTGTGGTTGGCCCATTTTAGAGCACGCATCCCTTTTGTCTTTTTTGGGGTCCTGGGTATTGGTAAAGATCATATTTTCTTCCTAATCACGAGGATTTTCCTTAGCTTTCTGGTTACATTTCAAATTTCCTACTCTGTCCCATCCGTCTTGATTTTTCGCTACCTGCAAAAGCAAAGCAGTTTGATTTGTTCCTACATTTACCATTGGGACATTCCCCAACACTGGATTTTCATCAAAGATATTGTTTCTCCCAAGACCAGTTGACTCGGGTATGCTCGAGTTGTCAGTTGGTGCACGATATCCAACGTCGTTGGTTCCCATATTTACTGCGGCCTGGTCCTCGCTATTGGTGGTCCGGGTTTTGCTTGGTCCACCTTTTGAGTTCCACCCAGCCCTCATCCATTCCCCAAATTGTTTTTCTGCCTCTTGCTAGTTGGTGGTTTCCGAGCAGTGTTTGACATCGTGACCAATTCTTCCGCATATAAAGCAGATTATTGGAAGCCTCTCGTACTTGAAGGTAAGCTAGTGTTTTCCACCCTCTGGACTAGATACATAGCCTCCTCTTCGTAGAGGTCTGTTTATTTGGATATCAACTCTAGTACGCATAAATTTGGTTTGGTCAGATTGCCAAGAGCGTTTGTCAACTTCTAAGAAATTACCTATTGTGCCTTTAATGTCTTTGCCTACCTCTTTAGTCATGAACTCAAAGGTAAGGCCCCAAACTTGGACCCAGAAAGGAGTGTGCGTGAACACGATATTTGTAGAAGATAGACCTTTTTTCCAGCGACATAAGAGGAGGAGGTTGTTTTCAAAGTTCCACAGACCACTCTTTTCAACCCATTCCATTTGATATCTGGAACTGAACTTGAACTACAAAATATCATTGCCAACATCGACTATATATTCTTAGGTCAGATCCTAGCTTCCAGGCTATTCTAAGAGTGTTCTTAAGGGCATGGGCATTTTGCTAACGGTTTGAGAGCAGTTTTCCGAATAGGCTTAGTGAGCATTCTTCAAGGAGGGTGTCTTGACTGGTGTTTGTGATGCGTATCTCTTCTCCTTCTTCTTTGGTTAACTTGAGGTTTTGGAGTTCATTTAAGACTATTTCTTCCATGGCAGAAGGGGTGTTGGCTACTGCACATAGAGAGGATCTATGGCTGGCCAAGGAAAACCCTAAAGGAGTGAGGGGAGGGAAGTCTCGTTCAGGCCAAGAGAGAAAAGCTCCTACTAGGGAGAGAAGAAAAAAAAATGCTGCCTGCAAATGGTTTAACCATTGAAGATAAGTAATATAATGTTTTAGAAATAGAAAAAGTTTTTACCATATGTAAGTGATACTACAAATTTACAAATATTGTAATAGATGGTTAGATTGATAGTAATGTAAGAATTCCAGATTTAAGTTTTGGGTGAAGTGTGAATTCTCTCTCCCTACTTCACTCTCTTTTTCTAAAATCTTTCTTTCTCTAGAAAATGCTCGTATTAATCTTCTTAGATCATCTTAAATTAACAACATTGTCTAAACCCATCTAAGAAAAGGTATTAAAAATTTAAAACAATAAAACATGGACAATGTTGGAGTGATTTTACTACTCTCATTACAAAAGAACCATACTTTGGTGAAAAAAGGCAAAACAACAGCCATCAATATCCACATAGACTTGAAATGATTCAATTAAATTTTCTTTTAGAACATCAGCCTCATCGCTTAAAGGACAAGCATGAATGCCCATTCTTTTAATTTAACAAATGTATTGGATTTAACTATGATGATCATGTCAGTCAAAGAAAGCATTTGTTTTTAGAATTGAGCTTTAATTGACCAGATATTCTACATTTTGCAACGTGGAAGTTTGGTGAAGAACAACAAAGATTTGGGTCTAACTTGGACCAAATTAACCGTTTAGCTATGATCACAGTACAGTTACTAGAGTCCCATTTTAGTTTCATTTGGTCTGGTTTTGTTAAACAAGGCCACCAAGCAGTGGTGGCTTTAGAAATTTTGCTCAGGGTGTTCATTAAGAAATTTAAATTAAACTAAATTTAATATAAATAAAACTTGAATACACTGACATAATAAACCAGTCGCAAATACATAAAGTTTTAAAATTTCCTTTTGCAAGTTTTTCATATTTTGAAATTGTTGTATGATAGCTTCATTATTAATACTATTAGCTACATCTTTTTCAATATACACAACAATGTAATCATTAAACTACTAATCTCCCTTTCAATTACCAACATCTTGCCTAAATAAGTAACCATATAAACAAAATGCATCATCTTTGTTTATGATATGATCCAACCAATATTTTGTATTCTTTAAACTAATCAGGTTTAAATCAACGCAATATACTACTAATTTCTTTTTTAGGGAAATCATGGCTGAGAGGTTGACAAGAACATCTTTGTAAATATGCTCTTTTTATTTTCTCTCAATCATTAGGATGAAAAGATGAGACATTTTCTAAAAACCGAGGGTCTAAAAGAGGATTATTCAAGTGAATACGAATTTGCTTAGAAGATAAATTTTGCAATAAAAGTGATTTTCTTATAAGAATTTTGTCCATAGTGCTAACAGAAAAATAAAGGGTAAGCTAGAAATTCATTCAACATATTCGACGTAGGCATTAAACCGTTACATTAATCATGTTCAATAAAATATTGAGATATTATTTTAGTGCATATGTGTATATACAAGATGTATCATATAAATCTAATAAACTCAGCCTAAAGACTAAAGCAAGCACTAACTGACTAGCTATTGGAAAATATGCATTTTTTTATTATTAAAAAATAGCAATTTTAAAATGTCTTTTGAAAACACAATTTAAAATATCATAATTAAACATTTGTTTTGGGCTTTTAGGCTAATTTGTTTATTTGGACACTTTTTGAGAAATACTACGTCCACAATATTTTCACATCAAATTCTAGTTGACAATTGTTATTAGTTCTAATTTACATATCATTAAAATTGTTTTTTTGTCCACTGATAACAATCTACCACTTAGAATTTGTTATGAAAGTGTTGAGAACTTGTTGTGAACATAGCATTTTTCACAATTTTTTGGTTAATCTTCAATGAAACAAAATTTTGGAGAAGTCAAATTTTATTTTTAATGGGCAAATTTTATTTAGGATGTTTAGGATTTTTTTAGGGTGGTCAAGTTTTTTTTTTCTATGTGGTCAACAAAGCATATTAATTTGGAATTTCATTTTTTCTAAAGCATAAATTTTTTTTTTCCAAGTTGATGGTGGTCCTGTGACCACCCTCAATTATACATGGCGCCGCCAGTGCAACCAAGACTTGATTCAAAAAAAGAAAAAAAGAAAAGAAAAGACAACCAAAATTTGGGTCTATGGTGATCTGAATTAACCGGTAAGTTATGATCATGTACAGTACAGTTACCATAGTCCCATTTTAGTTTCATTTGATCTTAGTTTTGCTAATTAGCCTCTTATGTGCTGGTTTAAAAAAAAAAATTCCTGACTGAGAAAAAAAGGAAACGAAAAGAAGGCTCTGAGGTTTTGTTTAGTCCCTATTTTCAGTTTTCTGGACATGCATGTTCACGTAGCACTGGTGTTTCATACTAGAGAAAATCATAAGATAAACATGCTCGTTTTTTTTTTTTTTTTTTTTTTGATAATTCAGTTATTTTATTGACAAAAAGCATTTTGAAGGAATCCGTTCTAACCTATTATGTGTTGATTCAAAAATCATTTATGTGCATTAAATCACATAACTCTTTAAAGCATTTAAACAAGTTAGGAGGTAAACTTTGTCTTATGGTGGAATGCTTTGGCCGCCAGCTTTACATCATCCAAATTAACAAATTTGGCTCTCTTATGTTTTTATATGTTATAGTACTTTTTTTTTTTTTTTTTTTATGAACTATATGTTATATACTGTTATAGACTTATAGTAGTCACTAGTTACATAAATCGACTTTAAAATCTGTTATGATAACTATTAATAAAGAAACAGTTGATCCCCTTTTCTTATAAACAACAACAGCAAAATCTTAGTTCCATATTTTTGGGGTCGTTTATGGTTCCTTGACAGTTTAGTTAAGATCAACCACATGTTTTATTTTCCTCCATTCTATTTTACCTGAAGTCATCCCCTTTTCTTATAAGATATTCTAATATTTTCGGGCCTGCTTACATATTGAACCAACGGAGTTTGCCTCCATCATTCAAGCCCTTTCTCAATTAACATGGTGGAAAGGATTCTGTTATTCTGCAAGGTCTGAAACGGATTGCAACTGGCATGCCTTTTACTAATTTGGAAGAAATTGAGAAATATTTACGAGGCCATGAGTGTGAAAATTAATTTAGATCCAGAAATGGAGGTTCATTGTTCGGTATGCATTCCTGTGTTCATTGTACTATTGTTCTACCAAGTGATTATATCATACAGTGTTAAAAAAAAAAAAAGTGATTATATCATACATTTTGTATATAGATATACAATTCATTAATCTGTCAAATAAAGTGATAAAATTGGGTGTTCATGTACTCGCACATGCAGCAGCTGTTTGACATTAGACCACCTGAATATATTGAATAGCCAGGAAGGATTCAATGGCAGGCGTATCAAAGCTTTAAGATATGTCAAAAATTCAAGATTTCTCAAAAACCTTTGACATTGACAAAACCTGAATATAGGCTGGAATTTACCAGTAGTTTTAGAAGGACAATTGGTTTAGTTTTAGCCATTTTATTTTGGTTGGCAAAACAACCAGTAAACTCAATAAAAAATAGAGAGAAAACTAAATACTCCAATTCATAATTAACAAACGCTTAAGAAACAGAACCCTGTTTTCTCATTCATCTACAATCAAAACAAAATTTCTCTTATCCAAACGCATCACATATTGCAAAAGAAGAGAATCCTAATTTTCACTGCCCCTAAATACAAAGACCAGATACCACCAAAAAAAATAAAACACCCTCAAAAGGGCATTAACTTAAATAAGATTCAGACTTCATCCTCATGAAGGAGCATGTTGGGAATACCCTTATTGACAGGGAATCGGCGACCGGTCTCAGGACAAACAAGCGCGCCCTCCTCAAGGTGGAGCTCAAGGAGGGCATGGTGGAACTTGTTTAAGAACTCTTCTGATGTGAGCATAGACGAATCATCAACCTCCTCGGGGAGCTCGGCATAGCCTATAGTTCTAGCAGCATCAACAAAGGTCTTCCACTCGATCTTGGGAAACATGTTGCGGAGGAAGTCGGCGTTGAAGTCCACATGCTTCTCCAACACTTTCTCGATTCAAAGAGGAAACCCGTTGCTAACGCCCTTTATGTTCGATGACAACATGTTGTGGGTAAAAAGCCTCATCTATCTCTGACGGTTTCTCTTTCTCTTAGCAGAGGAAAAGGAGAGTGAGTGCTATTTTCACCTATTCTGGATGCTAAAGTCACTGAAAGAACCCATTCAGCCCAAGCAAAAAGTTAAAATGCTAAGTTTTTTTTTTTTTAAATAAAAAATTAAAAATTTAAGGCCAAATCATTCCAGGTTATATCAAAATTATTATTTTAATATCATTTTTTTTTCCAATTTACCATTGAAGGGTAGAGACTAATTCATCACAATATAAAAGATCATAGACTACACTGACTGGCCAACCTACATGCAATTTAAGTCTATAAAACTTACATGCAATTCAAGTCTGTCTATCCCTTCTCAAAAAAAATAAAAAAAATAAAAAATAAAGTCTGTCTATTGAACTTTTGTATGCATGCTAGTTGGGGGAACAAGGAAAACGAAAATCCCAACACAGCAGCCATCTCAACACAGACTGAGCAGACCAAAAAAATTCCCAAATGAAACATGCAATTCAATTTTTTGGTTCTATAAACTATACAAGTAATAATTATCACATACTCCTTATTACACACTCACCATACACACATTGCCTCATGGACTAAAATCGTGTTTTCAAAAACACGATTTCAAAAGGAAGTGTGCAACAATGTGTAATAAGATTTTCCGAACTATATAGAATTATATACGCCCAAGTACTTTCAATAATAAAATCAACCACATGACTTTTAATTTGGTAATCAATTTTAAATTCTGAAAGTTAAGAAATTTGTATTCAACCAAATAGAACACAAAGCTAAATCTAAAAGCCAAAAACCAGTAGTCAGTAGAGTAAGCTATTCTGAAATTTTCCTCAAACCCATCAACCATTTAACAAGAAAAAACTAATTCCATCAAGTCCAAATGGTTTTCCTCAATCCCATCTACCTGAAAATTTTTAATTCAAAATCTTTAAACCCTGTAAAGAAACAACAACAACGGCAACAAATAGAGACTTTTGTAGGTTTTCAACAAAACGGCAGCAACTTCTCATTTTTTTTTTTCTTTTCCTTTTATCCCCTCCTTCTCTCTCGTGTAACCCAACATGCAAAAGGCCCAAATCTATAAAAAAAATTCTGGGGAAAAGGGTAATGAAGAATGGTCACCTGAGATTTGGAGGAAGACAACGCAGCAAAGAACAGAGGAGGAAGAGCAGAGAGATGGCTATGTCGTGAAGGGTATTATAGGGAGAGATGCCATTTAGAAAACTTAATTCTTCTTCTGTTCCTAAATATAACGGTGCCGTTTGGATTGCGCTGAAAGTTGCGTTTGCGTCTGTGTTTTTTTTTTTTTTTTTTTTTCATTTCATGTGTTTTGTTGAAAGGCAGGAGACAATTATCATTGTAGCAGTACTGTTCATATACTATAGCAGTATTATTCATGGGGCCCACAGCCACTTTATTCAAAAAAATATTAAAAATGAGCCCCACGGTACTATTCACACATTTAAAAATTATTTTGCTACAGTGATTTCAGTTTTCATTTTCAGCAATAATAAGTTCAATCCAAATGGATCCTTAAGCATCACAGAATCATTAAAATCATTATTTTTAAGACTCACCGTTTGACAATTGTGTGGTTCTTAAAAAAAAAAAAATGAAATTACAAATTACCCACATGTGGTTTAATCAAAATTTAAATTATTCATCCGTGGTTTCATTTTTGACACTTTACACACCTGTGCTTCCCTCCATTACTACTCTGTAACCTACCTCCTTTTAGACGTTACTCTAACACATTTTTTTTATCAAAAACAAAACCCAAAATAGATCAAACACTTCTCTCTCTCCCAAAGCACACTCACATCCATGCGTACAAATATTCAACATTTTAAGCTTTGAGAGAGAGAGCTCACAGATCACAATAAACACAAAACAAATGTTCCTCCATGGGTATGGATTTGGTTTAGAATGAAGAGTGAGGGGGAAAGGGGGCGAAGCTTGAGGTCATGGGCTCGATGTAGATCAGAGAAAGCAGAGAGAGAGGGTTTAAGAGAGAAATTGTTGGCCATGGAGATCGGTGGACGAGAATGGTGGCTCCAAAAGTGTCGTGACTGATCTGCTCCATGATCTCATACTGATCCATGATCTCTCATCTCTCACGCTAAAATTCAGATTGTCGATAGCTTTGGGTTACGGTGGCGATAGTGGAGGAGCATGTATGGGTTTGGGTTTTGGTTTGTAGAGGAGCACAACTACTTTGGGTTTGAGATTTGAGGTGGAGTGTGACGTGTGGGATGTGATTTGAGTTTTGGGTTTTGGTTGTGGTCAATCTGAGATTTTAGCTTGGTTGTAGTGGATTTCAACTGATGAAAAGTGGCTAGTGCTGGTGAATCTCAAACCTTCGAACGACATGGATTTTTTCTTAGAGTGCAATGGCTACAATTTATGAACACAAAGAAGAACTAATTTGGGTTTGAATAGCTAGGAACCGGATATAAGTTTTTTTTTTCTTTTTTTTTCTTCATTTAATAACAATCACAACAACTCTTTATTTACCCAAAAGAGAGTGAGAAAAGGGAAAAGACTTACAATTTTTATTTGAAAAGAAACGTTGATTTGAGATTTAACCTTTATATATGCACAAGTTGTTTTCTTTCTTTCAGTACCTTTATATTATGCAGAAGTTATGGATTTAAGTTTTAGCATTCAACCTCAATTATTTCTTTGTCTTTCTAGTCGATGAGAACCCGAACGACACCATAAAAAAGTAGACCTGGTGGTGTTATTGGCTTATTGCTTGACATTAAGACAGAGAAGGTGGAAATAAAGTAGAAAAGGTTTATTAGCACTGACAATTTCACGGTGGTGTTATTGGCTCATTGCTAAGTTCATTGATACCCATCTCTGTCTATTTAGGTTTTTTACAAATTCCCTATTTGATCTTGTTTCTTTCTATATTTTTGTTGTTCTTATGTTTTTACAAATTCCCTATGTTTTTCATGTTCTTATGTCTCTCTCTCTCATGGTTTTGCTTGATTTGATTTGTATTAGTTCTCTAGGTGTATGTTCTTCATGTTTGTGAATTGTGAGAAACCAATACCATATTTTAATCTTTTTTTTTTCTTTGTTTGAGAGGAGAGAGACAAAAATGGGTGTAAAAAGACTTGTTTACCCCTCTCTTTTAATAGAGGTGAGTAACAGAGACTAAACGGAAGTAACCTCAGGTGGGTAAAGTGTCAAAAATGAAACCACGGGTGGGTAAGTTAAATTCAGACTAAACCACAGGTGAGTAATCTGTAATTCCCCCCCAAAAAAAGTATGACAATTATGTGGGAGTGAATCAGGAACTAGGATCAATATGCCTGTAATCCTTCGCATCAAGAGCCCAACCTTTTTGGGAATTAGTGCAATAAATGCGGCAATTAAAGCCCAACCTTCTTCTTCTTCATCTTTTTTTCCCCTAAAAAAAAGAGTCTACTCTCAAATATACTTTCTGCAAATTTATTACATACACCTTACAAATTCTCATATAATTAATAAAAAATCAACAAGTCATTTATTATGTTGTTTTGGTGGTGCTAATCATATTTTTGCCACATTAATTTGATGCCTTTTGTTGTAAAATTTATAGTTGTTCTAGCATTTTCCTTGACAATATATCAAACACAAAATAAACATATTTATTATAAGTAAGATATTTTTATTGCAAAGAAAAAGAGAGCTATTTTGTGTGATATTTTGTTTAGAAAAATGCTAGAGATATTACAAATTTTACTACAAAAATCTTTTAAAAAAATGATAGAATTTCATATTTTATATAACAATTAAATCTTTCATTAAAAGTCAGGTTTTAGTGGGTTTTTTTGGCAAAATTATATCATTTTTCAAATAATTTTGTTAGTTTGCAACGTTTCCAAACTATTTACGAAACTAACATTTCAAGGTTAAGATACTCAAATTCACTATAGTAACTCAAGCCTAAGACACTCAAGTTCTATGTTGGAATTTTGGAAATCGATTCTCATAGGCTCGATTTCCTTTAAAAAAACCAAATCTTAAAATCAAATAAAATTGACCGATCTCTACACATAATCAAATTCATTCATGCAATTCAAAGAAAGAAGGAAAAAAAAAAAAAGAGAAGAAGAAAACGAAGGAATAGGAAAACCTTTGCCTGAGCCTTCGCCACGCTGCGCCACTAGAGCCTTGGCCATTGAGTTCAATCTGACCCAAGGGGTTTGGGTTAGGGAGATCTAATTTCATGGGTTCAGTTCGAGCCTTTGCCTAATGGGTTTAGTTCGAGCTACTACCTGGGTTCAGTCTGAGCTGCCGCTTGGAGCCTTCTTCGTGGTTTCCATTTTTGACCTCTTTGGGTGTTCGTGGTTTTGTTTTTGATCTCTTAGTGGGTTTGTGTTTCTGTTTATCTCTTTGCTGGGTTTGTGTTTCTATTTATCTTTTGTTGGATTTGTGTTTATCTCTTTGCTTCATTGTGGACTTGCGGTGTTCATTGTTACACTTTATAGAACTCGAGCTTCAAAGGCTTGATTTAGCACATTAAACTCGAGTTTATTATACTCGAGATGTTAATTTCCTAAATAGTTTTGAAAATGTGCTAACTAATGAAATTGTTAGCATTTTGGTGTTAAATTGCAACCAAAAAAATAAAAAAATAAATAAAAATCCTGTTTTAGTCACATGGCCTCTTACAAGACTTAAAAGTTAAAAGCATAATCTATATATATTGTAAAACTGAAGCCTTTGATTTTTTTTCTTTTTTTTCTTTTTTTGACTTTTCAAGAGCTTGCCACATAGGATTTGAAACTCTCATAAATTTTCACATCATCAATATTTTATTTTTATTCTATTTTAATTTTAATTTAAAAGCCAACCTTTCACAATTTGGATTTCCCATCCCCTCTCTCATCCGTCTTTGTCTTTGGTCTTTCTTTCCCCTGCCACTCTCATACGCAAACCCTATGCGGTAATACCCTGCAAGGGCATGACCATGGCTGCCATCTCCAACTCGGCTATTCTTTTTTTGGATGAAGTCAAGGAAACACCCTAGAAGTTCAAATACTACCACCTGAGTTTTTATTAGGGTTTTTCAATTTATGGGTTTTGTAAAGCATGGAGAGAAAAAATAGAGGTTTGTCTCCACTAGTCTACCATCGTTGTATAGCTGAACTACTACGAGTAAGATCCTAAAATTCAATCAAACCCTATTTCCTTACTATATTCTTTTGTATTGTAAAATTGATTTTTTTATTTTTTTTTATTTTTATCTTTCAGTTGATGCTGATTATTATATATTATACCGATAGCATATATGTTGGATCATTTTAATATTAAATAATTTAAATGAATAAATGTTACAACATAAATGTAAAGATATGAGAGTGAATATGGAAGATGAGGAGTTAGTGAAAATATATAATCCCACATTGAAAAGGGGAGAAACTATTTTATTCTTTTTAATTGTGTAATTAATGGGCTAACATGAATTGTCTCAGATATTGGGCTAAATACGTGCGTAAGGGAGAGGTGAAGGGTGGAGTTATCAAAAATGGAAATGAATCAGCCTCTTTGATCCTCCTACTTGATGGTCTGAATTAATACTCCATTTTAGGTTCTTGGCAAGGAAGGGTGTTCTTTCTGGTGGAGTTTTGGGCTTGAACACTTTGTGCAAAGATTGTTCTAGCCATATGACACTTGTTGGGCCCGAATTAATACTCCATTTTTATTATGGAAAATGAAGAGCTAACCCATCAGATTAATATCCAACAACTAATCTTGTAACACCCACTACATTATAATAATGGACGTAATTAATCAGATTAATTTGGGTAGTAATTTTGTGAGGCCCATTGAGCTTATAAATAGACTCATTCAAACCCAATCCAAGTAATTGCAATATACACTAAAAAAAAAAAAAAAATTGAAAGGTTCTTAGCAAGGAAGGGCAAAAAGAAATATTTCTTATTTTCGTGCTTGTGCAAACAAGGGTTAATTTCCTTAATGAGTTATAGGAGTCTACTCCCCGTTCGCCCGGCCGGCCGGCCCACTCTGAAGAATTAATGGGCCGGTTGGCGGGCGAGACAGAATGGGCGAGCACTACTAACCAAGTAATTCTGGTTTTATTTGACTTGGAATGGCTCTCTCATATTGAGAAATTCTGTCTAATGGCATTCGATCACAGAATCCATTGACAGCTCAGGTGGAGTTTTGGGCTTGAACACTTTGTGCAAAGGTTGTTCTAGCCATACGACACTTGTTGGACTGTTGTATCTTGAGGGAGACAAATCAGAGAAGGTCTGCACCGGTTACAAAGTTTAGCCAACCAAGGGTTTGAATCTCTTTAAAGAGGGCGAGTGCCGCACCTCAGTCCAAATAGTGTTGTGTAATTTTTCTCTTTGAATTAATAAAATTCAGAAGTTTATTTAGTTTCTCGTTGTGTTATTTCCTTTATTATTGTGTTTGCACCAACAATATATCATCTTAGGAATAAGAAATAATTGTTATAATTCCTTTAGTTAGGTAGTTACCTAGTTAGTTGAGATTAGGATGAGTTAGTTAAGATTTGAGCACATGTAGCTTATTTAACTCATGGCTTAATTCATAGAGCACATGTTGAATTAACACGTAGCTCATTTAACACATGGCTTAATTCATATAGCACATGTTGACTTTACTAGTTAATTATCTTGAGTTATATGGGTCAATGACGTTAGAGCTAGTCTCCTATAAATACATGATTGTAATTCAACATTAGATATCAATTGAAGAATAAACTAACTCATTGCTTAAAGCATCTCTCCCTTTCCTAATCTCTCTCTCAATATTTCTCTATGGAGGGTGATTACCTCAAATTAAGTTAATTCTTTTACAATTCCTATCCATCCCTGTTAGGAACCACCGAGTTCCCAACATATCATTAATATGGAAGACAACACAAGAGCTTGTAGCATGATCTAGAGATAGTAATGGTCAATGGGTTAACGCTGTGGGGTAACTGCCAAAACTCCCACTTGGACCTTTAAGGGAGCCTTTGAGTTGATTGCACTAAAACATGCAGATGTTGCTATCATCCATAATGCAGACCTAGTATGCAACATGACTAACCTTTTTCAGTTTTCCTTTTAAAGCAATTTTGCTTCAATGGACATTGCTCATTTTGATCAACATGTATTTAGCTACTTGAATTCTGTCAAATGCAAACTTACATTTAAAACATACTTGGTATGCTGTTGAAATAATTAAGGTCAAAGTTTGATCTTGGGTTTGAGATAGTCCTATCTATGCAGATCTCTTTGACTCTAATTTTTCCCCCCTAATAATAAAGCTGCATTTTTGCAGTTTTGCATGTGTAAATTTTAGGTTATTTACGATAGAGAACATTTAAATTGTATTGGTCATTGATCTGAGCATTCGTTTGATATGAGTAGGAGGTTTAAAATTTTAGAACTTTTACCCTGGTCTTTTCATAATTTTGCTAGGAGTAAAGTGGTATGCAATTACTTTTAAGGATAAATTACAATGGATAATGATAAGGATTTAGATTAGTGTTTGTAGTTACTACTTCTGTTGAATATCACAATGAATTTTAGTTACATAAATGTATTGGTTGACCTGATAAAGCTTCTTTTCCCAAATTTCTCAATTGATTGGGTTATGTCAATTATGATCCGAATACAAATAATAATAAAAACATCCTCGTTTTAGGAATCATCGTTTCAGATGGGTGGTAAAAGGAGGCAAGTGGATAAAGCATACGAATTGCAAGTCTCCATTAACAGAGAAAACATATATTGATTCCTTTTAAATGAATTATTTTTTAGTTATGAATTCTCTTATTTTGCAGATAATATTTTCAAGTGGAGATTAGGAATTGTTGTTACAAACCCATGGATAAAAGTCACCCTGAAAACTAGCTTGCAAGGGGGTGCCCAAGAGCTTATAAACACATAGTTAAGCTTACACTTAATCCATGTGGGACATTAAGATCATAACATACCATCACGCTCTGCAGCTAGCATCCACGACAACTCACTCTATCAACATTGACAAGATGGTAGCCTTTTCTCTTTTGGTGGCTCCACTCACCTATCAGTAATTTTAATCTAGCCCCCCTTCGGGGATCCAACCACAAAGCGCAACTCATTTGATCCCATACTCAATGAGCGATGCCCAATTAATCGAGGTGATGGTTGGCTTTAATACCAAATGTTACAAACTTATGAGTAAAACTCCCTCTTGAAAACTAACTTGCAGAGGGGTGCCCAAGAGTTTATAAACACATGGTCAAGTTTACACTTAATCCAGGTGGGACACTAGGATCATAACAGTTGTACATCGAAGATTCCATTTTGTCATTGTGTATAAAGACAAACTACACCATTGTTTATGACAATTGTTAAGTGAAATAGCACAATATCTTTTAAAAGGGTCAACAAAGAATACAATGGTGCAACTCATGCCTTGGGTCAGTGAGAATATTATTTCCTTAAGAATTTTTAGATATTGATGTGAAAGTCATTTTAGTAGTTGTGTTTCTATTTAATGTTGCTTTTGAATAGCAATTTTTTTTTTTTTTTTTTTTTAAAGTTTACGAGAGAAAGGGTGTTAATAACTTATTTGGATGAATTTAGTAATAAAATTATCTCTAACAATAGTTAAATCATCAAATTATTATCCCTAATGTTTGTTGAGTTTTTTCCTTTATATTTTTGAGAAAAGTTGTATTCTCTTGATATTTTTCCTCCTTTGACTCTTATATTTTAACTTCTTTGTGCTCATGTAGAATATGAGTATCATTTAATATTCTAGATTACAAAGTATAAGAAATATATTTATTATAAAAAAAATGATATATTTGCCTATTAGGATTTGTATAGAGGAAGCATTTATTTGTTATATATTTTTTGTTTATCTACATATTTTGCAGTAATTGTATACAAATGTTTAATTTTCTTTTAATGTTTGATTACATTTCAAATATAATTATACTTTTTTAGCATGCTTAAATTAAAAATATATGCGTGTTCCAGTTAACTCAACTGGTAAAATCTCTAATGGTTGAATTGATTGATTTATGTTATTTAAATTATTAATAACTTAACAACATTCAATTCATTTGTTCCAAAATGGATTCATAAAAGCTTGTAATTTTTGGGACAGATTGGTTGATTTTAGGGTCTCTCCAAGCATTTTCAACAATAATATTTTCATTAACATTGGATGCAAGTTGAGAAGTTAACAAGTTGTGAGCAAAATGAGTAATAATGGATTTTATGGAATAAACTTATCAAAGAACCGGATTAGGTCCAGATTGGGATGGACCCAGGAGGGGGCCTAAGGGGGACTATCCCCCTTGGCACAGTGACCTCTCCTCCAAAATCATGAATCATCAACCCAACCCATATAAATCCTATCAACAAAAAAAAAAAAAAAAAAAAAAAAAAAAAAATGTAAATCCAAATTTTGTTAAAAAAAAAAGAAAAAAGTAAAAGAAAAAAAAAAGAAAGACCGAGAGATTGGTCGAGAATTGAGACTAAGAGAGATACTGAAAGGCAATCAAGAGAGACCACTCACCACCGTCAGTTAGCCATCTTGTTGCCACAGCCCACACGACCACATTGACACTTCCATGCTAGACCCATGCCACCACTTGATGCTGGTTGCTCCATCTACCCAGTCTCACTTAGAAGTAATTAGAGGGTGTTTGGTTCATCAATTTCTATAACTCATATCTCTATTTCCATAACTCATAACTCAAAAATAGTAGAATCTATAGCTAGAAGTCCGTTTGACACCACCATAACTCTGTTTCCAACACTCAATTCTCTGATTTTTGAGTTATGAGTTATGGAAACTGAAAACACATTTTAGCTGTTTTCAGTTTCCATAACTCAATGACATTTTCGTAAATAACACTATATGGAGGGACCCATTGTCAGACTTTAGCCGCAACTTTTGATCATCTTTTTTTTTTTTTTTTTTTTTTTTTTTTTCACTGGGTTGCGTTTCTTCATCTTCTTTTTTTTCTTTTTCCTTTCGCACTAGGTGGCTTCTTCTTCTTCCTTCTGATTTGGGTTTCTTTTTTTTTTCTTTTTTTTTTCACCGGGTTCGGTGATACTAAAAAAAAAAAAAAAAAACTACACCAAGTGACAGTTATGGGATCCACAAATAGTGTGAAAAATATTGAGTGATGACAAGTGAGTGATATGCCAAATGGGTAGGGTATTTTGAGTGATGAGTGATAGAAATTGAGTGATGAAAATTATTGAACCAAACATGGCCTTAATCTCTCTCCTTCAACCAAAACCTAATATATTTATGAATATCAGAATTAGTGCTTGTGGTATTTGTGTTTTTAACTGTGAGTAATGGTAATTGTGAATTGAATATGTAAATCTATGATTGTGAGTCTCTATATTAGAGTGAGAGTAAAGTTATGCACTGATACAAATACGGGTTTCAGTAAGGTACGGATATAGGTATGAGGATACAACATTTTTTGAAAAAAATCTAAGATACAGTACGTCACAGATATGGCGATTAATTATTTAATTAATATTTATTTTTAGGTATATTTAAATATTTTTATACATAATTTATGCTTTTTTTTTTTTTTTTTAGTTTTAAAATTAAGTAACAATAACATTAAAATGCTTTGATGTATCTAATGTTTACCACGACAATGAGCCACACGGGCACACCACAACACAAACATGCCCATTCTCAGCAAAAATTAAAAAAAAAAACTCTGGTCTGAGACCTACAACAAGCCACAACAACAAAACGAAAAACAGAGATAACTCAGAGAAGGGAAGGCGAAAAGGGAAAAGAAAAAAAAAAAAAATTCTTCCCTGCGAGAGGCGAGGAAGAGATAGTGAGAGTTTGAGAGACTTACCGGCGGCGAGAAGGAGGAGGAGCTTTTGTCGTGGGTCTGTGACGGCAAGGTCAGAGCAGTTAGCACTCCGTCACCGCCAACTAAGACATAAATTAACACACATAGATCTAAGGAAAGTTTAGGGATGAAAAATAACTTCTAAAAATTTTTAAGGACTAAAAACAAACTTGTGTGATAGTTTAGGGATGAAAATGATATTTTACCTTTTAATGAATTTGTCACTCACCCTTTTCATGCAGTTTACCAAAAACTCTCCGGTCAACGTTTGCGTGACTACTCTCACACGCCTCTTTGCTTGATCGACAATGGATGAGGTAAAAATGTACTCCACATAGCAATATTCTATTACCTTTGTTGTTGGGTTTTTGGCTTCTCAGTTTAAACCCTAAGTGGACAATGATTGCTTCTTTACTCCATAACTTGTTCTTTGGCCTCTTGAATATGCTTTGTCCCTCTTTCCTCTTATGTTAAAAGTCAAAATAAATGAATGCGACATATTAGAAAACTTTTCTACAATCTTTTTTCAATGCCATATACAAAGAACTAGAACCTAATTATGGACCCACAAATAGGATTACAAAAAGCTTGTACTTGACAAGTTGATGGCTTATACAAAACTCTAGAGCTTCGGAGAGCACTAGTGTTTAGAAAAGTTGTAGAGTGTTGTATTTCAAGTTGGTAGAACTACTACATTTTGTATTTGACCAAAAAAAATCCTAAATAAGATTATTTTGTTTTGCAGTTACCTAAACTTAGATTGGAAATCAAGAAGTTAAAGCAGAAAATTGAAGAAGAAGACTTGCAGATAGATTTGGAAAAGGTGGCAATGAATATTCTTATTTATTTAATTAAATTAGTTGGATATGGCAACTAATTGCATTGACTTTGTAAATGTATCTCTTAAATTTTTTTTTTGCAGGTTTTTGTCAACAGTGTTCTTCTTGAGAAACAAAATCGGAGAGTGGAAGCATATCGGTGTGTGTTTTTTTTTTCCTATGCCTGTGCTTGATCTTTTTGTATCAATTTTGTTTTTAGATTTTTTATTGATGTTGTTAAGGTTTGTAATGATTAAATTCTTATTGCAATTCTTATTTTTATAGGAAAGTGCACAATATCCCGCACAAGGATATTAAGCTGGAGGACCCGGTTAGTGTATATTCATAAATTTAATGTACTTTCACTTTCTAAATTTAACTCTAGCAAAAACTTGGGTTTTAATGCTTTGGAGGATTTGCTCTATTGGTTAGCCTTAACTGGAAGACTATTTGAACAAATCTTTTACAAGAAAGTGATAATCTTAGATGGAAGTTTTAAATTCCAAGTTTTGTGCCATTTCCTCCTCAATCTGTCATATCCTTAAGAAACATTGGATGAAATTTCTCACCGACAGAATGCTCCATTCCCAAAAAACATTAGATGGAATTCTGCTATAAAAGGGTAGATATTCTCTGCATTGCTTAGCTCTAAGAACTTTAATTGGGAGAATTTGTAATCCTTCACAACTATTTAGCTAACAAGGCCTGATTCATTTAAGGCTACACTTGTACACCCCAGGCCTCCCTTTAGTTTAGAGAGTCAAAGTTTATCCTAGCTGATCAAATGTTTTTTCCATGTATTTTCTTTATGGCTCCACCAAAAACTGCAAACTAATCTTATCAATTTTGGCTGTGATTTGGTGGGAGACTGTATTAATGCACTGACATATTAGATAAAACCAGTGATTGCTAAACCCCATGAAGAACTGCTAAACTGAATTTACCAACTGATTCTATTGTACACTTTGTTCAAATATATTTTCAAGATTTCAAATCATCTTACATTTCTTCCTCTTTCTAGTGCATTCAAACAGTTCAGAAGCTAAAAGAATGTTAGGAGCCTATGAAAGAATGCATTTTGCATTGTGATAACAAAGTTGCTCTATGTCTGTTGACAATCACCTTGGATATCAGCTTATAGGAAATGTTACACAGGCTAAAAGGTCAACAATCAATCACACACTCACGAGTTCTAGTTGTAGGGACAAAAGTTATGAAAGTTTTGTTTAGCTATTTGAGCAGGAAACCAGAATTAAGGAAGAAGTATTTGGAAGCAGAAGATTCCATCTAGAGTAGCTTTCTCTGTATGGACTGCTGCCTTAGGGAAATGCTTGACGATTGATAACTTACGAAAAAGGAAGGTGTGGATTTTGGATTGGTGCTACATGTGCAAGAGTAATGGTGAATCCGTTGACCATCTCTTCCTTCACTGTCTCGTTGCTATGGATCTATGGTCTATGGTTTTGGGTTTATTTGGAGTATCTTGGGTTATGCCGCATACTGTTTTGGGGCTGTTAGGGTGTTGGCAAGGCAGCTTTGGTCGTCATCGAAATGGTTTTATATGGTCCATCGTTCCTCATGGCTTAATGTGGTGTCTTTGGAGGGAGAGAAATAGTCGTTGTTTTGAAGATATTGAGAGATCTATTCCAGACCTCAAGCTTTTCTTTTTCAGAAATTTATTGGATTGGTTGTTTGCTTTGCAAAACCAATCATTCCCTTCTTTTATTGATTTCCTAGATTCTTGCAATTTTTGTATTTGATTTGCTGCCCCCTTGTTCACTCCCTGTGTACTAGGGTGCTTCCTTTTTTGTATCAATATATCTTATTACTTATCAAAAAAAAAAAAAAAAAACACAGCTTGAGTCATAGAATTATCCATAACATTAAAAAATGTTGATGGAAGAGCTGGAATTCTATTAGGTCCTGGAGCTTCTAAAGGTCTTATCTAATTAAGAGCACACAGGATTTTCTCCACAATGAACTCTGCATTAAGCACCCAGAGTTGTTCTTCATTAAGCATAGGTACATGTGAATTTGGTGCAACTGTTCAGTAATCCCGGGAACCTCTGCCCCTTCACTCCTGCCATTAATGCCTATATATATATATTAAAAGAAAAGAAAAAAAAGGGTAATTCAGTCACTGTACAATTAAAGAAGGCATTAAACCAATCCAGGTTTCCAAATGCTTGGTCTATCTTCTTCAAGATACACTCATTCCCTGCCACTTGTTAGACCAAGTAAACTAAACCCCTTTATTCGGGATTACCAATAGCTCTGCTTGATTGATGCAATCCTGTAGGTCTTCAGCTCCCATGCGACAGCTCTGTTTAAATGATTACTTGTCTTAGTCCTCCAAAAGTTGAATGAAGTCACCCTCACAAACCTTACCACCCTTAACCCTCTAAGACAATTTTTTTTGATAAATACCTCTAAGACAATTATACTACGTTATCCCAAATAGGTTTCCTGTGAGCTCTTAGTGAATGATCATACACAAAAGTATAATTCACTCAACCCATAATCAACCAAGTTATGAATTAATTAGATGGGACCATACAAAAATGATTAAATTCATCATTTCTTAACAATTTATGTTTTTGGGACAATTGGTAATTTATCATGGTATAAGAGCATGTGGTCTTGTTTTGAACCCTATCTCTACTCTACCTCCAATTTAAAAAGTTAAAAATCTCACATGTTTAGCACCATTTATTATAGAGAACTCTAGGCTCACATGGGAAGGGGGCATGTTAGAAAATCGATTAAATTCATCACTTCCAAACTGCTTAGCATTTGAGAAAATTGGCAATTTATCATTCTATATAGTGTAGATGGTGAGAAATTCAGCTTCTTTCCATGTGTAGTTAAGGCTTTTGCTAGGCTGTGTGATGTGGACATGATTAAACAAGTTTGTGGCCATGTGTTGAAGTTAGGAGGTTTGAATAATGTTTATGCTGGAAATTCACTTTTAAGTGTGTATTGGAAATGTGGCACAGATGAAGATGCAGTCCAAATGTTTGAGCAAATGTGTGAGATGGATTTGGTTTCATGGAGTGCAATGATATATGTGTTTTTCCAATCTGGGGATTACATAGGTTCATTAGTAACTTATAGCACAATGATTGGGGAATATGGTGTGTACCCAAATCGGGTATCTTACCCTTTTGGCTCTCTCTGCATGTTCTTTTTTTTTTTTTTTTTTTTTTTAATTTTATTTTTTATATATGTAATAATGCTTCAATCAATAAAATTGAAAACATACAAAGGTCCAAAGCACACAGGCAGTGTACTATGGATAGAAACAACAAAACATCAAAACTAAGGTGCATGGAAAGTACGACTATCAAGCAAATCAGCCAAAAAATTAAAAGTAAAAACAACCAAAGCATTTGTACACTAGCATAGTGGAGGAAGGATAACTTCAAATCATGAATCAATATCTCACTTCCTTCAAAGGTACGAGCATGTAAAATGTATTTGAAAAAATAGGTAGATAAAATAGAAATGTGGGTTTTCTTAGAGAAAATTTGAGTGAGAATTTGGAGATATTGGAGATTCTCTTAGAGATACAACTTTATTCTTCTTGCCAAAATGCAGTGGGTTAAGGTTAGCTGTGCGTGGGAGGGAGGATTACAGTGCTGATGTTAAAGCACAAAGTGAGGGTTGTTGCACTAATCAGTGAATAAGGAGATAATTTGGATTTTGTTTTCTTACAATCTGATAAGTAAGTGCTTTTGCCATAACATCCTTTCAAAGAGTTGGTAAGGCAGAAGTTTCTTCTCTCTACTCTCACCTCATTCAGGTCCTCTTGGCCTAATGGCGATGCTAAGATTCTGGTGAAATGATTCAAAGACAAAGTGGTGCGACAGCAATGTTGCACACTTGAAACAAAATATAAATAAGCATTAGCAATGATGCAGCTTGTTAAGAACTTTAGTTTCACCCTTAAGGGGCTGGCTAACAACAAGCCTTTAGTTTCACCCTTAAGGGGTTGGTATATGTTAGCTTGCTAACTGATTGAGTCCAGCCATCATAAAGCTCATTTGTGCTTTTGCCATAACATCCCTAGTAAAGATCATTTGTAAAGTTGACGTAAACATGATGGCCTTTCTAAAGTTGGAGTTGATTCAAGCCACATAGAACAAGTTAAAAATTTTCTAATTATTGTTTTTTAGCTACTCCATTGTAAGTGCTTTCGTGGACCAAAAACATTTATATTATAATTTTTATTTTAGCTAGTCTTTGTCTCTATTTATGTTGCTCATTATTGACAAACTCTTATTTTTCAAATGCAAGGGTGAACTTCTTTTGCTGTGCGCACAGAAGCATCCAAAACTTCCTACAGATTGTCCAGATAGCCTAGCAATGTTGAGCTATCTGGTACTTGCAGGAGTGGATTTTGCTTTGATCCACGATTCTCACGCCCTCCAAGGTTATTAAAGTTTTAGATTTTCCTTTTGGACATGTTTTAGTTAGTTTCTTCAAACTCATGTACAATATGGTTAATATATCATTATTTTAATCACCCATATTTCAAATCTTATGAGGGTGTTATTTGTTTGTAGATTTGGTACCATATGTACAGTATGGTCCTTTCATTGCCTTTCATGGTGATAAAGGGGGAGCTCTTCAAACGTTGATCAAAGAAAAAATTATAGATTTAGACAATGGACTTGAAGAGTCATCTTCCATCAATTTGAAGATTGGTACAGAAATAGTTCGTGGAGAGCTAGCAAATGCATTGACCAAAGAATTAAAGAATATGGGCTTGGCCAACAAAAAAAGGAGTGCATCTGCCATGCAAAAGGTTTGCTTCCTACTATTTAGGTTGCAATATGGCCAGCTGATCTTGACCTCCCGAATTCAAGATTTTTTCTTTTGGTTGGACTATTCAAGATGTGATGCGCAATATTCTGTTGTAAATTAACAATTGAATTGTGAATTTCACAATTGGGCTGGGATTGATAACTTCCTGACTGACCTAAAAATGGGTCAATGTCTGTTATGTTTGAGTTTTTGGCAACCCAACCCAACTCACATACTGTCAAATTTGTGATACTATACATTAAATATATGCAAAATCTTATGCCATTGTACTAGACCCTTGGTGTAATCAAGATACAAGTCTAATTCAAATTGTTCTTGAAATTTTTGTAATATGTTTGCTGTTTGTCTTTGAAATTGTTTTCATTAAGCATTTTCTTCTTGCATGTTAAAGCTAGACTTAGCATATAGCTTTATTGTTGTCATTATTATTATTTTAACTTGAGGTAGCTCTCTTCTTTTCTTAAACCCCCTTCCATGATATGGGAGGGAGCAGAACTTAAATATAAAACCTTTATACCTAAAACTTAGGTATAGTTCTCAAGTAACCTACCTTAGGCTTCTCAATTAAATTCAATCATGTGACCATATGACCAATAAATGACAGTTAAATTTAATTGTCCATGAAAAAGCTAACATTGTTTTAAATATACCTAAGTTTTGCCTATCGTTTATTTAGCAATGAGATTTACCAGTTAAACAATTATAATTGATTGAAAAGTTGGTAAATGAGGCATTTAGACATAATTTAGAAGATTTAAGTAGTAGCTTGGATTGCCTTTAAGATTCTTAGGGCTCAGCTTGGGTTAGCCTTTAGATGGTTTACAAAATTTACAATCTTACTATCCCATTTTAAGCTCTAGACTGTTGTTATCTTAGGTTGGCTTTGGCTTTACCAATCCCCATTGTAGGTTTATTCTTTTGAATAAATGATTATCAGATATACGACGACATTTTATCCACCACATACAAAGTTCTATCAACTATGCTACATGATCAGACCTTTTTCTTCGGAGATAGGTACATGAACACCTTGACAAATGTATTGTGAAAATTTCTTTCAATTTCTTTCAGCTGCTATTTTTAACATCATTGTTCTTCTGAACAGGCCAACCAGCTTAGATGCACTATTCCTTGCGCATGCACTATTTGTTTTACATGTTCTCCCGGTTAGTTACTCAACCTTTTAACTTGTGTTTTTGTTTGTGGCTATGTATGTCCTTTTTTCTTTTCAAGACATTGCAATGTATGGATGTTTTAAGAAAGGATGTATTTAATGACATGCATTAACTGACTACAAATTTTCTGTTATATGGGAAATTGGTGGCTATTCGATTCTGTTTTAAGTGCAACTTGACAGTGGATTATTAGGTTTGAGTTTCAGGTTCAAAAAAGTGGCAACATTATGAGTTTGCCTTTGGTTGGACCAAGAATTTGATCTTACTTGGAGTCGACTCCCTGTTATAATTAAAAATAAATAAATAAATAAATACCAAGGCCACCAATGGTTGATCTTTCAGTTTCAACCAGCATGTATTTGCCAGATAAAGACATGGTAAACCAAACAATTGGTTTGACCTTCCACAATCTGTCCTTCACAAAGATTTAATCATATACCTCTTTGAGAGGAAGAAATCGAGAGATAAACAATTAACATATTTATTTATTTATTTTCCGTTAACATGGCTGTAGATGGAAGACCTCACAAACAGTTGGTTATTATATTCCTAACGATTTAGATTTTGAAAACTCTATACTATTAGTCTCTAAAGTTTATTTGTGATCGCAATTAGTTCTCCAAGTTTTAGGTGAGTACTATTAGTCCCTCAAGTTTAAAAAATGGGCGACGTTAATCCTTTTGTTAACTATTGTAAGTGCTATTGCTTATGTGACTAACAAAAAAATAATGTGTCATTTTTAATAGAAGTATTTTACCAAATTAACGAGCAAATCTATATAGTTTTATGGGTAAATTGCAAAATATACCCCTAACATTTGGGCTTACTTGGATTTTACACCCTGAAGTTTGAAAATTTGGATTTTACACCCTGAAGTTTACTTCCGTTAGCAAAATCAACCCCTCTGTTAGTGGGTTGTTGACATGTCCGTTAAGTGCCACATAAGTTGATGAAATGTATTAGTTGATCCAATTAAAATATGACATATGGATATAATAAACCCACATCAGATAAATAACTTAAAAATTTTAAATAAATAAAATAAAATCTTTTTTAAAAATAATTAAATAAAAACTTTTTTAAAAATAAAATAATTAATTTCCTTAGCAACTATCGTGCTGGGTTTCTCATGGGAATTATTCACTTTCTTAATGTCTTCTTCCCTTCCATTAAACTTGAGCCTTTGCTAGTAGCTAGAGAATATTAGAAAATGTTCATTCAAATTTTATGAACATCAAGTACTTCTCACACAGCAACAATCAAACCAACAAAATATCAATAAACCACAAACTGATGTGTTCATTAGAGACAGAGGGAGAGAGAGTGAAGCGGAGATTAAGCTAGCAGCGGAGCAGATCGAGTGGTGGTGGCCAAGCTTCATGCAGACAAACCTCAGCCATTGTCAACAACCACCGCGAGCCACAGAAAGATGGTTCTCTCTCTCTCTCTCTCTCTCTCTCTCGTAAGCCCGATTCTCTCTTAAGCTCAACCATGCTGGAACCTCACGAGTATGGTAGCTCAGGTCAACGAGGTCTCCACCATTGATGGTTGCCGATCTCTCTCTCTCTTTTTGTTTTATCCTTTGGTTGATTTGGTGATTAGGTTATGAAAGTTTGAGAATTTCATTTGGGTTTGGGAAATGAGGGCTCGTAGATTCATGGGTTTTGATATGTGCCCTGTTGAAATTGTGTGTTTTAGAATGGGTTTTTAATTTGATTTGTAATTTTTTTTAGTATTTGTTTGGATAGAAAATCTTGATTTCTTGAGAAAATTTTGAATGCCCAAAATATTGTATTTTAAGTATTTTGGTTGTTGGTTTTGCTCATTAATTATTGTGTTGGGTTTCTTGGGAAAATTCTCTGTTTGGATACCTAGAAAATGCTGGGATTTTTATTTTTTTATTTTTTTATGGCTGGATTCATTTGGATTTTTGCATCGCGTTGTCATTTTTTAGTCTTTCTTTGGAAAGAGATTCTTGATTTTCTTGGGGAAATTTTGAATAACCTGAAAATCAAAAATGCTATAAAAAAATATAGATTTATTTTAATTTTAGTTAAAGACATTAAGTAGTTAATAACACATGTCACTGTTTAAATGGTCCAATTAGCAAATGTCACAATATGATGTGGCACTTAACAGACACATCAGCAAACCACTAACGGAAGGTCTGATTTTGCTAGCGGAAGTAAACTTCGAGGTGTAAAATCCAAATAACCTTAAATGTTAGAGGTGTATTTTGCAATTTACCCTAGTTTTATTGTTTCATTTTTAATAGAAGTATTTTACAAATTAACGTGTAAATCTATATAGTAATAGTCACGTTGGTTAATTTGCCAAATTAGCAACTTAGCATATAAGTCATTATTTTTTGGTTATTTGGTTAAAAACATTTTCAAGCCGTGTATTTCCTGTGAGTCTATGACCCACCAAAAGCTTCCTCTTCCTCTTCTCCCAATAGATCTCATTACCTCTGTTGCTGACATTAGCCACAGTTCCCTTTAATTCAAACAGTAGTTGTCGTTGCTGCATCAACCAGCACAGGAGTCCCTCTGTCCTAAGCCAATCTCATGGATCACTACGCTTCTTTGTTCTTAAGCTTTGTTTCAGTGTTTCCAATGCTTCTATAATTAACATGAAAAGGGTATAAATCTGTTTCTAAGTTTGGGTGCAGGATTTCCTTATATTACGTTGGGAATTATGGTTAATGAATCCAAATATGAGAGAGAGAGAGAGTTTTATAAGACTTTGTATCCTTAAAGGAGGATCTCTCCAACTCAGTATTCACACTTCACAATCAGGTTTTTATTGACTTTGAGGTGCTCCGATCGCCTGATTGGTGAATTCAAAGGCGGTGAAGGAGAATGGGATGGGCTAAAGCAAATCAATTATTATTATTTTTTTTCATTATAAAATCAATTAAAGATTACAAGGAAACTTTATAATTAAAGAGTTTTACCAACGTATGTCCTAAAGTATACATTAATAAACCATTTTATAAAACTTTTTTTATGGAAAAATGAGAAAGTAACTTGCACCACTCTCCCTTAAAAGTTGTCATGGCTTTTGAGTAAAGTTGTGATGTATCTTTGTGTTAAAACCTCTTTCGTTCTCCCTTGTGTATGTATATGTTTGTTTCTCAAAAAAAGAATGGATAATTGTCTCACATTGCTTAAAAGAGTGTTGTGTGTAATATAATTTGTCCCGCCCTCCCTTAAAAGTTACCATGACTTTTGAGTGGAGTTGTAGTGTGCTTTTGTGTTAAAACCCCTTTCCCTCTTCATTGTATGTATGTGTGTTTGTTTCTCAAAAAAAAAAAAAAAGGGGGACAATTATCCCACATTGCTTAAAAGAGTGTGTTGTGTGTAGTATAACTTGTCCCGCCCTCCCTTAAAAGTTATCATGACTTTTGAATGGAGTTGTAGTGTGCTTTTGTATTAAAACTCATTTCCTTCTTCATTGTATGTATGTGTGTTTGTTTCTCAAAAAAAAAAAAAAAAAAACAAAAGAGTAATTATCCCACATTACTTAAGAGAGTGTGTTGTGTGTAATATAACTTGCCCCACCCTCCCTTAAAAGTTACCATGACTTTTAAGTGGAATTGTAGTGTGCCTTTGTATTAGAACTTCTTTCCCTCTCCCTTGTGTGTGTGTGTTTGTTTCTCCAAAAAAAAAAAAAAAAAATCTATAAAAAACTTCCTAAAATGGGTGAT
This sequence comes from Quercus tomentella, assembly GCA_028535165.1. Classification (NCBI taxonomy): domain Eukaryota; kingdom Viridiplantae; phylum Streptophyta; class Magnoliopsida; order Fagales; family Fagaceae; genus Quercus; species Quercus tomentella. The sequence continues at coordinate 20,078,840 of JAPQVY010000089.1, read as the reverse complement.
TAGTTTACCCTCAAGCCGTAAATTAACCAGACCAATAATTAGATACTTAATGTGGCATTTCCCACTTAAGTTGTCGCATCAATTTGTAATTCCACATCACTGTTCCATTAGCTACTAAGCAATAACACTAAAAACAATTAACAATAATGCTCATATTTTTTTTATAGACCAATTTCACTCAGGGTAAATGTTTAGGACTAACAAGGTAGTTTTGCTTTGAATTTTTAATTCATGAGTGTTTACCCACGTGTTGCCCATCCATATAGTCAGATACGTCAAATACCACTTGCTTCAGATTTTTATATATATAAAAAAAATGATCTTACAAAGTTTATTGAATTTTCAACTGTGAACCACTGGAAAGTCATTTGTACTTCACACTTGGAACTCTACCAACAAGACCAATAGGAACCCTATCATCAACCAATAGGCCAAGAAAGATTGAGTAGACATAGAGGGAACAAGGTCTAGTTAAGTTTTCAGGGTGAAGTCTTTAGTTCATTCGATCAATGATGAGCAGAAGAAGCGTAAGCTCCCAAACCTTTCATTTTCTGATGATCACTGTTTCATATCTCTTGTAAGGAGTTTGTCCTACTTATAGTATCATTCCTCTGGCCTATCGAAATTCATGTTTTTATTAACCAACAACACATGCACTTTGTTGGAACTAAAAAAAGGTTATTCAATCTACTAGTATGGATCACCTGTCGATCTATGATCAAACAAAACTATATCTGAAGAATGGGATACATATTTACCGACCTGACATCTCCTTCATTCAAAAATGCCTTCGCTTCATGACGCTATTTACCAATAAGAATAGGAAAGAGACACTGCCTTTTGAGTGGAAGAAGCCAAAGGGATGAACGAGCGTCACAGTAATGAGCTGTAAGATAGAAAGATGAGCAGAGCATTCCTTCTGCCGGTCTAACAAAGATAATTAAAATATTTTTAAGACAGTTGTGTTGCAAAAGGGCCTGCAAAGCATGTCAATTTGAGTTCTTAACTGAAAACGGTATCAAGAAAACTGGGTGTACATCTAGGTTTCAATTAGCAGATATTAATTCAATTTTTGTCTTGGAAGTTATATGTTTGTGTTTGGATGCAACTTTTTCTTTTAACTTTTTAGCTTATTTTCTTAGAACATTACCTTCCGTGGTGCTAAAATTTTTTGCATTTAGCACCCCAATAAGCTACTTTATCTACTTTAACACATCATTTCACAACACACCCTACATCCCATCTCCTATTATACCATCCAACCCTTCAAAAACATCCTAAAATAATCTTTACCGTATGACCAGAAAAATAAAACAAAACCTAGTGGTACACACCACCCCCACAACTTGTGCCAAAACCACAACCCACAACATGCAACCCACAACTAACAGCATCGAAACCCACTGCCATCCAAACCACAACCTACCACCACAATTGCAACCCACCACCACCACCAATCCCAAAAAACCAAATCCAACCACAAGCCCTAAAAAAAAAAAAAAAAAAAAAAACCCACCACCACAGCATCATCACCGTCATTGTTGCCGCTAGCAACCACTGTATCAGATCTCAGCAATCCACACTCAACCACCATAGCAAACTTGCTGGCAACCCACCAACCCAACCACCACAACTTGATTAGAGAGAGAGAGAGGAGAGAGGACCAAGAGGAGAGAAGAAAAAGGAATTTAAAAATGAGTAACACCTGCTACAGTGACCTGCTACTAGTAGCAGATCTCTGTAGCTAGCTGTCAATTTTTTTTTATAAGTAATAAGAATCATATTAATCATGAAAGCGAAAACAGCAAATACAGGGTGTTCATGATGGTGAACACAAGAAACAGCAACAAAAAACAACAAAGATATGAAAAGCAAGTTAAGGGGCAATTCTAAGGGAAGTAAGAAACTCCAAAGTAGAAGAACAATTTGAAGAACCCCAACACCTAGCCCAATCAAAAAGTGTACCATGGCATAGAGCTTGTAATTGAACAAGTGATTTCTATTAAGATATAACACCATGGATAAAGCATTTTTCTGGTGCTTGGGGTGCTACAATAGCATTTTTTTTTTTTTGGGGTGGGGGGGTAAATAAGAAAAATTAGCACAAAACCAAATGCATGCACTTTTTTTGATGAAAACATATGTCAATGATACCTCTAGTCTTTTAATCTTCCATCAGATACCACCTAGTTGCATCAACGTCGCCAATTATGCCAGACGTACTGTTTTGGCGGGAAATGGAACAAACTACTGCGGCTACCTTTACATCAGGAGATACATGGTTGTATACACCCAACTGAAACAGAACAGTGTACTTGTGGCTGTCACCTCCAAGCTCAAGTGCTATTTGAATATTTACATCTAGTGTTCCAATCAAGTTTCAACACTTACTTTCCTATTGATAGATGATACTCTATCAATCCGGCAAACTCCTATAGATTTCTTGGCCTTCGAGCAGCCAAAGTAGCTGTCACTTTGTCGTTCATAAACCTGAGTGTATCCTCCCTCAGATTGGGGTTACATATCTGTAATTTTTCAGTTTCATCTATATGATTGTGTTTGTACCAAATAATATGCAACATGCTTCTAATGATGAAATGTAATGCTATGCATTAAATTCCCCATGCTATTTTGTATTGCTTGACATATACATAGGTGGTAAAGTCTTGTCTTCTTTTTTATAGGGTACTTGTTGGGCTGATAAAAACAAGTTCAACATCTAAAACATCAAAAAAATGAAACGTTTTGTTTCCCACCAATATTTAGAATAAATCAACCATCACCACCCAGTTCATATACAGATCCAAGTATTGAACAATGCCCCACTTGAGATAGGTGATAACATGGAAATTTACAAATCTTCTTCATGTCCTCAGTCAATTAAGTTGGCATGTAATGTTGTGACATTAGTGGACTTTAAAAAAAGGACCCAAATAATTTATTAGTTCCATGAAACAGTGCTGGCAGACTTTCAAAAAGCAACATAATTTATTAGTTTCATTAAACAGTGCTAATCAAATTGATTGGGTAGTAGATACAAACAATTCAAACCACTTTTCCACTTTGGACCCTCTTTTCCTACATTGGTAGGTAATCAACTCTACCCCATGCTTATGTACTATGCATTGCAATCGTTCTTAAAGAGGTTATATATTGATTTACTCACCACTGTAAAATTCATTTATCTGACAGGAAGGGTCAGTTCTATTTGCGAAGCTGAATGGATATCCCAACCTTGTCAACTACACTGTAAATCATGGTCAAGAGGTCTTGAATGTAGAACCACAATTAATGTCAGAGATTTCATCATTGAGATCGAGTAAGTGTTCATATTTAAGAAAAAATAAAATAAAACTATGATTTATCTAAAAATTTCCTTGATAAAGCTAAGAATTGACCAAGCATTAAATTAAACACAGAGGTAAAACCTTGGTGCCATAATAGGTGCCTCCACCTGCACAAGCAATGTGTTGTGGGTTGTATTTGGGAATTAGCCTCTCCATTAATTCAAAGTAAGGATTTTTACAACCACCTCTTCCAAGCCTCAATGAAGCAGGAGCCTTGTGCATTGTACGCACATACAAAAACTATTTAAATAATAAAAGAAAAAAACACTTTATATGAGTTAATGAATTTCAGCTTCCAAGATAATTCTTTTGAAATAAATGTAGCAGTAGCAGTAGATACTATATTTAGAGATCACATTAAAGTAAATTGAAGTTCTTTTGACAGAAGCCAAATTCATTTTAATTGTTTAGTTTGGGCTTTGATGGTCAATGTTGTAAGTTACACATTGCTTGCACTATTTTAAGGGGAAGAGGTGCCATTTAGAAAACTTATTCTTCTGTTCCTAAATATAAGCATTACATCCGAGATACAAAAATAATTAAAATCATTTATTGATACAATTCACAAATTGACAACCATGTCTGATCTTTGGAACTATCAAACATGTAAAGGTTTCCTCTCCATTAGAGATTAGAGAGGGGATTGTTAACCCAAAATGAGACACTGAGTTGCAACTATAAAAAAACTGATTTTAATGTAAGGTGATGAATCGGTTGAGGTATTGCTGGCATGCATGGGACATAGGAAGGGTTGTTGACTACAACGGTGGTGGTGATGAGAGAAGGTGGTGACAATCCATGGGGGAGCAAACAGCAAGATGTGGCTATTACGGTGGGGCAGAGATCATGTGAAAGTGAATCAGGAACAAGGATCATGGGAAGACAAATGTGTGATTGGCAGCATGACTTTCGGAAATGTAACAAGAAAATTCTTGATTTAATTTCAAATAAATCAAAGATTATTACATCCCCAAGGCCCAAGATGGTCAGGTGGGTCAGGTCTAAAGTCAAGCCTGAGCAACAAACTAGATGGCTGTTGGCTATGAAACATGAACCAGAATGTCACTGGAAAGATAAAAAACGCATGTTCAACTTAGAGCGAAAGTTGGTTACATAGCGAAGCCAATGATTGTATTTGGGGAGGGGGATAATACTCTTCACCTAATTCTTATGGGAGAAGGAAGTTCCATTGAGCTAGAGTTTGTTGTCACAACAAAGATCTACTTGCATTCTTTCTCATGTATAAGGGGGGCTCCCCCAATATAGATATGCCGAGTTTACCTTATGAAAAATGCTTGCTGGGAGGTGAAGGAAACTACTCAGATGCTATGGCCGATTGTACTGACATAGTACCAAATTGGGATGTGCTCTGCTATGGTGGAAATAGCAAAGATAGGTATATATCTTTGGTAGATCAAATGGATGAATACAAAAGGAAGTGTCAGACAGGGTTTCAGAGAGCTTAAAGATTTTAGTGGATTTCTGCAAGTATCATTTGAAGGCTTTGAGGACCTGGCCATGAGTTTGTTTACTGCTGTTGATGTGACTTGGAAGAAAAATGGGCAATCAGTGTGTAGAAAACAAAATATGCCTTGGGGAACCAGAGAAATAAGGGAGCTGCATAAGTTGTTAGTGAGCTATGGTGCAATTTTTATTTTTTAACACAGGGTTAGATGAAGAGTGGAGAATAAGAGGATACTTAGGCTTTTGTAGTATTGTAAATGAAGCTTAGAATTTATTGTGGAATTTTCATTAGTTGAACAATATTGGAAAAAGGGCTGCAGTGTGGAATGTATTGCAAGAATGGAAAAGAGATGTGATTTGTCTCTGGGAAGAAAAGATCAAAGAAATTATCAAGATACTTGTGGCTAGTCTTGGGGGAGTCCTTTATGGATCAAGTGATTTTTGACACAGTTGGATCTGCTGTAGTTTTACTTAATATGAGGAATAAAAGGGTGGCAGGAAAAATGGACATGGAGATTGGAAGATTTTTGGTGTCCTGCTTGTTTTGCAACAGACTTTAATGGGGATAAAAGTCTAGGAAGTGGGAAATAGTTTGGCGCCTAGCAGGAGATTTAATGTGATCTGCTTTCCTAGTGAAAGACTTAGTTGTGAAAGAAATACTTCAAATATGACAGAGCTTTCTGATTTTATTACAGAGATGAAGTCGGTCGAAGTCCCTTTGAATGCCAGTACAAATGGCCAAACAACCACTCTTCCATGTCACAGATAAATCACTTATTAGTGTGAGTAGTATTTTGGGGAATGATGTTCAGTGAATAGTACCAAGGCCTACCAATAAAATGATTGCTTATCCCAAGAAATGGAATGGCATACCATAGAGAATCCAAAGTGGACCGCTTCTTATGTTGTCATGGAAGCAACAAAAACTTCAGCTTTTTCATGTCAACTTCAAAGGCACTCCACATATTTTCACAAAAAGTTTTGTAAACAAAGAAAAAAGTGCTAGCTCCCTGTTCTGATAATCCATCTTAGTAGGATCAACTATTAGACCATAAGAATTCATAATTTCAAATTCAATTTTAGCATGACCCTCCTTCCATGTCACAGATCAATCACCTCTTAGTGTTGGTTCAGAGTGAGGAGTATCTTGGGGAATGATGTTCAATGAATAGTACCGAGGCCTACCAATAAAATGACTTATCCCAGAAAACGGAACAGCATACCATTGAGAGGGTCCAGAGTGGACCACATCTTATGTTGTCATGAAAGCAACAAAAACTTCAGCCTGTTCATGTCAACTTTGAAGACACTCCACACATTTTCACAAAAAATTTTGTAAACGAAGAAAAAAGTGTTCTGATAATCCGTCTTAGTAGAATCAACTTATTAGACCATACAAATTCACAATTTCAAATTCGATTTTAGCATTTGATGTCCACTATTTTACATTCTCAAACAGGAAAAACTAAATTGAGAATAAGCATTTTGTCACATAACTTAAGAGGTATAAGATGAATACATTATTAAAACGAAAATTGAAGTCATAATGGCTCAAATCATTCTAGCTTTTAAAAAAGTGGAACACCAAACTATACCTATTAAGAAAGTTATCTAACTGAACAAGCAATATTCACTAGTTCAGGGACTGAAAAATAGGAATTTTGAAAGGAGAAACATTAAGAGTTCAAAAAACTAGCCCAAAAACAATCAACTATCTCCACGTCAAATGCTATAACTAATCCAAATCCTTGATTAGAAAGGAAAACTAAAGCATCATGTGTTAAGAAAGTTCTTCTAATCTCACATTTAGATTTTGTATAAACTTATATATTGATGTTGTTTTCAACCATTCCTTTATTCCTTTTGATTAATTCATTCTTATCATTATTATTTGGCAACAGGGCCTTCAAAATTGTTCAAAAATTATCAGTTGCGTTACTTCACCAACTTGGATAAAAAAGAGTTGATTGGTTGTGGAGCTTTTGGAAATGTTTATAGAGGATGTATGTGGGGTTTAAAAAATCCCATAATCAATAGCAAGCTAATTGCTGTGAAAGTTTCACATCACAACCGTGGAGATATATTCAAGCAGTGGCAGGTAAGTAATCAATTCTTCTATATCCCATACATGTCAGTATACATACATAATGACACTATATTCTACTTTCAGGCTGAGATTCGGTTTGGTTCAAGTCTTCAACATAAAAATTTTATTAAGATTTTGGGTCACTACAAAGATGAGGAGAAGCTATACTTAGTTTATGAATATATGAAGAGGGGACACCTTGGCCGGTGCTATGAGGGTAATTCTCAGCATAAAAATGATTGTCATAATTATGTCATCACATATTGCATTGTCATATTTATATGTCTATGTAATTGGTTCATCTAGATTGAAAATAGAATTACAAGATTCATCAACAGATAAATGATTGACATTATTATGTGATCACATACTTCTTGAGAAAAAAACTTAATGAAAGTACAATTTTTACATATAACAAAGTGAATAATATATAAAGAAAACAGTCCATGAGTTCTTTCGAATAGAAGGACTGGTTCCAAAGATAATAGAAACATAACAAGAATATGAAGTAAAATGTGGAATGGTAGATGGTTGTTAATTATATTTACTTGGTAGAATACAGAAAAGAAAAAAAATAATAAAAATAAAGGCATGTATGTATAAATGTAAGTGTGTGTGTGTGTGTGTGTGTGCGCGCGTTTAAAACCAGTACATAATAGTGTCATATATGTATCCTTAACTCCACAATCTCATCTAGTGTGTTTTGAGAGATGGGAGCTTGGTATGGCATGTAACAGTGACTTTACATGTTTTGCTACCCTAGTAAAAGACTGGGCTTTACTAGATTCTTCTTCTAAGTTGGAGCTCTTGAAATTCAAGTCAGCAGCAGCACTTGATTAATCTTCCATCGTGAGGAGGCCTCTTATACAAGGTCAAGAAACCATGACTGTCCCAAGTCAATTAGAATTAGTGTTTCCTACATCAACTACAATTAGGGTTAAGGCATAGTGATGCAGGCAGTGGATCAATGTCAGTTTGATTTTGTTTTATTTATTTTTAAGTGGCAGGAGCAATTTTGTGATTTCAATATTTCTAGGATAGGCTGTGCTAATAGTCCATTGGGTCTTATTTTAGTTTTATTTGAGTCTAGTTAATTAGTTTGGATTAGTAACAACGCCAAGGAGTCCAAGTCTTATTAGGAATTTCAACTAGGAATAGGTATTAGACTTCTATTTAAGGGGTTGTATGCTTTCTATTGAAGAATAATAAAGTTTTTAGATTGTTAGAGAAGCTGTGAAGCTAGTTATTGGTTTATGTGATGCAACCTTCTCCGAGGGGTGATGCCAAGGAACCCTAGGTGTGATATTTAAGAAGTCTAGGTTGTGATGCTTAGGAAGTCTAATTGTGATGCCTAGAAATTTATCTTTTCTTTTATTTGACTGTTCACAGCAACATAAATTTTGGTTTTACTCGTTTCATCCCCAAAACCCTACTATTCCTTTTTCCCACTAGAAACCCTACAATCCCTATCACTCTCTAGCCTACTCCCCACCAAAACCTAGCCTTAAATCCTCAAACCCAACAGCCCAAATCTGACCCAGTAGTTCTAATTCTGGTTTTGTTTGTTCCCCCGTCCTACGTCACAGTCTATAAGCACAATATTGTACACCACAATTTACACTTTGATTGGCCAGTAAAATTTTCTCCTGGAATCTTCCAATAGTCTAGTGCTAACTCCTAGGTTATATACCCTTTATTTTTTGCTTCTTCAATTTTTCTGTTGCGTCATTTTAGTTTTGGCTCAACCCACTTTTTTTTTTTTTTTTGGGTAAGTAATAGAAGTTTCATTAAAGGTCAAAATAGTATTTTGTATTCACGATGATGAACACAAAGTACTGTAAAAAATTACAAGAAAATCAACAGAAGATTTAAGACAGATTGTTGGAATTCAAAAATGGATGTGCAATGTGCAAAACCCATGCCTGTGACCAATCAAATAGGGTATGGATCAACAAGGACTTCGATTGATCAAATAGGTCTCAAAACATCCTTAAACGTGAGGTTGTTTCATTCCTTCCACACCAACCATATCAAGCACGCTGGAACCAAATTCCATACATGTGAGAAATGTTTCCCAAACCAATTTAGCCATCCAAATAGAAGGGATGCTACCGTCTCCAATGTCATCCAGAATCCCAAATTGGAAACATTTAACTCCACAACTCATATGCAACCTCAAATATTAGAAACACTTTACTCCACAACTTATATGTGATGGAACAATGGAGCAAAGGATGATCCACTATTTCCCCACAACACCGACACATACAACGGCAATTTACTAGGCATAGACCCCTCTTCATGAGGTTCTCAATTGTAAGAATCCTACCCCATGCTACTAACCACAAAAAGAACAACACACTCTTTGGCGCCTTAACACGCCAAACGCTCTTCCAAGGCAAAGAATGAGAATTGATGCCACAAATAGTGTTATAGTAAGAGCAAATATCAAAATTACCAGTCTAATTCACCCTTTAAATCATCCTATCACCTCCTCCCCTCTAGTTAACTTGGAATAAATATGATTATAAAAAGAATACATGACCTCCAACTCCCAATCAGGAAAAGCTCTATGGAACTGCAAATTCCAACTCCTAAACCTCCCATGTCTGGGAGAATCCCACAAGTCAGATATTAAAGATTACCTATCAGTTGAGCACTCAAACAAGCCACGGTATAGCTCCTTTAGAGGAAAGTGACCACTCCTAGGATCAAACCAAAACCTTATATGATTGCCCTCACCACCTCAAAAACCACATGTCGGAAGAAAATATCCTAACCCGCTTTGATACTTTGCCACAACCAACACCCATCAATCCCTCTACCAACTCTTGTACACCAATCCCCTCTATCTTCACCATGTTTGGTCACAAGCACCTAACACCACAAATGATTGACTTCATACCCGAAGTGCCATAACCATCTACCTAGTAATGCTTGGTTAAAGTTCCCAATCCACTAATCCCTAAACTGCCAACCTAAATAGATGAGAAGCCCTTATCCCATGCCAGGGTTTGCCACTAATGGGTACTCGAACTATTTCTCCAACACCCCCCCCCCCAAAAAAAAAAAAAAAAAAAAAAACTTCTGAATCCTTTCATCCATTAGCCATGGATTTAGGACAGTGAATAAGGAAAGATACTACGTCGGTACAAATTTTTTTTAAAAGGTAAAATAGGCTAGAGTCCATTTAACATTAGTAGCACTATTAGGGCATCTGAATTTGAAAAGGATAGAGAATTATGAGTTTTTCCCCTTAAACTCAAATCTCCCATCTCCTTATTATTTAATTTGCCATTAAATTTTGGAAACTTCCCCTTAGTTTGAAAATCATGTCCTGAGTTCCCACAAACATTAAGAGTTCGGGACTTGGTGCAATGGCAAGTTTCTTCTACCAAAAGTAATAGGTCACGGGTTCAAGTCTGGGAATCAGCCTCTCCAAAAAATAAAAAATTTGGGGTAAGGCTGCCTACCATGACCTCTCCCAAACCCCACAAAAGTTGAAGCTTTTGATGGAAATTAAAATCAAATAACTAAGAACTGAAATAAAAATGCATTTAAAATGAAGAATCAAAGCTGAAATTACAGAGAAACAGAGAGAAACTCTCTTGTCCAGGTCTGAAACTAAGATATTTATTATCTCTAACTACTAGGAAATAAACTAACTAATTGTTACAACTAGGCTGGCTATCAAACACCTTAAGTCAATGCTGAATTAAAGACAACACATGACAGATTCGAGAAGTCAAAATAGCTGGCTGGTTGTTTGGCTTAAGAGATTAGAAATGGTGGTTGGTTGTTTGGCTTAAGAGTAGAGGGTGGCTGGTTGTCAGGCCTAAGAGTAGAAGGGGGCTAGTTGGCTGGCCTAAGAGTAGAGGGTGGCTACATCAGCTTTGTGCATTGGGTACAACCTTACTTGATTTCTTTGCTCCCCAATGTTCTTTCAAGCCCTTCCTCCACCTTCCTCTTCCATCGACAGAATTTATTTTTCACTCAAGATAAAGGTGAGAAAATTCATTTCAAAGAGAGCCCATCCACCCCTATTAACACCTTCTGTTACCCATCAGCACCCATGTCTTGACCCACTATGGTAAACGCCCCCTTATTCGATCTATTATTGATCTTCAAAACTTATAGCTCTTGCAAAGACATTTGTAGAAGTGTTTCTTAACAAAATCCCGGTGTAGTTCTGCCGTACATGCTATGATCCATTCCCCACCCAATTGGAGCCTTTAAACCTTCCCCAACATTCATGGATAGAAAATGAATTCATTCTATCACCATCAAAAGGGGTTGGTTGTGAAATGAATAAGGGTAGTGGGTTCAGAGGATGTGATGGGAAAAGGGAATGTTATTCTATTGGTGGAGGTTGTGTTGTTGGTGGTGGCAGTGGTGGGGGTGGTAGTTGGTTAGGAGAACTTGTCTCATCTCATACAGCCAGTCCCACATGCAGGTAACATCCCTCTCAATATATGGACATAACTCTAGATAGTGCCATTTAGCACAAATGCTATAATAATGGTGGTTCAAAAAAAAAATTTTCTCAATATATTATTCTTTATGACTCGCTCCTGTTTACTAAGCTCATTTTAAGAAGAAATTGACACGGACCAGGAGAATAGAAACTAATTTTTGGTTATGAATGAGGGTGGGATGTTATGGATGTAATTAGGTGTGAGAATGGTCCACCTCCTTTAACAGACTATAGCATAAGTTTGATCCTATTTTTAAAGGAATTACACCTCTGTTTCCCAGGAAACAAAAGTCCATAAACCGAAATTTCATTTCATTTCTTGCTTGTAGAATTGTAGAATGTTACATATTTACAGAGGCTTAGAACATTCAAGACTTCTCTTGAATCCAACGACAGTGAAACCTTGACTTCTTGCAAAACAACAAACTTTACTAATTTAGTGATGACTAATTTATCCACAAAAAAAAAAATAAATAAATAAATAAATGATGACCATTTTTGTGATAAGATAAATTAATTGTATTATTACTTAAGAATATAAAAAGTACAATGAAAACAAAATAGCATATACTAGTTGTCATGTTGTGTTAATGATTACTCTTGGACATGTAGACTTTTAGGATTAACATTATTTTGGTTTTTCTTTTAAAAAATAATAAGATTAACACTACACTAATCTTTATATCTAGTATTTAATTTTACTCCAATCGTTATCCATCAATTTTCTAATTTTCCTAAGTAGTTTATCATGAGTTTAAGACATTTACTTGTGTTACTCTATGCATGTTGCTTCATATAGTTCTTGATTGGGCTGAGATGATAAAGATTGCTCGAGGGATAGCATTGGCAGTGGAATACATGCACAAGCTGGATCCACCTCTCACCAATCGTGATCTCAAACTAAATAATATACTTCTAGATGAGGTTGGTATAAGTAGCATCTTCAGTACAGAATCAATCTAATCTATCCTCCCAACACATCCTCTTATAAGTGTTTTATGTGTTGCACAAATTTCTAATGATCAGGACTTGAATCCAAAAGTCAGTGACTTTGGTATGGTGACAGTAGATGGAGTAAAAGATGCTAGTGTTGGCACCCATGGATTCGTAGATGATGCAGTAAATCAAAAATGTAAGAAAGAGGCACAAGCATGCACACACAGCTAATATTTACACTTTTTTTGAGATAGCTAATATTTATTCTTAAGAGAGAACATACAATACACAAAAGAGATTTGAATTTACTGGTAGAAAAATATATTTATTTCTTTCAACACTATTCTAACTACAATGAGAAATAGTCAGAGTAGACAAAATAAGTTTTTTTTTTTTTTTTTTTTTTGGGTAAAAGAGTAATATTATTAAAAAAAAAAAGGAAAAAGAATACAAGTTGTTCACTATAATAAACAAAGAACAACAAAACAAAAGGCAAAGAAACATAGGAATCAAGAAGCTATGCTAAGAGACAAGAAATTTGGTAAGAGAAGAACGGTCCGAGAGACTTCAACACCAAGACAAATCTAAGAGAGTTCACTCGCACAAATCTATCAACTGAGCCAATGATTTCATAGTATCCAAGAAAAAACGCTGATTACGTTCTGGTCTAAATAATCTACACCAAACAGCCTGGAACCAAATTCCAAATATCAGTATTATATTTCCCAAGCCATTGTTGCCAACAAAATAATAAGTCAGCAATAGAATCCGGCATGATCTAATGAATCCCAAATAACTGAAGCATATGCACCCATAGAGAATGAGCTAATGGACAAAAAATAAGAAAATGATCCACTGATTCCTTATTACAACAACACATACAACACTGATTTGCCAAAGGATGACCTTGAAGCATAAGATTATCTAATGTAAGAATTTGGCTATTAGCTATTGTCCACATAAAAAACTCCATCTTTTTAGGAACCTTTGCTTTCCAAATGCCTTCTAAGGGAAAATAGAAGTAGGAACATCCTGAATCTTATGGTAGAAAGACCGAGTATCAAACTTTTCTCCATTAAGGCCCCAACAAAGACTGTCACTTCCAACACCCCAAGAATCCAAGATTGAACTAAGTGAAGAAAAGAGAAAGATGCCTCTAACTCCCAATCATGGAAATCCCTGTAAAATCCTAAGTTGCATCCATTGGAAGACACAAAAACGTCAGAAATATGAGCTTCCTTGTCGTCTGAACACTCATATAACCCAGGGTAAAGAGTTTTGAGAGGATTATCCTCAATCCACCTATCATGCCAAAAAAGAATATGAGAACCATCACCCACCACAAAAGTCAAGTGTTTAGAAAAGCTCTCCCACCTTTCACTAATACTTCGCCATAAACCACACCTATAGGCCCTCCTACAAACTTTAGTACTGCACTCCCCCTTCCCCTTTCCATTTTTCATGTCAATAACCCTCCACCGAAGACAAGTAGTTTCATGGCCATACCTCCATAATAATTTTTCTAATAAAGCTTGATTAAAAGACACCAACTTCCAAATCCCCAATCCACCCAACTCAAGAGGTAAATAGACATTTTCTCAAGCCACCAAAAAGTATTTGAAACACTCTAAGGAAGCCCACAAAAATTTCTCTAAATTCTTTCTAATCACGCAGCCACAACTTTGGGAACAGTAAATAGCGAAAGATAATATGTCGGAAGATGTGAAAAGGTACTTTTCAACAAAGTGAGTCTACCACCCTTTGATAGGTAAAGTCGCTTCCAACCCGAGAGCTTCTTCTCCATCCTCTCCAAAATAGAATTCCAAATAGAGGTTGTTGTCTTATACAGAGTACCCATGGGCATACCCAAAGATTTCATAAGCAAACTGCCCACCCTACATTGAAGAATATTAGCCAAAGTGTGAAGGTTACTCACCTCCCAAATAGAGACAATCTTGCTTTTTCCCACATTCACCTTCAAACTGGTAAAAGCTTGAAAACAAGACAAAGCCAACCTAATCGAAAGCAACTGCTCCCTAGAAGCATCACAAAAAAGAATGGTATTATTAGCAAATAGAAGGGGAAACACGAATACCGATAGAGTTAACAGGTCCCACATGAAAGTCCCGAATAAGACCAATATCCTCAATTTTCTTCATAATCCTACTTAAAACCTTCATAACCAAAAGGAAGAGGAGGAGACAACAAATCACCTTGTCTCAGATCTTGTGAGCTTCCCAAGAAACCAGGAGGAGATCCATTAACTAAAACTAAGAATCAGACAGTAGTGACACGGGCCTTTATCCATCCCTTCCATCGTATCCTATCCAAAAGGTAGAACAAGGCATCCCAATTCACATGATCATAGACTTTATCAATGTGTAACTTACAAGACATTCATTAGCAATAAGCACTGAATCCAATATTTGTCTACCAACAACAAAAGAATTTTGCGACTCATAAATGAGTTTGTCCAACATCATCCTCAATCTGTAGCCAACACTTTGGACAACAACTTATATACACTACCCACTAAACTAATAGGCTAAAAATCTTTAATATTCAGCACATTATTTTTCTTAGGAATTGAAGATAGGAAAGAAGCATTCAGATATCGTTCAAACTCTAAATTCCTATGAAAGAGTTCAAAAAAGGCCATAACATCTTTTTCCACTACACCCTAGCATTTTTGAAAAAAAGCCATTGTGAAGAGGTCAGGGGCTTTATCACCCTCCATCTCTTTTAGGACCTGGATCACCTCCTCCTTAGAAAAATCCCTCTCAAGAGAAAGCCTTTCATCCTCCTCAATACTAGCAAATTCCAAACCATCCACAGTAGGGCGCCATGTATTTGTCTTCATATACAAACCCTAATAAAAATGGACCACCTGAGAACGCATAACTACCTCATCCTCATAAAGAACACCATCCACCTCGATATTCCTAATATGATTAGTTCTTCTGTGAGACTTTGCTACTCGATAAAAGAAACGTGCAGTTATCTCCCTCCTTCACAAACAAAACCTAAGAATTTTGTCTCCAAAAAATCTCTACCAAAGAAGCTCAAATGTGCAATATCGCCTTTAATATGTGTTTGAAGAGTTTGTTCTTCATGCGAGAGACCCAGCAAATCTTCTCTAGCATCCAAACCCATAAGTTCAAATAACAAGCTCTTCTTCCTAAACGCCAAATCCCTAAATTCCTCCTTATTCCACTTCTTTAAATCATTTTTAAGAGCTTTTAATTTTCAAGCCAAAATAAAACTTGGAGAGCCCAAAAACAGTACCCATTCCACCATTGCCGAAATCTCTCCACAAAACCCCTGTCTTTCAACCACATATTTTTTTCAAATTTGAAAGCACTGTGACCTTTATTGAAACCACCAGCTTCCTCTAAAAGTGGACAATAATCAGAAAACAATTCAGGGAAGTACCCTTTGAGACACATTCTCGAAATGATCTACCCAATCCACTGATACCAATGTCCAGTCAATTCTTGACATACAAGTTGTCCCAAAGTCTTTGAACTAGGTGAAAGAAGCCCTTTCTAGGGGTAAATTGACAAGATAATGGGCCTCAATGAAGTCCGAGAAAGCAAACTTGGCCGGCCTAAAAGACACGCAACCAAATCTCTCACTCAGATATCGAATAATATTGAAATCCCCTATCAAGCACCATGTCGTGTTCCACCTAGCACACACCCTTGCAAGCTTCTCCTATAGAGCACCCCGTTGGTTGTTGTCATTAGGACCATATATGCCGTACAAGCCCATACAAAATCATCCACAACCCCTTTCAATAAAACATTAACAGAAACTTGATCTATAGAAATGTCAATTTTATCAAAATCCCTCATATCCCAAACCAGTAAGACCCCCAGCAGTGTGAATTGCATCCAACACGGCACAATCAATGAAATGACTACCCCAAAGAATCCAAACAACAAAAGAGTTTAAAGAAGACAGTTTGGTTTTTTGGAAGCAAACAATATCACACTTCCACTCCTTAGAAGATTCTTACATACCTCTCGCTTTTGAGGATTGTTTAATCCCCTAACATTCCAAGATAAAAGTCTTAAAACTTATTTAAAACTGGTAATCACCCCCCAAACCATTTGAAGAACCTTTGTTCCTTCCTTTAGAAGATAACCCATCATAATTAAATGTAGAAACCAAATCTATAAGTTCCCTGAGCCCTTTCTGCCTTGAGTTTCCTAGTCCCTTGGAAGACCCAACATTTACAACAGCAATACAATCTTGTTCCAAAAGACGAAACAAAGCCATACATTGAGCTTCATGTTTTACAATAGGAAAACCCACAAGTTTACAAAAACTTTTCATCAAACTTGACACCCATTTCGAATTTTTCACTTGTGCCACCATAATTTCACCCTCTTCAACTTTCTGAGTCACCACCACCTTTCCCCGACTTATTAGGATCCCACCTAGATAAAGGTGGACGCTCCAGAAAACAACTCTCTTGCTGACCATTAGGAAAACCCACTAGCATTGACTCCACTATGTTCCCACAATAAGAGAAGAGGCTCAGAAACACCCTATAGCAGCTCCTCTCCATCCATAGAACTCGTTGGCACCATCTCAGCTTGGGGATCACACCATTGTTCTTTGCCCTCACTCATGGAAAGTATAAAAATACTTTCCAAATGAAAATCCAAAAGAACAAAATAAAATACAAGACTATTATATAAAATAAAATCCATATCAGCTATAAAATCAGGGAGGAGAAAGTGTAGAAGTTTTTTTTTTTTTTTGATAAGTAATAGGATTTATTGATATCAAAAAAGGGACGCCCTAGTACACTATACACAAGAAGTGTACAAGGGTCAAAGAAATCAAGTACAAAAATTACAATAATCTAGAAAATCAAGAAAGGAAGAGAAAGATTGGTTTCGCAAAGCAAACAGCCAATCTAATAAGGTTCTAAAGAAAAATTACTTGAGTTCTGAAATGGATCTCTCCTTACCTTCAAAGCAGCTACTACTTCTTTCCCTCCAAAGACACCGCATGAGACAATGGGGAACAATTACCCATATTTGACCATTCCAATAACAACCAAACCGCCCTTGCCAACAAGCTAAGAGCCCTACAACTGACTTTGGCATAACCCAGCTTACTCCAAATAAGCCCAAAGTGTAGAAGTTGATGTTCACTTATACAGTGACTTTAAGAATTAAAAAATAATAACTTCAGCGGCACTATTGGTGGCTCCTTTCCCTCATATCTATTCTTTTCTCTCCAAACGTTCCACATTAAACACAGTAGGACTGTCATCCAACTCTTTCCACTATTTTTTATTTTCCTTTTGGGATAAGTAAACAGTAATGTTCCTAAATAAGAGTATTTTCATCTACATATATAATGAACACAAAATAGTCCAAAGAATTACAAAGAAAGAGTATTATGTATAGAAAGGCATGGCTATAAAATCCGTGATGTAGTTCCTATTACTAAAACCCCAAGTGCAAGACCAATCAAATAGAGATCTAGGCAAAATTCTATAAACAAATTTACTTATTAGAATAATCCAATGTCCAATTAATCTATTGGTAGAAATATCTTACATGATAAAATTGCAAGATCCAAACACCTCCCCTTTCCAAAAAAAGGGAGCATGTCTCAATGAGGATATACAAAAGGATTGGGTTATATAACTATCATCATATCATATCAAGTAAAATTAGCTAGCCTTGCTAAATTTATGCTAATTTTATAAAATTCATTGCAAGCCAAAAATGCAATACCTTGTTAAATTTACTAGCAGAATGATAGACATGGAAAAGTGGGAGGGGAGAAAGTGTTGGTAGTAATTTAGTTGCAATTTTATGCAAATTGTTAGACTAAACACAAACTTCTTACTGCATCTTCAAGTAGTCATTCATTGCATTCAAATAATGTTTCATTCGTTAATCCAAACATCCATGCAAATTAGTTTGGCAACTATTTCCCTTCCATAAGAAATAGTCCACAATTGTCTTCATTTGTGCTACATAAACAATTATAATTATCTGTAAGTTAATAACATTGTCTTAACTGGTCTAAGAAAAGCTTATTTGCAGGTTTAGCTACAATAAAAACTGACATGCACAATGTTGGAGTGATTTTGCTGCTGCTTATTACAAAACAGCCATACATGGAGAAACAAATCTTAATTGGCGACAGGGCAATGAAACAATTCAAAGAAGGCAAAGAATGCGGGATAGTTGTTCATGAGACATTGAAAGAGACAGGATGCAATGAAGAGAGGGCAACATTGATAATAAAAACCGCATTGCAATGTTTAGACTTTTCAAATGCACGGCCAAGCATAGGTCAAGTGGTTCAAATTTTACATGATCTGTAGATAATAATGTCCAGGAGACAACTGTGAACTTCCCCAGCCCAAGCATATCTGTTTCTTTTCCTTCCTCCACTAAAAGAATTTTTTTGATCATCTAGATAGGGAAAAAAAAGGTAACATGAAGGAGAGTGAAAACCTAGCCTAACTATGTAAGAATATGATTATTTGGCAGCTTGTTGTCGTGAATACAGGGTGTTCATCAATTTTGGGCAAACAAATGTCAACATTGTTTCTTTTCATTAACTAAAGCAGGTGATTTCCTGTTGAAAAATTTAAAAACTAATTTTGGGTAGTCTTGCTAAGACTACTCAATTAATTTGTTTGGAAAAAATCAGCCACCAATAGTGACGTAGCCAAAAAACTAGGACACAATGTTGTGGTTATACGGGAATTAATTGATTAATGATATATTTTAGGTATATTTATATACTTCTAAGCATTTTTTATGTTTATTTTGAGTTTTAGAATTAAGTGATAACAATAAAAATGTTTAACATTATATCTCTAATTGAAAAGCAATATTCGATAATAAATAAGGTACTTTGATACAATCAAATTTTGATAAACATTAATAAATCTGAATTTTTTTTATAATAAACACTTTTTGTTAAGTTACCTGGTCCATACGAAAAATTACCTTGACAGGGTTGAGTACAATGTATTCACCCTATTACTTCATGTTAACACCAACATCTGGGGAATTCACCCTCACTCATTGTTTGGTGGGAAGTCTCCAAAGATTCTAATTGGGTAGATAAGTCTTGAAGGGTTTTCATTAAGGTCTAGTTCATGGTAAACCACGTCTCAAAACTTAAACGCTACATGACCAATATTAAAGTGCATGCAAAAAGCGTTGTGCTAAATGCATAAGTAAATGAGATCAACAAACCATTTATTGCAAAATAAAACTATAGGCTAATTTGTGTACTAAATTCAGTCTGTAATCCAAAATGCAAATTACAGTCAAGCAGTATCAGTATGACACCATTCATACATGGTACTAAAGGTTAATGTTGGTAGTAAAAAAGTTTGCACTAGTGAGGTAAGTTCAACAGATAATATAAAATTATAGCTATTTAACTGATTCTTTTCTTTTCTTTTCTTTTTTTCTTTTTTTTTCTTTTTTTCTTTTTTTTTTTTTAACTGAACAATGAACATCTCTCCTTTGCAGACAGGTAGCTGACCAAGTCTATCTTTTTTAGAACTCAACTGTATTGCTCAAGTATGTTTATTCTTCCTAGATTCAAGACCAACAAGCAAACGTTAAATGCCTTTTTTATTTATTTTGTGGACTACCAATCAAAGGAAAGCTAATGGGGTTAAAGATTCATAGGAGCTGATGTTATGAAGCATATCTAGTGCCTTTTCGCTCAAAGCTGCTTCAATTTGGAATTTTATTGTTATGAAGCATATTTGGTCTTTACCCAAGCTTGCAGGCAAAGTCCCAAGACTTCTGACCTTTTTTTTTTTTTTTTTGGGTGAGGGTAAGCCCCATGTACCACAAAGGAATTCACATCAGCAATCACATACATAAATAAATAATTGTAAACTGATATAATGTAATGAAAAGTAAAATTGTAATTCACATCAGCAATCACATAAATAATGAGAAGTAAAATTGTAAAATTGTAAACTGATATAATATCAGATCCAGCTTTTCTGAAAATAAATTAAAATATAAGAAGGTTCAGAGAGACTCAATGGAAACTGATATAATATCATAGGCAGCAGATCCACACTGAAAAAACTAAAACAGTTCTAGAGAAACAATAAATACGCAATTCAAATGACCGCAGGTGTTTCATATGATTCAGTCTATTTTCACAATAATAATATATGGAAATCCCCATCATGCATGAAACCACAAAAAAGAAAAAAAGAAAAAAGACCAATGTTAAGAATTTATAAGACTTACAGAGAAAGAAAAGAGAGTAACTCAGCCATATCATAGGTTTTTCACATGCCGATCTTGAAGTGGCGTGTCCCCCAGATGAGCAAAGTGGGTTCCAGAGAGACAGAGACAGAGAGAGAGAGATATCTTGATGGTAGGTTAGGTTAGATTCACTAAAATCTTATCTGAGTACGGCGTTCAGTTTGGTTAAATTCAAAGTCTGACAACATAACTCGAAAAAGCAATGCGAATGTTGTTGTTGCTGACGACAACTCTTTTATATCACGTATATTTCTGTTTCGGAATTTTAGTTGGGTGTGCACCACTCCACTTTCGGAATTTTAGTTGGTTGTGCACCACTTTTCTGTTTCGGAATGTTTCAAGAACCCCACCTTAGCATCTAGTTGGTTTTGTTTTTAAGCCCAATAAGAAATTGACATTTGTCCTAAAAGAGACACATCAGCATACTGAATCATTTAACCTAAAAAGATGAAATTTACCCTGAAAAAATTTCAAAGACCAGCCCTCTCTTGCTCTTGTACTTTTTGCAAAATCGAAAAGGGTAATTACAGTAATCTGTTTGACTCGAAATCACTTTATCTATCCATGGTTTAAAAAGTATCATTTTATCTATTTGAGTTAAGTCTCTTTTTTTTCCATAACCCACCTCTATTAAAAATATGGGTAAAAATAGTGGTAATTGAGGCTTTTGGGATTTACTTTCCTAGGGATTTTAAAAAAAAAAAAAAATTGGGATTCAATTATGAGTTGTGAAAGTTTGAAATATGGACAAGATATTTGCATGGTTTGTAGTGCAAGTGATTTAATACATTCTTTTTTAGAAATATCATAAAGATCATGATTATTGATGCAAGACATAAATCCTCTAAGGCACTTCGAAGAAAACTTCTTAACTCTTCAAGGTTGTTGAATCAGTTTGCTAAACCTGATAATGGACAAAGTGTAGTTTGCAAGCTACTTGTAGATTTGTGCTCCTTTATGGAGAGTACGCATGAGCTAAGTGATTGGCTTCATTCCAAGGTTTGGATTTAATTTGGACACTCCACCCTTTTGTCACATGCCTTCAACGTGTTCTTCAACTAAAAGCGGATGATTTGGTATCACTGAATTGATTACCTCTCTCTTCGTTGATATTGATATATTTGCTAATGAAGTAGCAAGAGATTGATTTAGCAAAGGTGACCATGAAAGGCTTTGTATTCACCTCTCTTACTTTGAGAAAAAGCCTCAAATTTGTTGAATAAGGTCTAGACTTGGGTTTCTTGCTGCAGCAGGATCGTCCACTATCCTTTTACACATCTCCACACTGTTAATGTTTTCATGAATCTTTATTGGGGCAATGACCACTTTTGTTGTAGAAAATAATCACATTGGATGTGTGGTTGCATTGAGAAAGTTCAAGAATTCAATATTGAAATTTGTGGTAGGATATCTCGTGAAAAGACCTGCTGGAATTCAACATAAAATTTTGCTATAGAATATTCTACTATGAACAATCTGCTGAGACATTTACACTTTGACTTCTAAAACTTTCTGCTACGAAATATTCTACAGATGAACATTCTGCACTTCTAAGATTTAGCAGATTCTACTGTGAACAGTCTGCCGAAGGATTTGCACTTTTTGCTACGAAATTTCTGCAAATGGACATTTTACACTTCCGGAAAAGTTTGTTGAAGAATACTTCATGGAGGAAATTGCGATTCACAGTAGTTTTGGTTTTGCATGTTGACGGGGGCCCTTTTTGTGCGTTGCCATGCGTCTTCCACTAGAGGGGTGACTTTGCTTGACCCGGATTTGTTTTGCAGAGTTCAATCCGGAACTTGACATTGGGCCGCATAGACCAATGGCTTTCGGTGCATTTTTAAGCCTACAAAATAGATAAAACTCAAAGTCTAAGAATTGTGATAATGGTTGAAATAAATAAATAATATGTTTAGCATAATAGCTTTGATTGAATGATGACTTGAGAATCATTATTATGTATATTAAGTGATGTCCATTAGAATGATTAATTAATTGTCATATGTCCAATAATGGGATGAGTCCAATAGTCCATATCCAGCTGTGCTATAGTTCATGTTCAATATAATAAGGTATATCCAACAATGGTCTATGTCCAAATAATGTACGTCCAACGATGGTTTATGTCCAAATAATACATATCCAATTATGTCCAAATATTACATTTCCAACAGTGGTTCATGTCCAAGTAATATATGTCCAATGGTGGATTACGCCCAAATAATGTGTTTGGTGTTGATGCCCACTTTGGTAAAAAGGCCCAATAACAAGAAGAAGCCCAACAATATGGAAAGGGCAAAGGAATAAGAGTTAGCAAGGCAAGAAAAAACCATTAAACTCGAATGGCAGAAATAATGGTCCATAGGCCTATAAAATAGTAAAAAGGCCCCAAAGAAAGCACACAGACTCCAAGGAAGCCCAAGGGAAGGAGTAGGAAGCCCATGGGTATCATAAAAAATTGAAAGCAAGCGAAAATGGGCCAAAAGAGCCCAAGGGAAGGAATTAGTAAGTGGTATGGTAATTAGGCTGGGGAAGCCTAAAAGATTTAGCAAAAGTCCATGGGAATGTAGTAATAGAATGGGCCAAGGATGCCCAAAGAAATGAAGTGGGCCGAGCAAGGATGAAATGGGCCAAAGAAGCCCAAAATAGTATGAGAACTAGCCCAGCAGAAGTACTGGGCAACATGAACTAAGTAAAGAGAAAGTGTACGGTAGGCCCAAATGAGGCCTAGCAAGCACAAGTCAAACGACAACATGGCAGAAGCAATGGGGCGGCATGGCAGAAGTGTCGCCGACCCACAAAGAAGGCAGGGACTGGATTGAAGAAGGAAAGAACCCATACCCGAGCAAAGCCCAGCCTAAGGAAGGAACGAGATACAGAGAATGAAAACCCAGTGACTCATCCACGCCATAAAGGGTTAAAAATAAGTAGCAAGATGCGCAGAAGGATCAGATTAATCCATAGTCCATGGCAAACACATGAACAGCAGACAAGCCCTAAACTCACATGGGAGTGGAGCACGCACAAGGCTTAGGCACCACCCACTTGTACCTAGCCACTACAAGCACGGTGGGCCATGGGTCAGAGGTAAGAGAGGGTATGGTCTGGCAGTGGGGAGAAGGGGAGAGTCTATTCTGGGATTCTTACTTAAAACTCTTTTGGAAAATGTCCTGCTGAGATGACATACCACTCAAAAGGGAGAAAGATGAGTTAAAATCACTAGGTGCATGCCATTAGAATTAGTAAGAGAGAATGCCCAATTCTTATCCGGAGGGAACACCATAGAAGGCAAGAAAGTAAAACAAAAAACTCTTTTGTTAGGAATTAAGACATGGTGCAGCCAGCGCAGGGTAGTGGTGCTGGCTGAGCAGCCGGCAAACTAGTGGGTGGTCTGGGAAGGACATCCACACCAGGCCAAAAGTAATTAAGGGGTAAAACAGTAAAACTCATCATGGCAGGCAATATAAAAGGGCCTTAGCTGTGCATAACAAAGGTGGGGAGGAAAAAACAAGAGCGAAAAAGGCAAAGAGAAAAGAAGACAAGTGAGAAAATAGCAAGGAGAAAAGCAACAAGGTAAATAGAGAGAGTACAAAAAAAAAAAAAAAAAAAAAAGAGGAAAGGGGGAAATACAATAAAAAGGGTAATAAGGCGTGCACCAATAGGCTATTTCCTTCTCTTCCTCTCAATAGCCTACTCTCTAGCAAGTTAGAAGATTCGGGATCAAGTCATTTAGGTCCATTTCTTCAAAGTAAGCAATTTCTATGGTAGGAGTTCCATGCGAGATTGCTCACATTGAAGGCCGGTTCCCTTCTTGGACTTAATCTGCCGAGGAACTGAATACAACAGACTGATTCCCCTTTGCTTTCCTTCTTTATAACTAATTAAGCAGTAACCATACTCTCGTCGTGTTTTTCTTGTTAAGAAAATGATTTAAGTGTTATCTTTTATTGTCAGTAGTCGTACCCTTGTTGTATTATATGCCTCCTGCCATAAGCGAGTGGTCAAGATCTTGGTGAAAGGATTATAGCTTGCACATAAGCCGGCTTGAGGTGAGTTTCAATCAAGCCGGTCCTGATTCTCCTACCCTAGAATCATTGGGCCACAGTGCGGTAGGAAGCAGTCCAGCCCAAAAAAAAAATACAAAAAGGCCCACCACATCCGGCAGTAAGATGGATTCAATTTGTTAATACGTATGTTTATTACTGAAGCATTAGTGAATCCATGTTTATTAAATAGTGAGATAATATTAAAGTAGTTTGCATCCAACAGTACAGTAATAATAAGTTAATATATACTTAATAACGTGATTTCAAAGATAAAGAAACACTGACTTATCTTTGTATGGTTTGTGGTTCCAACTATAACATCACTTTATATGGGTTGTGGCTCTAGTCTTATAGTGTTAGTAAGCTGATAACATTCCAGCGACATAATAACATAAGTCCAATGGTACAATGATAATAAAGTAAAATATATTCAATAATGTAAATTTAGAAATAAAGACATAATGACTTATCTTTATGTGGTTTGTGGCTCTAGCCATATAACATCAGTGGACTTATAACATTTCAGCAGCATAATAAAATGAGTCCAGCAATACAGTATGATATTATGAGTCATTTCATGGTGACTTCATGATTGAAGGGGAAAAATGGGTGCAATTGGAGGGAGAGAGAATATGTCCAGTCGTGTCCATAGGTTGTGATAGGTAAAGAATGTATTAACTCCTAGTGATGAATTAACCAATTAATTAGCTAAGTTGATTAATTAATCAGATTAACGTACAATATGCATGGCAGCACAAATAAATCACCAAATAACTAAATATGCAACTGAAAATAAATTGACACGGTGATTTGTTTACGAATGGGGGAAAAGCAACACGGCAAAAACCCCATCTGGTGATTTTAAGGTCATCACTCTGGAGAATCCACTATTATCACAACAAGCGATTACAAGTAAAGGAATCCCAAAACCTTATACCGACCTACAGTTGAACCCTTACCCCAATACCAAATTGGAGTTGTTCTGTAGTGATAATCTCTTCTTTTGATGCACGGCTCCTAGTACGTGACTAACCAATAGATGCGCAGATCCCAGTACGTGACTTAATCACCAACTTGAGAAGGATGTTGGTTGCAAAGTTCTTCAGTTCATCACACGATGAAGATCACGAAGCTCTTTGGTTACAAAACCCTATGGTGTACAAACACAGCAACTTCTTCAAGAGAAAAATGAATTAGGACAAATTCTGTCTTCGGTCACAATTTGCATGAACAAAACTTTGCTCCACACTCGCACAACTGTGCAACTTTTGACGGCTCTTAAAATAATCCTTATATATGTTTAGGGTTGTGAGAAGAGAAGACCTAAACACATACTCACGGATTGGATGAAATCAGCTCTGAAAAACTGAATTTCATAAACCTCGATAGATAGCTTATTTGTCGAGATTGCTATCGAGCATCGGGCTTCAGCAACCTTTTAAACCTCGATAGATATTAGCTTTCGAGCCTTAAAATCCAACACTTCTTCACTTGATTCTTGGATAAACTTGCATGGTTTTAACACTTGAACTTGAAACCTTGTTCCTTGAAGTATTAAACACATCCTAGATCTACCTAATTACAAGTAAAATGTGTTTTGTCAAAAGATTAGCCAATTACATAAAATATTGACATATGTTCCTAACATGATTCACATATGTCCTAACAGGTTGATTAAGTTTATCATTTTTGTCATGCGCTTAAATGATTTTCCCCATGTAATGCTCTTTTAGTTTTTAGTCAAATATGAATGATATTGCCTTCCATGAGAAGAGCTTTTAATATTATAATTTTGTGCATTTCATAAGAAGAACTTTTTAGCATTATAATTATATGCTTTCCAAAAGAAGAGCTTTGTAACATGTTCTTGAAAGAGTGTTTGATATCTTTTAGGATGTATGGAGATGGTGAGAAATATATATGTTTTGTGAGATATGGTGTTTGTAAGATATATTAGAAAAATATGTGGGAGGTACGTATGGATAGTTTGTAAGGAATGTATTTGTAAAATATATGAAGGTTAAATATAGTAAATATGTGAGCTTATAGTTGCTGTTGGAGTGGTTTTTTATGTTATGTCATGGGTTATGTTGATTTCTAAGAAAATAGATTTTGTAAGCGAAATGGAGAAAGATATGGAAATGTGTTCATGGGCAGCAAAATGATGAAGTTTCAAAATAGGAGAGTAAGAGAGGGATGGATAGTGGTGTGTAATGGTGTGTTGTAATGGTGTTATCTAAGAAGAGAGATTTTGTAAGAGAGATGAAGAAGTATGAAAATGTGTATATGGTAGTAAAATGAATGAAGTTTCAGAATAATAGAGTGTAAGAGTGATGGATAATGGTGTGTTGTAATGGTGTTATCTAAGAAGAGAGATTTTGTAAGAGAGATGGAGAAATATGGAAATGTGTATATGGCAGCAAAATGAACGAAGTTTCAAAATAATAGAGTGTGGGAGAGATGGATAATGGTGTGTGTGTGTGTGTTAGTGTTGTGGCTTGGTCCTCTTTATATAGACCAAGTATATAACTAAATGGGATTTGGCTGAAGGAACAATTAGCAAATAAGGAAAGTTTTTTTAGCAAAATGAGTGATTTCATTAGTTGGATTTTGGTTTTTTAGCTAAAAGAGGAAATTATGGGATTTAAGTCTGCTGCTGTAGTTGTACAGCTGTTGACACAGCAATAGCTGCTACAGTTGACAGTTGTAGCTGTAGCTGTAGCTATCTTGACACAGCTGAATAATGTTAGCTGTATAATGTCATCTGCTGGAGGAATTATTCAACATTAAATTCATGGGTTTGGTGGAAAATAGTAAAATAACTTTTATGGGATCCTCCTATTTCTGGTATTGCAGCTGGAGGCTAAAGATTTGGCTTAAAATGGTAGGATTTCTTTTATGGGATCCTTACTTCTTTTGGTATAGCAGGCAGTTGCTGGGATTGACCATTAATAGGCTAGTGATGTCATTTTGGGACATGCGTCAACTGCCTAAGTTGACGCTAGATTTTGCTGTTGGAGCTACTGCAACTTTTGCTAGAGCTAATGCTTCAACTACCGGTGTTCTGCTTGACAGATTTCCTTTCTTGGAAATCTATAATTAGTCCATGGTTTTGATCCAAAACATTTTAGTAAGTAATAAAACTAGTTGGTTGATATTTGATGAAGCTTTAGAGATGTAATTATGATCTTTTTGTATTTTGACCAAAAATCTTAGAGAGCAAGGGCAGCATTTAATGCTAGATATAAGATATTAATATAGATTTAGCCATATGCTTGGGATTGATTTAAATGAAAATAATAATATAATTTATATGAAATAATATTGTAGGGGCTAGGTTCGAGCACTTCTACTGTTGGATGAAAGGTCCCAAGCCCAACTAGCCCAATACAATAAATTTGTAGAGAATGGGTTTAAGAACTAGGTCTTAGTCTGAACTACAACTACTAGACACGGTTCTATATGAGCTGAGTAACAAGGATATGGGTTAAAGCATGAAATTTTGTCCTCGAGCCTTTCGTTCGAGGAACTTAGTATTCTTCTTCTTCCTTCAGTACTAGGTTACAGAGGTTTCTAAGATCATGCAGACTGCTAAGGTCTTCTTCTTTTTCTCTCCTCCTGCTCTTTTTCTCGCTGTCCCCAATTCTGAGAATGATCAACAGCGCATCGTCGTGGGGTTGGATGGTTCTGATCTTGTCCTCCTCTGAAAAACTTAAGACGAGATGAAAGTTCATTCTGGCCCTCTTCAGCCCTGGTTGGGACTCCTCGGCAGGCAGTTGAGCCACCGATAACACTCGTGCAGGGTGCGTGCCTGTTCTTCCTGGTGCGGCCACGATTACGTTGATCGTCCCTATGGGTGGCCTTACGGCAGCATCCCTCCTGGCTTCTTGATGGCCTTGATGGCCACTGGAATGATGCAGAAGGTGCTTCAGCTTTCCTTCCTAGACTAGTTGGTCTAGGTAGTTCTAGAGGTTCCTACAGTTCTCCGTGGTATGTCCGTGGTCCTGGTGGTATTGGCAATAAAAGTTCTGATCGCGCCTCGAGGATTCTCCCGCCATCTTATTCGGCCACCTAAAGTATAGCTCGTTCTTGATTTTCTCCAGCACTCGATGTACTGGTTCTCGGAATACAACATTGACAGTTTATGTGTTGGTTGTTCCGGGTTGCCCTACGAAATCTCTCCTCGAGCAGTTGCTGTTATACCGGTCCGACCTGAAATCCCTCCTCTCCTGAGGGATAACCTTCTCTTTTCCTCTACCCTACAACTGGTCTTCCTCCACTCGTTTATACTTATCGATCTGATCCATCAGTTGGCGCATACTGGTGGCGGGCTTGCCAGTCAGAGACTTCCTCAAGTCGTGGTCGGCTGGGAGACTATTTTTGAAGGTGATAATGGCGACATCGTCAAAATTGTCCTCCATTTCATTATACGTCTCCCAATATCTGTCCAAGTAGGCCTTTAGGGTTTCTTTATCATGCATGGATAGTGATAACAAAGCACTCAAAGGCCGAGGAGCTCTGTTGTTTGTAACGAAGTGGGAGCCAAAAGGTTAGGTCAGCTGCCTATACGAATCTATGGAATTCGTCTTTAAGCCATTAAACCACCTCATCGCCACTGGTCCCAAGTTAGATGGGAAAACCTTGCACATCAGCGCCTTGTTTCTAGAATGGACAGCCATCCTTTGGTTTAACTAGCTCACATGCTCCACAGGGTCTATTTTACCATTGTAAATGGTGAAGGTTGGCTGCTGGAACCGTCGAGGAAGTATGACCCCTTCTATGTGATGCGTGAAAGGCGACTTGGAGAGTTGATCCAATGCCCTGCTCATGGCATTGTTTCCGAAGCCCCTAGGAGATGGGCTTCTGCGCCTGTGCCTCCGGTAATGCTCTTCTTCATGAGAAAAGGTCTCACTTGGGGGAGTCCTCAATCTTCATCTATATTCATCGTCACTTTCATCGTCGGAGGGCATGTTAGGCCTAGAACGAGATCGCCTTTGCTGTGCATGGTGCAGCTTTCTCTTCAAATCGTCTATCTCTCGCTACATGGCCCGCTTATCGTTCTGTTTCTGAGACATATGGCTTCTAACTTCCTCCGGTTGTGGGGCCCGATTGTTATTTTGTCTCTAAAGCACGTGACTGCCCGCGCGAGAGTAGCTTTTGTTGGTTTGAGTGGTGTTTACGCTTCCCTCTCGAAACTTTCCATTCTCTTCATTTCGATCATGTTCGAGGTTAGGAAAGTTACCCTATTGTTGGGATTTGGCTGGTTCGGGCTGATGGGAGCCTGCTTGATGAGGGCCTGATCCTACCATGCCTAATTGTTGCCCTTACTAACACACAAGTTCTCCCCCACAGATGACGCCAATTGTAGGGGCTGAGTTCAAGCACTTCTACTGTTGGATGAAAGGTCCCAAGCCCAACTAGCCCAATACAATAAATTTGTAGAGAATGAGTTTAAGAACTAGGTCTTAGTCCGAACTACAGCTACTAGACATGGTTCTGTATGAGCTGAGTAACAAGGATATGGGTTAAAGCATGAAATTTTGTCCTCGGGCCTTTTGTCCGAGGAACTTAGTATTCTTCTTCTTCCTTCAGTACTAGGTTACAGAGGTTTCCAAGATCATGCAGACTGCTACCGTTTTCTTCTTTTTCTCTCCTCCTGCTCTTTTTCTCGTTGTCCCCCCCAATCTTGGAGAGTCTCTCACATTATATACTTCTTTCCAGTCGATCTTGACCCTCCACCTGTTGATCATGCAGGTTATTACTCGAGTGCTCGTCCCATCAGCCACCTTCCCAAACCCTCTGTGAGTGCGGCAACCGAGGCCGCACTGTTTAGGGGTCATTTCCTCATTAATGCGGCCAGAACGTTAGTTGGGTGCATTCAATGCGGAGGTGACAGTTTCTCCTTGAATTGCTCCTACACCATACGCCCATGAGTATCCTATTGTACTTGTCCTTCTCCTGGGGGCGCTCTGGGAGGCTGCCTTTGCCAGCGTGCTGTTCTTTCCTCCTGGGATTTGGGATGCCGAGAGCAGGATCGTCCTCGGCGACGCTTCTAGGCTATTTGGGCTTTCTTTGTTCGTCATCGGCCATTTCTCCTTCCTCGGCGTGGGTCTTGGGCTTAGTATAAAGTGGGTCGGGGTTGTCAAATTCTTTGGCCCCACAAATATAATTATACTTTTAAATTTATATTATATGATGAATATTAAGTTTTAGGTAAAGAGTAATCGGGAGTTTTATCATTTTAAGTATTATGTGATATAAGAGACATACCAGATGTTACCTATTGCACATTGACTTGTTAGAGTTCAAGGAATTGGGGAAGACACTTTGAACCATTGGAGCTTTACTAAACATACTTCTTGGCCCTCCAAACCATGACTCCTAAAATTCCCCCGATGAGACTCATGAGCTAAAAATGAGATGTTGTGCCATGAGCTTGAACCATGAGCTTGAATCATGGGCTTTGATGAGATAACATTGGCCATGGGTTTTGGACTGTGGGCTTTGGCGTCATTTTGTGTAAATATGGGCTCTTTTGAGCTTTAAAATAGATTTTTCCAAAATCCATAAAATGTTGATGTGGTGTGGGTTGCCAATGAAATAAAGCCATGTGGCATAAAAATTTTGTCTTGCCACATGTCTCACATGCATAGCAAGGGGAACAAGTGTTGTGTTTCAATAAGTGGCTTGCCACATGTCTCACATACATGTCTCACATGCATGATGCAATATTCTACCATAAAATTTTGCTTATGGTATTGTTTTGTTTTAATGTTGCTATATTCCACCTTAGAATTTGCTACGGAACTGTCTTCTTGTAACGTTGTTGTGATATTCTACCATAGAATTCTGCTATGGTACCGTTTTGCTGTTACGATATATTGCCATATAATTCTGCTGTTGCGATATTCTACCAATCTACTATGGTACTGTTCTGATATTTTGGATACTTTCCTGTTTTGTACCACCAATTAAACCAAATAAATAAATAATTATTTATTTATTTTGGGGAATTCTAGATGAATTGTTGCACTTCTTTATGGAAGGAGCCAACATGTTACCAAATATTAAAATTCATCTCCATAGTACCAAGTTCCACGTTGTTATTCAACTTTTCATAAAATACAAATCAACTTTATCAAATAACAACTGGGAATTTAAGAAGTATAAATACATGCTCAAATTAAAGCCAATCTATATGACCATTGCCTTTTACAATGAGATCATATTTCAAGTGCTAGTATTCACTAGCAAGCTAAACTCCAATAACTAGTGAGATTTTCTAAATCATTATTGATACAAAATAACTATTGTTTAGGCTCTCCTTTATTCAACCAAGGGTGGGCAGCTCCAAAAAATGGTCATATTAAATTTGGAGTTGTTCTTACTGAACACATGTTCTCCACTAGATTTGGTTTTAGCACACCAGATTACCACAGGTGATATTTCTTGAGGCATAGCAATTTTAGTAAATCATGATATCATTAATCATTAAAAGGTTAAAAGGTTAGAAACTTCCCTGAGGGTATAGCTTGGATGATTTAAGAACATCCGCATGTCTTGCTTTGGTAAGAACTTTGAAACATGTTTGCGGGGGAGAAATATCTCATTTTCCCCATCTTGATCCCAAATCCCCAATGGAGTCGCCAATATAGTGAATGAAGATACCACAAAAGGTAACAGATGCGGTAAACATGATAAAAAATGTGCTACAGCAGAACAACTAAATACAACAGATATAAGTTCTAGCGAGTGAAATCAAATATATTTGCAATCAAAATCAAACATTAAATCTTCCCACGAAATAAGTAAACCAAGATGGAACCCAAACCCCAACTTGAACAACCTTGTCATAGGCTTCTGCCATCAAAGTTATACATTTTGGAGAATGGGCCTAATGGCTACTTGTCACTACTTTTGGGATTCCAAAGAGTGGGTTTGTTGAAGAGGGAGGGAAAAGATAGTCTATTGATGCATGCCCCTATTTCTGTTGTGTTTTCTCACTTCTCTTTTTACCACGTTCTTTACTTTTCTCTCTCAGTTCTTTTTTGTTCTTAGTTTCTTACTACTTTCTTCCTTTTGGGTCCCTCTTCCTTTAGGTGCCTCTGTTCCCCCTTTTTATAGTGAGCTGCTTCTATTAGATTTTTTCCTTTTACCCCTAAGGCTTTACCAACTGTTTTTGATTTGTTGTGAGCATTCCTTTAGGATTGCCCACCAACCTATTGGTTGCCTGGCCATTACCACTATTAGGTAAACCCAATGCTTTTTTTTTTTTTTTCACTACTCATTCCATGACAAAATCTCTCTTTATTTTATCTTGCTATAAGCCTTTCCCTCTTTGCCTAAATCAATAAGGATTTGGGCCACCTCACCACCTACCTCTATGGCATGTATCAGGTGGTCCAACCATCTACTACCTCTTCTAGGCAAAATGCCATCCTAGAAAGGCATTTTCCCAAAAGAAGCTATGGTTGGAAACCTAAAATATACTCTTTTCTCCCACCACCAAACCACACCCTCTAAATCCCTTGACCATGAGCCTACCTCCATTGTATTGGCTGGGTACAAGTAGGTGGTGCTCCGACCCTTGTGTGCTTGCTCCACTATCCTTTGTTTTTGTCTTCTTTTATTCCCACGTTGTTTCTGTTGCTAGCCTTGTCTTATTTCTTTGTGTGTTTCCTGCTATGTTTGTTATTTCCTTTGGTTTGGCTTTTC
Source organism: Quercus tomentella (assembly GCA_028535165.1). Lineage (NCBI taxonomy): Eukaryota > Viridiplantae > Streptophyta > Magnoliopsida > Fagales > Fagaceae > Quercus > Quercus tomentella. The sequence continues at coordinate 20,045,481 of JAPQVY010000089.1, read as the reverse complement.
TTTCCTTCATGCAGTTCCTGCTGCTAACACTTTATATTGTTCCTTGTTTCTTTTTATTGTGTTTCTTCATATCAGTTTTCATTCCTATCCTTTTATACAAAAGGATTTGGGCCTTTGTGGGCCAGATAGTGTTTGATGGATCAAAAGGGTATTAGACCCAATTTGCCTTAGTCTGCCAAAGTTTTGTTAAAGAGCCGTATTCTGCAGCAAATTTGTATTCTACTGCAAATTTCTTTCTTAGCCTAGGTGTAAGTCTAGGCTTTACTACTTTTCTATTTTCTTTGGGCCTTTCTTGCTCTTTAGTCTTCTTGGTGGGCTTTTGTGCCTTGCTTTTTTATTGGGCTTTCTTCCTAATAGGCTTTTGGGCCTCGCTTTTTGTTAGGCATTCCTCCTCATGGACTTTTGGGTACGGATTTCCAAAAACGAGCATCAACACCAACCACTAACGTCAGAAGTTTTCTTACCGCTTCTAACACTTGACGTTGCAAGAAGGTATTCTTCTCTCTTTTTGAATTTATTTTCTGAATTTTTTTGTTTACATATGTGTTTTGTCTTGTTTTGTTTTTTTAAATTGACATATACATTCATATGTAGAAAGGAAACTTGTATTGTTTGATAAAATGCTTTAGTGAGGATGGATGCACTAGTAATATAGTAAAAGGGTTTTTTTATTTTCTTTTCAAAACAAATGTTATTTTGGATTAGATTAAAAGTGGTGAGTATGATATAGTTTTATAAGTAGATAAATAACGCTCTTTCTTTGTTTATTAGTTGATTTAATGTATTTGGTGGTTGTGCTTGATTTTTAGGTATTATTTAGGGTTTGGCTTACCTCCAATACTTTTTTAACTAGAAATTTCCTTTTTGTTTTAAATATACTATGACAAGTGATAGTAAGTTTGAATCTCCACATTTTATTTAGTTAGTGGGTGATGTGACAGTTTCTCATTAAAATAAAAGGAGATTCCAATTAAAAAAATACTAGAGGTAAGGCAAACCCTATTATTTATTAGTTAGATTTTATCTTTTTCAACTTTGTGTTTTAAAGATGGTTTCTTTAATATGCATTTAAGTTTGTAATATGTGTTGGCTTACTTGGAATTTTCACAATTTGTTTCATTCCTTGTAATAATTTTTTTTCATGGTGCAAAGATGGATGTGATGCTTTTGTTCCATTGTTTGATGAAGGAATTGATTTTGATAAATAGTTTCTTCCTTAGGTATTCAATCTATCCTTTTGTCATTTTCTTAGTTTATGTCTTTTGTTGAGTTATTATGGGAAATTGTGATATTTTTTGTTTTTGGATTTTGCCTCCTTTTTGTTCTGTATTCTGAGCTCTATTTCATTTAGCTTACGTATCATATCAGACTCAGCCAAAATCATTTCAAAGTTCACTTTTTAATATACAAAACAATCCTATTTTTTTAAAGTGAAAAATAAGTTGTACCAAACGAGCATTGAGTGAGACAGCTTTCATTCATTTGGGTTCAAAATAATATGTTATCAAAAAAAATTTCTATCAAAAAAAAAAAAGGATAAAAATTTACTTGCTAGTTTTCCTTGACACAGTTATAAGTGGTGTATATTGATAAACACGATAGATTTTGTTTTTTGTTTGGGAACTTAAATCAATTCTTTGTTATCTTTTTTTATGGATTTAAATCGAAGTACTGTGTATGAAACTGAAACGTACTATGATATATTCTAATTGCAATCTTTAATGTGAACTTTTGCTCAATGTGTGGGACTGGAGATATGTTTTGTTTTGGACTCATGAACAATGCTAATTTGATCACTGATATGTTGGACAATCAGGATAGCTATAATGTGATCAGCTGTATTGCTATAGTGACAAATCTTATAATAATTACTACAACTACAACTACCACTACAACATAGATTTTGAGAAATTGGTGTTTGGTGATATTAAGACCTTATCAGTTGGACATGTAAAGGGAATAAAAGGGAACAATGGTGGTGACAGTGTGAAGAGTAATGTTGGTAGTATGAGAATGTTTATTTGTTGAATTTGCTTAATGATACATTTCAAATGAAATTTGAACTTGGGGATTGGATGCATATAAATTCCAAGTTCAAAGTTTCTCACAAATTTTTAAAATATAGTGTTTACCCAAAAAAAGTGATATTGGCATGTTAAAATTTTAATTATCAACTCCAAAGTAAAATCTCACTTCAAAATCTGGAATTAAAGGTTTTAGACGCAGACCAATTATTCTAAGTCTTGTTGACAAACTGAGGAGGTTACATAAACTATAGTATATCATGAGTTCAACGTGAACTTCAAGTTGAAGCTAGCTAAATCAAATATGTTTACGGCAAAGAACTTAATGGCTATGGCTAAGTAACCTCTCATTGAAAAAATCTTTTGATCTGCATATATGATCCCTGTGGGGGGCCTTTTTACATTGATGGGCTTGGGCTCAATTGCTGCATCAAGGCCTGTGAGTTAGTGGGTAAGGGAGTCGGGAAGGGCCCCTTGGGAATTATACTACAAGCTAGCTTGTGTGCAAGCCAGGCGTGCCCAATGTTGAGACAGCTCGGGAATGGTATGGCAGGCTGAGCACAGCAGGTATGGTCGTGGTAGAACAGCTGTCTGATGCAGCAAAGAATACTGCAGCAGAATGACTTCTACAATAAAATATGCTAAGTGAAGGAGTTACAGCAAAACAACAGATACAGCAGAAAATAACTAATACCGCAGATAAGATAACTAATACAGCTAAATAATTGATACTGCAGATAAAAAAATGGGTTGTAGCAAAGCAACTGATATAGCAGAAAGAATAAAAGATATCACAGTAGAATGGTTAATAATATAAAACGCTACTGTAGACACTTAATTTTGCACCAATAATTTAATCAAGGAAGATAATTGAAATGATACTCTGAATACCCAAAAATCATAATTGCATTTGATGCATTAAATCATCCATCACGTGTCATAAAAATGATCTTGAGACTCTAACAATCGCAATGATATGTCCGGTTCCCAAATCGGACCGTTGGATTAAAAGATATCACAAGATCAAGCTTTCACAGTCTGCATGCATTTTATGTGATTGACTGATGGATTTGATCAAAATTAAGCTCGGTTGCATAGGACTAAAATGGATAATCAGATAATAAGGGAGTTGTTGATAATTAAGTTTTTTTAATAATTATCTTTTAGATAATTATTATTTTAAGGACTTGATTATCAAATTAAAAATGATTTATTTTGGAATACAAGTTTAAAATATGTCCAAGTGCAATTCCCAACTCAGAAAGTCCTTTAAAAAGAGTCCAAATTGAACCTAAAGATGAGAATGGGCCTAGTACTCAAGAGTGCCAATTGGCACTCTAGGAGTGCCGATCAGCACAAGATTTGCACAACCTCGAGGCCCGGCCCATAAACTTTTAGATCAGACTAAAACACACTAGATTCGATTTTTTATGGATAAAATTCGACCTAACTCGGGCTTATTGATTTTCTAAGCAACCCTAGCTTGTGTTTTAAGCACCACCTTTATAAATACAGAATAAAAATTAGAATCCAGCACCCCTTTGCTCTTAACGTAAAAGAAATTCTGGAGGTTCAACTTTAGGACTTTCTTTTCTATTAAGTACAATCTCTTTAGGACTTAGAGAGACTCACCCTCTCTCTAACTCTAATGTGATTTCCTAATTCCCTTGTAAAATTCATTGATGCATTGATGCAAGTAAGTTTCCATCTTTTTATTTACATGTCCATGAAACTAATTCAATTCTCCATGCTTTTTCTAACATGTTCTTTCTTTTGTATGCTTTGATTTTTCTTTCTAGTGCTTATATTATGAATGTCTGTTTTTGTGCATGTGTTTTGTTCATGTAGTTATGTAATGCATATGATTAAATCCTAGATCTGTTGCTTTATGTAAAACAAAATCATATCTAAATTATTTTTTAAAAACCTTATTATTTTCCAAATCAAAAATCAGATCTAAATTATTTTTCCAAAAAACATTATTGTTTTCCAAGTCAAAAATTAGATCTGAATTTATTTTCAAAAATTCTATTCTTTTCCCAAAACAAAAATAAGATTTGAATTTATTTTTGGTGTAAATGCACTTTTAGTCCCTACATTTTGACTTTTTTCTATTTTGGTCCCTACATTTTAATTTTACCACTTTTAGTCTCTAAACCAATTAACGAGTGTTATTTTCGTCCTTTCAATCAATCAACCGATGGAAATAGCCGGAGTGACTGCTGGAGGAATTAAAATATTATAAAAAATGCTACATCAGCATCTAAATTTTTTTTAAAAATAATTTATCAATTTTAACTAAATAAAAAAAGAAAAAACAGAATTAAAAACAATAAGAACATAAAGAACACAAAAACAAACCCAAAACCAACCCAAAACCAAACACAAACTCAAATTTAAAAACACAAAGAACACAAAAACAAACAAAAAAGAAGGAATTCAAAATCCCAAAATGGCAGAATTCCTCTTCTCTTCATCCATGGTTTTTCCTTTATGGCCTCCACAACACCTCCTCCAAGAATCACCAATCTTTCACCTTCGACCCCATCTCCAACCTCTAGTTCCGCCTCCCTTCCAACACTTCCTTCTCCAACAACAACATTACTTCCGCCGCCGGCTTCCTCTTCACCACCGCATCCACCCTCTCCTTCTCCCCAGTCCTCTCTCGCCACATTTCCACCACTTCCCCTTTACACTACTTGCGCCTCAACCCTCTCTTCAAAGTCTTCTATTCTAGCCACAACCACAACCACAACTGACCCAGTTTCATTGTTGTCGGTAGTGTCAGATTCATCGGCAACCTCGTCGACATCGAGGACCGTTTAGCCGTCGAGATGTACAACCCCGATCTCGATTCCTGGGACATCTGTCCTCCCTTACTCCCTTCTCTGCTGCCGCACATGTCGCTTCGTCCTAAACCCCCTTCGCCATCATCGACTTTGCCGCCAAGATCTGGATAGGGTTTTTGAAGTCTCCAATCTACAAGCTAACAGCATCTTGAATAGCGCTTGATCCACAAAAATGAAATGTGGAAGTTAAAGGGCAAAACAGAGGGATTGAGCTAGGTTTGTGTTGGTATGGTTGAGTTGGGTTTGCGGTTGAGCAATCGATTATAATATTACAATATTCTAGGTTTGTGTTTTGTTCTAGGTTTATGGTTGAGCTGGGTTTGTGTTGAGCAATCAAGTTTTATTAAAATATTCTTTTATGATTTTTCTGTGGTTGAGCTGGGTTTGTGTTTGAGCTGGGTTTGTGTTGAGCAATCAAGTTTTATTACAATATTCTTTTATGATTTTTCTGTGTTTGATTGGATTTGTATGATTTTTTTGGGTTTGTGCTCTTGTGTGTTCTGCCATTTTGAGATTTTGAATTCCTTCTTTTTTGTTTGTTTTTGTGTTCTTTGTGTTTTTAAATTTGAGTTTGTGTTTGGTTCAGGGTTTGTTTTTGTGTTCGTATTGTTTTTAATTCTGGTTTTTCTTTTTTTATTTAGTTAAAATTGATAAATTATTTTTAAAAAAAATTTAGACGCTAACGTGGTATTTTTTATAATATTTTAATTCCTCCGACAACCAACTCAGCTATTTCCGTCGGTTGACTGACGGAAATGACGAAAACAATACGCGTTAATTGGTTTAGGGACTAAAAGTGGTAAAATTAAAATGTATAGACCAAAATGAAAAAAAGTTAAAATGTAGGGACTAAAAGTTCATTTATGCCTTTATTTATAAAATCTCCATTGTTTTTTGAACCAAAAAATCAGATTTGAATTTACTTCTAAAATCTCCACTGTTTTCTAAACACAAAAATTAGATCTGAAATTTTATTTTAAAAACTCATTCTTCTTATTTTGAAAAATAAGATCTACAATTTCTTTTAAAACCCATTCTGTTTCTTAATTAAATAATCAGATTTGAATATTCCACTTAGAGGTTCATTCTGTTCTCTAATTAAGAAATCAGATTTGAGAAGTCTTTTTGAAAATCCATTCCTTGTTAATTTTTTTTTTTAAAATCAAATCTGAATTTTTTATCAAAAAATTCATTTTTCCTGTTAATAGATTTAAAACATCTCATAAAAAATATTTTTCCTATAAATAAAATGCAATTGTGATTTCTCCTTGCATAAATGCAACAGATTTAGCATTTTCCATATTAACCAACCTTAGATCTAGGAATTTTGACACAATAATTTGCATGTCACTTTTTCTATGGGTATTTAAAAGGTCATTTAAAAGTCTAGAAGACTAAACTCTGTCTAGGCAGGATGGGTGCCTAACACCTTCCCATCTTGCAACCTAACCCCCAAATTTGAGAATCTTAGGTTCATAGAAAAGTGTCTTGTTTTCTTTTGGGTAGATTGTAACTAGGAAACAAGGCCTTGTATTTTTTTTACTAGATTTTAACTAGGAAACAAAGTCATGTATAGTTCCTTTTATCAAGTTGTATTTATTTCAAACCAATGAGAATGTGCATTATTCAAGACATTTTGTAATCTTTTGTATAGTTTTCTTATTTTACTTATTGTTGATGCCCATTTTTGACAAAGGGCCCTATAGTAGAAGAAGCCTAACAATAGAGAAGGTAAGAAGGAAAAATGAAAAAGAAAAAAGGAAACAAGCCCAGTGGGTAGAAATAGCAGGATTGATGGCGAGCAGACCCACAAAAATAAAAAGAGGTAAAGAAGAAGTAAATGGCCAAGGAAGCCCAATGAATGTAGTAAGCTTAGGGGAATAATAAGAGGTAAAAAGGAAGTAAATTGGTCGGGGAAGCCGGGTAAATGAATTAGTAAACTCAATGGGTTGGCTTAAAGGCCAATAAGCCCAAAAAGTAATGTTGATACCGTATTTTGTTTGCCCTCGATTTGCGTGCTGGACTACAAAAATTCAAAAATATCATTTTCTCTTCATGAGTCTGTAAGAACAACCAGAACAATGTGGTGTAACCCGTTCAGGCACTAGAGCACTCGAAGTGCCTTTTTTAGCTAAAATGACAAAAATGCCCCTAACCAGCCCTAGGTTTGACCAAAGGTCAAACGAGGTCCAAACTTTCACAAAACAACGTTTTTCAGAGTTTTACATTAAACCTGAACTTCTCGAAGATTTTTTAACAACTTTGACCAAGTTTGACCCAAAGTCGATCTTAGGTGGCTCCAAAAACCCTAATTTTGTTTCGACTGTCAGAACAGGTTGAAACCAACGCCATTGCGAAGATTATCAAATTCTCATTCCAACAACTATTCATGGGTCGAAATCGGAGTTAGATCGGCTGAGATATCACAAAAATCGGAATGGCGTATCGATCGATGCACCACAAACTTCCGAGAGCCATAACTTTTGATTCGACTGTTGGATTTTCAGGTTCCATACCTTTTTAGAAACAGGAAGTCAAGACCTTTCCAAAATTTTCAAGATCAACCTGATCAGAGGGACTTTGAGGCTAGTGGCCCTTGAAGGGCTGCCACCTCGAAGTTCATGCCAAGGTTATAAATAGCCCCAAGCACCCCTCAGACCAGAGAAGGACCATTTTTTTTGAAGTATTACTTCCTGCCCAACTTCCCTAGATGTTTTTCTCTCTTCCAAACACCAAAAACACCCAAAAAACATATTAAAGCTTCTTGATTCTTCTCTCCTCACCAAAAACATAAGGTATTGTTCCTATACCCAATCTTCCTTTCCTTCGGTTCTACACTTCAAATTTGGGGTTTAGGGGTGTGGATGTAGCTTTTTTGGTTATCATCCACACCCCTAACCTTCTAAATCTCTTTTTTAGCATTTATCTTGCTTTTTTGCTAGAATAACATGATTTATTGTTTTTTTTAGCATGTTTCTTGTCTTATTTGTGTTTCTAGCCTAAGTTTCTTGGTTGTTAGGTCTTATGCCATGTTCCATGCTTAGATCTACGTTTTTACGTGCTCATATGTTTAGATCTACATGCTTAGGGTTTTATGCCATGTTATCCTATGTTTTATGCCTCTTTTTGCTTTATGCTGATGTTAGGGTTTTATTCTCACATGCTGGTATGAGGTTATTGGCTATGCCTTGCTTGGATTTATTTGCTTTTTGCCATGTGTTGTGCTCAGATCTGCTTCCGTATATACTTATATGCTTGGATTCATGTTCTACCATGTCTATGTGCTAAGCTCTCACATGTTCGCACACGTGTTGCCATGCTTGTGCTTTGATGTTATTGCCCTTTTGCTGAATTGTTGGTCCGTAGCCCCGCCCTAAACGAATGAATAAGGAGAGGCCTCAGCAAATGTACAAAGTGGAGCTGCCCGCTGTTTGGCTGACCCTCTTCTTCCCATTCGGGTTGGGTTGACCCAGAAATCATTTCTTCAGAGGAGGGTTCTGATGATGAGATGTTTCCAGACCAGGAAGCTTTGTTGCATATCCAAACCCGCATTGTTGATCCTGTTCCAGAGAAAGACAACATTATAACCACTAGGTTACTTGTCCCGTCTAGTGATATTGGATGTTTGGAAGGAAGAGATGGATCATTGTTGGAGATGAAGAGGTTGACTGGTGCAAATATACAAATACTGCCAAGAGAAGAACTTCCTCTGTGCGTATCAGGAGCTGAGGAACTTGTACAGGTTTGTCATTATATTTATAACTACTTATTTGCTTAGCCGTCTGGATTGGTTAGATGCCTGGGGTTTCACATAATGATGCAAGTTGAACAATAGACTTTATAACGATAATAAGTTCTAGGTTAAAGCACACTAATGGTGCAGATGGTGGCTCCCTCATAACTAGGTTTGGATATCTTTTTCGGTTATTATTATGGACTGTTAGATATGAACAATCCAGGGGACAGAGCAAAATTAATTTCATCTAGTTATGCTATTAATGGTAGATGTCTTGTTTTCTGATTTTGATTTTTTCCCTTGTGTATGTGATGTGTATTTGCATCTTTACATTTAATGGATTAGGGCATCTAGATTTTATTTGTATGTCCTATATCATTTAAAATGTTTTTACCAAAAAAAAAATACCCATTACTTTTGGATGAACATAAGTTCGATTAATTATTTTATATTTAACTATATTACCAACTAGTATGTGTGTGCACATATATACATACATATATATCGAACCTCATGTTCACAACATTATTCACAAACACATTTTTATGTTTGAGTTTAACTTGTTTTAAATAATTGTTTAGCTTAAACTTACTTCTTTTTTTCCGATGGGAAGCTTAAACTAACTTTATTTGCTAAATAAACACAGACGCGCCTTTTCCTAAGTAAAGCTCAAATTATTCAAAAAGAGCTCAGTTTACAACCCTATCTAAAACATCTATTAGCAACTTGCTTCTTCAGTTCTTTTTCTCGCTTATTTTTCGTTGTCTGAAGCGCTGACCCCAAATCCAATCAAATGCACAAGTAAACAAAAATGTGATAACTTGTTCTTCCAGCAGTGCTTCCCATGCAATATGCTTCATATTTTGCCAGGCTAAAACCATATACACGAATCAACTTCATAACTGCAATTGATACAGAACAAGCAATCCTATAAAAAGGTAGTGAAATCAAATAGAAAATATGTGAATCCTTCTAAAGTCCCAAATTCCCAAATTGATCAGGACAGGTATCATCTGTTTTTACATTCCAACTACATTGCCATGAAGTTGAAGAGCTTGTAAACCCTCAAGACGCTTGACAACATCCTTCATGGAAGGACGCTTATCAAGTTCCCTTTGAATGCAGCGCATGGCAAGCTCAGTTATCATTATTCCATCAGAAGCATAAAAGCCAGGGTCTTCAACAAGGCTTTCATGCACAAGATATCGATTAGGAATATACTGCCTCCAGGCCCAACGGTAAACCAAAGTAGTTGTCTGAATATTTTCCATGTCCACAATTCTTTTTGTTATTAGCCCCAGGAGAACAACGCCATAAGAGAAGACATCGTGGTAAGTTACCTCAAATCCACCTTCCTCTGGTCCACCTGACAAGCACAATAAACAATTTGCAGTAAGAAATACTCAAAAAACACAGTTATTCTAGGTAAATCCATTAGAGGCTCTTATCATAATGCTGTTATAGCTCGTCAAAACATGATGACTGCTTTACATTGTGTACAGCCTGGTCCACAATGAAGTTGTCCAACTTCTACGGCATAAAAATTAAGAGAGAAGAAAAGAAAGAAAATAGAATACTAACACTAGATGAACAAATCTAAAAGCATGCGTTGAATTGAAAACATATAAGTAACTTCAAGCCTCAATACCTAAGGGGAAGTATTCTGGATCATCATAGCCAGCAGTCAACAATTTCTCTTTGGGGCGAGTCAGCTTACCAAGAATACCTCCACTCATGGTTGAAAAGTCAAATATCTTTGGGTTGCAATCCTAAACATCACATTGAAAAGTCAAGGATAAAGCAAAATAAATAAAAAAAGAGTAAAAAGAAGGAAAAAGATGGATTTGCTGATAGTTATCAAGAGTTAATTACTGAACCTGATCAAGAATTATATGAGCTGCGTTAATGTTGCGTACTAAATAAGGCTTTTTTGGATCATGAAGAAATTCAAGTGCACGAGCAAATCCAAGAGCCACTTTAATCCTTTGAAGCCAAGTAAGACTACCTAAACACAAACATAAGGAATTTAATGACACAGTATTAACAATTTATCTACAAAAGAAATGATTTATAATTATAACTTCACTACCAAATTTTAACATATCTAGATAAATGACAACCAATTCACTACATTCCAACAAAAGTCCAATGTATTTACCATATTACAACTGAATCACCTGTGACCTCAAAATAAGAATAGGTTTATTCTTAAAAAACCAACCCCCTACCCCCCAAAAAAATAAATCCTACACCACCAGTTGGCCCATCCCATGTTTTCCAAGATGCTTCATCCATAATAGAAATCCACATTCAAGCTTGAAAAAGATGACAATTAATAGATTTTAAAGTAAAGCGGGAACAAGGAGAGAAGTTAAAATATAATATTAGAGTGGATTTGTGGTACATATCAAATGCCAATTTTTTTTAATTGGTAAGTTACTCACACACCCAATGGGTCGTGAACCCGCAACTTCACCCTCCACATAGCAGTTGTAAAGGGAAGAGGTGGTTAAGATATGCTATTTTCAATAATTTGGGAGTCCTCTTCTATTATTTCAAAATTCGAGGTATGGTAAGAATCTAGCGCACCACCAAAATTATATTTAGTTTTATACCAATTGATTTTAATTGAAATGGCACTTCTCCCATAACAATAGATTGGGTACAAATGACACATTTAGATGGAGCCAATCTTATAGCAAAATAGAACAACTATAGTAATGCCTTATTACCTGTGGTAGCCAAGTTACGAACAGTACCCAAAGGATTGAGGTCATAAACAACAGCTTCAAGGTAGCGTCTATTACAATAGCCTAACAAATTTACCACGTTTGGATGTTGTTTTGCACTTGGTTGTGTTAAAAACATTACTTCTTCCTGTCACAAATCATGTAAAAAAATGATCACTTTCAAATGCGAAAACAGGAAACACAAAAAATAATTGCAAGAACTTCAAATTAAGTAAAAACCATATATACATTAAAACTTTCAATTCCGTCGAGATGACACGATGTTGGTAGAGTATAATCCCAAATCTTCACAGTGACAAACCAATCTTCAAAAGGAAGCCAGCCATGTCGGATTGTCCCACGGTACAGTTTGCTAAATAAGGTTTCTCCAATCAGATTTTTTTCATTAAAATTGTCAGTCATATCAGCCAATTCTTCCATTGAATATAAGAGCGGCTTGTGAGATCCTACCCAACACAACACAAGATATACAGAATTTCTTCAATTATTTAAATAAAACAGAGAGAGAGAGAGAGAGAGAGAGAACGAAAGAAAGAAAGAATGAATGAATGTAGATTAATGAGAAGAATGTAAACAAACCCCAATAAAAAAAAAACGCAATGCAATTGATTGATAGAAAGTAGATACCAATGGAAGGAAGAGATTTATGGACAGGCAAAACGCGGGGTGGAGCGAGACGGTCGCGTTGTATAACTTGCTCTCTATGTTCAAGAAAAGCCTTATTGTAGATAAACGGTTCCCTGGTTTCCACTTCCATTCTTCTCAGCAACAAATAACACCAAAACCCTAATTCTTTAAACTTCTCTTCTCTCGCTCCTCTGTCCTTCCTATGAGCACTCACTACTCAGTATTTCCCATCCTTTACTCCGACACCTTATATATACCGCCTGTAAACCCTTTTTTTAATTTTAAATAAAATAAATACTAAAGTATTACAAAACTTCTTTAAAAGTTTGTTTTTGTTTTTTATTCTTAAATTATTAAAAAATTTATTTTTTACCTTTAAATTATTAAAAAATTCATATTTCGCCTCTAAACTATTGAAAATAATTTATTTATGTCATATTTCCTTTTTCATCCTAATTTTTGTTTTTATATTATTCAAAAAAACTCTTTACAAAGTTTAGAGATGAAAAAAATAATTTTTTAAAGTTTAGGGACGAAAAATAAATTTTTATTAAAGTTTAGGAATCAAAATAGTATTTTACTATAAAATAAAATTTGAAAATATCTATATCTATACTACTATCTAAGAGTCTTCCCATATTTGAAATTCTTAATTTTGATGTCCAAATACCTTCAAAATTACCCGTTTTAAAAGGTTAAATAGTAGGGTTGAATATGTAAAATTACTAATTTAAAAACTCCAAAATATTAGATAAATTTTTAAAAAATTAAAAAAAAATAATAATAACAACAACATTGCCTACAAAAATGGGAACACTCCCACTAAATACTAACCCACTTATTCTAAACAATCAATACATTTTTTTTCTTTAAAAGAAAATTAGAAAAACTAAGTTAAATAACACAGGTTTCTAATATTTTATTTAAAAATAAAAAATAAAACACCCTTGCATTCAGTAAAAAAAGACTCAACTAAATAGATATATACACTTTTGATTTCGCTCTCCCACATTTAACTCCCATAAAAACTCCTACAATTTAAAATGCTCTTTTTTATCAAATTTAAAATGTTCTTAACTTCTATATATTAAGAAGATTCAAAAAGTTAGTTATGATTTCAAAAAAAATGTCAAAAATACCCATAATCTAATTAGATAATCTTTATTCTTAAAAAATAAAAACTGGGTTTAAAATTGTAATTTAACAAAATTCAAAAAAAAAAAAAAAAACTATCAGAGAAACTTTTTTCTTAAAAATTAGAACATTCTCTATTTGAATTTAAATATTTCTCACGCACGTTTGATTCACTTTTTTCCTAAAAACTAACACACACTAAACCTAACACTGTACTCGTTCAATTTCAAAATTTATTTTCTTAAAAATTCATTTATGTGTAACCTCACTAACAATAGATAAATTCAAATTGAAAAATTACATTAAATTCAAAATAATAAAAAATAGCTTCATCGCACATGCGAAGCGCATGTGATGAGGTTAGTGTGTGTGTATATTCTTTAATATCTATGCTATATATCTATATCTATCTTCTATAAAATCTATATCTAAACTACTATTTAAAGGTCTCTCATTTTTGTGGTTCGAAATTATCTATGCAAACTAGGTTTAAATAGAGACAAAATGGGTATGTCTAGATTGGAATATGAATGGTTGCAATTCTCCCATATTCTGTTAATCACTAGAATATTTTGCCTAGGTTTTTAATTTCATTTTTGATTTACATGTTCCTTTGTTTTCTTTATTGAGTTAGAATATAATAAATGAGAAATCCCATTCCCATATGTCAATTCATTAGGTTAAAAAAAGAAAAAAAAAAGTTAAAATGCAAAATTTACCTTCTAAGTTTCACTATAATTCATTTTAGTCTTTTTACTTTATTTTTATTCATTTAAGTAGTTTCAACTTTATTTAATTAGGGCATCTTCATCAACTTCTGCTAAAAAATTTTAAAATAAAAATTATGGAAAATATTTTTCAATCATTAATTAGATTTTTTTTCATTATAAAAATTGTGGGTGGACCAGCCCCGGAGAATTAGGCCGACGGTATGAGTAAAGGCTGGTACGAGGCCTAGGGCCCATTGAGTGTGATGGGCCCAAGGAACAACAAAATGACTGTCTTAGGGATCTTCGCATTAGGCCCATCCATTAGCCGAGCACTGGAAGGGCCCAGCTATTCGGTCTGAGTGGAGTCGGTAACCGAGAGCTAAAGATTGAGAATGAATCCACTATCAAGCCTAAACCGGCGTCTGGAACAAGTTCCAAGAGAATCCTCTGATTTCGTGAGGATCCCTAGGGATTCTGAAAGACGTGGGAATAAAAATGATGGCAACCCCACTCACTCATGGATATAAAAGGGGAGTTAGGTCATTGTAAATGGGGTTGGAAAATTAAGAGTAAGGAAGGTGATAAAAGAGAAACTGGGAACAGAGGGAAGAATTAAGGGATTTTCTGTGAGACTAGTACTTGAGAGGGAAAAGCCAAGCTTGAGTTGAAGCCCCATAAGTAAGATTGAGAGTAAGCTCACCAACAAATAAGTTGAGGGTCCAAGTATTTGCTCTATCAAGCAGAACTTGCAACCCACAACTGGCGCCATCTGTGGGGATCTTACTCGTATTGGGGCCTTCGAGTTAGGCTGGTCTTACTAAATTATGGAAGGCCCACAGGTTGGAGAAGGTTTTGTTACGGAAACCATTCTAGGGCCTCATCACGGGGCCAACGAAGTTTGGAGAGGGAAAGGAGAAGGGAGCAGCAGAACATGCAAGATGGGCATAAGACGAGAGTTGATTCTAATGAAGGGTATTCGTAAGAGGAGAAATCGGTATCGTACATTCCCGAGCGCTCTCACCGGGGTGATCGCAAAAGGGAGCTAGAGAACTTGCAGAAGTAGGTGAACGACTTGGAAATCGAACTGAGGGGTCGGCACCGAAGAAGGGAACTGGACGAATCATCATTTGACCCTGATTACATTCCAAGGGCGTCATCCCGAGGTAGCGGCTCATACCGATCAAGAGAAAGGTCCCACGAGACAGCAGAGCGACGTAGTCAGTCTCCCCATCGTGGTCGCCATTGTTATCATAACACAGCCCTCGATGCAAAAAGCCAGGCGCTGAGGAAGGCAACCCGCTAACCTTTCTTTGAGGAAATAGAACGCACAGAGATGTCGAGGTGATTTACTCAACCGCCATTCACCATTTATGATGGAAAGACTGACCATTCACCATTTATGATGGAAAGACTGATCTGTTGAGCACGTAAGTCACTATATACACCAAGGTTTTCAGACCCGGACCGTTCATTGAACCGTAAAGAGAAGAGGTTCAAGGTTTTTGAGGTCGAACCGAGGTCGAACCGGGATCGAACCGTGATGACGTCATAATTAATTTAATAATTATTTTAAATATAAATAAATATAATAATTTGGTACAAATAAAAAAAAATTAACTAAAATACTCCAATTAAAACTATAAATCTATATTTTAGTTAATATCTAATAGTTTATCAATATCAAGCCCATTTACATAATATTAACAACTAGACTTAATTATAATGTTATCAAGCCCAAAACCTTGAACCTCAATATCAAGTCCATTTACATAAGTCTTGAGCCTTGAGCCCCACCTTCTAGTCAAGCCCATTTACAGAATATTAACGTCAAGCCCAACTTTTCCTAGTTCCCATGGTCCGAAGAGCTAAAAGCTCATTTTAGAATTTTTGGTGGGGTGTTCAACTAACAATAAACCTGAAAAGTTTATTATGTTCAGATTCAAATATTAAAGGTGAGGGACTTTAGTTATGGCATTGAAAAGCTGAAAAGTTTAACCAAAAAAAAAAAAAAAAGCTGAAAAGTAAATTCTTAAATTGGAATCCCAAGACACACGTGCCTAGCTGTCCATCACAAACCTAAAAGCTAAAAAGCAACCCAAAGAAAGGAAGCAAATGAAATGAAACTAAAGGAATAGAGAGAGAAGAAGTCAGAACTCAAAAACATAAGAGCCGCCCAGAGAAAGAAAAGCAAGTGAAACAAAGGGCCGGAGAAGAAGTAAAAAAAGGCTTTAAGAAGCTGAAAGAAATAAAAGGAAAAAATGAGAATCGATCTATCAAGGCAAAGCGTTGCCATGATCCACACTGGTAATGTGGTTGCTTTTTTTCTTTTCTTTTTTTTTTCTTTTTTCTCGCGATTTCTCCTCTCTTTTCTTTTCTTTTTTTTTCTTTTTTCTGTTTTTTTCTTTTCAAATTCTTTCACGGTTGATATCTGTTTTCTGAAGGGAGCAGACTTTAGAGCTTTTTTTTTTTTTTTTTTAATGTTCAGATTCAAAGGGAAGGAGGAACCGTGAGAACCGGTCTGATCACGGTTCTCAAAACCGTGGGGTCCGACCGCGGTTCGCACGGGTCCCTGTTTTTTCCTCTAGAACGGTTCTTGATGCTAAAAGAACCGCAAAAAGAGCGGTTCGAGGTTTTTCCGGTCGGACCGTACGGTCCGGTCCGGGTTTAAAAACCTTGATATACACATGATGTCACTTTATTCTCGTAATGATGGGTTAATGTGCAAGGTTTTTCCTTCGAGTCTCGGTCCGACCGCTATGCGATGGTTCAATGGGTTGAGGAAGGGTTCCATCAGGAGTTTCGAGGAGTTAATCCAAGAGTTCGGTGCTAGATTTATCACATGTAGTAAAGTGCAACAACCCATTGGTGCTTTGTTGTCTATGAAGATGAGAAGTGGAGAGACCCTCCGATCTTACACGAATAGATACTGGGAGCTCTATAATGAAATTGGCTGCGGTAATGAACGTTAGTGGCTCTTAAGTCCTTTATTTATTTTGCTAAAAAAAAAGTCCTTTATTTATTTATTTATTTTCAAAAGAATTAAAATACTTTTAGTCGAATCTGTTGACTATAGTTTTGGCTGTGTCTAGGAATGGAAAGGCTAAACAAAGAGAGGATGAAGAAATTCTCGAATTTTTAAGTTCCTTGTCAGAGAAAACTGAAAAGGGTACACGCGTTGTGCTTTAATACGTTAATAGTTTTGATCAATTTTAAGCAGAGTATTTCAATACGAAACTCACCTTAATACATCCCCATTGATTGTATCTGTTTTGCATCCCTTTGAACGATAAGCTAATGTAATTAACTAGTAACAAACTCAAGTGATGCATGTCAATATATTTTATTTTGTGATGTTGTTTAATGTATAGTTTCAAAAAAAAATTTATTTTTTCCTAAGAAAAAAGAAAAATACAAAAATATTGAGAAAAAAGAATCACATTTGAAATCTCATAGCAACACAAACAACAAATCCAAGGAAATCTCAAATCAAATCCATCATACCCATTCAAATTTCCTATTCACAAAAATCAAATACATTTGAAATCAAAATCTAAAACAAGCACATGCAAGGAACATCAAATCTTAACAATCAAATCTAAATCCCCAAACCCACAAGTGAAACAAAGAGAATCTAAATCCCTAAACCCACTGATCAAATAAAGAGAAAATAGAAGAACAACGTCAATAACCATTGTTGTAAATCACCGTGGTTGTGGTCATTGGATTCAACTATCACTAAACTCGGTGCAAAGCAAATAAAGGGAGCAAGATTGAACGAAAGTGGGTGAGATCAAAGAGGTTTTGCGGCGAGGAATGAAGAAAACCATGGTGGAAGCGAAAGAGCATATACTCACAGAAGAGAATCTTAGATTGTCGTCTTCGTCTTCTTCGACGGAGAGAGCGAGACCGAAAGGCTGAGAGCATGAGAGAGGGGCGGCTGAGACTGGGTGGCTGGCGGTAAAGAGAGTGAGAGTAAGAGTGAGAGCTTGAGAGAGAGAGAGAGAGACAACTAAGAATCTAAGATTAGGTTTAGGGTTTTGAATGGTTAGGATTATAGGAGATATATATATATATATATATATATATATATATTTATATATATAGTGTGGGCAATTTTTGTAATTTTACTTCATTCGAGTCAGGTTTGGGTTTGAGGTGGGTATTCCTGATACCCGTATCTAACCCGAACCCACTACGGGTTGGATTATAAAAACCCAAACCTGCTAATGTTTCATGAGTCGGGTACTCGCGGGTCAGATTAATTTTGCCATCCCTACACCCAACTCCACCTGACCTGTGGGTCAACCTCTGCTCATTGTGTTTCAAATCCTAATCACATCAAAGGGTCTTTTAACATGTTATTTTAAACTCACACACACTCTAACATGCATCTAAACATTCAACATCGCATATCATTCCATTGATTCACATGGTATATAGTCCTAACATTCACCTAATTAGTCCATGCATTATATCTAAGGGCAGTAGACATCAACAAGGCAGAAACAACAAAGAGGTAGTAGTATCAAGAATCATCACATGCATATTCATCATGACAAGCACGTCCAATCACTCAAGCATGGCATCCTCATATCGAAACATACTATCATTCAAAAGATGAATGTTTATATTCATATGCATGACTTACCTCACTATATCACAACACTTATGCATCAATGCATATTCATGTTATTATCCAAGAATGTGAAACCCTAATCTTTAATCTAATAATTAAACAAAGCAAACATGTTATTCTACTGACCTAAATACCTAACATACAAAATTGAATCAAACAGGAACAAAACATGTGAAAGAAAACTGAGTAAAATAGACAAAACTTGAAGAAGCCTGAATCTGGGTTTCTGGGCACGAGCATGTGTGCACATGCATGGGGTATGCATGCTGTGAGTATGCATACACATGCATGAAGCATGTGCATGCTTACACCCCCAAAAGCACAAACCTATAAAACACAAAACAGATAATTAAAATTGAAAATCTAACAACCAATCATGCTTATAATATAAAGATTAAACAACCTAAACCTCATACAAAGACATCAAAGCAATAAAAAACAAAAAAAAAAAAAAAAACAAACAAACAAACAAGAAAAATGAAGAGACAAAGTTTGAACCTTTACCTCAACACTAGAACTCTTTAGAGCTTTGATTTGACCATTTCCCTCAATTAATCTAATCAAGAAAAAGACCAAGAAGGTTATAAGCTTAAAACTCGAAGGTCAAAACCAAAATATGTCCCAATCAAGTAAACTTTAAATTGAGAATGTTTTAGTATAAAAACTCCCTCTTTGATTCACTGTTTTCTAGTGAATTCGACATGTTTTGGTAAAAGAGCTAATATGACCTGTTTATAGTGATCATAGAGGGGTGTAGGGCGGCTCCCAGATGATGTGAGATTCACTCTATGCAAATTTATGTCCAAAAACTTTTCTTGAAGGTATTCTTAAACCCTATATGCATGCGCATGCTCCATATACACATGCATGCATGCACATGCTTAGGGTTTTCCCTGCACATTTTCTTTCCCAAAATCATCCTTTAAGTCAAAGTTTCATGAGATTGGGTCCCAAATCAATCCTAGGCCTTTGGGTGATGTTGTCATTGAGGAATGGGGGCTTGAGTTGTAAGGGTACAAAATGAGGTGTCTTCAATGGTATGTGGTTGTGCAGCGATGATTGATTGGGTTCGGTGGTAGGTCGTGGGGTGGGTTTGTTGTTGGAGTGGGTTGCAGTGGTTTGATATGTCCATTGGTGTCATTAGTGGTTGTGGACACATCTAATTTCTGGTGGTTGATGATCTGATTTGTCCATTGGTTGATGGTTGGTTAGGTTCAGTGGTAGGTAGGGGTGGGCTATTTATGATTGTTGATTGCTTGAGATGTTTGAGATGTTTTTGAGTTTTTTGACACATGATCTATTTTGAGATGTTTTGGTATTTTGGTGATTGCTGAGTTTAAGATGTTTTGGTGATTGCTGGTTTTTGGTCTCAATGTGAAGATTGCTATGTGTGTTTTGTATGTTTGGTTGCTAAGAAAATGCAAGAAAAGAAATAAAAATCTTGATTTTTTTAATTTTTTGAGTAACCAAACATGTTATTTAGGGATGAACATGAAGATCATGTTCTTCCAACTAAATAATAAAAAAAAAAATTAATTAATTTATTATTATTTTTTAAATAGAAGTTTAGAATTTTCTTTCAATTGTTTTTCTGATATGGCATTATATATTGCCAAATAATTTTAAAAAAATTTATTTTAATAGCCACATCAGCATCTAAAATGCCAACAATGCACTTTATCTAACGCGTAAGATTTTCCCGTTACTGAAATGATAGAAGGGACCAAAATGGTAACTATGATATCTTGAAATTCTAATCCAAATGATTAAGTGTGTTTGCATAATCTCATTTATGATCATCATATAATAAATTAAGCTTATTTAACTTAATTAAAAGGTTAAGTTTTGAATTGTTATGTTACATATATATGCACCTGGTAACTTAGTAAAATACCTTAATATAGGTATATAGTAATTAGGTGTGATGCTTGATATATTATAACATGGTTAAGGTTGTAAATAGGTAGTCAAGAGAAGGATATTGTGGTAATTTTACCTACACATGCATCCAATTAAAGTTAAGCGCATGTAATACCAAAGAGTCATACATAGTGACACATGCTATCCTCTTAAACCCAAAGACCAACACTTGGCCGGCCATGCAACTACACTTCCATCTCATTCTAGCTAGTTCTCATCTCTCAACTCTCTCAAAGGAAGAAACATCAAAACACAAAACTCTCTCAAGCACTCTACCTCATATTTTCAGGTCTAGCAACTAGAAAGGGAAATTCTTTCATTTCCTTACAAGTTGTCAACCACTATTTCATGCTAGAGTGATTCTAGTTCTACTTCCCCTCAGGAACCAAAAGCTAGGTAAGGGTTCTAGCTACCCTTACCTTGGAATCCATGATTTCTTAATGAAATTTTAGTAATGATATTTGGAGTTTGTAAAATTGGGAAATTGTGAACTTGTAATTATGCATATGATGTTTGAATAAGCTTTGAAACTAATTGGTGGTTATTAGAAGATGAGTTAGGTTCTTATTAATAAATTATTGTATGTGAAAGAAATAAAAAAAAACTAGGATGACTGCTCACTGTGGTTGCTGCCTGAATTTTCATTGAAAGCCATGATGATTAAAATGTTTAATTGGCTACCTATTAATGTATTCTAACATATATAGTATAGGTATAAAAATACCCACACAAATTAAAGGTCATTTGCAATTATTTGATGATTTTATGAGAAAATGTGTTAAAGTTGCTACTATGACAGATTCTGTGTTTATAACATGAAAAAGTCGGATTAAATCATATTCTCTGAATTTGGATGTTAGGGGATGTTCTTAAGAATTCTAAGACACATATGGTTGTAATGGAATTGGTCTCGCATCAATTGAATCAATATAAAAATAATGGTGTAAATTCTAAGTTAAATGAAATTTTGTTGGGACAAATTTTATTATATTGGCTTGGATGATTTTTAATAAATCATGGTTTTATGCTTTGGCTCTAAAAATGACATGGATCTATGAGAAATCCATAGGAGTGGCTTTGTAAATTGGCATGAAAATTGGATGTGAATTGATAGCCCATTTGTATTTTATAAGTGAAGTATATGTTGCTAGAATAAGCAGTAAACAATAAGTGACATACCTAACTTTGAGGATTTAATTCTAAAGTTAGGGTGAATGATTTGAGCTATAAATTAGTATGCTCATCATTTGGTATGTCTAGATCATAGATAAATTTTTTATTCCTTGGTTTCATGGTTTAGTACTCAAATGAGGGTTTCTAAACCATTCTACTGCTATTTTCATGTTGCTGTTTTGTTCAATGTGTTGTGTGTTGCCATATGAGTGTATATATTTATATGACTATGCTTAATGGATTTTATGTTTATGCATGCATTATTGCCCGAATCTTAAGCACATTTTGAAATGAAGTTGGCTTCACTAGAGATATGATATAAATATGAGAATGATGGTTTTCTTAGTTTGGTACGTCATTTTGTTTGATGTATGCATAATATGTTTTTGGGTACGTATGTCTTTGAGATGAGATTATGATTTCCTTAATTTTGAGAGTTAAGTGTGATTAATGATTAAGAGGGTTTCCTTGATTTTCTTTGGCTATGCTTAAGCGAGAATTGATAATAATAAGTTTTGATATTTGGTTTAGGTGTTACCAGCTCCCAAGTCTAAGCTCCTTCAACTTTAGACTCTCGGTTCATCTACTTTTAGGTGAGAAATAAGTGATATGAGAATTTGGTATTCATGAGGTTATTTTAAAATGTATTATGCACTAAAAGGTTTTTGATTAGAGATATGACATATAATCATGTTTTAGACGAAGATATGTTTATGAGCTTTCAAAACCTTATGTATATGATTTAAGCATATTGATGCTATTACATATTTCACAAACATGATATTCAAATAAAATCATGGAAATGCTATTGTAATGAAATGTTATGTAAAAGTATGAACTTCAATATGATGTATAAGTATGAAATTTTTTCAGGTTATGTCCTTTGATATGATTTGAACTCGGCTAGTAGTGGTTAAAATTACTAGCTTTCCATGGAAAACATTATATGATTGGCCATTAAAAGTGGCATGGACTCTATTGTACCCACCCTTTTTGGGAACAACCAACTTGTGGAGGATGCCAACCTACCCCTGTGGCTGCAAGGGACTATGTCTTGTCCTTGGAGTGGACTGGGTAGAGGGTGAAAATTTGATTCATCGCCTAGATTAGGTCTAGAAACCATATTGGGCCTTTTGGATCACTCACTTACATACATAGGTCTGCATACTAGATTATGAGTCCAGAGTTTGTCTACAACTTGGGAAGGTGTTAGGCACCCAAAATCACCTAGCTTGTGGACTGGCCTCCATTATATGTTGTTAGGCATACTTAGATACAGAAGTTATTAAAAGAGCAATAATCCTTAACTTGAACATACATCATGCACTTAATAAAATAACACACATAATATGTTAAAGATTACATCACAATATAAAAAGAAAACAAATAAAACACAATTAAACATAATGAATTAAAAATGGAAAGTTAACAATTAAATAAAACACACCAGAGAAAAAAAAATGACAAAAAGACTCAAACAAACATGGAAAATAATTAAACACAAATAATTAACCTAAATAGAGTCAAACATAATCAAATAACATGTGAAAAATGATTAAAACAGTAAAAACAAGATTTTGCCCTAATCTAGGTTTGGGATGTGTACACATACTCAACTATGCGTACACATGGTCGAAACCATGCGCATGCATACTTAATGATGCATACGCATCCTTTAGCACAGAAACTGTAAAATCACATTTTTATGATTTAATAAAAAACAAAACTAAAGAAACATATGAAAAACCCTAACAATAAATATGATCAATTACATCATGGTTAGATTAACAAGAAATATAACAACAAATAAAATAAATAAAACAATTAAACTAACATCAAAACAATCAAATAAAATACATGTCAATAATTAAACTAACATCAAAACAGAGAACATGTTAATATAACATAAGAACCAAATAAAATCACAAAAACAATTAAGGACAGATTATAAGCAACCTAAAATCATAATGATACATATCAAAAGAATTAAAAACAACAAATAAAAAAAATACAACAATTAGAAAAACTATATTAATAAACTCATGTGAATCATACTAAAAAAAAAAAAAAAAAATGGAAAGAATGCTCATCTTGCTTAAGATTATGAGTTTAGAGATTGTTTGACTGACCCCTCAATGCCTAAAACACAAAGATTAGTTTGAGAGGACAAGAATAATCAAAGAACAAAAAAAGTTTTTAGGGATCACAACTCAAGAACAAATTAGTTTTGAAAATGTTTTGAGAAATCAAGTTAGAACATTAGTTTCTGCCTTAGAACTAACTAAAGAGGGATTTTGAATCTGTAAAAAACGTGCTAAGGTGTTGTGTATGAGTTTTAGAAAAGAGAACTAGGATTTTAGAGAAGATGGAGGCAAAAAATAAACTCTCTCTAGTTAGAGTTTTGATTAGAGACATAAGATGAGTATTTATAAGTTAAAATTAGGGTTTTCGAGGCTATTTAGAGGTCTTTGGACATTCCCAAGGGTTTAAGGCCTGCCCACATCAAAGATTGATGTTTTGGGCCCTTATAAATGAAGTTCCATTGCCCAGAAAATGAGTGTGTGTACACACACTTGATTCCTGTGTATGCATACTATAAATTTTACTACTCTGATGGCCCAAATTCAAACAGCCATAACTCACTTATAATAAATTCAAATTAGAGAAAATTTGTGTTCAAATTGAAGCCCAAGATGTCTACTTTCCAATAAAACTAAACTCACTTAGACATTATTTGTGGATCAAAAGGTATGGTCAAAATAGTGAGCAAATGTCATTTTTCTGCATTGTTTTCAAAGCGATTTGAGCACTTTTGAGTTGTGATTACTTCCAGACTATTGTAAACTCTTTAATTACCTTTGGTTGATGTATGTCAAGCTCATTATTGGGGCTGGAGACCAAAATTTATTAACGGGTACAAAATGAGGTGTCTACAGTTGCCCCTCTTTTAACTTTGGTTGCACTACAAGTATAGTTAAAAGTCTGAAGAGACAAACATGCAAGCAATTGTGCAAACATGGGGTCGTGCTTAAAAAGGTGATTAGTGCACTTCTAACAAGAAGTATGAAAAACCACATGAGACATAAAAGAAAGTATGAGCTGTTTTCGAGTTTTAAGGACTTCACCTTCATGACATACATACATGCAAGCAATCATGAAAACAAGAAATGTACCTTAAGAGACATAAAAGAAAATCTGAGATGCTTTCAAGTTTTATGAACTCTACTTTTGAGTTTTAAGGACTCTACTTGAAGTTGGGGGAACCACTTGTAGCGAGCAATTTACGTCCAAACACAAACAGGCCACTTAAGAATGAGAAATTTATGCCAAATGGACCACTCAACTGAGCAATTTCTGTCCAAACACAAGCAAATCACTCAAGAATGAGCAATTTATGCCAAAGGGACCATTTGACCGAGCAATTTACGTCCAAAAACAAATAGGCCACTCAAGAATAAGCAATTTACACCAAAGACACAAATAGTCATACATGACTCACACAATCACACAAGGTTTGCAAAAACAAACACACAAGATTCATGCAAACATGCAAGAATGCAAAACATACACAAACTCACATAAGAAAAAGAACACACATTCACATAAGAGTGAAGCAAATAAACACACAAGACTCACATAAACATCAAAAAAAAAAAAAAAAAACTATAAACATTCACACACAACTTACATGAACAACAAAGATGTATGCAAAAGTTTAGTAACACAAAACATAATCACACAAGACTCACATCAAACACCAAAGATGCATATGATTACAAAAGATAACAACATGGATGAACACAAAAACAAATGGACAAACAAGCATAACTAAACATGCAAACACACATGATGCTAAACAAGATGGGCCTAGGGCCCAAGACAAAACAAGGATGGGCCTAAGGCCCAACACAAAGCAAGAAGAGGCCTAAGGCCCAAATAGAGTATGAGATGGGCCTGAGGCCCAAGATGAAACAAGGACACAAAAAAGCAAATAAAAATGTGAAAAGCCACATGAGAATATGATTTTAAAGAGTATATATGATTTTTTTTAATAAGAATATATATGATTTTAAAGAGTTAATATTAAGTTTAATAACATTGTAAGAAGTGAAAGAAACATAGTCTAAAAGGTTTTTATTATATTATTTTGATAAGAAAAAGTACAATTATTTCTATAAAAAGTATTTAAGTTATTATTATGAATAGTATAAAATACTATGCGTGAAAATATGTTCTCTTATCTGAATATCCATTAAATTAAATGCTTTGGTTTATACGCATTCTTATTAAATTCTCATGTAACTTAACCTTACTGAGTTGTGTAGCTCACCCTTTCCACTTTTTTAGTTAATAGGTTTTATCCTGGAGCAAAGGAAGCCTTAGTCAAGTTTTGAAAGGAGTTGGTTTTAGTTTTAAAAGTACAATCCTATTTTGTTAGTTTGATGTTTTGCTCTGTAGTATTATGTATTTTAGGATCTATTGATGGGAGTTGTATATTTTAGTGTAATTAAAGATATATTATGTGAAAGTACGGAATTTGAATAATTGGTGGATTAAGTTATTCCTGGAGTATAGTGTAGATGTTCTAAATATCAAGTGAAAATTTTATATCAAGAAAGTAAAGAAATAAGAATGAAAAAAGAAAAAGAAAAGAGGAAAGCTTTTGTTTAAAGTTTAGTCAGTTCTTGTTAATATCAGTGTAAGGACACGAAAATTAAGGGCCCAAACTCACCTAGAATAATGAAGCTTGTACCACCCGACTAGACCCGAATAGATAAATATTTGTTTAGAGAGTGGATAAAATAAGTTAGGCTTAAGTCTGAAGATTCAAACAAGAAGGGAATGAACAGAAGTTAAAAACAAGTACATTGATGGTTTCTTACAAACTCGCCTGAGGACGATGTTCTTATGCAAGGTTACACACTGTTCTCTCTTTCTCTCTTCCTACTGTTCTTGTTCTAATATCTTTTTCTTGATTTTTATGTGGGGGTTTCATTTGGAAGTTCTCTTCCTTTATATACTATCATGCTTCTTGCATCCTAGCCCTCCATCTGCAATCCTCTAGTTCCTCCTTAGGACACTTGTCCCATTAGACTGCTGTTGAATGTGGTAGAAGGAGTTGCTTAACTGTGAACCTACTGTTCAGGGATCATTTCCTCATCAATGTAGTTGATAAAGTTGTTGCCAACTATTTAATGTGGAGGTAGTAAGTGAGCTTTCACAGGAAACTTTTTTCAACTACCTTGACTCTCTCTCTAAATGCCGTTCTCTCCGTCTAGATTTCTAAGAGGTATTTTGTCTCTTCCCCTCCTCTCCATAGGCAACCCCACTCCTCAGGCTTAAAGTGCTTTCACCCGAGGAACGAGCGATTTTCTCAGTGGTTTTATCCTTCCTCGGTCCTCGGGCCCCCACAATCAGACTCAAGCTTGATATTAGCATGTCAGTCATAGTTACAAATCCGAGTATCTAGTTTGGGTCATGACAGTAGTAGTTTTCAATTTTCAAGGACCAACTTAGGTTCCCTTAAAAAGTAGCAACTAAAATAGAAATTGACCTAAAATATAGGAACCAAAAATGTATTTTCCTCTAAGTTTTAATACCCATAACTTTTAGATGAACATAAGTCCAATTAATTATTGTATATTTAACTATATTAGCACTTAGTATGTGTGTGTGTGTATATATACACATATATATCCAACCTCATGTTCACAAGGTTATTTGCAAACACATTTTTATGTTTGAGTTTGGCTTATTTGAAATAATTGTTTAGCTTAAACTTACTTTATTTGCTAAATAAACACAGACAAGCCTTTTCCTAAGTAAAGCTCAAATTATTCAAAAAGAGCTCAGTTTACAACCCTATCTAAAACATCTATTAGCATCTTGCTACTTCAGTTCTTTTTCTCGCTTCTTTTTCGTTGTCTGAAGCGCTGACCCCAAATCCAACCAAATGCACAAGTAAACAAAAATGTGATAACTTGTTCTTCCAGCAGTGCTTCCCATGCAATATGCATCATATTTGCGGACCTCATGCGTAGCTAAAACCATATACACGAATCAACTACATAACTGCAATTGATACAGAACAGGTAATCCTATAAAAAGGTAGTGAAATCAAATAAAGAAATAACTGAATCCTTCTAAAGTCCCAAATTCCCAAATTTATCAGGACAGGTATCATCTGTTTTTACATTCCAACTACATTGCCATAAAGTTGAACAGCTTGTAAACCCTCAAGACGCTTGACAACATCCTTCATGGAAGGACGCTTATCAAGTTCTATTTGAATGCAGCGCATGGCAAGCTCAGTTATCATTATTCCATCAGAAGCATAAAAGCCAGGGTCTTCAACAAGGCTTTCATGCACAAGATAACGATTAGGCCTATAGTGCTTCCAGGCCCAACGGTAAACCAAAGTCTTCAGAGTATCTTCCTTGTCCACAATTCTTTTTGTTATTAGCCCCAGGAGAACAACGCCATAAGAGAAGACATCGTGGTAAGTTACCTCAAATCCACCTTCCTCTGGTCCACCTGACAAACTCAATAATCAATTTGCAGTGAGTAAGAAATACTCAAAAAAACATAGTTTTTCTAGATAAATCCATTAGTGTAAGCCGTTAGAGGCTCTTATCATAATGCTGTTATAGCTCGTCAAAACATGATGAATGCTTTACATTGTGTACAGCCTGGTCCATAATGAAGTTGTCCAACTCCTACGGCATAAAAATTAAGAGAGAAGAAAAGAAAGAAAATAGAATACTAATACTAGATGAACAAATCTAAAAGCATGCATTGAATTGAAAACATATAAGTAACTTCAAGCCACAATACCTAAGGGGAAGTCTTCTGGATCATCATAGCCAACAGTCAACAATTGCTCTTTGAGACGAGTCAGCTTACCAAGAATACCTCCACTCATGGTTGAAAAGTCAAATATCTTTGGGTTGCAATCCTAAACATCACATTAAAAAGTCAAGAATAAAGCAAAAAAAAAAGAGTAAAAAGAGGGAAAAAGATGGATTTACTGATAGCTATCAAGAGTCAATTACTGAACTTGATCAAGAATTATATGAGCTGCATTAATGTTGCGCACTAAATAAGGATTTTTTGGATCATGAAGAAATTCAAGTGCACGAGCAAATCCAAGAGCCACTTTAATCCTTTGAAGCCAAGTAAGACTACCTAAACACAAACATAAGGATTTAATGACAATAATAACAATTTATCTACAAAAGTAAAAATTATAACTTCACTACCAAATTTTAACATATCTGGATAAATACAACCAATTCACTACGTTCCAACAAAAGTCCAATGTATTTACCATATTACAATTGAATCACCTGTGACCTCAAAATAAAAATAGGTTTTTTCTTGAAAAAACCAACCCCGGGAACCCCCAAAAAAAATAAATCTTACACCACCAGTTGGACCATCCCATGTTTTCCAAGATGCTTCATCCATAATATAAATCCCCATTCAAGTTTGAAAAAAATGACAATTAATAGATTTTAGTAAAGCGGGAACAAGGAGAGAAGTTAAAATATAAAATTAGAGTGGATTTGTGGTACATATCAAATGCCAATTTTTTAAAATTGGTAAGTTACTCACACACCCAATGGGTCGTGAACCCACAACTTCACCTTCCACATAGCAGTTGTTATTCTATTACTTCAAAATTCGAGATATGGTAAAAATCTAGCACACCACCAAAATTATATTTAGTTTTATACCAATTGATTTGAATTGAAATGGCACTTCTCCTATAACAATGGATTGGGTACAAATGAGACATTTAGATGGAGCCAATCTTATAGCAAAAAAATAGAACAACAATAGTAATACCTGTGGTAGCCAAGTTATGAACAGTATCCAAAGGATTGAGGTCATAAACAACAGCTTCAAGGAAGCGTCTATTAGAATAGCCTAACAAATTTACCACGTTTGGATGTTGTTTTGCACTTGGTTGTGTTAAAAACATTACTTCTTCCTGTCACAATTCATGTAAAAAATGATCACTTTTTTCAAATGCGAAAACAAGAAACACAAAAAATAATTGCAAGAACTTAATTAAGTAAAAAACATATATACATTAGTACTTTCATTTGCGTTGAGATAACACGATGTTGGTAGAGTATAATCCCAAATCTTCACAGTGACAACCCAATCTTCAAAAGGAAGCCAGCCATGTCGGATTGTCCCACGGTACAGTTTGCTAAATAAGGTTTCTCCAATCAAGTTTTTTTCATTAAAATTGTCAGTCATATCAGCCAATTCTTCCATTGAATATAAGAGCGGCTTGTGAGATCCTACCCAACACAACACAAGAGATACAGAATTTTTCCAATTATTTAAATAAAACAGAGAGAGAGAGAGAGAGAGAGAGAGAGAGCGAGAGAGAGAGCGAGAGAGAGAATGAATGAATGAATGTAGATTAATGAGAAGAATGTAAACAAACTTCAATAAAATAAAAACGCAATTGATTGATAGAAAGTAGATACCAATGGAAGGAAGAGATTTATGGACAGGCAAAACGCGGGGTGGAGCGAGACGGTCGCGTTGTATAACTTGCTCTCTATGTTCAAGAAAAGCCTTATGGTAGATAAACGATTCCCTGGTTTCCACTTCCATTCTTCTCAGCAACAAATAACACCATAACCCTAATTCTTTAAACTTCTCTTCTCTCGCTCCTTTGTCCTTCCTATGAGCACTCACTACTCACTACTCATTTAAAAGGCTTCCTATATTTGAAATCCTTAATTTTGATGTCCAAATACCTTCAAAACTATCCGTCTGTAAATATTAAATAGTAAGGTTAGATATGTAAAATTACTAATTTAAAAATTTCAAAATATTAGATAAATTAAAAAAAAAAAAAAAACATAGCCTACAAAAATGGGAACGCTCCCAGTACTAACCCACTTATTCTAAACAATCAATACATTTTTTTTCTTTAAAGAAAATTAGAAAAATAAGGTAAATAACACAGGTTTCTAATATTTTATTTAAAAATAAAAAATAAAAACACCCTCACATTTGGTAAAAAAAAGACTCAACTAAATAGATATATACACTTTTGATTTTGCTCTCCCACATTTAACTCCCATAAAAACTCCTACAATTTAAAATGCTCTTTTTTTTATTATCAAATTTAAAATGTTCTTAATCTCTATATATTCAGAGGATTCAAAATGTTAGTTATGGTTTCAAAAATACCCATAATCTAATTAGATAATTCTTATTCTTAAAAAATAAAAACTGGGGTTAAAATTGTAATTCAACAAAATTAAAAAAAAAAAAAAAAAAAACTACTAGAGAAACTTTTTTCTTAAAAATTAGGACATTCTCTATTTAAATTTAAATATATCTCACACACATTTGATTCACTTTTTCCTAAAAACTAGAACACACTAATCCTAGCATTGTACTCTATTTCAATTCTTAAATTTTAGTTTCTTAAAAATTCATTTATGTGTAACCTCACTTACAATAGATAAATTTAAATTGAAAAATTACATTAAACTCAAAAAAAAAAAAAAAAAAAAAAAAAAAGCTTCATCGCACGTGTGGAGCACATGTGATGAGGTTAGTGTGTGTGTGTATTCTTTAATATCTATACTATATATCTATATCTATCTTCTGTAGAATCTATATCTAAACTACTATTTAAAGGTCTCTCATTTTTGTGGTTCGAAATTATTTGTGTAATCTAGGTTTAAATAGGGACAAAATGGGTATGCCTAGATTGGAATATGAATGGTTACAATTCTCCTATATTCCTTTAGGCCTTATTTGGGAGAAGGGAATGGAATAGAAATGAATGAAAAGAATAATTTTAAAATATTCTTCACTTTCCTCGTTTGGGAGTTTTAATAAAGGGAATGAAAAATTCATTCCCTTGTTTGAGAGTTTAAGTGGGAGGGAATGGAATGAATATGAGGGAATACTCATTCCTTTCTATTCCCTTAAAATCATAAATTTTTATTCCCCCTGAAATTGAGAGGAATGGGAGGGAATAGAATTAGATTTAATGATTTTTTTACTAAAACTCTCAAAATACCCCTATATATTAAACCATTTATTTTAAAATGGGGGTCTAATAGTAATATTGTCATAAAATGATTTCATTCCATTTCCTCCATGTTGCTCCCAAACAAGATTACTTACATTCCATTCATTTTCATTCATTTCCATTCCTTTATTTTAAAATATCCAATCAAGGTTACTTAGGCTTTGTTTGGGAGTTCATAAGGGAATGGAATGATCATAAGGGAATAGAATAGAATAAAATGGAATGGAATGTATTTAAATAAGGGAAAGGAATGGAAAAGAATGGAATAGAATGTAATGGAATTTTTTTTTTTTTAGTAGATAGTAATACTTACTAGAACACATACAAAAATAAGAATAGTGTTTTAAATCGGATTTATAATACATTACATAACCAGAGTACAACTACAAAAGGGCCTAACCTTTGTAGTTGTAGATTGAGGTTATAAACAGTGGACACTAGACACACACAACCAAACACACACAACCAATGTGGGACAAACATCTCTATTCTTTTTTTTTTAGTAAACAGTAATACTTACTAGAACACACATGAAAATAATAATAGTGTTTTAAACTGGGTTTATAATACATTACATAACTAGAGTACAACTACAAAAGGGTTTAATCTTTGTATTTGTAGACTAGGGTTATAAATAGCAGACATTAGACACACACAACCAATGTGGGATAAGCATCCCTATTCTTTTTTTTGAGTAAATAGTAATACTTACTAGAACACACACGAAAATAATAATAGTATTTTAAACCGGATTTATAATACATTATATAACTAGAATACAACTACAAAAAGGCCTAACATTTGTAGTTATAGACTGGGGTTATAAACAGCAGATACTAGACACACATAACCAACCAATGTGGGACAAACATCCCTATTCTTTTTTTTTTTTGGAGTAAACAGTGATACTTACTAGAACACACACGAAAATAATAATAGTATTTTAAACTGGGTTTATAATACATTATATAACTAGAATACAACTACAAAAGTGTCTAACCTTTATAGTTGTAGATTGGGATTATAAATAGCGAACACTAGACACACACAACCAATGTGGGACAAACATCCCTATTCTTTTTTTTTTTAGTAAACAGTAATACTTACTAGAACACACACGAAAATAATAATAGTATTTTAAACCGGGTTTATAATACATTACATAACCAGAGTACAACTACAAAAAGACTTTTGTAGTTGTAGATTGGAGTTATAAACAGTGGACAATAGACACACACAACTAATGTGGAATTAAGTAACCTTGATTGTATATTTTAAAATAAAGAAATGGAAATGAATGAAAATGAATGAAATGTAAGTAATCTTATTTGGGAGCAATATGGAGGGAATGGAATGAAATCATTTTATGACAATATTACTATTAGACCCCTATTTTAAAATAAATGGTTGAATATATAGGGGTATTTTGAGAGTTTTAGTAAAAAAATCATTAAATCTAATTTCATTCCCTCTCATTCCTCCCAATTTCAGGGAGAATGAAAATTTGAGATTTTAAGGAAATAGAAAGGAATGAGTGTTTCCTCATATTCATTCCATTTCCTCTCACTTAAACTCCCAAACAATGAAATGAGCTTTTCATTCCCTTTATTAAAACTCTCAAACAAGGGAAGTGAAAAATATTCTAAAATTATTCTTTTCATTCATTTCTATTCCATTCCATTCTCTTCTCCCAAACGAGACCTTAATTCCACATTGGTTGTGTGTGTCTAGTGTCCGCTGTTTATAACCCCAGTCTACAACTACAAAGATTAGGCCCTTTTGTAGTTGTACTCTGGTTATGTAATGTATTATAAACCCGGTTTAAAATACTATTATTATTTTCGTGTGTGTTCTAGTAAGCATTACTGTTTACTCAAAAAAAAAAAAAAAATAGGGATGTTTGTCCCACATTGGTTGTGTGTGTCTAGTGTTCGTTGTTTATAACCCCAGTCTACAACTACAAAGGTTAGGCTCTTTTGCAGTTGTACTCTAGTTATGTGATGTATTATAAACCCGGTTTAAAACACTATTATTATTTTCGTGTGTGCTCTAGTAAGTATTACTGTTTACTAAAAAAAAAAAGAATAAGGATGTTTGTCCCACATTGATTGGTTATGTGTGTCTAGTGTTCGCTATTTATAACCCCAGTTTACAACTACAAAGGTTTGACCCTTTTGTAGTAAAAAAGAATAAGGATGTTTGTCCTACATTGATTGGTTATGTGTGTCTAGTATCCGCTATTTATAACCCCAGTTTACAACTACAAAGGTTTAACACTTTTGTAGTTGTATTCTAGTTATGTAATGTATTATAAACCCGGTTTAAAACACTATTATTATTTTCGTGTGTGTTCTAGTAAGTATTACTGTTTACTAAAAAAAAAAAGAAGGAATGTTTGTCCCACATTGGTTGTATGTGTCTAGTGTCCGCTATTTATAACCCCATTCTACAACTACAAAGGTTAGACTCTTTTGTAGTTGTACTCTGATTATGTAATGTATTATAAATCCGGTTTAAAACGCTATTATTATTTTTGTGTGTGTTATAGTAAGTATTACTGTTTACTAAAAAAAAGAATAGGGATGTTTGTCCCACATTGGTTGTGTGTGTCTAGTATTCGCTGTTTATAACCCTAGTCTACAACTACAAAGGTTAGACCCTTTTGTAGTTGTACTCTAGTTATGTAATGTATTATAAACCCGGTTTAAAACACTATTATTATTTTCGTGTGTGTGTTCTAGTAAGTATTACTATTTACTAAAAAAAAAAAAAAATTCCATTACATTCCATTCCATTCTTTTCCATTTCTTTTCCTTACTTAAATACATTCCATTCCATTCCTTTCTATTCCCTTATGATCATTCCATTCTATTTCATTCCATTCCCCTATGAACTCCTAAACGAAGCCTTAATTACTAGAATACTTTACCTATGTTTTTAATTTCATTTTTGATTTACATGTTTCTTTGTTTTCTTTAATGAGTTAGAATATAATAAATGAGAAATCCCATTCCCATATGTCAATTTATCAGGTTAAAAAAAAAAAAAAAAAAAGAAGTTAAAATGCAAAATTTACCTTCTAAATTTCACTAGAATTCATTTTAGTCATTTTACTTTTTTTTTTATTCATTTAAGTAGTTTCAACTTTATTTAATTAGGACATCTTCATCAACTTCTGCTAAAATTTTTTAAAATAAAATTATGGAAAATATTTTTCAATCATTAATTAGATTTTTTAATATAAAAATTTTGAAGAAAATAATTAAAAATTCACACAATTAACCGCAATCAAAGGTTAAGCATCTCAGCTTACCCCCCCCCCCCCCCCCCCCCCTCTTCTCTTCTCTTAAAAAAAAAAAAGAGTAGAAGATGACATGAGAAGCATAGAAGCATCCAAAACATCCATGAAAGCCTTTAAGCATTTACAAGGCTTAGAACATTGGAATAACTTTTGAAAGCACAATTTGAACCAATCTGTGACCACTATGAAGATGACATGAGAAAAAAATGCGGTTCTGATTTCTCTTTTAAGCATGAAAAGTTACTAATGAACAAGGAATATATTAACCCTACATCAGTAGTAGAAACTATGCTACAAGAATTATGGTAATGGTACATAATACAACTTCCTGGCAATCACTTAGAGAGAAGTTTAAGCAATAAACATCTAAACCTCTCCTCGATAATTAAAAGCAAAACTAGCTTCTAGCTATTTTTGCAGTGTACCCAACCAAGAACATTCAAGTACTTGGATCCAAACACTTTCCTTTCCTGGGCATAGGCATAGCAGAGCATTATAATGGTTGTTGATAAGCTGAAAACCACCACATCAGATCTCTTAAAGTTCTCCGATTGTGGTAGATATCAATCTTCAGCAAGACATGAGAAGAAGCTCTCAATAGCCAGTGCAAAGCAGTAGAGTGATATCTCCATTTGCCTGCTTTTCTTCTCAATGGGCAATGCCAGGCCAGTTGGGGACTCTACAAGAGCATAAAGGGTTATTTTTAATGCAAAAGCATGCATTTACCATTGGAATGTTACATCTCTTGAAAATCCTGAAGAGCAAGCATGTCCACATCCTGATCATAACAATAATAATGGGATTTCTGAATATCACAGATCATTTTCTCAATGATTAAACTGTTGTCTTTGCTATTAAAATTTTAAAAAAAAAGAATACACCTGCATAATTATCAATCATGAAATATAGCGAAGTAAAATATTATAAACTTAAAACTACTTTCATTCAATTAGGGTGGGGATCCCCATAATATAGCCATATAACGTTTATAACACCTTGGCACCAAATAACTTCTCGAGCTAGCAAGAAACAACATAAAAATAAAATTTAAATCAGGTTACAATGACAATTTACATAATTCAGATCAATTGTTCTAGACCAAGCATTATCTATTTAATTCAATTTTTTTTTCTTAGAATGTCACTACAAACCAAAAATGTTGTAATTTCTTAGATAGTAACTAAGAGGGAAAATATCATCTGTCACACCACTGTTTTTGAGAAATGTTGGTATCTCGAGGTTGCAGTTTCTCACATGTATCAAACTTGACGTTTAAGAAAAAGATAAAAAGGAATTTGTAGAAAATAATAATTAAAGCACAATAATTTTGTTATGCCAGCGTAGTCACTATTTCTTTTTAGCCAACATCTTTTGGATTTAAAAATGTCCATTAGTAACTTTCACCCTTCTATTAGTTATCTGAAGCGTTGAACCCAAATCCAATCAAATGCACCCCAACACTAAGCTCATGAGAACAAAAATGTGACAACTTCTTCTTGGCAAATGCTTCCCATATAATATGCATCACATTGGCAGACTTGGCACTAGACTAGAACTAGGACCTTTACATATTCAGGAATCAACTTCTTAACTGTGCTAGATACAGAACAAGCAAACCAAGAAAAAGTAATGAAATCAAACAAAGAAAGATGGGAATCCTTCCAAATTCAGTTTTCAAATGAAACATTTTCCTTTCATGGTGTATAAATAATCTCAGCCCAGTTTATATCTGTTAAAGCATAGTAAAATCCCAAATTCACACTTAGATTATAGGACAAGTATCTTTTACCTTGGTAGAGGACAAGTATACTCTACTTTAACCCAAAGCCTAGCCTTGACTTACGAGCAAGTTGATCTCCCCCATATTTCACATTCCAACTACATTGCCATAAAGTTGAACAACTTGTGAACCCTCCAGACGCTTGACAACATCCTTCATGGAAGGACGCTTATCAAGTTCCATTTGAATGCAGCGCATGGCAAGCTCAGCTATCATTATTCCATCAGAAGCATAATAGCCGGGGTCTTCAACAAGGCTTTCATGCACTGGAGAACGATTAGGCCTATACTGCTTCCAAGCCCAACGGTAAATGAAAGTCTTCCAAGTATCTTTCTCATCCACAATTCTTTTTGCTATTAGCCCCATGAGAACAACACCAAAAGAGGAGACATCATGGTAGGTTACCTCAAATCCACCTTCCTCCGGTCCACCCGACAAGCACAATAATCAATTTGCAGTAAGAAATACTCAAAAAACACAGTTTTTCAAGGTAAATCGATTAGTGTAAGCCGTTGAAGGCTCTTATCATAATGCTGTTATAGCTCATCAAAACATGATGAATGCTTAACGTTGTGTACAGCCTGGTCCATAATGAAGTTGTCCAACTTCTACGGCTTAAAAATTAAGAGAGAAGAAAAGAAAGAGAATAGAATACTAATAATAGACGCACAAATCTAAAAGCATGCATTGAATTGAAAACACATAAGTAACTTCAAGCCTCAATACCTAAGGGATAGTCTTCTGGATCATCATAGCCTAAATTCAACAAGCGGTTTTTGATGTGAGTCAGCTTGCCAAGAATCCCTCCACTCATGGTTGAAAAGTCAAATATCTTTGGGTTGCAATCCTAAACATCACATTAAAAAGTCAAGGGAAAAGCAACCCAAAAATAAAAAGTAAAAAGTAAAAAGAAGGATTTACTGATAGCTATCAGGAGTCAATTACTGAACTTGATCAAGAATTATATGAGCTGTGTTAATGTTGCGCACTAAATAAGGCTTTTTTGGATCATGAAGAAATTCAACCACACGAGCAAATCCAAGAGCTACTTTAACCTTTGGAGCCAAGTAAGACTACCTAAACACAAAAGCAAGCAATTCAATGACACAGTAATAACAATTTATCTACAAAAGTACTGATTCATAATTGTAACTTCACTACCAAATTTTAACATATCTAGATAAATGACAACCGGTTCAATACATTCCCACAAAAGTCCAATGTGTTTACCAATTACAACTGAATCACCTATGACCTCAAAATAAGAATATGTTTTTTCTTGAAAAAACCAACCCCCCACCCAATACATGTCAACGCTAGCTTTGTTCTTAATTTATGTTGTTAAAAGATGGATGTCTTGCAAATTAATCAACTACATGCTAAGCTCAAGTTTGATGCAACGGCATATTTGATCATTTGATGATAATTTTTTTTTTACTAATTAACAAGATACAACAATACAATATCAAGGGGCATACGGCATACCCCTCTAATACAATAAAGTCTCTACTTGAATAGAGGACAACTTATTGCAAGGCATTGTTCTTATAAAAAACAAAACAAAACTCAAGTTTTGGAAAATTGATCTATCCGATTATCTTATCACAATAATAGCCTCTGGAAGGTGAATCTGCCGTAGAGAGATGCATAACAAAATTTGAGAAAAGACGAGTTTGAGAAAATCAATGGGTTGATTCAAGTTGGTGGCCCCAAACGAAGTTGACCAACCACTCCTTATGGCATAGGCAAAGGTCTACAACTTCAAACAATCAGACATTGATGATCATGAAGTGAGGTGCATTTTAATACCTTTACAACACTCACAGAACCAAGCAATGAAGCATTCAACAACACTCACAGAACCAAGCAATGAAGCATACAGACCTACGAATGTGTTCTCTTTTTTTTTTTGAATGAATGATCATTTTTCTTTTTTGATAAATCAGAAATCTTATTGATAATGAAACAAAGAATACAAAGTGAACAAAGACCAACAGGTCTAACAACAGATTCAAGACTACTAATCCAAAAGCCCCCAGTAAACCAACCCTACCAAGTACCACCAACTACCTAACAGAATCTATACAATGGTAACATAAGCTAAACAGGCCCCCGGGATCATAATAGGATAGAACACAATCAAACCAACCAGTCTGCCAAATTAACCAGCAAAACAAGCTAGGATCGCATCAGAACAAAGTTAGCAAGAACTGCTAGCACATGGTAACAATCATAGAAGCATTTAGCAAGCTATATTCTGCAGCATTTACAGTGAATGAAAAACCCACTAACTGAACTTAGAACAAAAAATAGAATTGGCCCCATATAAGCAGCCCAAAGACAACAAGCAAAGAAAGCATTACCAATGATGCAATACAACAATCAGTCACTGACAATGCAGCATTATACTGCAGCATCCCAAAGCAGATTTATAATGAGCAATTTATTTCAAAAGGATTGAAATGTCAGATTCAAGAAACACCTAAATTAAATAGCTGAAAAAACCAGCTCTAATACAACCTACACCAAATCAATAAGACCAGGAAAAACAGTGAAAACAAAACAGGGGGTTGACCCTATGAATTGTCCTTCCACAAAATTATTCCGAAGGGCTACAATATGAGATTCCAGCAATTTGTAAAATGTTTGCGGCTCTAACGTTACTCAATTTTTAATAAAAGGCAACCATTTGGTATAAGAACTGGTTTGGGTTGCACACGTAAGGCACGTCCTTCTCATTATATTGAGTAGTGAATGGTGACCTAAGATCAAATATAATACTTACTATTTGTAAAACAAAAGAAAGATTTAAGTGATTTGAGTAGTGAAGCATCTATAAATTTTAACACTAAATAAAAAGAGATCAATTTTACTATTTATGAAGGAAATTTATAGATCAAACCATATAGGACATCAGAAGCTAAGATTGTAACATATTCAAATAGATGTGCACTTAAAAAGCATAAAATCAAAAACATGAGCAGATATGATGTCTAGAAAGGACTGAAGAAAGTGGATCCAAATATTAGGCATATAATGGATTAACAAAAGAGGACATATGTTTTTCTCTTCATCTCCCAATATAATAAGACATAGTGATACAAAATACATATGTATGTGTGTCTCTTTCATTGTACTAAACTTGAACTACATATTCATTTATTTTGTTTCAATGGATCATGGAAGAAAGACAATATTGAACCTGTCTTTCAAATCCCAATGCTCTTATATGGACAAGAACTTTTGATCAAAAGAAAGCTTAGCAATGCTTTCCATACCCATAACGACATCCTACAACCATAAGAGTAACAATGTAAGTTATATAGGTTTTAAAGGTAGCTAATTGAGCTTAAATATTATATAAAAATAGTTGCAATTTCATACAAATAAAGCACAAAACTTAACACAAACCACCCAACCAAACCAAATCCAAGTAGCATTATTAATTTATATCCTCCCTATTGCTTTTTTGGAATATGAGTAAAAAGGTACAGAAAGTCAGAAACATGTTTCTCATCAAAACAGAAACCTCAATTCCCCACCCACTCTTCCCTAAATATCAAGGGAAGAAAGGAAGTTGATAATATGTAGAATTTTTTTTTTTTTTTTTTTTTTTTTTTTTTTTTGAGAATGAAAGTAATGCAACTAATGCTTGATATATCACAAAAATCAAACTCAGGTTGATTCCCTCTTAGCCTCATCCACTCCCACTCCAAAGAGGATAAAAAATTCAACACCTAGAGGCTTCGTAAGCTTAGGAGTACATTTCATTAAACCAAACCCTATAGGCTATATGTCATGTCTCTGACAAATTCATGCCCAAAGTGGAAAAGACGGAAGATAGTAATTCAAGAAAAAAAAAAAAATTATTACTTTTGCACAGTCTTGGCCATCATATTAAAGATGTAATTAATCTCAACAAACATACAGAAGTTTCAAACATGAAGCAACCACATTTGAGATATCGATAGCAATCTAAAGTAATGCTAATTTACCTGCAAGTCGTAGCCATGCTCCCAAATATCTATACCAAGCAATTTCTTCCTAGTTGCCTGTGGGTCTGGGTCCTGCATTTTAAATTTTTTTGAGAATTTAAAAGAGTTTTCTCATACAAC
Organism: Quercus tomentella; assembly: GCA_028535165.1. Lineage (NCBI taxonomy): Eukaryota > Viridiplantae > Streptophyta > Magnoliopsida > Fagales > Fagaceae > Quercus > Quercus tomentella. The sequence continues at coordinate 20,004,651 of JAPQVY010000089.1, read as the reverse complement.
ATGAAGCGAGCTAAGGCCTAGGGGCTCCGATTTGAAGTCACAGGTCACAGCACAGGCGGTGCGGAGAGAGAATAGGGTTTCAAGTGGTCCGCCACGACTCGGCGGCCGAGGTGAGCGTTTGTGATCACCGCTCCACCGAGTGAAGTGAATTTTTCATTTGGAGTTTGGAGGTTTGGTTTTGAGGTTTAAGCAGGGTTTATGGAAATGGATCTTTCATTTGGGTCGGGTCGGGTTTTAATAATTAAAAAAAAAAAAAAGTAAAAGTGATTCATGAGCCTGTATGTTTATTATTGCATCATAAATTTTATTTTGGGCGTTTTTTTTTTTTTTTCTTCCTCTTGGGGTCTAGAATACCGACAATTTGAATATACTATTAAAATTATTTTGTTGGTCTATTAATAACAGTTGGTAATAATTTGTTACTTAGAATTCGTTATAAAAGCATCGTGAACATAACTTTTCTTTTAATTTGTACTATATTGTAACTCGTGCTTACACATAAATATATTAAACAATAATGATGATGATATTAGCTTTACTTATGAAAATGAAGTGACCGTTTGGACATCACGGTAAGTATTATTTAACTTTTTTTTTTGAGAAGAGCCGGTAAGTATTATAACTTGGTACCATACAAAAAAAAAAAAAAATAGTTGCAAGTTTTGTCTAATGGTATTATACATTGACATGCCCAAAAACAACCACCTCTTCAACTACAAAGTTTCAATAGAATTTTTATAACTTATAATGGGAATAAATAAATAAATAAATAAAAAACAGCAATATCAAATTAGGTGGTAGCCAACTACATTTACATTATATTTGGTTCTAATAATGTTTGGCACAAATTATTTCTTGGCCATTTCAAATTTTCAATTCTTGAGAATGAACCACCAAGGGACTGATTACAAAATTTTCTTTTACATTGCTAAGATCTTTTATAATAACCAAATATAGACAACAATATATACATAACATGGAACTCCTTTTAAGTTTTAACTTATCAAAAACCATGAATCATTTATAGGAAAAGCATGTTACTAGCAAATTTGGGATGAATTAAACAACACCACTCAATTTTTCACAGAAGATTCATCTTTTTTTTTCTTTTCTTTTTTGAGTTCTTTACTCTTATTTTCCCAAATCTTCTCACTTCTTAGCAATATTACTCGTGTACGTCCTCTGCTCGCTTAGATAAAACTAAAAGCACCTGGTTTTCAAAAACCCCAAAAAAAAAAAAAAATTACCAATCACAAAAAATAGTCACATTAGGAACGATATCGACCTCCATTTGCATAGGAACATGGACCATAGCTCTACCATCACCTACTATACCCTCCTTATTTCTCTTCCTCTTGAATTAGGAATTAAAAAAAAAAAAAGATTCATCATAAATATTATCAAATAATTTATACATAATTGAGATTTTCTGTTACATATTTCAATTAAAATAACATAAAAATTTAAGAAAATGTTGATACTATAAATTAAATGGGAGAGACATCAACGGAGGTTGATACTTGATACTACTATCAATTTGTAAAAAGTAATTAGTATGAGCTTGGGGATATTCTATTCTATCATCTGGTAAGCTGAAATAAGTAAATTAAATGGATACATGGCTGAGAAATGCTATGCCTGCTTCTTACGAACGTAATAAATAAAGACCACTATGCAATTTGATAGTGAGTTTGTAACAAAGAGGGAAAGCGTAGGAGTAAATTGACCTATGCCGGACAACATTTCAAACCATTTTATTGTTTCCTCTCGAGACATCAACTGCAAGTACACAAAACCCAAGTTATGATTTTGTTTAAAAATAACTAATTTTAACATGAAAAGTATTTGAATTCGTCAACACAACAAAATTTACTTCCAACTTGATTAAAAAAAAAAAAAGATAAATTGCAAATTACAACTCTAAAATTTGGACTTGATTAGATTTTGCACTCTAAAGTTTTAGAAACTTGATTTTATATCTAAAGTTTGGTTCCGTTAGCAATTCACCCCCCCCACAGTTAAATTATGCGGTTAAGTAACACATCATTATGCTGATGTGTTTTATTTTTACCAAATCAACCCCAAAACTACATTATTTTAGTGATGACCAAGTGAAGAGCTGGTACACATCAAAACTATGTCGTTTCAAGCCTAAACTTAAAACACATTACTCTAGCTTAAACGGCACCGTTCAAAACAAATTCTAAAATCTAAAACAGAACCCATGGAACCGCATGAACAGATTTGTCTATCCTAAACCCCACGCATCCAAACCCATCGACTCTTGTGAACCCAAGTGGCGGTAGTTCCAAGCAGCCACGACGGCAACAACAAAGGCTCAAAGTTCAATATGTAGAGTGCAAGAAAGAAGAGTGCTTTTTACTTTGGTAAATAGAAAGTGTTTTGTGTTAGAGATTGTGAACATCTTGTCAAAACTACAAAATTGCTTAAATCCAAATGCCAAAAGAAGATAACCAACAGAAGTATGCTTCAAAGTTCCAAGATATTGGCCAAACCTAAGTTTCGAGGTTAACAGGATGGTTGACTAAGTGCATGCCCAGAGAAGTATAAATAGATGGAACCCATACCAAGCATCCCCAGCAAATATAAAAGCCAATTGCCAGAGCCATATGTACAATGAACAATATTGAGATTGAGCATGGATAACACTAGGCATAGGGTGAAGAAACCATGATAAATGAGATAGACTACTATCAAAATATGGTGTTTCTACCAATGCCTAGACACTTGGAACCTTTGCTGTTGTTGCCGCCTCCACAGCCTAGAAGTTGGAGCCTTCGTTGCTGCCGATGCCAAGGCTGCTTGGAGCCGCCGCCGCTGCTGACACCTGGGTTCATAAAAGTCGACGGGTTTGGGTTAGATAGAGGATTTTTTTTTCAAAATTACACTAAAACTCAAACAATTTCGTTAGTTAGCACATTTTCAAAACTATTTAACAAACTAACATTTTAAGTGTAAAAGACTTGATTTTGTTGTGCTAAATTGAGAATAATGAACTCGAGTTTCATGTGCTGGCAGGGTTATGGTGGAAAATTATCCACATAGAACTCGAGCTTTAAAGACTCGAGTTCCATAAAGAGATCAAACAAAACCACAAAGAAGAAACCTAGACAGAAACACGAAGAAGAAAAACAAACCAAAAGAAACACGAAGAAGAAACCTAAACTAGAAACCACGAAGAAGAAACCCAAACAGAAACATGAAGAAACAACAAACCACGAAGAAGGAACAAACCGGAGAGATCAAACTCAAACAGAAACCATGAAATAGGCAAATCGCATGAACCCAAATCTCCTTAACCCAAACCGTGTTCGACTCAGATTGAACCCAAGCAGCGACAGCGAAGGTTCTAGGAGGCGGCAATAGTGAAGCTCCAGGCGAAGGTTTTCCTTTAATTCCTTCATTTTCTTCTCTGGGTCTTTGGGTTTGATGATGTTTTGTTGTTTTTCTTATCTAGGTCTTTGGTTTGATGATGTTTCATTGTTTCTCTCTCTGGGTTTGTTGGAGAATTTAGTGCTTTAGGGAACTCGAGTCTTAAAGACTCAAGTTCCATGTGGATAATTTTCCACCTTAGCTCTACAAGCACATGGAACTCAAGTTCAGTACACTCAATTTAGCACAACAAAATCAAGTCTCTTATACTTGAGATGTTAGTTTGCTAAATAGTTTTGAAAACGTGCTAACTAACGAAATTGTTTGAGTTTTAGTGTTATTTTGAAAAAAAAAAAATCCTTAGACAGATCTCTTCATGGGGTTTCGTGGGTTCTGTTTTAGATTTAAGAATTTGTTTTGAACAGTGCCGTTTAAGCTAGAGTAATGTGTTTTAAGTTTAGGCTTGAAACGATGTAGTTTTGATGTGTACCAGCTCTTCACTTGGTCATCACTGAAACAACGTAGTTTTGGAGTTGATTTTGCAAAAATAAAATACATCAACATAATGATGTGTCACTTAACCATAGAATCTAATCGTGGGGGGTGAATTGCTAATGGAACCAAATTTCAGGGTGTGAAATCAAGTTTCTGAAACTTTAGGTTGTAAAATCCAATTGATCCAAACTTCAGGGGTGTAATTTGCAATTTACTAAAAAAAAAATTAAATTGAAAACTGTTTCAATATCATTAACAACACAAAACCTGTCATGACCCAAACCTGTACTTCAGAGTTTAGAGCATGACCGGCATGTTAATATCAAGTTTACCTCAATACTAACACGAACCAACCTAAACTGAAGGTACTTATCAAGAATTGTTTCTTGAATTCCTGCTTAATTTATTGCGTAAAAGCCATAATATACAAAAATGATGGAAACCTTGAAATTTCATTTCCTTTGAACTCGGAAAATTACCACCTGGCTGAACTTAAGGTAGCCGTGCAAATATTACATAGCTAAACATTTAGCAAAACTCTTATTACAAACCTAACCCCAAAGACATACAGCTGGGGTTCAAAACAAACTAAGGTACCGAATTACATCCGTGCTCAAAGGATTAAGTACATCTTGATTCCTCCTATACAACAAAAGAGCTAACTGCTATACAACAAAACTCTACATTCTAACAAATGAGAAAACACAGAATCCTTGCCACCTATAATACTCTCGCTACTTCTAAGAAGAACCTATGCACTGAAATATAATAGAGTGAGTTGCGAAGCCCAGTAAGGTTTTAAAGCTCTATGGGCCTTTAATAAGAATGCATGTAAATCAAATTTATAGATATGCTAGATTTGATAAAATAGCCTTCATACTGTTCATATTGTTCTTAAAATAACTTAAGAGGTTTTAGATGAGAATACTTCATTTTCCTTTCGTATAATAATTAAATATAATTCAGTAATCTTATCTTTGAACAAACTATCAAATATTTTATCATAATTTCTCATCAGACTTATAACACATTCAATATACCTTTCTTATTATCATACTTTTCTTATAATTTCCAAATAGCTTTATACCTCATTTATAATACATATTAGTTAATTCAATTGTAAGTCTGTCACTACTTTGGGAGGCTTCCAGCACAGAGTGCCAGGCATCCAACATTTCCCACAATGTCAGGTAATTCCGGAATCATATCATAATACATACTTTCAACCATGGGGGTAGGTTGACATCCTCCACAAGTTGGCTATTACCAATAAGGGCGGGTACAACAGAGCCAACCCCACTTTTAATGGTCAATCAGAATCTCCATGGAAATGCCAGTATTATAACCCCTACTGGCTAAGTTCAAATCATAACAATGGAATAACCGAAAATTGTATTTTTCTGATAACTTTGCTTTTACATAAATGTTTCACAACAATAGCATGTCCAGTTTATTCTTAAATATTATGTTCGTGATACAAATAATAGCATTAATATGCTAAAATTATTATGTATATAAGATTGAACAATTCAAGTATATATATTTTACTTAAATCATGCATATATGTAATATCTCTAATCAAAAGCTTTAATGCATAATATTTTTCGAAATAATCTTTATACTTATCAAAAGCACATGTCACAAGTCCCTTACTTGAAAACAGAAGGCGCAAGAGATTGTACACGAGGAGCTCAAGTGTCCGTGTTCTCGTTCTCGCCACCTAAACGAAAAATCAAAATTTATTACGGACAAACTCTTCCTAATATATAAACTTATACCTCAATCACAACCTAACTCTCAAACTCAAGAAAATCTTAATTCCCATCACATAAAGTTCCCCAAAACATATGATACAATCATCAAACATATTATGCACCCAAACCATAGAGAAATCAATTCATAAAATTCATATATGCTCCAAACATACCAAAGGATGAGCGTATTAAATTATAGTTCAAAACATACACCCTAACTTGAGAATTAAATCCACAAAGTCAGGTGTAGCATATGTTGTTCACTGCTCATTTCAGCAGCATATGCTCCGTTTGTAAAATACAAACGGGCTGTCTACACACATCCAATTATCATGAAATTTTACATAACTACTCCCCTCTATGTCCAGTATAAACCATAAAAATTTCGGAGTCAAAGAATTAACCCATGATTTACTAAAAATCACACAAGACAGTATACTCAAATCTGTCCTGACAGAATTTCTTTCAACTTAAAAATTAAACCATTATTTTTTTGTTCATCCAAATGCTGTGAGACCACTTCCATAACAACCATGTGTGTCTTAGAATTCATAAAAGCTACTCCTAGCATCTTAATTCACAAAATATTATTTAATACATATTTTTCTTGTTGTAAACATCAAATCTGTCACAGAGACAGCTTCAGTACACACTCTTACAAAATCATCAACAAATAGCAATAGGTCTTAATTTCATTTGGGTATTTTTATATCTATAGTATACATATTAAAATATGTTAATAAGCATTCAATTGATCACAATATCATCAAACCTTCAATCACTAAAATAGAATCATAGTTTAGCCTCTAAAATCAGGATAGAGGATAAAGAAGTAGAAATAAACAAATGAAGTTTTGATTACTTACCCCCAACAATTTGAAGCTGAAATTTTAGTGTTAACCCTTTAATTTCTTCTTTAGAGAGGGATATTTTGTTTTGGTGAGAGAGGAAGGGCTGCCATGTAAGAAGGGGAGAAGAAAGAAAACAAGAAGAGAGAAAGAGGAATAGAGAAAGAAGAAAAGGAGCTGCTGGACTTCAGATGCAGCCAAGAAAATAAGAAAAGTGAGAAGACTTTTGGGGCACAAAAGAAGATAAGAGAAGAGGAAAATTGGGGTGGATACGTGTATGGCTAGGGAAAGAAAAATCACACCCACTTTTCAACTTTCTTGCATTCACACTCAAACTTTCTTACAAAATAATTTCTTGCATTCACACTCACCCTTTTCTACAAAAATAATATCACTTTACACACACACATATATATATCCTTACCTTTATAAAGTTATATCCATCATATTAAAAGAGCATATATGTTCTATAATATCACAATATCAAAGCTTTATGCACTTGAAAGTAATTAAGATAATGACATGCATATAAACCCATAAAATTAATTATGCAATTAGGTTGGGGTGTTACAAAACTCACTTACAATATAATAGGTAGAAAAATGTTAAACTTGAAAAGTGTTTGAATATCATCAACTACACAAACCCCCGTTACTATTTGATGAAGAAATTAACTTAAACATGAAAAGTATTTCAATATCATCAACTACACAACAACCACTTCGCCAAAGGCCTTGTAGTTGAATTGGCACCTCCCCATGTACAAAGTGCTTGGGGTCTAGGGGGAAAGGGTTCAAGTTGCGGGGTTAGCAGCATATTGTAATTATTTCTCAAAAAAAAAAAAAAAAAACAACCACTTCAAAATTTATTAGAAAAAAAAAAAATCAAACTTTAAGATGAAAAGTGTTTCTATATTATCAACTACAATAAAACCCACTTCCAATTTGATAAAAGAAATTATATTTTAACTTGAAAAGTGTTTGAATATCATCAACTATACAAAACTCACTTAAATAGCTAGTAGTGGACTCCTCGGTTCAGACAACAAAATTAAGAAAATTAATTTAACGCAAAATTTTTAACTTATACAAATGAGCATGGAGAAAAAAAGCTAAAAAGGATAAAAAAAGATGTCAATGGGTACAAGAGAGAGAACTTGGAGGGTTTTCTAAGCATTATGGAGCAAGGCTTTTCGATTTTTGTATCTAATAATTCACTTGGTACAAAAATTAAAAAATTTAAACTAGACATATAATGTAGAATTGGACTTTGATTGTAGAATGTAATTGAATTTTCTAAGCATAACTAAATGCGTATTAAAATTTACCAAGTTTATATATATATATATATATATATATATATATATATATATATAATGTTTGTATATTTGAAAATATAAAATAACTACTTATAAAATAAATATAAGTTTATTTGAAATAAATGAAAAAAAAAATCATTCAAACATGGTATCAGGAAATTGTCAATTTTAGTTTTTTCAATAATTATTTGTATAATAATAATAATAATAATAATAATAATAATAATAATAATAATAATTGTGGGGCCCGGCCCAAAAATAATGGGCTATTCCAAATCCAGGCCCGTCCAAGGAGCGTCCTTTCCAAAGAGAAACCACATATGAAGCATTACTCAGCCCCAATAACGCCAAGGAAACTTGTCCGAGGAGTAACTCCTCCTCGGACATCACGAAGTCCAGACGAGGAACTCTCCCCATCCATTTCAGTCATCCTCCCAACATATAAAATGAATAAAATCCAAAATATCTCATGAAAAGCTGCCACCACCACATTAATTGCGCCCCAACCATCCTCTTGGCCGCATTAATGAGGAAAAGACCCCTGAACAGTACCACCTTGGCCTCTGCAACTCACAAAGGGAGAGATGAGGTCGTCTGATGGGACAGGTGCTCAAGTAGATGCTTAGATGATCAACAAGTGTAAGGTTGAGATGAGAGGAGGGGAACTATATAATGTAGTGGAGGCCCCCGAAAAAAGGAGAGGAAGGAAGAAGGGTGAGAATGTAATGCTCCTCGGACTAATTCTGAGGAGCCAAATCTCTCAAACCATATCAATGTAAGGCTTAGTTATACCAGCCAAACCCGCTTTCGCATGGGCTTCCATGAAAGTCATGACGAAACCGCCGTCCAGCGACCAAGTTCCAGCCTTTCAAACTCACTCTCTCCAAATCATATTGTACTGGGTTCACTGGGCCAGTATCCCATACATTTTGGGCCTGGACCGAAAATCGTGTCCCTACAATAATAATAATAATAATATAAGAAAAAATATTGATGGCAAATGTTAGTAATCTTCTGTTGTGGTAGAGTTTAGTTTACGTTGATTTAGATTTGGTCTAGATGGGAATGAAACCTAAGTTGAAGTCTAAGTCCAACATAAATATTCTTCTCAAAAAAAAAAGAAAAAAAGTCCAACTTAAATATAAATTATATTTTTGTTATTTATTTAATTTTCCTCTATCCCCATTACCAACAATCACGTTAATACATTGTCAAAGTCAAAACGAACTTTTTGTTTTTTGTTTTTTCAGCTTTTGCACTATAGTAACTCACTTGACTTTTTTTTTTTTTTGAGAAACAAAAAAATGATAAAAATGATAAAAACTATATGGGATATATGGCACAAAATTAAATTCTAATTTGAAATCTAATTGGATTTGATCCCAACTTTGACTATTTATATAAAAGAAATATCTCATATAATTTTTGGTAACTTTATTAAAGTTTTTTTTCTTCCAAAAAAAGTTTATTAAGGTTTCTTTAATAATTAGAAATGGGTCCAATTTCCATCAAAATAAATAAATAAATAAAAATGGGTCTGATTAATAAGTGCCTTTAAGAAATTTGTTAATAAATCATTTTTAAAAAGTTCTAATACCATTTTTATAGAAAATATAAAAAGTTATCAAAAGTATAGTTACTTTTTTTTTCTCATAAAAATTTTCTAAAAATATTTTATAAATCAATACCTTTAAAACATCAATTAACTTTTCTAATCAAAAGATACAATACTTTGTTGATATACAAATCGAGATTACATCATTTACCTTTCTTTTTATTTTTTATTGGATAGTTACATCATTTACTCTTCTTAAAAAAAAAAAAAAAAAAAAATTCTGTCATTTACCATCACGGTAGAATAAGGGTAGCACCTCCTCAATGCCTTGTAGCAAAAGCCAACCCATTATCGTCTTGTTCCATTTCATTTTTCAAAGAAAACTTAGAAAAGAACACGAACCATAAACCCACTCTCGAAAACCTTTTACCTTATATATATATATATATAAAAGGAAGTTCTGGTGGAATTCAAAGAACCCAAATGGAAAATACCTGACCCAAAAAGGTTGGGATAATTTGTGCCTACCAAGAAAAGAGGGAGGTCTTAGTTTTAAGAAAAATAAAGAGTTCAATAGAGCTCTTGTTGCAAAACTCTCCTGGATGGTTGCTACTTGCTACCAAGAGAGAGTATATGCTTGAGGTTGCTGAGGTGCAAATACAAGGTGAAGGAGGATTGACTTAGGAAAAGCAATGTCAAGAATGTGTTCCCCAATTTGGAGTGCAATTGAGAAGGCTAAGAAGATGTTGGAGCATTTTAATATTAATTAATTAAAATAGATTTATATTACAACATAAATGTAGAGATGTGGAAGTTAATATGGAAAATAAGAAGTTAGTGGAATGTTTAGTCCTACAATGAAAAGGAAAGAGACTCTTTTTTCTTTTTAATGGTGGTGATTAATAAGCTAATATGTATTTATTCATATATTAGGCTAAATACATGTATAAGGGGGAGGTGAAGGGACTCGTTCAGACTCGTTACAAGTTACTCCTTAGGGGAGACAAGTCTGAAACACCAAGGGCTTGAATCCCCTTAAAGAGAACGAGTGTCGCGCCCCAGTTAGAGAAGAAAGTTTAGTATTTTTTATTTTCAAATTAATAATATTTAGAAGTATTATTCAGAAGTCGGGGGAGACAAGTCTGAAACAAAGAAGGTCTGGACTTGAATCTCCTTAAAGAGAGTCTTGGGGAAGACAAGTCAGAGAAGGTCTGCACCGATTACGACGTTTAGCCATAAGCTGAGGGAGACAAGTCCGGAACAGAGAAGGTTTGGCCTTTAATCTCCTTAAAGACAGTTCTAGGGGAGACAAGTCAAAGAATGTCTGCGCCGATTACAAAGTTTAACCAACTAAGGGCTTGAATCTTCTTAAAGAGAGCGATCATGCCTCAGTCACCAAACATTTGTTAGGTTGTTGTATCCTAGGGAAGACAAGTCAGAGAAGGTCTACATTGGTTACAAAGATTAGTCAACCAAGGGCTTGATTCTCTTTAAAAAGAGCGAGTGCCGCGCCCCAGTTCAAATAGTGTTATGTATTTTTTATTTTCAAATTAATAATATTTAGAACTATTATTCAGTTTCTCTTTATATTATTTCCATTATTATTGTGTTTGCACCAACAGTAGATAATAGCTAAGGGTGTTTGTTACCTTTTCAATGATGAACAATCTATAAATGTGTGAAGTGAACCATGGGTACCTTGGATAGATGACTACATGCCTAGACCAAGAGATGATTCAATTCCGTTGGATCCGTTGATGGTTAAGCCTAATAGACTTATCATCTCATTGCTGGAAACAAGACAAATTGACAAAATTGTTGGATACAGAGTGAATGCAATCAAAAGAATCCCCATTCTAAAACATCCTAAGCCCGATAGGCTGATCTGGTTAGGAGACTTAAAAGGCAAATTTTCAGTAAAATCTTCCTATAGAGTGAACCAAGAATTCAACACAACCACACAAGCTCTGCTTTGGAATCAAATTTGGAAAATTAAGGTCAAAATACTACTCTGGAGGATATGTGCCAACAAATTGCAAACAATGGAGAACTTGAAGCAAAGGATTGTAGTTGCAGATGAATGATGATACTTATGTTTTGCTCCAACTGAATCATGCTCTCATCTGTTTTTTTATTGTCCAGTAGCAAGAGAAATTTGTTTGGAGAGTAGTTTGAGAATCAGGATTGATAATTTGACAATAACCAACCATGAAGATATAGTAAGACTAGTCTTAAATCCTCCAATTCAGTTAATAGGGCATTCTCAGTGGTCAAAGGAAGATTCTCAGCAGTGTATCTTCCTTATGACTTTAATTCTTAAGGCCATTTGGAACCTTATGAACTTTGTTGCTTATCAAAAGGGAAAGGTGAATATTCCAATCATCATTGACCACAAGGCAAGAGAATATATACTAGCTATAGGTTAAGCACTATCTTAAATCCAAGTTCCTAGACAAGAAATCTAATGGAAATCACCCCAACAGAAGAAGTGAAACTGAATGTTGATGTGATTGTCACAAATAAATTCACAACATTGGTTGTGGTGGCTCAAGATGAGAAAGGTGAGGTCATATTTGCTTGGGCTAGGCAACATGTTTTTTGTGACCTAGTGCAAATAGAAGCTACGACCATACTTTGGGCCTTACAGGAGATGCTAAAACTTGTTTTGCATGCTTTGAAGTCAAGCATCTAATGTAGAGTGGTTTATATCTACATATTGAGTAACACTCTGAGCTTAGCAGTAGATTTGTTTCTTGTGCTTTTAGTTGGGCTAGAACTTAGAACTTTAAATATAAAAGAAAAGGTTATAAAATGATATTTTCAGTGTGTGAAGTTTCAAGCGAATGCTATTAGTTTCTTTGTCAATGTGTCTAACGAATTAATGCAACCAATTTTTTGAACTGTAAGACCAATAGGCTCACATGAAACTTAACCAAAAAAATACCGCACATTTTTTAAATTATAAGTACCAATAGGCTCATATGACACTTTATTCCAAAAAGTATTAAGCAAACTTTGTAACCAACTATGTATTTTTTTTATCAAAAAAAAAAAAATTGTGTTTCCTATAAAAAAAAAACTATGTACTATAAAAAAATATATATATACTTTCTTCCCATAAATAAAAAAATTATGTATTACAGATTTTGTTATTATATATGAAACTTTTTTGGCCCAGATTTTGTTATTATTATTTTAAAACAAACCAACCCGATTGGACAGTGGAGACACACGCTAGGCCCTTACGTAGAAAAACAGAGATTAAACATTTGGCGGCATTACTTCACCCTCACCACCACTCCAAAATTCCCCCACACTCTCTTATATATAAACACACCCACACGCTTCCTTTCAGTTACCTTTCTCATTTTACATATCATTGCTACCACCTCTCTCTTTGTGTTCGAGTTCAAAACCCTAGCATCCTAGAGTTTAGCTCCATTTCTTTGTTACTTTTTGGGCAAAAATTGGTAACTAACCATAATTTTTCAACTATATAGTTAGTAGTTCCGATTCCTAAACTATATTATTTACTAGCATCTCGAGTCTAAGAGACTCGATTTTGGTCTATAAATTGAGTCTCATAGACTCGATTTCCATGGCCTAATCATGTCCGATGTGGCATATTTTTCCACGTGGCGACCACATGGAAATCGAGTCATAGAGACTTGATTTATAACTATTATAACTTTACACCCAGAACATCAGAGAAGAGAAGAACCTAGAGAGAGAGAGAGAAAAAAAAAAAAAAAAAAAAAAAAACCCAAAAACAGAACCACCATGAAACCTAGGACGCACGCGACCAAGGCAACGCGCGACCCAGGCCGCGCCCGACCTAAGCAGCCGCGACCCAGGCCATGTGCGACCTAGGCAGCCGTGACCCAAGCCGAGATCTGATCTGATCTGCGACCCAGGTAGTCGCGACCCAGGCCTCGCGCGACCTAGGCAGCGGTAACCCAAGCTGAGATCTGATCTGATCTGCGACCTAGGTAGCCACGACCCAGGCCATGATCTGATCTGATCTGAGTCTCTAGATTCTTTCTCCCTCTAATCTGATTGTACTGGGATTGGGATTGTTGTGTTTCTGGATTTCTTAAATTTTTTTTTGGGTATTTCGGCTTGTACGAGAGACTTGAGACTTAAAATTTTTTTAAATTTTTTTGGTTTATAAATCAAGCCTTAGAGACTCGATTTTCAGGTAGGAAAAAAAGTCAGATCAGAACATGGAAATCGAGTCTTTGAGACTCGATTTATAGGCCAAAATCGAGTCTCATAGACTCGAGATGCTAATAAATAATATAGTTTGGGAACTTGAACTACTAACTATATAGTTGAAAAATTATGGTTAGTTACCCATTTTGGCCTACTTTCTACCTTTGAAGTTTCACAGTGTTTACTGAGCGAACAATGGGAGTTTCTACAGACTCTGAAGACTCAATTGACTGGCATTTGTGGGAGCAAGTGTACGACAGCGATCACGGCAACATTTATCTTGAATTGGTATAAAGTTCTTCTTATTCTTCTTGAATTATTGATTTGGTTTTTGCTTTCTGTTTTTGTCTTTTGTTTTCCGCTTTGAATTGGTTTATATGAAATGTAGAATTAGTGAATCAATGTCGGATTCATACAGTGACCGAGTCAATTGGATTGGAGAACTATATGCGATTACAATTCGTAAATTTTTTTTGCTTTTGTGTTTTCTACTTTGGAAATTCTTCTAGTTTTTTTTTTCCTAATGATATGTTTGGCTAAGGGATGGAAAAGTGTGGATAGAAAAAAAAAATTTAGTTTCATATTTTTTACTCTCATGCCTTATTTCATAACTTTTTTATTTATAAATATTTTTGAAAGGAAAAAAAAGTACTATTGGATTAAAAAAAAAAAAAAAAAAAGCAACCAAACGATCAAATCGAAAATAGGTTCGATTACCGATTGATACTATGATTCAACCGACAATTCTTGTGTTTTTGAATTGGTTCATGTCCGGTTCTTGATTGAATCGGTCAACTGGCCAATCCAGTCCAGTTTTAAAACCATGGTACCAGTTCGGTTTTAAAACCATGTTCAACCAAAAGGCAGAAAAAAAAAAAATGTTGTCATTTAGTTTAGGAGAATGGGAAGTAATAGATGGATAATTTTCATCTAACCCCTTCTCCTCCCAAATTTCTCTCCAATTTGGGGGTTTGAAAATTTGGGGATTGAAAATTGGTGGGTCCAGGACAAAGCCAAGTCCTACCATTTTCTCCCCCACAAAATCATTCCAACCAAACACCCATCTCATTCAAAATCTCTCCTATTTTCCCACCCCATTTTTTCTCCTCCTTATTTTCACTTGGAGTTATTACATTTTCCAATCACAAAAATACTTATGATGTGATGAAAAAAATTATTTAATCCACAAACTGATAAATCTCATCACACCCTTAGGTAATTTTTTGTATTTTTGGAATTGCAAATTGTAGTAACTCTGAATTATGATAAATGAAAATCATTAACATTTTACCAAAAAAAGAAAAGAAAAGAAGAGTGCTTTGAGCATGCATGTGAGCATGTGGAGGCTAATATAATTAGAATTAGAATTTGTACATAAGTTAAATTGAATGGTTCTACACTATGCATGTTGAATCTTCTCTTTTTAAGATGTAGCATAAAAAATTAATTCACCCAAAGCTTAGTTTTTCATAATTTGACTGTAGCCATTTGTCCTTTTTTATTTTTTTATTTAAAAAAAAAAAACATGATTAGGTTAGTGGTAATTGCATTCCTCAAAAGTTTCAACACTATCAAGAAAAACTTTGCACAGGTTTTACTCACAGGAATGAAACCTACTTTTCTATAAATACCAAATTCATTTTATATTTTTCCTAAACTAAACATTAAAACCATAAAGTCTTAATTAGTTGTGGATTATTGGCAAACCAATCAGAGTTATTATGCATTTTTCATCAACTCATGAAAAGTAACCAATTTTTTTACACTGGCCTTCAACCACTACAACCTTTCTCTTTTCTCTAGGTTTGGGATTGGCTGCGAACTATATTGAGATTAACAAATACCAATTGACTTCATCTTATTCAATTGCTGGATTAATCCTGAATTTTTGTGTGGGTATAAATTACCAATAGAAACTACTGACAAAGCCCAAAGTCTCGTCAAGCTTAGGTTTGCTCAAATGATAGAAAAATCGAGGAGTAAAAAGAGCTCAAAGAACAAAAAATTACCAATATATGGAGAAAAAAGATTACACAAATTACAATTAGCCATAACTTACTAATACACACCACATCCCACAGCCACATCCACAAGATCACATGCAAACTTAAGTAATACCAAAGATATACTAATATAGCACCCTAGTTCCAAGTCATGGATCCTTGAACACACTCTTCCTCTTCATTGGCGTCGCCTAAACTTCTAGATACCTGAAATCCAAAACTTTAGCAGCATCATTCTAGAAAATTGGCCACATGTATGTTTCACCTAAAAAAAGTGAACCAATTGAATGCTCAGTATCATAGACAAGCCAAAAATAAAAATAAAAAAAATGACAATTCTTTTTATTGACTTACAAAGCTAGGGGTGTAAAGATAATATCCTGTGGGAGAGGGACCTTCTACTTTTCTCATAAAAAAATTGCATGAGAGGATCACAGGAAAGATAAGAGTTAAGAGTTTGTTTTATAATGCTCTTTCTATTCAATCCCTCTGAATTCTTAACTTGATTCAACCAATGTACTTCTTGGGCAAGTCCTTCAAAAAGATCTATACATTCTAAATTTTTATATGCTTGTAATATTAAAGGTAATAGAAAATGTTAACTGATGAGCCAAATTAACACCAGTCAAATTTTTTGATCTAAAAATCGAAGCTGGTAGATAGGAGGGAAAAAAAACTTTGATATCTCATAAACGATCTTAGAGTTAGATTGCTTCAAGGATTTGCTTTTCCACCTACAAACCCAGAAAAAAAAAAAAAAAAAACCTTGTAAGTTTTTATTACCCAGTATAATCAAGTTAGAAGAATGAAACTACATATTTGGAATTGAAATCATTCAATGATACATGAATCCAAGAGAGAGTTAAATACACTTGAACTGTCCTTGTTGCAAGTGGAGTCAAATGTTTGGGAACAATTGGCCTGGAATGAGCATCCAAGAAGTATGAAGAATTTATAGATTATCTCTCTACAATAATAATAAGTGATGATAAGGATAAGTAGTTTTCTTTTTTAAAAGAGCAGTAATTATATGTGGCTAAGGCCTAGTATTTGAACTCAAATAGATTTATTTTATTTTATTTTTATTGGTATATATATATTGGGGTTAAGAATTGGAATGGTGTTGAAAACATGAAGGGTTTTAGTAGATAAGGGTACGTCAATTGAAGGTTTTGAGGATTAGGTGCTGTCACTTTTCAGGCCATCAAAGAAAAAAACATGAATATAAGTGAGTTTGCAAAGTGGAATAATGAGGTCATGGCAACGAGGATTTTTAGATGACTTTGAAATCTAGAGTCCACGGTGAATTAGGATGTGGGTAGAAGTTTCAAGATCCATTGGGTGTGGTGCATGTTTAAATTACCAATGAAAGTTGATGTGGGTATAAGTAAATCAAGCAAAAAAGTTTGGTTTTATATTCTTGGGGTCCAAGTTAGCCTTTAATAGGCTTCAATTTGCTAGTCACACTAAGAAGTCTAATATTATTAATACAAGAAAGAGTCATTCGTACATACTTTTGTTAACTGTAATCAAAGAAGGATGGAGTTGACTAATAAAATTATTAAGTGTTTTAAGCATTGAGGCATGTTGGCCTTTATGTGTTCTTTTCTCCAGTTTTCTTCTCACTTTTCTTCTTCTCTTTATTGTTCACAGATACCGTTGATACAACCTTTAAACATCATTCAATCCCGTCATTTCCTTTATCATTAAAAATCCTAAAACCTCACACATACTATATTCCACCAAATTGCCATCAAATAACTCATTAAACCATCTTTTAATTCCTAACACAACCCCATAACCCTTCCTTCAACAATTTTTAACCATAGATGCACAAATTCTTCTAACCCTAAATCCACATGTAGACAAATTTCTCTATTTGTCCAACATCAGTAACATTATATGCTAACAATATAGTAGGCAGAATTGTGATTTATGCAACAAAAGGGTGGTTGAAAGCATTGATGTGGTGGTGGGAAGATTTTCGGTATCCTGTTCAAAAAATGTTGCAGATGGTTTCAATTGGGTGTGCTTAAGAGTGTATGGTGCAGATGGTAACAATCTAAGAGTGGATTATGGGAGGAACTATTTGAGGTGTATGCAAAATGGGTGGGGATTGGTGTAGTGCTAGGGATTTTAATGTGGTATTGAAAGATTAGGGTGCAAGATGTACTCTTATGATATGTTAGATTTCTTAATTTCATCTTTCAATGAAAATCCCTTTGATCTTCATTTAGGAGGTTCTTTTACTTGGTCCAACAGCCAAGAAAGTTTCATGTATTGCTCAGACACTGCTCTAGCCACACATGTAGCTAATAGAATGGAAAGCTTAATGGAATATTATATGGTATTAGAAGATGGGGAATTCACATGCCACTTGAATGCAGTATCCTTTCCCATAACATCTGGGGTTTAAGGATGAAGAAGTCAATACTTCTAATAAATTTTTGTTGGGTGGTTATGAAGGTTTGATGAGGAGAGCCATCAGTTTTGAAGACAGTCTATTGGGATGTAATATGGGGTGTCATTGGGGGATTGGACTTTTGAGGTGATTAGAAGACATTATGAGGGTGGTCTTTGGAAAGGTATAAGAGCTGGTTGGAAGAAATTTGTTGATAATATCTGTTTCAAATAAAGAAAAAGAGGAAGGTCAAATTCTGGCATGATGAGTAACATGGGGGCAGGTGCTAAAGGATTTGTATCCTAATTGATAGTTGACAATAAATGATTTGCATCCTAATTTATATTTGATTACTGACTATAAAGATGTGTAATCTTCCCTCTTGAATTTAAGAGGGGGGATGGATGGACTGCGTTATTGGAACCTTAGATTTATTTGAGATTTCCATGATTGGAAGTTGGAGAATCTGGCTGAGATGGATGTTGAATGGTAATTATAAGTTCACAGTTCGTTCTATATAAAAATGGGTGCGTGTTGAGGTCATTTTCTGTGGACAAGTATTTTTGTGTGAACAGCTTCTTTGGGAAAAATCTTGATGCTAGTTGATCTTATTAATTGCTGTTGCATGTGTAAGTGTAGTGTTGAGTCTGTGGATCATTTACTGTTACATTGTCCTCTTGCTTATGATATTTGGGCCTTTGTGTTTTCTATGTTTGGGGTTCATTAGGTGATGCTAACAAGGCTAACGGATTATTCTGTGTTTGTATTTTCCTTGTATAGACTGAAATGGAAGTGGAGAGAGATGAATTGAATGAGGAACTTGAAAAAGGAGACATGCAGATGGAATACATAAGGGTTAATAATGAATTATTCTTGCTTATCTCTGTATTTTCTGTGTTTGGGGTTCATTAGGTGATGCTAACAAAGCTGACGGATTATTTTGTGTTTGTATTTTCCTTGTATAGATTGAAATGGAATTGGAGACAGATGAATTGAATGAGGAACTTAAAGAAAGAGACAAGCAGATAGAAGATATAAAGGTTAATAATGAATTCTTTTTGCTTATTTAATTTAATTGGCTGGTTTTAGCAACAAGTTTACTTGTTCATTGATTTGTGAATATTTATCTTTTGAATGTATTGTTTTTGCAGGATTTCATTAGAGATTTTGTTTTAGTTAAAAAAATACCAGAAAGTGGCACAATATTGGTATATATTTTGTTTTTCATGGTTGTGTTTGAGATTAGAGCATTCTACAGGTTAATTTCTTTGCATGTGTATTAGATTTCGGTTTGGGCATGTTGAAGTTTGTAACTCTATAATTCTAAGTGGATTACTTCTTTTTATAGGCAAGAGCAAAGCTTCCCTACAGAGGTTGAGTTGCAGGACTAGGTCAGTATTTGTGTGACTTCAAAATACTTCTGCTTTAACTAGTATGTCAAATCTACAATTCTATATGCTAGTGTTATATGTATGTTGTTCATTTTACTCTCTAAAATTAATTGTAGCAAAACTCCTGGGTTTTAACGCTTTGACATGGAAATTATGTTTTAATAAGTGTGGTCATTTTGCATTGGTCTATTTTACTCTATTAACTTCCATCATTTACTGATGTAGCATAGTAAATAGCCTCATCTTAGCGAAGGAGTATTTCATTGACCATGATGAGTAACATTTGTTATCACATCTATTTGTTCTTTTTTTTTTTTTTTTTTTTGATAAGTTGATGCAAAGGTTAAACTTTCAAACATTTAACACCAAAACTGTCCCACTTATGCGATACCAAAAATTAGTTCAATCCCAAGCAAT
Organism: Quercus tomentella; assembly: GCA_028535165.1. Classification (NCBI taxonomy): domain Eukaryota; kingdom Viridiplantae; phylum Streptophyta; class Magnoliopsida; order Fagales; family Fagaceae; genus Quercus; species Quercus tomentella. Next base: position 19,984,864 of record JAPQVY010000089.1, on the reverse strand, counting down.
TCAAGGTAATTGATATAAATGATTGAGGAGCCTCTTGTTTGTTGTTTTTCAATCAACAGTGCATGGTTGTACGCTCCAGAAATGGTTCTTATGGAGTGTAAGGTTAGCAGGTCTTGGATTGACGGTTCAGTCCATTTAAATATCAAGTGATCATTTTTTCCTTGCTTTCATTTAGATCAATCTGCAGTATTAATTGATAGAAAGCTTCTGTGTAATCTTGGAAACTTCCTGTTTGGTGAAGATTCTGAGAACTTTTATAACGGGTTTGCATTTAGTTGAAGGGAAAGATTGCTCATGCAACAACTTTTTTCATTTTTTACCAATCTGGATCTTTCCCTTCATCTTCGTCTTCAGTATGTTGGAGCTGCTCCCACCATGTGGAGGGTTGCCCCTTGAGTCAGATTTAGATTAACTTCACCTTTTTCTCTTCCGTCACTCATTCTAGTTGAAAACTTGGAAATCTCCACTTTAATGTTGTTTTCCCACCTGGGCCTATGCTTCTCCATAGGCTGGTCTCATTGATGTAGGTGATCCATGGATTGAGCTCTGCTCCTATGGTCACTCCAAGCACTAGGAGCAGCCATTTGTTAAACCAGTGTGGTTGGCACCTCAATCTGCCTCCCAAGTTCTTCAATCTCATTGACTTGGTAATTTCAAGCATCATTAGGCTCCATGTGAGGAGGTACTTCATGTTCCATCTCCGGAACAGCCACATGTTGTTTCGATTTTTATTTCCTCTTGCTCTTTGTGTCATAAGAATAAGTTGTGTGTTTGGTACTGTTTGTGGTTCTTGGAAGGGTTTGGACCTAGTTTTGAATGGTTTCTAGGTGTTTTTAGGATAGGTTTGGTCATGTACATTGATGTGTTTGGGATTGGTCAACCTCAATCAAGTCTTAATGCTATTCATAAATAAAAATAAATAAATTCTTGATGCCAGAACTTGATTCTTGGAGAACTTACTGCAGAACAATGGAAAAATTGCTACAATTCTGGTTTGACCTAATGGTATAGAGGGCTTCTAGGTTATGTCTTTGGTTAAGGATCAAGGTTGTTATGTTTATGTTGGGGTTATGGGTCATGGAATTGAGAATCTTGGAATTTAGGTTGAAGGTTGCTGCAAGAATGAAATCTGAATCTGAAATTTCTGCAGAAAAGTTTCTGGTAGATCAGGTTTGTCAAGAATCAGATCAGGATTTCTTCTGAAAGTTGATCAAATTTGGAAGATTAGATGGGGTATGGTGAGAGAAAGTATTAGGGTTTGGGTATGGAGTGGGTTATTGGATTCTTGAGGTTGGGAAATGAGAAATCAGAATGTGCATACCAGAATTTCTGATCTGTCTGAAATGAAAAGCTGTATGAATTATGGTGGTTGACAGGAATTTGTGAAGTGAATTATAATTTCTGATGGTTGACTTACTTGGAAAGGGATAGGTATGGTTTGGGTTGTACCTACTTATAGTTTGAGAGGAATGGAGTGGCTGAAAGTTGCAGAAGGTGAAATTCTGCAGTGGTTGAATCTGTGGTGGAGATGATTTCCCTTCAACTCAAGAATAATGATCAAATCCTATGCTTTGATACCCAAATGATGTAATACATAAAAGAATTGCACTTTCTAGAGAGAGAGAGAGAGAGAGAGAGAGAGAAATTTGGGGGGGGGGGGGGGGGGTAGAGAAAAGAGGAATGAAACTTTTATTAACAATGAATCAATCTATGAATTACAATACGTGTGCACGGATACTTAGCCTATGAGTTAGTTTTGGATAATTACATCATCCACAGTTAACTCACATCACATGCCAAAATACCCTTTTGACATATTAATCACATGCTCGATTTAATAAAGCACATGGCTTCTACTTCCTAAAATCTAGCATATGCATGTGCCTCTAACTAATTTTTCTTTGAATTTCATATACTACAAGAAACTTGGCACATGTGGATTTAGCTATGATATTTACATGGCATGTGTGATATTTAGCCCTTAGGCTTGACTAGCCTCCTTGTAACATTTGTCCAGCTAGGACAATTCCATCCATGCCACATGGTACTTGTGCCAGGCAACCCTTGTGCCACTTCATCAATTTCCAAGCTATACATCAGACTCCTACATCATTCATTCCGGAGCAATAGAAGAAAAAATATGTTTGGACCTTACCAACAAATGATCCACACTCTTTTATAAAAGCAAACAACATAGCATCATAAATTTAGCACACACTATTAGGTAGCCAAGACTGTTTCTCACCCTTTTGTGTTATCAACAACAGGTAACTCAACCAAGCCAACATACACTCACAACAACTAGCAAAATCAATGGGGTATAAGCTAAGTTCGGACATTCATAACCACTAAAACATACCAGTACAGGCAGTGTCTTAGGCCTTGCAATAACGAGTCAGCACATACCAATACTGGCTAGAGTGAGATCAATCCTAGGACCAGTTAGGCCATTAAAGTGCAGATTAGCACCTTAGAGTAAGATTTTGGCGTAATCATGTCGAAGGCTTGGCTGTGGAGTTCTGACCTACTAGACTATTGCCTTGGTCAGATAACATAATTAGAGGGTACATTGTGGTTCGATAGTCGCTGATGTCAAATTGGGTGAGTGGAGTTGTCACCAGTGATGCCCATTGCAAGGTTGGCGGTAGGGTTGATATTTCTATCGCTTTGATTCTATGCAACCCATCAAAATATGAATTTGATCCGCAAAAGTTCAATTACCTCTAAAAAGCCTAGATAACACATCCTTCAAGGTTTTTTTTTTTTTTTTTAAAGAAAAGATTTTTCTCCCTAAAAGGTTCAACCTCAAAAAGGCAGGTAAGGAGGAACCAACTGGACTGATTGCCAAAAGCTGTAACTTTCCTGTCTTGTTTCTTCCTTCTCCCTCCTGCTCTCATCACTAAACCCTCCCCCCAATACATTCTTTCTTGCTATCATTTAACTTCCTTTCCATTACATCACACTCTCTCTTCAAAGGGTTGGTATAGAGATTCCTAAGGCCTCATGAGAGAGATCCATGAAGTTTTGGGTTCAAAACTCCTAACCAATATCTTGGGGCCACTTTTAAAGGATTCCTATCTATAATTACCTAGTATGTTTTGGAAAAGGACCACAGGCACTCAGGGAAATAGTAAAGTTTTCATTGAGCTCTAGACACTTGCATTAGGAAAAAATAAAAAGTGGGGCCCAACACATGAGATTTTTAATTTTTTAAATGAGAGGTAAAACAGAGACACGGTACAAACTCAGAACCACTTACTCTGGAACCATAATAAATTATTGCTTATCTCAAAAGTTTTAGCTATTAGGAAAAAGTGAAAATAATAATTTAATCATTTTCTAACCATATGCACATAACAAAGTGGCTATTTAAAACAGAAATGGCTTCTTTTTAATATATATATATATATATATATAAACTTCTCAAAGGCCAATAAGCTTTAGCTGACCTTAACAAAGGACAAAACAAATTTAACATATTTGTGCAGCCCAATGTCAACTATTTCTGCTAAAGTCCTCATTTGAGCATCACAGCCTGAAGGTGTTCCATTTTCATTGTAAATGGTAGAAAGTCAATAAATAAGTGGTGTGAGGACAATGCTGCATGGTCTTCTTTGAAATATAAACAAAAGCAGCATTAACAAATGTTACGGCTTCTTAGGAACTTCAGTTTCGCTTTGAGGGTTCTTTGAAGGTGCTGGTGTATGGTCTTTGCCTGACATGTTATCTTGCTCACTGAGTATATCATACATGGTTTTGCGATTCCATATCATCGTTTACTCTTTTATTTTGATAAAAAAAAAAGGGGTCATACTTGGTGCACAAAGCTCCCACTTATGTGGAAATCTAAGAGAGGTTATAGTAGACAACATTACCCCAATTTATTAGAGAGGTTGATTCTCAGACTCAAACCTGCGACCTATCACTTTTGGTGGAAGGCAATTACTATTGTACCAAGGCTCAACCTCTTTTACTCTCTTATTTTGATAATAAGTAAAATTTAAACATCAAATCACCATCAAGTACAAAGGATGTGTAATTGAATGGCTTCAGAATCAGATCAACAAAATGTACAACAACCAAGAAACTTTAACAAATTAAAGCAAGAACAGCCTATTAAATCAGCCATCCACTCATACAAGTAATGTAAAAAAAAAATGTTTAAGATCCCTAGTTGTTCATTCTGATGCTTCAAACAATTTTTTTGGTGCCCTCTCTCCAAAGTCCACATAATACACAAAGGAATTGCACTTCAAATATCACCATTATGTTGTCTAGCAAACCACGCCTTCCAACAAGCCAACAAATCAACCACTCTGTTAGGCATAACCCACTGCAACCAAACAGACATAAGACTAATCACTATAAATCTCTAGCATAATCACAATGTAGCAGTAAATGATCAACTGTCTCTCAAACCTTCTTACATATATAGCATCATTCAACAACAATTATTTTTCTTCTACATGAGTTATATAATGCTAGAATTTTCCCCAAAGTCATTTATGTAAAGAAAGCTACTTTTCCAGATGCTTTTCTATGGAAATGATTTCGCCCCTCCAGCAAAAGCATTGTATAGAAGAACTTCTAGACTTTGATGTAGGTGATGGTAACTAAGTATTGTTTTTGGCATGACAATTGGTATGGGAATCATCCTTTGAAGGTTTTGTTATTAGATACTAGTGTTAAAAGTATGTGGTTAAATGATTAAAATTACCATATCCCAATAGAATTGTTTGTGATAAATTATCAATTGTCTTAAAAACTTAAGTTGTTATGAAATTATGAGTTTACTCATTTAATCATCATTTAACCACTCCCCCTCACATGTGGGCCCAAATTCTCCCTTAATAAGTTGACCCAACACATGGTGTTTTTACCTTTAAATGGGAGGTAGACTCTTGATGCTATGATAAATTACTAGTTGTCTCAAAAGTTTAAACTAGTAAGAAATGGTGTATTAAATCACTTAACCATTAATATAATACCCCTCATGTGTGGGCTCAAACCCCCTCATAATAAGTGACTCTAACATGCGGGATTTTTAACTTTTTAAATGGGAGGTAAAAAAAAGAGACATGACTTGAACTCAGGACCATCTTCTTTGATACCATGATAAATTATCAACTATCTCAAAAGTTTAAGTTGTTAGGAAATGATGAATTTTATAATTTAATCATTATTCTAACAACATGCACGCTTAATAGCTAGAGATGCATCATTTACTCAATGTTGGTTAGTCTGATAGATGGGGAGGCACAGAGTTGGAATGTCAGATTTCATAGAATTTTAATGCTTAGGAATTGGAGCCAATAAACTCCTTCTGAATTCATCTTTACTCCCTTAGAGAGAGGGTTGTGACAGAATGAATTGGAGATCAAACAGGAGTGGTAAATTTGATGCTTGCTCACATTAAGTTGCCTTATGTGGGTACCAATCTTTCCCTTCGAAGAGTATTTGTTAAGGTTCGAAGGAGAATTTCATTCTTTGTAAGGACAGAAGCTTGATGGAAGATCCTTACATGTAATAATCTTATTAAGAGAGGGTTTATTATAGTAGGATGGTGTTCTATGTGCAGAACTGCAGATGCAGCGTGGAAGCAATGGATCATTTATTTGTATAAATGCACGATTGCATATGAAATGTGGAGTTTGTCTTCAAATATTTTTGGGATTAAGTGGCTGCTATTGGAATAGGTCATTGATCTCTTATTTGGTTGGATGAATTGGTTTTGAAAACATTCCTCAGATAATTGGAATCTAGTTCCTTTATGTTTGATGTGGACTTTGTGGAGGAAGCAAAATTGTCATACTTTTGAAAATGCAGAAAATTTGGTGACACAAAATCATTGTTTCTTTGATTGTTGTTTGATTGGTCTCACAAGTGGGGTTTTATCAATAGCAATTTCATTGTTGATTTCAAAGGGTCAATATACTTTTGTACTTAACTTATTCTTTGTGATTTGTTAGGCTTGTTTGTGTTCGTTATACATGCACATGTTATTTTTCTTCAATAAAACATCACTACTTACCAAAAAATAAAAAGAAAGATTTTGCCTCCAATAATCTGCTATGTTGGCATTTAGCAGGCCCGGTCTTTTGCTCGTATTTTTGTTGAATAGATGAGATTAAGAAAAGTTGTTAATGTCTTCATCTCCCAATCTTGAATAGCTCTCATAAAAGTGATATCCTGCATATTAGTCGCATTCCAATTCAAATAATCCGCCATAGGAGCCTCCTTATTTTGAGCAATTTTGCACAAATATGCAAATGCATCCTTCAAAGCCCCATCACCACGCCATCAATCTTGTCAAAACCCATTTATCATTTCCACTACCAACTTCAAAGTTTATAAGCTTGGAAAATTGATCCCAACCCATTCTAATATACTTCCACAGGTATCACCATAACAACCCCTACCTGCCTTCGAACACCAGTCATCCTATTCACTACAGATTCTCTCGACTGCTTTTCTCTGTGACAAAACCAGTCACTTTCCTAATAAAGATTGGTTGAAAGACATCAAACCTCTTATTCCAAAGCCCCCTGCTGGATTGGTTCACAAACCTTCTTCATCATCTTTATTAATACTTTTTATTGTCATTATCAAACTCATAATGTTGCCTTTTTTCAATTCAATAGTTGGCCCTTCAGTGCCTTCACCTTATTTACTGGACAAAATCTAATTGCCTCAAGAGTTTAGCATCGGTCACAGCATGAAAGCTGGTTTTTTTTATAAATGTTTTCTGTTCATATCACAAATTTTCAGCTATGGCCGAGGCAAAATGACATATCAGATTAATTATTCCAATTAGGATTTTCTGTAAATTACAAATTAGGGAACTATTTACAGAGAAAGCATCTCAACAAACATCTGTCCTCAGACGAGAAATTCCGGGACAATGAATTGTGAGCCTTCTTTTTCATGGTTTGTTATTCCTTGGCCTTTGGTTGATTTGTTATTTACTCATTTGGCTCTGTATACTGAAATCTACAGACACTATTCATCTTACATGTTTGAGTTTTTAAGCTTAAAGAGAAAAAGAAACCCCTTCCCCTTAAAAAAATTAAAAATAAAAATAAATAACTCCAAAAAGAGTTGTAATTAATGAAACAAAGGAGGAAGACTCACAACTCACATATTTTAATTGGTTGATATATATACACACACACGCATATATTTGAGGTTCAATATGATCTGCTATTCTCTACACCCCTACCTCCAGTGTCACTAAGTGGTCATTTTGGAGCCTTAGCTGGTGATCTGGCTATTTCCCACTGGGAAGCATAGTTCAATATGAGGAAATATTTTATCCTTAGTAAAGCTTTGATAATAATGTTATGGCATTTGTAAATTTGAGTTGATTTTAGCCAAATAGAACAAGCTCCAATAGGTGATGGAATTTTCTAATTATTAGTTCATAACTAGTTTATTGCAAGGCATAGGCCTATGTGGTCTTGTGAAAACCTATAATAAAATAAAATAAAAAATTCATATAATTCATGCTTGGTCTTTGTCCATATTTATGTTGCTCACTTTTTTCTTTTTTTTTTGGGTATATTGATACGCTGTCATTTTCTCCTCAGGAATGCAATGAAGGATCATTTTTACTTGACACATACCTAGATAGTTTAGCCATGTATAGAAATCTGGTTTTCAGTGGAGTGGATTTTGATATGGTTCGTGGCTCACATACTTACCCAGGTTAATTGTTTTTCAAATTCTTCTCTTAGAGACTTCTTTCAGTTTCAAATAGTTTATTTTCATAACCCATATTTAGTATCTTATGGAAATATTCTTTATATTTAAAACCATATGGTCAGTATGGTATGTTGCTTATCATCATAAATTGGGTGCAATAGATTTGGATCTTGGACTCAAGCTCTCTGATGAAGATCTAGAAGATCTAGAATTGGGAACAAATCTCATTTGTAGTTCGTTGTCAAGTGCTTTGACCTTCGAAATGGACCGAAGAATGGAGATAAGAGACAAAGATGTGTTTGGCATGCAAGAGGTTTGCTCCCAATTTATTAGATTGCAATTTGGGCAATTTGGCCAGGTTGAAACTCGCCTTCTCCATATCAAGATCTATTGTGCAAGCTTTTGTTGTAAAATTTATGGGGTTGACCATTTTGTGACCCAGACAAACTCCGATATAGTGATACTAACTGATACATTGAACAATTTGCAAATTTTGAAGCATTTCTTAAAAGATGATTTAAATAGTTCTGAATATTTACCTTTTGTATTAAGAGTTCCCTTCTTGAATTGATTGAACCAACTCGGTTGATTACGAAATTGCGAAATGAGATTATTAAACACAGTATAGAGCTTCGAAAAACATTGAATGGATTTAGGGATGAATTTAGGGTTGAGATCGGGTTAACTTGGATCCAACCTACCCAACTTGGAATCTTACTAAATATTGTATTTTTAAGTTTTAAGACTCTTTGTTACCTCATGATCGTTATGGCTTTACCAATACCATTTACACCGTTTATACTTTTGAATAAATTGACGATCAGATTTGCGAGGCAATATCTCTCTCTTACAAAGGTTTATCAACCTTGCTTCAGGATCAGACCTTTTTCTTTGGAGAAAGGTAAATAATGCCACTACAAATGCATTTTTAAAATTCCTCTCAGTTTCGACCAGATACTGCCTTTTCTTTTCGTACTACTCTTACTATCTTTTGTTCTGCACAGGCCCACCAGCTTAGATGCTTTGTTCATTGGCCATGCCCTTTTTGTTGTGCATGTTGCGAGAGTAAGTAATTTAACCTTTTAGCTTGTATCATATTCATAATTTTTTTTTCCTTGTCAAGTCTTTGCAAGATAGCATGCAATTGATAACATGCATATAGGTTTAAATTCCTACATGGATAAAATCATTAAAAAAAAAGAAGAAGACATTAGCAACAAAAATCACCAAAACATATTTGATGGATACAAAAACAAATGATAAAACATTGAAACCACACAATTGGGTTGTCCTTCACTCTTCCTTGCCATAGAGTTAACCCTAGAGCCATTCACAAGAAGCAATCAATGGAAACAATTGACATCACTATTTATTTGTTTTTGCCGTTAATTTGGGTACAAAGGTTGCATGTAAGACCCACAAAAAGTTTATTATTACCTTCATAACGATTTTTTTTTTTTTTTTTTTTTGGAGAAACTTTCATAAAGTGGAACCACGTGTTGCCCACTTATTTGTAGAAATATGTCAAGGCTATTTCCTTTAAGAATAGACATCTTGTGATCATTCTTTCTTGAACTTTACAACTCAAAAGGAAAGAATGTTAACATATTCTTAGACAGACATGGATGATGTAAAAGAGCTCTCAATTAGCATACAAATTTTCTGTCTTGAACTTGTACTTTGATTGGTTAGGACCCTGAAAATCCCAAATCTATGGAAACGTAGGTGGATGATACCTCTAGGCTCTTAACTTCCATTAAAATACCACCCAGTTGAATCCTAGTTGCTAATTACAAAATTTTGAACGAAACAAACTACTGCAGCTACCTTTACATCAGGAGATACATGGGTGTATAAACCCAACTGAAACCGAATTGTGTACTTGTGGCTGTCACCTTCAACTGCATATGCTATTTGAATTCATTGTTCCAATCAAGTTTCAATCCTAATTTTATATTGAAAGATGATACTCTACTTATCCTAAAGCTTGATCCATAATAGTGTTTGTATGGTCCAGATGCTTTTAGTAATGTGATGTAATGCTATGCATTAAATTCCCCATGCTATTTTTTGTTGTTTCTAGACATGCTACAGACATTACAATTTTCACAATTAATTTCAAAACTGCTAGGTTTTTATTTTTAATCCAATAGTTACAATGGGGGAGGGGGATTTGAATCTTGGATGTTATGGACACACCATGCGGTGCCAAATAGTTGAGTTTTAAGGCACGAATATGCAGGCTATAAAGATGCTATTTTCTGCTATTCCATCTGTTCACTTGTGCATTAAGTTCAAAGAAGATCTCTGTCACAACTACTAAGTTGGTAGGTTATTATTGAGTCTTATATGGGCCCACCATTGATACTATTTTATTATACACCATTAATAACTTGCTACCTCAAACGGTTGTGAAATTTTTTGGGAACTTATTATTCTACTTCCATCCATACTTGTGTGCTATATGCACTGCAATCATTCTTAAAAGTTGTAAAATTTTGATTCGCTCACCATTGTAAAACTTTGTTTGTCTGACAGGAAGAATCAGTTCTACATGAGAAGCTATTTGAATATCCCAATCTTGTCAACCATGCCACAGTTCACGGTCATGAGGTCATGGCTGTAAGACCACAATCTATTTCAGAGATTTTATCTCGGAGTAAGTATTTATATTTCAAAAACAATAATAAACATCAAATCTATGATTTATCTTAAAATTTAATCAGGAAATGAAAAAATATCAGCAGTACTAAGAATTTAAAAACATAGCATTAAACAAAACACAGACGTCAGACCTTAGAGAGATGGCATGTGCCCTCTGACCAAGCAAAGTGTTGTAGGTTGAAGTATTTGTCAGCATCTCCAAAAATTTGGGAATAAGGCTGCCTATAACTACCAATCCTGGATTCTGCAAAAGCCTTGTGCACAGTGTATGATAGTTTAGTATCAAACAAAATACTTGTTTATACATACATAAACTATGCAAAAAACACTCAATGAACAACAGCTTCCAATATATTCCTTACAGAAAATGTAGTGGTAACAGCTCATACTATATATTGAAGAGATGTAGTGGTAACAGTTCACACTATATATTGAGAGATTGCAGATCTTTAATGACAAAACTTCAGCACATTCAACTTTAAATTCTTTTACAGAGCCTACTCAAATGACTTGCTGCTCCAGCCAATAGGGACTTCAACTTATAGAGGACCATACTTATTATTTTGGTGAATTTTAAAATGTACCATGATAATACATCCAAGTGAAGTGGCAAAAATCGGCAGCATAAAGAAGCAACAGATTTGTACATAGCAACAGTGTTGGTAAAAGCGTGGGGCGCACTTCAGTGCAAAGGCCTTTGGAGCCTTAGTGCAAAAGCACAAGCACAAGCCTCCTTAAAGTGAAGCGCACATTTTTATATAAAAAAATTGAAAACAAGTATTAATGATCATACAATAATCAAGTGATCAGATAATCATAAAAATTAAAAAAAGGCATTTTACATAATTCAAATAACATTCTATAAGCCCCTTCCCCTTTGCAATTTTACCACAAAAATTGCAAGTCTAGTCAATTTTGTTTTTTGGATCAGCTAGATATGAGCACTTCCATGCATTATCCTTTCTTGAATAACCGGTAGCCATAATGCCCTATGACTAATGACTAATATTAGTTCATAATTCAATTAGTTTCTATCTTTTATCTATAAAAAAAATTAGTTAACCAGTATAAGTCTATAAGAATTAGTCAATATAAGATTAATGGTAGACTGTGGAACGATTGCAGTCCCAAATGGGTCTTATAGAATTTGTAAAGTTGTAGGGGTTGGAAAGTATATATCAGAACACCATAGCATTGAATTACATATACCAAATCAACGGTTATATCAATAGTGTTAAGATCCTATGGCTTGATTCTGTTTTGGTTTATTTTTTTGGAAATTATAAAAAAAAGTGTGGTTCTTTGAATGTGCCTCGCTATAAAGGCAAAAAGCGTTGGAGCGTTGGTGCTTTATGCTTTGCACTTAAGCACACTTAAAGGAATGCTTTTACCAACATGAAAACATTTGAATTTTGCTTCAATGGACTTGACCCATATCAAATAAAAGGGGAGGCAAAAAGTACACAGGCTCAATTTGGGTAGGGTTGGAAGGTCTAAAATGGGTATCAGACCAAGTGGATGAGGCAAGAGCAAACTCAGCTCATTGAACACCCTTTCAACAATATCAACAGCTATCAAGCTGTCCATGTAGATCACCATGAGAACAAGGGAGGTTGGTATCTGGGAATTTTCGAAATTCCATAGAGGTTCTTGCCTAGGAGTAACTATGTACCAGAAGGAAAATATCGAAGGGGACGACAAGAGTTCATAGCACTAACTTGGTCACAATTCCTCTACATTGGAGATAAAAAATTGAAGTTATTTAAAGCAGGGAGGATTAGGAAAGCAGTGGGGCGTGGCTATTACAATGGGCAGAGATCATGTGGTAGTAAATTAGGAACTAGGATTGCAGGAGGACAAAAGTGTGATTGACAGGATAAATTTAGGAAATGTAATAGGCCCATTCTAAATGTAAAATCAAATAAAAACACTAATAATTACAAGGGGGCCTCATAGCCCAAGGAAGGTCAAGTGAGCCAAGTCTAAAGCCAGGTCCAAGGAACAGACTGGATGGCTGTTAGTTATGAAACATGGACCAATCCTGAAATATTCTTGATGCAGCCATGGAAGATTAACATGCTATTCATTTGCAAATTTGGCTCTTCAAGAGTTACTTTATAGGGTCCACGTGTGAATTCCAAGTAAAGCATCACCTCTTGATTCATCGTAATGTGGCCTCTGAGTTGTGGAGTTTGATATTCAAGATGTTTGATGAGGTTCAGTGGGTACTACTGGAGAAGGTTCTTGATTTATTATGTGAGTGGCGGAGTAAGGGACCTAATTCAGCAATCTGGAATCTTACTCCTTCATGTTTGATGTGGACTATATGGAGGGAAAGAAATCGGTGGACCTTTGAAGATGTGGAACGCACATCAACACAATTGCAAGCATCCTTAGTTAGTTCTCTTTATGAGTGGGTGTCGGGTCTCACAGATAGTAACTATTTATTCTTTCATCCTTTTGTATTTCTTTAGGCTACTTCGTGACTATTTAACAAGGTTGTCTCGTTTCAATAGAATTATTTTTACCCATCAAAAAAAGGTAAAGGTTGGGCCTTTTAGGGTTAAAACAGTGTTTTAGGGTTTTTATTTGATTAGTTATAGACAATTTTATATTCAAGGACATATTTAGTAAGGTTATTTTGGTAGTTTCATTATGTCTAGAGTCTTCTAGGAGATGTAAGAGCCCATTTGGTTCTCCTGAAACCTTGTTTTCAGTTTTCATTTCCTGTGGACCCCACCACCTAAAACATGTTCAGTTTCATTTTTTGTTCTCTGTTTTCAAAAACAAAATCCAAAAATACGTGTTTGAGAACAGAGAATGAAAACAAATTTTTGGTGTCTCTTTGAGCTTCCAAATCTCATTTTCTTCTCACAATTTCAGATTCTCACCTTATCAATGAAACAAAATCTTCAAAATCATTCCAATTAAACAGAAAAAATATGGAATTCAGATTAATCCAACGAAACCCCAACCCTTATAAACCAAACACACAAGATCTGAGAAAAATACAGAGAGAGAGAGAGAGAGCTGCAAGGAACTGAAACAAAATCTGGGCAAAATTTCTCAAATTTGAGACTGTGTTGTGGCAGCAAAAAGGCAAAATTGTGTCGTGGCAATGGAAGAAATTTGTGGGTTTTGAGTCTGCTTCAGTCACCCCTGCAAAATTGATGCTCACTGTGGATGATATTGTGAAAGATGGGTTTCGGGTCTGCGAAATGGGCGAGATTGAGATGGTTTTGGGTTTGCTTTGCAGTTCTCTATTTTTCTGATAGGTTGTCTCTTTGTGTGCGCGTGCATGCATTGTCTCTTTGTGTGCGCGTGCATGCATGTGGGTTTAAGAAGTGTGAGGAGGAGACAAAACCATTGGTGTGTTTTTATGTTTTTAAATGGGGAGGAAAAAAAATATATTAGACCAGAAAATTGGTGCCAAACAATGCAACTTGATTTTTTAGTTGGGAAAACAAGTTTTGACTCTTGAGAATGAAAATAGAAAACAAAGTTTTAGAAATGAAAACCGAAAACAACATTAGGAGGAACCAAACAGGCCATAAGTATCTTATGTTTATTTTATGTGGGTCCAAGTTATTATTTTATTAGGTTTTAGTGTACTAGTGAATCTAGGAGTCCCAAAGTCCCAGTACTAGTAAGAGTCCTATTATTAACGTATTCAAAGGAGATGGAATTGATTAATAAAATTGAGTGTTTTGAGCATAGAGGCATGTTGGCCTTTGTGGTTTCTTTCCTTCTTTTCTCTTCTTTCTTTGGGTTGTTCACTCATTGATTTGACTTCGCTTTACTTAAGATTAAAGATAAGGGCCGGGCAGACATTCAAGGCGCATTTAGTAGGTAGTTTGACAGGGCTGTTTAGTAGATAGCAAACTACGGCGTTGACAAGCAGCAAGCACCTACTCCTAACTGTTCACGGGTACTGTTCATACAGCCCCCTGAACACCCCAAATTTCTTTTTAATTCTTTTTCATTCCTAACCCTAAACCCACCACAAACACACGATGACAAATTCCTCAAATTGTCCTACGCCAACGATCAACTTAATTCAGTTGGTTTTTGGGTAGGGGTTGGGGGGAGGAAGGAGTAGGACAGCTCTAATATAAATAACCTACCACTACCGCTACCACCTCTACCCCCAACACCATCATTTCGACCACCGCCACCACTATCACTACAAATACCACATCATCCCAACATTGACACCTTTTAGTTATCAGAAACCGTGTTTTTTTCCAACCACCTTTTTTTCTCGTGGCCTACACCTGATCAATTTCATACCCATACACCAGATCTCCAACAGCTTATATTCCCATAGCCACCCAAACTAGCTCAACAATCTAATCTGTTGAGCACAAACTGAAACATCCTTCACAGCAACAGCTTGAGCCACCCAAACCACCCCAACATCTAAAACATCCACTACAGCACAACCTAGTGCAACAAAACGAGGGTGCAGGAGGTAGAGCAAAACTTTTCTTGTATTGATGCCAAAAGTTTCACTCTTGCATTCAAGGGTGGAGGAACGGATCAGTATTCAATTCAAGCGAGACAGGAACTTTAAAGGATTGATTTGGGTTGGACGCAAGGCTTTGGACTGCATTCTTGCTTGCTTTGTAAAGATGCGATGCTGGTTTCACAGGAAGGAACCTTCCGAAGTTTTTCACGATAACTACAAAGATGTGAGGACTCATAGTAGATTGAATAAGGGTGGGTACTATGAGGAGATCTTTTTTTGATAAGTGGGTACTATGTGGAGATCTCAGAGTATCATAGAGGTTGCGGAGAGTTTGCACAAGAATACTAGAAGGAATCAATAGAGGAGGATGGACGATGTTTAAAGTCGAGTTGCATAGCTTTTTCTGGTTGAAAATTTTATTGGCGATGGAGGTGGAAAACAGTGCTAGCAAGGGTCTGACTGGGCCAGTCACCGATGAAAGGAGTGATTTGATTTGGAAAGAATATGGCACAATGGCCATGGGAATAATCAGCGGGATGTACAGCAGTTTTCCAACCCTGGAGATACATTGAGTAGGAAGGAGATATTTGGGTGATTTGCTTAAGTCAAATGAGCACAAGTCAAATGTTTGAATCTGCCACTTCCAAATTAGGCAGACCCACTTGAATTTTCAGTTTTTATTGGACCGTAGCCCACACTGCCTTAAGAATTTCTAAAGCACCCAATGAGAAACACAAAGTCATATAGACCGACCATAAAACCGGAATTAAGTCTCACTGGGTTGCTAAACAGCTAAAGGCCGTGGTGGACTTGTGGATGGATCTATTAGGACTGATGAAGCCCAACTCCTTGAAGGCTCTAGGAATTTTACTCATAAGTGCACAGCCCACAAAACCAAAGCCCAAACCTCTCAACATCTTAATGAGGCTTGAGTGTTATGCTTTGGCTGGTGGGCATACTTGTGGTGCTGACTCAAGCTCATGGGAGGGGGGAGACATCTCAGACAATCACAAAGACCTAGGCTGTAATTGCAGTGATGGAACGGTCAACGCCGTATTTCAGGACCAACTCCCACCACTTTGGAGTCTTGGATACATTTTTGACTTTTTTGTTAGTGAGAGCGATGTGTGTAAGAGTGCATCTTCTCATCCTTTTACCATTTTAAGGAAGTCACCACCACCCATTGAGTTTTTAAAAGTGTGATTTGCCACCTATTTCTAATTGATTTGATTTCCTAGTAAGCTAAGGGAATCCTAAGGGTTCCTAGCCTAAACTAAGATAAAAAATAATGTCTTGAACCAAAGATCATGAATTCCGAAGCTCGGTTACATATGGGGAAGGTGTTAAGTACCCCATGATACCCATCTTTTGAAGGTGTTAAGTACCCCATGACACCCATCTTTTGAAGGTAGCTTGTTTTAAATTATTCCTAAGATCCACTATTTGAAAAGTTACTAGAACCTTGGCATTTTGATGTTCAAAGAGAAATTATTTTGAGATGCTATATATAGATGCTTTTATTCAAAATACTAAGGAAAGAGGAAAGGGAAGCAAATTGCAATTGAATTCAATATATCTAATCTTGCTCCTTTAGTATAGTATACCGAGCTTAATTTTTGCTATTAATTCTCCAATGTATTTTCTCATGCAAAAAGACGACAAAAACACGGTGATTAAATTTGGGGAAAGGGAGCTTTTTGGCTTGAATCGCTTGATTTGGACTCCATGGTCTCAATTGATTTAAGCCATGGACAAAGCACTATTTTTTCAAAAGCATTTTGAAAAAGTAGGTTTTGGGGGGGGGGGGGGGGGGGGGAAGTGAATTTCCAGATGAAAGTGAAAAAAATGTCTTTTAGGGAATTCAAAATTGGATATTTATTAAAAAGAGTTATTTTTTAAACTTGATTTTGGAGTTTATTCAAGGAAAACCAATTTTGGAGCTCTTTTTATTTATTTTTATTTTGATAAATAACATAATTTATTAAAAAAAAACAAAAATAAAAACAATGTATACAGGACGTATACTAGAGACCATCAATCATGGTGTAGAGCACAATGATCAATGAAATCTAAAAGAGATGAAAAAAAAAAAAAGAAAAAAAAAAGCCCAATGAAGGCAGCCAAGCAAAAAGAGAAGTAAGAAAATACATCTTTAGTTCTAGAACAGTTCTTTCTTGGTTCTTAAAGCTTCTGGAGTAGCTCTTTCTATAAAACAAGAAATTTTATAAATATTTTGGAATAGAGAAATTATCTATAAAATGAAGGGACAAGTTCCATGGATTTTTGAAAAAAAGAATTTTCTTATCGAAGGGTAAGAAAAATTCCATGGATTTTGGTAGAAAAAACTTAATTTTTCAGAGGGATGAAAATTTAAGGGATTTTGGAGAACTATGTTCAAAGTGGTGAGCAGTTTAAAAGGAAAAAAGTTGTCAAGAGTGAAAACTCCATGGAATCTGAAAAGGTGTTTCTAGAGGTAAAAATTCCATGGTTTTGAAAATATACTTTTCAAAGGCAAATTCCTTAGGGCCCGTTTAGTAGGTGTGTTTAAACAAAAGTTTTCAGTTTTTTTGGAAATACGTGTGGGTGAAAAAGTGTGGAAATACATGTAATGTTGTTTAAAAACTGAAAACATGTGTTTGAACTCGCGTACCAAACGGGGCCTTAGTTTTTAGAAAAATGTTTTCTAGAATTGATAATCACATAGTTTTTGAATAAGTTTTAGGACAACCAAATCCTTGTTGATTAGTCCTACTTAAACCTGGAAAAATGTTAAGGTTTTAAGATTGATTCCTTATTGATTTTAAAACTGATGGGTAGCTTTTAACTTAGGACATCCAAGTCCTTGTTGATTAAACCTAATTCAATCTGGAAAAATGTGAAGGTTTAGAGATTAAATCCTCATTGATTAGCAAATTGAGGGGTAGATTTCAATTTAGGACAGCCAAATCCTTGTTAATTAGACCTAATTAAATCTAAAAAAATATGAAGGTTTCAAGATCAATTCCTTATTGATTTAAAAACTGAGGGTAGATTTCAATTTAGGACAATGAAATCCTTTTTTATTAGACCTAATTAAATCTTGAAAATTTTTGTTTTGAATGAGATAATGTTTGCATGCACGTAATTTGGTGTATTATACTTGATCACTGACGACTTCTTCTACCTAGCTTTCGGTGCAGATTTAGTCATGGCTCTAGGAAATGGAAGTAGCAGTCATGCTTCACACTTGGATAAGGGGAAAGGCCCAATGGTTGAGCCTGAGACAGAGCCCACTATAGGTGAGGACTATGGTAGTGAGGTGCCCCTCTCCCAGGTGGAGGAGAAATCAGAAGAGATTGGCCACTTCTTTCAGGACTGATCAGGGTGAGGATCCTCCTGTTGATAAAAGAGAAGGTAGAGCTCTGTAGACTGCAGAAGCCCACTGGATCTTTGCTCGATAAGGAGGGTATTGTTGGTGGATGAGGAGGGTATTGTTGGTGGATAGGTCTATGGAAGCATGTCCCACGATTAGCAGCACTAAAAAACACCCCTAACACTCTTAACATAGTGTCCTTTCCTCTATCTGGAACAGCCCATTTTCTGTATAGGTGGCAGCTTGCTGTTTGTTGTAGTTGTTGCTTGGCTTTGTTGTACATGTCTTGTGTTAAAATTGTTTTTGGTTTTGTAGTAGGAGGTTAGTCAGTCTTGGTATAATGTGGTTGGTTGTTTGCAGCTGTGCTAGTAGCCTATTTATCCCTGCTTTTCTGGTTTAGATAAAAGTTCTTACTCATGTAAAAAAAAAAAAAACCACATTACTTATATGCATTTTTTAGGGGAATCTGAAAGAAGGGGGTGGGGGGGAGGAAGAGAGCTTGTGATCTTTTCTTTTGTTTTGATCAAAAACCTAAAATTCCTATCCTACAGCAATATCAACCTACAACCAGGTTATAAAAAATTAAAAATTAAAAAAAAAAAAAAACCAAAAACTGTATTTAAAAAGTAGCAAATAACTTGCAGCAAAAGCAAGGATGGTTTCGGGGGGAGGGGGAGCTTGGATTTTAAAAATCCTCTCTCACCCATCATCCAATATTTTTTATTAAAAAAAAAATAATTATATATAAATTTCATCTAAATGAATGCATCATCATTTTTTCCCTCTTATTTCACTTACACAAAAACATATTAATACGTTTAAGTATATTACTAATGCACAATCATACATTAACCAAAGCATGTTCAAGATATATGTTCCTAAAAATACATAATTAAATCTCTTTAATAAAACCTTCTTTATTTTATATATTTTTTTTGGACACTGTTTTTATTCATTTATTTTTAGACGTTAAAATTGTGTATTTTGTGGTTAACAGTTTGAGATCTTCTTAATAAGTAACAGTTAGAGATCCTTATTGCATTTGTCTAGTTTTTTTGCTTATATTGACTTGGATATGTTTAGGCACGTAAAGTAACGTTTATTATTTACAATTTAATTAAATTTTCTTAATTTTAAAAACTAATGGTATAACTTAACTGTACAATGTTTAATCATTTGACTAAAAAATCTGATTTAAAATGTTTAAAGAATGTTAATTCTGATTTAAAAGAATAGTTCACAGTTTACAAATTGAAAAAAATAATAATAAATGACCAATATAAAGACTAATGGATTATATACAGTAAAATCCTGCTTTCTGGAAAAATAAAAACATATACATATGAGGGTTCAGAGAGACTCAATGATAAAATATCATAGCAGATCCACACTGAAAAACCAAAACAGATCTAGAGAAACAACAAATAACCACAGGCGTTTCACATGATTCAGTCTATTTCACAAGAATAATACATGAAACTTAAAAAAAAGATCAAATTTTTAAGAATTTGCAAGACTTACACAGAAAGAAGGGCGACCAAATCGACCATCCCACAGGTTTTTCACAAGCCGATCTTCAAGTGTCGTGTCCCCCAGATCATCAAAGTGGGTTCCAAATCTGAGTAAGGCGATGGGTTGGGTTAGATTAACTCAAAGTTTTTTTTTTTTTTTTTTTACTATGAAAAAAATAAAAAGAAAAAGCAAAACACTCTAGAGGATGGAGCCATGGAGGTGGTTGGGTTAGATTAATTCGTCTGACAAAATAACTCAAAGGACAAAACTGAACTCTTTTGTTTACTTATTTTATCACTTTGAACTTTGGTCGGGTGTGGAGCACTCCACTAGTATCCCGTGCAGCCTCCTATCACAGTGTGGTTGTTCAACAAGTGTCTATCTTCCTACGACTCAATAGTCAATACACCCTGTCATCATTTTTTTTACTAGGTAAATTACTATTTTGACCCATGAATTTTATTGGCAATTGATTTATAAGATTTCAAATATTTTGGTTTATATTTTAGTGTTTTATATGTCAAAATATAAGTGATTGATGGAAAATATTAAAGTGGCTAACGATGAAAATAAATTTTTTTTATTCCACATCAAATAAAACATGCACTATCTTGTGAAATAAAATATATTTAAAAAATTTTATGTTAAAATAAAAAACAAAATTTTGAATTAAGCCTATCGTTTCTCATTCAAAATCTCCTCAAATTTTAACTAAAGAATATAAAAAAATTTATTTTATTTTAAAAAAGAGAGGCTTATTTTATCTTAGTTCTTGGATATAAGGCAATGCATCATTAAGTAAAGTTGTAACCAAATTTTTAAATTTTATATTTTGTTGTTAAGAGAAATATAGATATTGTTTGGTGTGTGGCTTTATAGGAGATTATATGATTAATGTTGACAATCTATCATTTAGGATATCAGTTTTCAAAAATTGAAGTCTTAAACTATTAGGAGAGATTAATCATCATCTATTATCTAACACATTTGCAATATAGATTTTTTTGGGAAATAGTTTAGGGTTTCAATTGGGATGGGCTTATATTGGTCTTATATTTTGGAGGCATGGTTAGAAATGAAAAGAAAAATGTTACAAATATTATAAAATGTTTACAATATGATGTAACAATTATTGTGATTGATGAACTTTAACAACCTAATTAATGAATGTTCGATTTTTTTTTTTCTGTGATTGGTGACATGTCAATTTGTAAGACCATAATAAATTTTGTATTATTCCTAGCATTATTCTTGAAAAAAAAAAGTGAACAACCATTTAATAGAATGTATTTTTCATAAAATTTTGGACCTTTTATGATGGACTTTTTTTTACTAGAGGTAGAAACATATTGACATTATAGTGGGGTCTTGGGCCTGCCCTGGATATTAAAATAATTTTGATATAACTTGGAATGCTATATTAGCTACCACTAGATTTGGAAGCTATATTTCAAAATGATTTTATTCTTCAATAAATTTACTTACCTTTCACTCAAAAAAAGAAAAAGAAAAAGCTATTTAGAACTGCTCCTCTAACCTCAAAAATGATTTCTCAAAAAAAAAAAAAAAAAAGACATCAAAAAAGAAAAAGAAAAAAAAAACTATTTAGAGTGGTTATAGTGTGGATGTCGAGGTAATACTGCATGAAGTATGAACACTACTCACTCTCTCCTCATATACAGTTGCAAGTACCTTATAGGTTTAATTCCAAGAGTGAAGGTTAATTGCAGTTTAGTTTGCCAACAAATTAGCCAAAAATGGGGCAAATCAACGAGAAAATTTTACAATCTTTGATTGTCCGCCTTCGAACATTGTTATGTTTTTTTATATTTTGATGCCTTGATATTAAAATAATATAATCTCTTGATTATGAAAAAAAAAAACAAACAAACAAACAAAGTAGTCCTATTTAGCTCCACCTTGAGGAAGGGCTGCTTAGTTTGTCCCGATTGGCATTCCCAACATGCTCATGAGGATGAAGTTTGAATATGATTAATGTTAATGAGCTTTTGAGGGTTTTTTTTTTTTTTCTTTTTTTGGTGGAACTTGGTCTTTGAGAAATCCTGAATTTTTGAGATACCTTAAAGCTTTGATCCACCTGCCAATGAGAAATGGATTTTCCCTTTGGCTTGTCACCCCTCCAAAATAGAAATAGTTTCATTTTGTTTGCTATCAATGACAATGTTATCAGAAATGCAATATTTACCAATGAACTATCTAATTAAAGTGATTTTTTTTTTTCTCCATGAAGTTCTAGTGATATGGGATAGGGCAGTAGGGCGGGGAATTTGCAGACTAACGGAGGGAGGGGATAGAATATCATTAGTTAGCAAGGTTTGGAAATGATGTAGGAAACTAGCATCTCGAGTCTTTGAAAGTCGAGTTCAGTGACAAAATCGACCCGCAGAGCCTCGAGTTCTAGAGTTGAGATGGAGGAATTTATCCACGTGGAACTCGAGTTTCTTAGACTCGAGAAGTATCTAAAGAACAGAGGAAACAGATCCGCAGGAAGAAGAAGACACGATCTGGAAAATAAGATCTGAAACGATCTGGAGCTACAAAGAAAAGAGGACGATCTGAAACGATCTGGAGCTCCGAAGATCTAGTTGGAGAAGATCCGGTGGACGATCTACAGCGCCGAAGAAAAACGAAGAGTCACCCACCATTGTGAGCAAAACCGAGTCACAGTGCTCCGTCTTCCTAGTGTGGCTCTCTCAGGCCAACTTCCCAATGGCATTTTCGAAAACCTCACTCTCAGTCTTCGTCTCAACGCTCTCACTGGTTCGCTTCCTTCTGATCTCGCTGCTTGCGCAACCTGTACTTCCAAGGTAATCTCTTTACCGGTGATATTCCTGAGTGTTGGTAAAATGGTGGAACTTGAGTTCCACGTGGATTTTTATTCCACATCAGACCTAGCTACTTACAAATCGAGACTTAAAAACTCGAGTTTTATCTTGGAACTCGAGTTTTAGACACTCGAGATGCTAGTTTTCAACATTGTTTTGAAACGCGACAACTAACTAAATTTTTAGATATTTAATATTATTTAGAAAAAAAATTCGGCAGTAGGGGGGTATGTGATGGGGCAGTTAATTTTGATTTTGATGGGACATAAGCTCATTGTTAAATGAACTCTTAATTACTGGAGAGTAGAGAGAGATGATGATTGTTGGCCTTCTGCATTTTCTAACCGGAAGGCTAAGCATCTCAGTTTACTCACCCCCCTCTCAAAAAAGAAAAAGGAAAAAAAAAAAAAGTAGAAGTTGAGCATACAAGCTCAGCTAACACTGCACACGGTGACCTTAAGCATACAAGCTCAGTTAAGCATAGAAGCATCCAAAACATCCATTAAGGCCTTTAAGCATTATAAGGCTTAAAACACTGGAATATCTTTTGAAAGCACGAATTCAACCAATTTGTGGCAACTATGAAGATGACACGGGAAAAAATGTGGTTCTAATTTCTTTTTTAAGCGTGAAAAGTTACCATTGAACAAGGAATATATTAACCCTACATCAGTAGTAGCAACTATGCTACAAGAATTATGGTAATGGTACATAATACAACTTCCTAGCAATCACTTAGAGAGAAGTTTAAACAATAAACACCTAAACCACTCAATAATTAAAAGCAAAACTAGCTTCTAGCTATTTTTGCAGTGTATCCAACGAAGAACATTCAAGTACTTGGATCCAAACACTTCCCTTTCTTGGGCATAGCAGTGCATTATGATGGCTGTTGATAAGCTGAAAACCACCACATCAGTCTCTTAAAATTCTTCGATTGTGGTAGATATCAATCTTCAGCAAAACATGAGAAGAAGTTCTCAATAGCCCGTGCAAAGCAGTAGAGTGATATCTCCATTCGCTTGCTTTTCTTCTCAATGGCCAATGCCAGGCCAGTTGGAAACTCTACAAGAACATAAAGGGTTACTTTTAATGCAAAAGCTGTTAGAGGAAGTGTAGAATTGACGAAGACGAAGAATGAGGAGTTGTGTTTGAAATCTGAGAAAAGGAAGATCAGTGTTTGAAATCTGAGAAATAGGAAGACTAACGGCTAGTTCCACCAACGATAACTTAATTCTAAGATCAAAACGGTGTCGTGTGACTTAAAGAAAGAAACAGGTTTAGTGAAACGGTGACGTTTTGGTTTAATACAAATGATGTCATTTTGATCTGCCTTCCTCAAAGTTCCAGCTTCAAGAATCACTCTGTTCTTCAAAGAGTTCAAGGCTAGTTTAGATGGAAGGAGAGAGATTCAGTTTCAATCATAACTGTCTTTCCTTGAATTCAGGAGTTTGTTATTGGGTTGTTACAATACGGTTAGGATAGAGTTTCTAGAAGGTTCTTGATTTTTATGTATTCTCAGGCTCTATAAATAAGAGCTTTGTTTAATCAAATTTTCTTCTTTCAGAAATTTCTCTCTCTCTCTCTCTCTCTCTCTCTCTCTCTCTCTCTCTCTCTCTCTCTCTCTCTCTCTCTCTCTCTCTCTCTCTCTCTCTCTCTCTCTCTCTCCCACATTTCTATTATAGTTTTTCCGCCATTGGTAACAACCTTCAAGCTCCAAAATCTCACATGGTATCAGAGCTCTTGATCCATGGCTTTAACTACACCTACAAAATCTTCTCAATCCACACATACTACTCCAATTCAATCATCTTCCACTCACACAACTTCCTCTCAATCTCCATTACCGTTATTCTCCAATATGTCAAACCTAATGTCCATCAAGTTAGATTACACTAACTACATACCATGGAAACACCATTTGATCACAATATTGGAAGCATACTCATTGATTGAACACATTGATGGTACAGCTCTAAAACCATCTCCTTTTGTGCTTGATGCTACAGGAAATCCAACTTCAGTTGTGAATCCTGATTTTCAAGCTTGGAATATCAAAGATAAGGCCTTGCTTTCTTTGATCAATTCCACTCTCACTCCTTAAGTTTTCTCACTTGTTGTTGGTATCACAAGCTCAAGGGAGGTCTAGAACACTCTTGAACAGAGGTTCACCTCCACATCAAGAGCTAACACTACTGAATCTTAAACTTTAAAGTCTCAAGAAAGGAAGTGATTCTGGAAATAGTTTTTTGCAGAAAATCAAGGTTGCTCGTGATAAACTTCTTGCAGTAGGAGTTATTGTTGATAATGAAGAATTGATTTGCATTGTGCTCAGAGGACTTCCTAGAGAATTTGCTCACTTTTGTTCTACAATTTGAACTAGGAGTAATCCTATCACTTATGAACAACTAGCTATTATGTTGCAAAGTGAAGAGCAAGCAATAATGGAGCACTCAAATTCAATTCCTCACTCATTAGCTATGTTTGCTTCTAATAGCAAAACAAATAGCAACTCTCAAAATCCATCTTAGAATAATGGTTCTGGAAGAGGAAAGGGAAAAAATAGCTCCAATAGAGGAAGAGGTGGAAGTAGATATAATCATCATGGAGGTCAGCAATTCACATCTCAGATATCTCAAGGTTTTTCTCCTCAGAACTATTAGAATCAGACTTCTTCTCATGCTCTTAGGGCTGATCGTCCAACATGTCAGATCTATGGAAAATCTAGACATCTTGCTTTAGATTGTTACCACATAATGAACTTTGCTTATTAGGGAAAGAATCCCCCAACTGAACTTGCTGCCATGGCTAGTGCTTCTAATGCAGCCATCACCAACAATTAGGATCCTTAGCTTGCTGACTCTAGCACATTAAATCATTTTATTGCCAATCTTAACAACCTTGCAATTCAATCTCAATATAAAGGACTTGAACAAGTCACTATGGGCAATGGTTAGACTCTACCAATCAATCATATAGGTAACACTACCCTTCACACCAAATATCACAAGTTTATACTAAAAGATGTTTAACATGTGCCTAGAATAGCTATGAACTTACTCTCTGTTCATAAATTTTGCCTTCACAATAATTGCTCTGGTCACTTTGATGCAAATGAACATAAAATTCAGGATATTCCTACGGGGAGACTTCTCTACAAGGGCTTGAGTGAGAATGGATTTTATCCAATTTACTCCAAGAATTTTCTCAAGCCAACTGTCTTCAAGTCTACTTCAGCACCACAATCTTCCCAGTTAGCTCAATTTTCTCATTTTTCTTCTGCTTTCCATGTAAATAGGGTTAATAAGTGGCTACTATGGCATCATAGGCTAAGGCACCCTAGTAATAAAGTGCTTAACACAACATTGTCTTCTATTGATGCATCATGTATTTTACCTGTTAGTGATTCTGTCACTCATTGTAAGCATTGTCTCAATGGCAAAATGCATCAATTGTCTTTTGATAAATCTGATTTTAAAGCCTCTAAACCACTTGAATTGATTCACTTTGATGTTTGGGGTCCAGCACCCACTACCTCCATCAATGATTTTCAGTATTATGTTCTATTTGTTGATGATTACTCCAAATTTAGTTGGCTTTTCCTATTAAAGTTCAAGTCTGATGTTTTTGAAGTTTTTAAGTACTTTAAAGCTACAGTAGAGAATTAACTTGATTCCAATATAAAATTTTGAGAACTGATAGATGTGGTGAATTTACCTCTAATCTGTTTAAAAGATTTTGTTCCTCCAATGGTATTATTCAACATCTTACCTGCCCTCATACTCCTCAGCAAAATGAGGTAGCTAAGAGGAAACACAGGCACTTAGTTGAGTGTGCACTAACCATGCTATCACATTCTCAACTACCACCCTTTTACTGGTCCTATGCCATTTCCACAGCAGTTCACATTATTAACATACTTTTGTTGGTTAAATCTGGTTTTGTATCTTAAACAAAACACATAGCGGAAGCAACAAACATGGATCTATTTCATTCATTATTGATAACATGCACTATGTAAATTTCAGAATTTAAGAACAAGATAGCGTACCTTGGTGTAGTGAAATTCAAAACAAAAGATTATAGTTCTTGGGAACTCTTTTAATCTTCACTCCAATTCTACTTTACGCCCAAGAAGTGTGGTCTCTCAATCAATTTTCAAGGGAGAATAATAGAGTGGCTTCACTCACACATACACACCATTTGACAATGATGTCTCTCTTTTTCTAATTTTCTTAATTAAAAATTCTGTATGTTTCTCCATTTATATTTAACTGATTATCTAATTGGGCTGGCCTATTGGGCCTTTCCAATTGGGCTTTAGCGTGTGGCTTGGATTGGGACCAAAAGAGACTAATAAGACACTAGCTCCAATGGACCTTGGACTTTTCTGTCAACTCTTCACAAATCCAAAGTTACCATTAATTATATTTAATACCACTATATAAATATAATTGCACTCTAGGCCTTATTAATAAATTATATCTCAAGATTTTATTATACATGCAACCTCTTCATAAAATATTCGTAGTAATACAAAGTCACGAATGAAGACTGCCACTTTGTAGATTAATACATCTTAATCCTTAAGTACCCGGTTTAATTCTTTAAAGTTATTCATCATATATTTATGAAATCTAATTTCATAAATATATACTTTAGTAATTTCTTACCAAAGTGGTTAGTGGTTACGCCTAACTCTCTGAATAACTGAACCCATTAAACTTATCTCAAGGGAATATTTTATATCTCCGTTAAGAGATTATGAATTCCATCTTGAGAATATGTGTTCCATCAACACCAAATGTGGCTGCCCAACATACTGAGGTTTTGACCATTACTTTAGATCTCACTCCTGATATATCAAAGCAACCTACACTCCATGATCAGGTCCATTATTCTCTCAGGGATTAAGAGTTCATATAAATAGAAGTCGTGAGATTTATTATTCATTTGACAGTCGTTAGGAGAATAATAAATCTCATAGCGGTCCAGTTCAATATGTCTTAACTCTTAAAATATATCAACATATCAACTAGAAATCTCCACTTCCATGATCAAGACAAATCATCTTAGTTGATATGTTATAGTCTTCGCAGATGAAATGTTCAATTTCATCATCGACTGCGAACTAAAATTCTGAGTTTACAAAGAACTTGTGATTTATATCTTCTGTGACTTTTCACATAAATCACATACTATGCATCTCATGGACTATATGATAATGTCTGAATATTCATGTTACCATTATTTTAGATAATAATAAAACAACTTTATTAATCACAACATTAAGTCATACATAATGTCATATATAATAATGTACATAGCATCATACAATAGGATTTAAGGGCACTAATCCTAACAATCTCCCACTTGCCCTAAAGACTATTGTGCACTAATTTAACTCCCATTCTTTCCAAATGTGACTCGAAAGTCCTTTGAGGCAAGGCTTTGGTAAAGGGATTTGCTAGATTGTTTGCACTTTCAATCTTTGCCACCACTACATCTCCACGAGTAAAAATGTCTTGAATGATGGGGTACTTTCTCTCAATGTGCTTTCCTTTCTTATGGTTCCTTGGATCTTTGGATTGTGCAACTGCTCCACTATTGTCACAAAACAATGTGATGGAAACTTGCTCCATTCTTATAACACCAAGATCAGAAAGGAATTTCTTGAGCCAAACAGCTTCCTTTGCTGCTTCACAAGCAGCAACGTACTCAGCTTCCATGGTAGAGTCCGCAATACAAGATTGCTTAACACTCCTCCAAGTTATGGCTCCACCTCCCAAGGTGAAAACACATCCTAAAGTGGATTTTCTGAAATCTAGATTCGATTGAAAGTCTGAATTTGTATAGCCAATGGGAATCAAATCCTCACACTGGTAAACAAGCATATAATCTCGTGTTCTCCGAAGATACTTGAGAATATGCTTTACAGCTTGCCAATGTTTTGGTCCTAGATTTGATTGATATCGGCTGACCATGCCAACTGAATAACAGATATCTGGTCTAGTACAAAGCATGGCATACATGAGACTTCCTACTACAGAAACATAAGGAACTTGTCTCGTCATATTTTCTTTCTCTTGAGTCTTAGGCCTTTGGTCATCAGACAGAGGAACTCCATGTCTAAAAGGAAGTAATCCCTTCTTGGAGTTTTGCATGCTAAACTGTTCTCGAACCTTATCTATATATCCAGCTTGTGATAAGCCTAACATTTTATTCTTGCGATATCGCCAAAGCTTGATCCCTAGAATAAAGTTAGTCTCACCTAAGTCCTTCATTTCAAATTGGCTTGACAACCAAACTTTTACCGATGACATTACCCTTACATCATTTCCAATGAGTAGAATATCATCAACATAAAGCACTAGAAACATTACTACTTTATCTCGATGTCTTTTGTACACACATGGTTCATTAAGATTTTATTCAAAACCAAATGACTTGATTGCTTGATCAAATTTGATGTTCCATGACCTAGATGCTTGCTTAAGTCCATAAATGGACCTTTTTAACTTGCATACCATATCCTCTTGGATCTTTGCTATGAAACCTTCTGGTTGCATAATATAGATTTCTTCTTCAAGATTGCCATTTAGAAAAGCAGTCTTGACATCCATTTGCCAAATCTCATAATCATAATAATCAACAATGGATAAGAGAATTCTGATAGATTTAAGCATGGCTACTGGTGAAAAAGTTTCATCATAGTCAATACCTTCTTTTTGTGTATACCCTTTTGCTACTAGTCTTGCTTTAAAGGTTTCAACCTTTCCATCTATCTCTCTCTTCCTCTTATAAACCCATTTGCAACCAACAGGTTTAATGTTGTTAGGCGCCTTTACAAGATCCCAAATTTGATTGGAATACATGGAATCTAATTCAGATTTCATAGCTTTGATCCAATGATGTGCATCTATATCATTCATTGCCTCTTCATAAGTGTAGGGATCCAATTCAGCTTCTTCTGGGATAACTTCATAAGTTTCTCCCAAACCTATAAATCTTATAGGAGGCCGAACAATTCTCCCACTACGACGAGGCACCTGTGTACTAGTCATCTCATGAGTAATGCCTCGTGGTGTATCTAATACATCCACATTATCCCTAGTTTCATGCATTGGTTGTTCTATTACAGGTTCATTCATTTCAGCCAATACAACTTTTCTTCTAGGAGTAAAATTATTCATATAGTCATTTTCCAAGAATTTAGCAGAGGGTACAATAGGCTTCCTATTGTTCTCATAGCGAGAGGCAATCCATATGGGTGGTGTTCGTAGCCTGATAAAGCTTATTGTTCCTATTGACTTAGATTATCTTTGCTACATTATGGGTGGTGTTCGTAGTTTTTTCATTGAATCCAAACTTTTTCAACTGGTGGTAGAGGAAGGGGGACGGTATTTTTCTTTAAGGATTTTTGAGCGGTGTAGGTACTTCATGAAGTCGGTCTTCATGGGTAAGAAAGTGGCACAATGGCTGATGAAGAGTTTAGAGCAAATAGTTGTTAGGAGCAGTCCGAAGTGTTTTTATTCGTTTAGAGAAGGTGATTTTGCCTACACCTTCCAACGGTGCTCCAATTCTTTTGGCTTGTTCCTACTATTGACTGAACTTAAAGTTGGCGGGTCTAGTAGGTCCATTATTATTCCAGTAGGCAGAGCTAAGAATGGTTGGAGGGTTTTTGGGTTAGAGTTAAGCAAGATGTTGGAACTTGAAAATTATGTGAATGGTGGGACTGGGCTGTTGAAGTTTGTGGCTCAGCCTCATAAAGTTAACTTAGGGGTTTAACCTTTTAAATCCTTTGTTGATACAGTGTGTCGGCATAAGGTGTAGGTTAGGGGCAGAAACCAGCTAGAGAAGCAAAACCCAGTCAATAAACAAAATTTGTTAAGAGAAGCGCCGGTGAGCTTACCAGTTCCGGTGAAAGGTAGAGCTGTTGGTTCTTAGTGCAGTGTAGAGGAGTTTTACATTGGAAAGACAAATTGGGTAGGGTATAATAAGAGATATCCGTTGCATTTCAAATCTGTTTGGTTTGAACACGGTTATGGTAATAAACGTGAACTGGGGAGCTCTGACTGGGCAGGTAAAAGCCTAACTGTTGAAGTGAATGGGGAAGGAAAAGGAGGGTGTGGACTGAGGAATTCCTTATGGGTAACAAAGGATCAGAAGGAGTACGTGCCTAGTAGTTCACGGGTTTAACAATCTTCTTTGGTGGGCTCAGGTAATCAAGTAGGCCTTCCTGTGTTCCCTGGTCTAGAGCCCACCGACCCAATGAGATTAGAAGTGGGTGAAAGCCCAACTATGGGGGACCCAAGACTCTTAAGGCAGGAAGCCCAAGCACCAGTGATGTCTAAAGTTCATCAGGAAGCTTCGGAGGCTCAGGACAACACGAATGCTTTTGTCGTTCAAGTTGAGGAGTCTTCGGCACCACCGGTGAAGGCTGGTATAGTGCGTCACCAAGATGGATCGTCGTCCGGCACAGTGCGACACCAAGATGGATCGCTGGCGACCCAAACCGACATGGATTGTTGTCCGGCGAAGGTACCGATGATGGTTGGTGGCCCTTTTTTCGATGGGTTTTGCGCCGGGGCTTCACCGGCAGTATGGGATAGGGCCGATATAGCTTTTTCCCACACCACAAGGTTAGATTTAGTGAATTTTGGAAAAGCCACTAAAATCTAGGATTGTAATAAAGGTGAACCAAAATCCTTTAAGTGGGTTCCACGGGGAGCAAGCAATCCTATTGTGAGTCAAAGCTTGAATCCAACTTTGGCCCAAAATGGTTTAGGCTCTAATAAGTTTAATGAAGGGTGCTTCTCGGGCCCAAGTATACACGAAATAGGTGAGCCTTATTCTCTGAATAGGCCGATACCCCTGACCCACTTAAAGACATCAACTTTAGCTCCTTCAGACAAGCTCGAGTCTTTGTTGCCCACTGATGCGGAGTCAAAGCAATAGGTACGGCTTTCGATGCTCACAGTGGCTGAGATAAGGATTGGGATCAACTTCGATGGTCTTACGACGAAGCTGATGGAGTATAACAATGGTTGTCTTGATGGGAAAAGCTCCGACAGCCATGCGGTGGATGGGTTGGAGGTTGGGACCAGTTCCGATGGTCCTGTGGTGGCGCCGATGGAGATTAGTGATGGGTTTAACTCTGTCGGTCCTGTAGTGGCTCAGATGGTATTAAATGGCAGTTCCTGTGATGGGTTCAACTTTGATGACTCCTCGATGATTCCGGGTAAGACAGACATGGCAAATTCGCAACTCTCGAAAGGTATTTTTTTGGCAGATATCCTTAAGAGACTATCGGTTGCGGGGTTAGTGGATTTTGGTGTCAAGAGTGTGGATAAAGTTGGAAGTGAGAGTAGTGTGCTTTTGATTCAAGGGGCGGACAACAAGGGCACCAGGTCGATAGATATGGGTGAGATTGGTCAGCCCAATTTAGCATTGATGGAACCAAATTTAGATTGTGGCCTATTTGTTTTGGGTGGCTCGACAGAAGTGGTTTCAAGTGAGGAGGAGAACTTGGCAGATTGTAATCCTTTGCTTACTATTATCCCTCTGGGGTTGGACTTGTCAATGGAAGTGCACAACAATTCTGAGGTGTTAGATATGGGTGGTATGCTGGATGTCTCTAATTGGGTGAAGAACAGATCCCAAGTTTTAGTAAAATGATTGGGCTTTCTATGAATCGTTTTGAAAAGCTGTGTATTGCTTATCTTCAAAGGTTAGAAAGGGAGATGGCAATTATTAACCAACAGCGGAAGAAAGCAGTTGCTATCCAAAAAGTAGCATCCTCCACGAGTAAAGGGAAAAGAGAGTTGAGGAATTTAATTTCAACGGTTAACTATGATGGGAGATAGTGTGGTAGACGTTGGTGGAGACAGTTGTGGGGCCATAAAGTCTTTATGAAGCTGAAAATGGTTTCATGGAATGTCAGAGGTTTGAATGACTCCCAGAAACGTCTGGTTGTGAGAAACTTGTTACGTGAGTGGAAGTGTGATGTTGTATGCCTTCAAGAGACAAAGCTTGCTGGCATAGATAGGCAGCTAGTTTGCAGTATTTGGGGTTGTTTGTATGTGGATTGGGTGGCTTTAGATGCTGATCAGACAGCTGGTGGGGTCTTGATTATGTGGGATAGGAGGGCTTTAGAAAAATTGGAAGTTATGGTGGGCTCGTTTTCAGTGTCGGTTCAGTGGAAAGTTGTGGAGGATGGGTTTATTTAGGTATGTTCAGGGGTGTATGGCCCAAATGATAACAATTTGAGGGGTGATTTGTGGGATGAGTTGGTGGGTATTCAGCAGTATTGGAATATTCCTTGGTGTTGTTTTGGGGATTTTAATATTGTTCGTTTTCCTAGTGAACGTAGGGGTGGGTCTAGGCTTACTCCAGCTATGGAAAAATTTTCTGAATTTATTGAAGACTTAAACTTGATAGATTTGCCGTTGGAGGGAGGGAGTTATACTTGGTCTAGTGGTACTGAACAACCATCCATGTCTAGGATCGATAGGGCTCTAGTGTCACTTGACTGGGAGCAACACTTTCCGGATGTGACCCAACGGATTCTACCACATCCAATTTCAGATCATTTCCCAATTCTTCTAGAGGCAGGGGGTATGACGAGGGGAAAAAGTCCCTTTCGGTTTGAGAATATGTGGTTGAAGTCAGACGAGTTTGTTGATAGAGTAAACTCATGGTGGAATCGCCACTCTTTTTCGGGTACACCTAGCTATGCGTTTGCTAAAAAATTGAAAGCTTTGAAAGAAGACATTATTCAGTGGAATCGCCAAGAGTTTGGCAATGTTGGACGCAGGAAGAAAGAATTATTGGGGACTTTAGAGTTATTAGATGCTAAGGAAGATTCTCGGACTCACTGAGACGGAGAGAAATGAGAAAAATGAAGTGAGATCACAGGTAGAGCATCTTATTTCTTTAGAGGAGATATCCTGGAGACAAAAATCGAGGATGTTATGCATTAAGGAGGGAGATAATAATACTAAGTTTTTCCACAAGATGGCCAATTCTTATAGAAGGTATAACCATCTGAATTTCTTAGAAGTGGATGGGGTGATTTATAAGGAAGGAGCAGCAGTGGCTGCTCAGGTAGTTCAATTTTATAAAACTCTGTATCAAGAGTCTGAGGAATGGAGACCTTTTGTGGAAGGACTGGAGTTTGATCAAATAGGGGAGTTGGAGAGGGGCTGGTTGGAGAGGAGATTTGAGAAGGACGAGATTCTATCAGTGGTCAGAGATATGGAAGGGGATAAGGCTCCAGGTCCAGATGGCTTTTCTATGGCCTTTTTCCATCATTGCTGGAGAGTAGTAGAAAGAGATGTTTTAGCAGTCTTTGAAGAGTTCTATCAACACTATAAGTTTAAGAAATCTCTTAATGCTACCTTTATAGCTTTGATTCCTAAGAAGAATGATGCCTCTAACATTCGCAATTTCAGACCTATCAGTTTGGTGGGGAGTTTATATAAAATCTTGGCCAAGGTTTTGGCAAATAGATTGAAAGTGGTGTTAGATCAACTAATTTCTGAATCTCAGAATAGTTTTGTGGGAGGTAGGCAGATCCTTGATTCAGCTCTCATTGCTAATGAGTGTGTTGACAGCAGAATGAAGAGTTAGATTCCAGGAATGATTTGTAAGTTAGATATTGAGAAAGCTTATGACAATGTGAGATATTGAGAAAGCTTATGACAATATGAACTGGGAGGCACTTCTGAAGTTGTTGAAGAAAATGGGCTTTGGGGAGAAATGGTGTAGTTGGATTCGAACCTATATCTCTATAGTGCAGTTTTCTGTGTTGGTAAATAGGACTCCAACTGACTTCTTTGGTAGCTCTAGAGGTTTAAGACAAGGGGATCCGTTGTCTCCCTTATTATTTTTAGTTATGAAGAGGTGTTTAGTAGGATGGTGAAGAGAATGGAGGGGGCAGGTTTACTGAGTGGTTTTAGGGCGGATGGTAGGGGGGCAGAGGGGAAAGTGTTTCACATTTGCTGTTTGCGGATGATACTATTTTGTTTTGTGATGTAGAGGTGGAGCAAGTCCTACATGTTCATTTGCTGTTACTTTGTTTTTAGGCTGTGACTGGTTTAAAGGTTAATGTAGCTAAAAGTGAAATGGTTCCTATAGGGGAGGTAAATAATGTGAATGCTTTGGCAGAGATATTAGGTTGTAGGGTTGGGGCCTTGCCAATGACTTATCTTGGTATGCCGTTGGGGGCGTCCCATAAGTCCCCCTCTATTTGGAACCCTATTTTGGAAAAAATCGAACGGAAGCTAGCTGGGTGGACGAAGTTGTATTTGTCGAAAGGAGGTAGGATGACATTGTTTAAAAGCATACTATCCAGCCTTCCCACATATTTTTTATCTCTATTCACCATCCTTTCACATGTGGCAAACAAAATTGAGAAACTCCAAAGGGATTTCTTGTGGGGAGACCTTAATACTCATTTATTGGGATGGGATAAGGTGTGTATGCCTATTGCTAATGGTGGCCTGGGTATTAGGAAATTGACCACTTTCAATAAAGCCTTGCTAGGAAAGTGGCTTTGGCGTTTTGGGATCGAGGAGAATAGGCTTTGGAGGAGGGTGGTAACTGGGAAATTTGGGGAAGAATAGGGGGGTGGACCTCTAAGTTGGGAAGGGGTGCTCATGGTTGTGGTCTGTGGAGAAGTATTCGGAAGGGCTGGGAAGTTTTCAACAAAAATGTCCAGTATAAGGTTGGGGTGGGGGATAGAGTGAAATTTTGGACAAACAGGTGGTGTGGAGATCTTTCTCTCCAATTGGCTTTTCCAGTCTTGTACAATTTTGCTGCAAACAAAGAGGCTTCCGTAGAATCATCTTTGATATGTCAAGGAGCAGAGGATGGGAGAACTTGGGATGTTCATTTCAATTGAGGTCCTAATGATTGGGAGGCAGATGTGGTGGTTGATTTCTTTCGATTCTTGGCAACCAATTTACCTTCAGGGACTGAGGGTGATCGGTTGAGATGGAAGTTGACAAAAAACGGGGTTTTTACTATCCGCTCATATTATCATAAGCTGCATGGCTCTTCTTCCGTTGTTTTTCCATGGAAAGGTATTTGGAAAATTAAGGCACCCCGGCGTGTCTCTTTCTTTGTTTGGACAGCTGCATGGGATAGGATTCTCACGGGTGATAACTTGCGGCTTAGAGGCTTTGATTTTGTTGACTGGTGCATTATGTGTCGTTGCTATGGTGAGACAGTGGATCATTTGTTGTTACATTGTGGAAAGGCTTATCGGCTGTGATGCTTTGTCTTTAGAATTTTTGAGATTTCATGGGTTCCCTAATGTAAGGTGTTAGATTTTCTATTTAGTTGGTGGAATTGGTTAGGGAAGCATTAATCTTACATCTGGAACTTAGTTCCGTTGTGTTTGATGTGGTGTATTTGGAAGGAACGCAATCAGCGAACGTTTGAGGATTTGGATAGTTCTGAGGAACAACTGCTTGCTCTCTTTTTTGGTTCCCTGTTTGATTGGGCTAGGGCTTGGGGACTCACGTCTAGTGACTCTCTTCCTCTATTCCTCAGCTCTCTTTCTTTGTAATTATAGTCTTTTTATGTTTTTTGCTTTTCCATCTTTTTTGTACTTTTGATATGCTGGTGCTAATTTGCATCTAGCAGTTTTTTGAATATATTTTTTCTTACCTATCAAAAAAAAAAAGAATTTAGCATTTGTACTAACAAAAACTTTGTTATCCTTATGACTATAGAATAAATAACCCCTAGTTTCTTTTGGATAACCTACAAGCAAACATACTTCTGATTTTGGTTCCAACTTATCAGGCTTCCCTTTTAGCACATGTGCTGGACAACCCCAAATGTGGAGATATCTCATACTAGGCTTATGCCCACTCCACAATTCCATGGGTGTTTTGGGAACAGATTTTGATGGAACTAAATTCAAAAGATGTATTGCTGTATCTAAGGCATACCCCTAAAAAGAAATTGGTAAAGTTGAGTAACTCATCATGGACCTAACCATTTCCAAAAGAGTCCTATTCCTTCTCTCCACTACACCATTTTGTTAAGGAGTTCCAGGTGCAGTCAATTGGGATACAATCCCATTTTGAATTAGGTAATCCTTGAAATTCCCAAGAAGGTATTCGCCACCTCGATCAGATCAAATGACCTTTATGCATTTACCTAATTTATTCTCAACTTCAGCCCTAAACTCTTTGAACTTTTCAAAGGCTTCAAACTTCCGTCTCATTAGGTACACATAACCATATCTTGAGTAATCATCCGTAAAAGTGATGAAGTACTCATAACCTCCTTTTGCTTGGGTTGACATAGGATCACATACATCTATATAAACTAATTCAAGCAACTGTTGGGCTCTTCTACCTTTTGCATTAAAAGGTCGTTTGGTCATTTTACCTTCCAAACAAGATTCGTAAACTGGAAATTCATCAAAGTCTAATGGCTCTAGGAGTCCATCTTTGATCAGTCTTTGAATTCTGTTTGGATTAATATGATCCAAACGCAAGTGACAAAGATATGCATCATTAGTAGAAGGAAACTTTCTTTTTAATGATTTTACATGAGAGTCATTATCTAATTCAGAATTATATAATCCATGCTTATCAGGAGTTAAAATATAAAGACCATCAACAATATTGCCAGAACAGATAAACATTTTACCCTTCTTTATTACAATATTGTCTTTCAGGATAACACAATATCCATGTTTACCTAAATAAGTTGCAGAAATTAAATTCCTACGAACATTAGGTACATATAGACAATCTTCCAATATTAAAACCCTAGACTTAAAGCATAAATTAACAACTCCAGCAGTTACAACTAGAATCCTGCTCCCATCAGCCAAAGTAAGAAATAATTCCCTTTCATTAAGCTTTCTAGTCTCCTGGAACCCCTACAAAGAATTGCAGATATGATTAGTACAACTTGAATCCACACACCAGGAATCTGTGGGATTTTGTATTAAACATATTTCAAGGAGGAATAAACTTTTTATACCTTTATTCTTGGCAGTGTTAAATATTAGACAATTCCTCTTCTAATGTCCTTTCTCACCACAATGGAAACACTTTCCTTTGATTTTCTTTCCTTTGTTGGTAACCCCTAAGGCAATTTGTTTACCATCTTGCTTGGTGAAGTCCTTCTTCTTTTTCTTCTTACCCTTGCCTTTCGACTTAGGTTGAGAAGTAGAAGCTTCAACCATATTAGCATCAACACTAGAAGTACCAAGAATCCCTTCCGCCGCTACCAATTCATTCATTAATTCAAACAAAGAATAAATCTTTTTGTTCATATTATAATTGAGTTTGAATTCCTTGAATGATTCTGGTAGTGACTGGAGTATCGTATCTACTTGGGATTCTCCATCAATATCGGCACCTAAAACTTCTAGTGTATTCAGATTAGAGATCATTGCAAGACAATGCTCCCTTACTGAACTACCTTCAGTCATTTTGGTATTATAAATTTGCCTCATGGTTTCTTGCCTTGCAGAATGGCCTTGCTCACCAAACATCTCCTTCAGACTTAGCATAATGTCCGAATCTAGTTCCACATCCTGCATTTGATGCTGTAGAACATTTGAGATAGATGCTATGATGTAGCACTTGG
Organism: Quercus tomentella; assembly: GCA_028535165.1. Classification (NCBI taxonomy): domain Eukaryota; kingdom Viridiplantae; phylum Streptophyta; class Magnoliopsida; order Fagales; family Fagaceae; genus Quercus; species Quercus tomentella. The sequence goes on along the minus strand of JAPQVY010000089.1, from coordinate 19,946,700 downwards.
CCATTTCATTAGATTTCTGCCAACGAACATATCGTTGTTTTTCCTCAGAAGGAGCATCTAATGAAGGAAAACTAGGACATGGTTGAGTAAGCACATATTTGTGCTCTTCAGCTGTAAGAACAATGTCCAAATTTCTTTTCCAGTCAACATAGTTGGATCCAGTTAGTTTGTTTTGATTAAGAATAGTAACAAGTGGGCTAAATGATGCCATGATCAAATCTGAAAATAATAAACATGAATACAATAAGTAAACTGGACATTATTAATTTAGCATATAAACATATAATATGGAACCTTAATAAAACCATAATATAATATACGCAACGACAACTCAATCCCATGTTTAAAATTCCTTGGAAGCAAGTAAATTATAAACACTATGATTGATTGAGAACTATTCTCATTATTAGTGCTATCATGATAACTCTTATCAAACACTAATAACATGCCATATTTCCTTTAGCCTCTAAGTAATAATGACATAGCTCTGAAGGGAGGTTAACATTAAACTTAGTCTAGTGTACACCATTGACTGAATTTTATGTGAGTCATTAAGTAACTCCACGGTAGCGTGGTCGTCCTTAATGTAAAAACACATATCATCCATCATTAAGAAGCTTATTCTGTAGTACCATGAATTAAACACCCTCCGAAGGGAGCAAGGCATATACACCAAGGTGAGGTGCTTAATCATACTACTATAAACCGACAATGGAGGCCGTGAGATTCAACCCTTGTATCTCTCTCCCACTAGATATTTTAAATTAAAGGTTTTTAAGATCAAGAACCATAATAATGCTAGAAACCTTGAAAACATAATCCTAATCTCATTAGGAATAAATTTCATAATCCTAGCATTAACAAGATAGCATATATATATATATATCCGTGCATCTCCATATAAATTGCAACATATGAAAAACACATTAATATATGGATCCAAGACATCCAAAGCATATAAAAATTTGAATGCATATGAAACCATATAAATAAAGATATATATATATATATATATATATATATATATATATATATATATGTATCAAGACAATTATCATATCATATATATAATACACGAATTCAAGGCATTTATCACATCTTAATAAAATGGTCACCAAGAATTTTCACGTACAAGATGGGTATCATGGCAACAACTTTCAATTAACAAGTGATAAGCAATTAAAAGCATGAATAGCCAAGCGGTGCAATCAACATGGTTCACGCACATGGTAGTTACAAAACAGTTCAACAATCAATAACTACCATTAAGCATTGCAATCGGTGCAAAATTCATATATATAATATATTGACCAATGCATCAAGGCAATCCATCAATTGTCTAAAATTAGCCAAGCCATACAATAACTAAAGTAATCCACATAACAGTTATTGATATAGAACTATATCTCCTTGGCAATTTCAATTAGAACACGGCACAATTCTTTAATCATAGACCACTTCGAACAAACCAAGAGAATATACATCCTTGGTGTGAACCCGATATGATCAAGAAAACGTTTCTTTAATTCTAAAATTCAATCACATGCAATACAATCATGATATGAAAACCTGGCTCTGATACCAATTGTTGGTTAAATCTGGTTTTATATCTCAAACAAAACACATAACGGAAACAACAAACATGGATCTATTTCATTCATGATTGATAACATGCACTATGTAAATTTCAGAATTTAAGAACAAGATAGCATACCTTGGTGTAGTGAAATTCAAAACAAAATATTATAGTTCTTGGGAACACTTTTAATCTTCACTCCAATTCTACTTTACGCCCAAGAAGTGTGGTCTCTCAATCAGTTTTCAAGGAAGAATAATGGAGTGGCTTCACTCACATATACACACCATTTGACAATGATGTCTCTCTTTTTCTAATTTTCTTAATAAAAAATTCTGTATATTTCTCAATTTATATTTAATTGATTATCTAATTGGGCTGGCCTATTGGGCCTTTTCAATTGGGCTTTAGTGTGTGGCTTGAAGTGGGACCAAAAGGAACTAATAAGACACTAGCTCCAATGGGCCATAGGTTTTTCTGTCAACTCTTCACAAGTCCAAAGTTACCATTAATTATATTTAATACCACCATATAAATATAATTGAACTCTAAGCTTTATTAATAAATTATATCCCAAGACTTTATTATACATGCAACCCCTTCATAAAATATTCGTACTAATACAAATTCACGAATGAAGACTGCCACTTTGTAGATTACTATATCTTAATCCTAGAGTACCCGGTTTAATTCTTTAAAGTTATTCATCATATATTTATGAAATCTAATTTCATAAATATATACTTTAGTAATTTTTTATCAAAGTGGTTACGCCTAACTCTTTGAATAACTGAACCCATTAAACTTATCTCAAATGAATATTTTATATCTCCGTTAAGAGATTATAAATTCCATCTTGAGAATATATGTTCCATCAACACCAAATGTGGCTGCCTAACATACTGAGGTTTTGATCATTACTTTAGATCTCACTCCTGATATATCAAAGCAACTTACACTCCATGATCAGGTCCATTATTCTCTCAGGGATTAAGAGTTCATATAAATAAAAATCGTGAGATTTATTATTCATTTGACAGTCGTTAGGAGAATAATAAATCTCATAGCGGTCCAGTTCAATATGTCTTAACTCTTAAAACATATCAACATATCAACTAGAAGTCTCCACTTCCATGATCAAGACAAATCATCTTAGTTGATATGTTATAGTTTTCGCAGATAAAATGCTCAATTTCATCACTGACTACGAATTAAAATTCTGAGTTTACAAAGAACTTGTGATTTATATCTTCTGTGACTTTTCACATAAATTACATACTATGCATCTCATGGACTATATAATAATGTTCGAATATTCATGTTACCATTATTTTAGATAATTATAAAACAGCTTTATTAATCACAGCATTAAGTCATACATAATGTCATATATAATAACGTACATAGTATCATACAATAGGATTTAAGGTACAAATGAGACATTTAGATGGAGCCAATCTTATAGCAAAAAAATAGAACAACAATAGTAATACCTTATTACCTGTGGTAGCCAAGTTATGAACAGTATCCAAAGGATTGAGGTCATAAACAACAGCTTCTAGGTAGTGTCTATTACAATAGCCTAACAAATTTACCACACTTGGATGTTGTTTTGCACTTGGTTGTGTTAAAAACATTACTTCTTCCTGTCACAAATCATGTAAAAAATGATCACTTTCAAATGTGAAAACAGGAAACACAAAAAAATAATTGCAAGAACTTAATTAAGTAAAAATCATATATACTTTAAGACTTTCATTTGTGTTGAGATAACACGATAAAAGGAAGCCAGCCTTGTCGGATTGTAGAGTATAATCCCAAATCTTCACAATGACAACCCAATCTTCAAAAGGAAGCCAGTCTTGTCGGATTGTCCCACGGTACAGTTTGGTAAATAAGGTTTCTCCAATCAAATTTTTTTCACTAAAATTGTCAGTCATATCTGCCAATTCTTCTATTGAATATAAGAACAGCTTGCGAGATCCTGCCCACCACAAATAGAGTTCCTTCAATTAGCATGACAACATTTGTGCAATGAATAAAAACAGAGAGAGAGAGAGAGAGAGAGAGAGAGAGAGAGAGAGAGAGAGAGAGAGAGAGAGAGAGAGAGAGAGAGAGAGAGAGAGAGAATGTAGATACCAATGAAAGGAAGAGATTTTTGCACAGGCAAAACGCAGGGTGGAGCGGGACGTTGACGTTTTAAAACTTGCTCTCTATGTTCAAGTAAAGCCTTATTGAAGAAAAAGGGTTTCCTGCTTTTCACTTCCATTCTTCTCAGAAACAAACAACACAACACAAAACACTAGTTCTTCAAATTTCTCTTCCCTCGCTCCTTCCTATCACTCAATATTTCCCTTCCTTTGCTCGAAATTTTTTAAGAGAGAATGTCATCTCTAATAGCCCTGTATGCTTGGGCCAAACACAAGCGTATTTTAAAACCCAGGCCCATCTCATTTATTGGTGAAACTTAAACCCAAGTGTATTTAGGGTCTGTTTGGATATCGTTTATTTCTGAAAACTGAAAACTTATTACTGAAAACATTGTAGCAACATAATTTTTAAATATGTGAATAGTGCCGTGGAACCCAGTTTTAACTTAACATTTGCTGAAATTCGTACTTGCGGGTCCTATGAACAGTGCACGGGACCCACAGAAAAAACGCCAAATGCAAGGAGTTTCATTTTTTAGTGCAATCCAAACTCAACCTTAGAGGCTGCAAAAATGCAAATGATACACTCTATATTTGACTGAAATTCATTTCTGTGCTCTAATTTTATTTTTGTTCAATTGAGTTCTTTGAGTTTCAAATTTATTCAATTAAGCTCTTTGTCCAATTTCGTTTAAAATTTTCTATTAAGTGTGTAATTAACTAATGAAAATTGATTTTTTGAAAAAATATTCTATCATAAAAATCTATAAAAAATATTTTTAGAAGTTCCTATCATTGCTCCTTCCCAACCCAATTTCACTTTTCTTCATCATTTTTCTTTGATGACGAAGACGAAAGTTCTGGCTGCTTCATTGGACAATTATTTTTGGTGCAAATTTTGTATACTAATAATCTCTTTGGCTAAAAAATAGCTGAGATACCAAACTTAAATTGTATTTACTATTTAAATGATTATTCACTTTTTACAATATGCGATTTGATAGAAAGCACGTATCAATGTAAGGAAGCCTTTAGTTCACACTTCCCTCTCTAATTTACTCAACATCGAGCATTCTAAACCAAAATTTGATAATGTTAACCCAAGAACAGCACGTCTCTTCTCAAATTACCAAGAGCCTTATAGCTCAATTGATTAACGCCTCTTATTGTTTCTAATAGAAACATCTAGGCTTTAAGTCTTCTCTCATTCATTGTAATTATTGAATTATCAAAAAAGAAACAACACATATCCCCGCTCAAGGCTGGTTGGCACTTAAAATTCTTAAATCCATCTCCAAAATTCTCAAAATTAGGGAGAAAACGGGCAAATGTCCCTTTCAAAAAAAAATCTAGCATTTTGTCCTCTTTCCCGAACTAATTAGGAAAATGCCTCTCTTTTGAAACTCGATTTTCTTAAAATCGAGTTATAAAAAAAAAATTCTGGAGCCCTATAGTGGCGTTTTAAGGAGCCTATAGTGACGTTTTAAGGACCTATAGTGGCGTTTTGTAATCTGATCTCCATGAAGTCGAGTTACATGCAATTTTTTTTCTTTTTTTTTACCTATAACTCGACTTCATGGAGATCGGATTACAAAACGCCACTATAAGTCCTTAAAACGTCACTATAGGCTCCTTAAAAACGTCACTATAGGGTTTAACTCGATTTTGAGAAAATCGAGTTTCAAAAGAGGGGCATTTCCCTAATTAATTTGGGAAAGAGGGCAAAATGCTGGATTGTTTTTTTGAAAGGGGCAAAAGCCAATTTTTTCCCAAAATTAGCTCACAACAAATCCCAATAGTCAACCCATCTCTTTGCCCCAATCAGCCATTGTACCCAACATGATAACTGAACTCTACTCCCCCAAAACAAACCCATTTTTCACATTTGCAACTTAAACATCAAATTCCTATATTAAAATCCATATTAAACACCCTCCAAATTGATTTAGTCAATAAAAAAGACTGGGCACAAGGAAAGTATAGATTTTTCCCCCTAGATTCAAGTTTATGGTTTTTTTGGCCCTACACCCAAAATCAATTCAACAACTCGCAGTATACATAATTTTTATAGTTGAAAACTCATCAATTTCATTTCTTCACACAAGGGTGATAATCAAATTCCCTATTCCCTTTGCCCATATAGTTTTCAGATTATTATTATTATTATTATTATTACTACTACTACTACTACTACTACTACTACTACTACTAGTGGTGCTATTGATGTTAGCTTGGGTTATAAAACATATAGAATATTAATTCAATCAGGACATTTAGAGGTATAAAAATAGTTTTTTCTTGCAATTTTCATTATATTGGTTATGCCAAGTTTCTCATTTCACTGCTATTATGTATATAATTCTGAAAATCACTATTGGATACATCATATACAATATTAATTCACAATCACTGTCTGTAAAATTTTACTAAATACAACACAAGATAAAAGAATAAATTGGTCCAATAGTGGTGTCTCCTATATTGGATGGGGATGGGTACATGGGATCGTTCAGCTCAATTATAATTTATTACGTTCAAGATTCTAGCATACAAAATATCTAAATAGAAACAATATAAAAAATATGCACATTAGTTCAGAGAAAAATAACAGTAAAAATCTAAATAATTTAATTTGTATGGAAAACTAACAAAAGCAAAATTCAAATTTGAATCTAATTAAATTTTCTCTAAGTATTGGTTATATATATGATTAGGTTTTTTATGGTTTATTTATATTGAGCTTCTCGTTTTCTACATTGAATAAACTCACTTGGCATAAAAATTAAAAAACTTACATTAGATAAGACACGTGGCGCAAAATTAAATTCTAATTGAATTCCAATTTTTATAGTTAATTAATTAACTTGGCACAAAAATTTAAAAACTTAGATTAGATGGGACACGTGGCGCAAAATTAAATTTTAATTGAATTCTAATTTGAAATCTAATTGGATTTTCTCTCTGCTTTACCTATATATATTACTATTTTCATGAATCCTAAACATGATTTTGCTACCCATAACTTCAATTAAACTCAAAAGGGAGAAAGAGTTCATACTCCTCAGTCTTTGGTTGGCCGAAAGTGAGAAGCTCTCTCTTCTCCGAAAGTGTGGAAGAGTGAGGGAGGGAGGAACTTGAGGGGTTTGTGCAAGCACGTTGCATGTGTCAGCTGGAAGCAACAAAATATTTTTGGCTAAATTATATTTAGGACAAAATTTAACTAAAAAATTAATTGTAGCACTAGGCTACAACCTTACTCAATAAAATGAACATTATTACATATTTTGAAAATTTAACCGTTGAATTGCATGTTCTTTACATTGTTAATACACATAACAAATTTTGTGTTAAACGAAAATTATTTACTATATGATCTATAAGTTTATATTTATGCATAAATTTAAATTACAAAAACTTGCAATTTAAAAATTTTATTGATAACATAGCTATTGATTTTCAATTTTCTAGAAATTTTGCAAGCATGGAGTATATAAGAAGAAAATGTAATTTAATAGTGGTTTTGTCAAAATTTACTTCCAATAAAAAGATATTGAGTAAGGTTACAACCAATTTTGTAGCATAAGGCTATAACCAATTTTATAGCTAAACTTTGTCCTTATATTTAAGCCTTCAAAAATTTTGGTCTATTTTTTATTTATTTATTTTTGGTAATAATTTTTTTTTTACCCATCGTTGGGAGGGAAGATTTTGAATCCTTGATCTGTTTCCATTGAAACCATTATAAAAGGTACCAACAAACAATATAAAAACATAATAAATATTAATCAAATAGATGGAATTTTTGAAATATTAATTTAATAAAATGTTATTACTGTAACATTGTTTAGAGTTGCACTAAATATAGCTTAAATTTAACTCTTAAAAGTAAGGATATAAAAAACGATGGTAAATTGCAAATTACACTCCTAAACGAGTGTTTGGATTTTCTACTCTGAAATTTTAAAATTTGAATTTTATTCTTGAAATTTGTAAGTGTTTGGATTTTATATTCTGACATTTCAAAATTTTGATTTTACCTCTTAAATTTTAGGGGTGTTTGAATTTTACTTCCTAAAATTTGAGAATATATATATATATTTTTTTTTTGAGAAACTAATTTGAGAATATTTAAATTTTACATCTTGAAGTTTTCTAAATTTAGAGGTATAAAATTCAAACACTCTCAAACTTTAAGGGGTAAAATCTAAATTCTAAAATGTGCAAAATCCAAATACCTTCAAAGAGGTAAAAATCCAAATGCTGAAACTTTAAATTATAAGCATAATGAGTTAAAATGTCAAAATACAACTTTTTTCTTAAACACCTCGTAATGGGTAAATTACTATTTCTCCAAAAATAATCCTTTGGTCACCCAACCCCAAACTCGTATGGAACGCTGAAATAGTACCAACCTGAACTTTCTAGACTTTTGGAGAAAGAATTCACTCTTAAAAATATAGATGGAGTTAAAGCCAGTGCTTGTGCACCACCTATTACTCATGTTATGTATGCAGACGACATCATCCTATTCTCCAAAGCAACTAGGAACAATGCCAATGCCATTATCAAATGCATTCAAAAGTATTGTGAGTGGTCTGGCCAATGTCTCAACAACTCCAAATCTGGGGTATTCTTCTCTAACCACTCCTCTCACCAAAACCGTAGAGCAATCAAACACATTTTGCAGATGAAAAAATTGAAGAAGGATGCTATCTGCTTGGGCTCCCCCCTATTCTTGTCTAGAGCCCGAACAAAGGACTTCAAATATATCATTGATAAGGTGGAATCTAGACTCACGGGTTGGAGGAGCAAGTGCCTCTCATGGGCAGGGAGAACAACCCTTCTAAACTCAGTGGTTCAATCCATCCCCACCTATGCCATGTCCTCGTTTAGCATTCCTGATAGCGTCTGTAACAAGTTAGATTCTCTATCTCGAAGGTTTTGGTGGAAGCCGAAGAATTCTGACGGGAGATTCCTTGCACTCACTGCCTGGGACAATCTATGTAAGCCTAAAACCAAAGGAGGTCTGGGGTTTAAGAAAGCAAAACAGATAAACAATGCTTTGCTATCCAAACTTGCGTGGATGATCGCATCCAAAAGAGATAGTCTCTGCATGTCTATTCTGAGAGCTAAATACAAAGTCAGAGATGATTGGCTGAGAAGAGAACCCCCTAGAAGCGCTTCTCCAGTTTGGAAAGCCATTGAAGGAGTCAAGGAAATCATTGTCAAAGGTGCATGCTATCTAATAGGAGATGGAGCCTCCATTAATGTTTGGCTTGACCCGTGGGTCCCTTGGATCCAAAACTTCATTCCAAAGCCAGCACAACCTGATTTTGTCGAGACTCCGCTCATGGTATCCATGCTCATCAATGGATCATCCCAGCAATGGAAAGAGAGCCTGATCCGCCAATTATTTGAGACATCATCTGCAGAGGCAATCCTCTCCATCCCACTTGCTGCGCACCGAGGCATTGACAAACTTATTTGGGTGCCTTGCTCTAAAGGAGTATTTGCTGTAAAATCGGCTTACAAAGTCGCCAACCCGCAATCCTCACAGAATGCTCTACCTGACCAGTTGTGGAGTAGACTATGGAAAATCAAAGTGCCGGAAAGAATCAAGATGTTGTTGTGGAGAATCGCGTCAAACACCATCCCAGTTAAAGAAATCCTGGCTCAGAGAATGGGAATAGATAATCAGGTGTGCGACCTTTGCCATGAAGCCCCTGAATCCTCTTGCCATCTATTCTGCCTCTGCCCTGTAGCCAGAGCTATCTGGTTTACTTCCTGCTGGGGAATGAGAGTTCATAACCAAAATTTTGCCAACAGCGCCAATATCGTAAAGTTGGTCCTTGATCCACCTATTCCCTCGGCTCAGGAAGTAGACAGGGAGCACATCACTACAACCTTGGCTTTCGCTTTGGATGAAATATGGCTCTTGAGGAATCAATTCATCTTCGAAGATACAGAGATTGATATTCTCTCAACCAGCAGCTGTATCGCTCGTAGAGTTGCAGAATTTTCCAATGTGCACAACCCGGATGTGCTAGCGCCCCCTCATGTCTCACCAACTGCCTGGTCACCTCCTCCAGTGGGCACTATCAAGCTTAATGTAGATGCAGCGGTTGGATCCACATCCACAGCAATGGCGGTTCTTGCTAGAGATCACACCGGGGTTCCTATTAAGCTTTGGGCTAAAAAATATGTCAAATGTCTCCCTGTTCAAGCTGAAGCTGCCTCTGTACTTTGGGCCATCAACCTTGCCTCTGCTGAAGGTTGGGCGAGAATTATCATTGAAGGAGATTCTAAAATTTGTTTCGATGCTCTTTCTGACAAAGACTCTCTGCCTCCCTGGAATATTAGCAACATTGTTGGTGATGTTTTTTCTGTTTGTTTGTCATTCATTAATGTTTCTTTTGTTTGGGTTAGAAGAGATTGCAACATGGCAGCTCATGAAGCTGCCAAGTTTGCACTTCAAACCCCTATGTCTTGTTGTTTTTCATTGGACAGTCTGCCATTGGTCCTAGTCACCGCTTGTAAGGCAGACTTCCCTCCCTGTTCTTTCCTTTTTTAATGCAAAGACATTGAAGTTTAGCAAAAAAAAAAAAAAGTACCAACCTGAAATTCAGACTATTAGGCCTAGACACTGACTCATTGAACAAAACACATTGAAAATATTTCAACAGAACTAGGCAGGTACCACGCGAACGCAGGCCCCCAAGGCAACAAATAATGACGTAGGCTCTCCCACTTGAGGAGACCTTAGGCTAACACCCCTCCTAAAGTGCCATGGAGGTCACCAATCTAGGCCACGGACCTTCTTGATCGCCCATTCACGCCGTCCAGGTAAGCATACCGTATAGTTGGTCAGTGCTTCATATTTATATCTCCTTGCGTCTCACTCTTCCTTCCTAAATATTCAAAGTGGGACCTTAACGCAAATCGCAAATCGCAAGGGTACAAATACAAATAGGCTGATTTTTATTTTTTTTGGTGAACAAATACAATAGGCTGATAAACCATGCATATACTGCCTCTATTCCATGCCCATATGCTATTCTTTCAATCTTGTACGTTCACCTGTTCATTTGCAATAGCTGTTAAATTCACGTATGGATTCAGGTTCCAATTTGGGTAATTCACACATTAGTTTGCTTGCTGCTCGCAAAAAGTAAAAATATCTGAAGTCTGGGTGTTGACCCAAGCAGTGTATTTACTTTGGGCATGCTTGTCAGTGGTGCTAAAGCATTGCTGTTCATGTAAAAACGGTAATTTAAAAAGTATTGTGAAAATATTTGTTTAAAGTATTCATAATATAAAAAATGTATTTGGTACCATCTTTCAAATAGTAAATTTTAAAATATGAAAAAAAAAATATAATTGTGTATTTAGTATGTGTATGTGTTTTTTTTTAAAGTAATGAAAAGAGTGTTATTTTATTTAAGAAGAGAGAAAAAGAAAGAAAAAAAAAAGAGAGAGAAGTATAAAGTGGTGGGCCTGTAGGGAAAAAAGAAAAAAAAAATAAAGAGTTTAGTCTTGTTAATGGATCTTACCATTTTTCAACTTATTTACAAAAAGACCATTCAACAATCTATATCTATATATTACTAAAAACTGAAGCGTGACATTTATTGCTGCTGAGCTCCTGTTGCGCTACCTCATCACCACGTCATTCGCCACATAATTATTATTTATTATTTATTCCTATTTTTTTTACAATATATATATAAATAAATTATTGACTTTACGTATTCATCTTTGTCGGTTTTAAAATCTATATATATTTCTTTTTTATTTTCAATTTTCCTATAATTTTTTTTACATTCACTTATTTTTTAAATATTTACACTTTCTTCAACATTTCTTCTTCCCTTACCTTTTCATCTCCCCACTACCCTCTACTTTAATATTGCTATTCATCTTTCCCTTCATCCTCCTTTATTTGTCTCTTCTTATCCCTTCCCTCTTACTATAAATTTGTCACTCTTTTCCATTCTTTGCATAGTTTTCTCTCACAAAAAGGTTTTTTTTTCTCTCTCTCTCTCTCTCTCTCTCTCTCTCTCTCTCTCTCTCTCTCTCTCTCTCTCAATGTTTTGGTAGATTTTTATTTTTTATTGCATCTCCGCTTTAGGTTGATAAATTTTTGTGTTTTTAAAAACTCTAATTTAGGTTGATACGATTTAGTTTTATGTTTTAAGTTATTATTATTATTATTTTGCTCTTTGATTGTTAAATTTTATCCGATTACATTATAAAAAATTAAAGATAGTAGATAAAAATAAAGTAGTATTCCATTACATAGCATAATTTGGATAATTTTGTGTTTATTGTTATATCTTTTAATTTTTCTTCTCTTCTATTTTACTCAATATTGAAATTCAACCACATCCTCTTTATCATTAAATTATTTATATTTTCTATCTCTTTTTGTTTTAAAAAATAAAAAATGTAATATTTTACTTAAATTCAAATAAAAGAAAATTGTGCTCAACAAATTGTACTCATTTTTTTTTTTTAACATTTACACTTTCTCCAACCTTTCTCTTTCTCTTTACCTTTTCATCTCCCCAAACATTCTACCTTGATATCACTCTTCCTCTTTCCTTTTATCTTCCTTTATTTTGTTTCTTTTTATTATCATCATCTTAGTATAAATTTGTCATTCACTCTTCCATTCTTTATATAATTTTCTCTCACAAAAAAGTGGTTATTTCCCACTCTTTCTCCCTCAATTTTTTGGTGGATTTTTATTTTTTTTTCTTGCATCTCTATTTTAGCTTGATAAAGTTTTGTATTCTTTAGAACTCTATTTTGGTTGATGGGATTTAGTTTTGTGTTTTAAGTTTTTTTCTTTTTTATTTTTTATTTTTTTATGACTTTGAATGTTTAATTATTATCATATCACATTATAAATAATTAAAAATAGTATATAAGAATGTACTATTATTATATTACATAGAATTATTTGGATAAGTTAGTGTTTATTGTTATGTATTTTATTTTTAATTTTTTTCTCATATCATTTTATTTAACATTTAAATTTAGCCACATTCCCCATATACATCATTAAATTATTTATATTTCCACTCCTTTTTCATTTAAAAAAAATTAAAATATAATATTTTGCCTAACTTAAATAAATAAAATTGTCCACATTAAGTGGAGTAATGCTAGGAAAACACTCATTCTCACACCCAACGCATCAAAGGAAGAATGAAATACAAAACAAATCAAGTTAGAAACACTAAATTAAAAAAAAAAAAAAAAACTAATAATGCATATTTAATGTCATAGAATCATTATCAAATTTTGGAAAACGATAGGTTGCCAATGGAGAGAGAGAGAGAGATGGTATAGAAAAAAAACCAATACAAAGTAATAAAGAGTAGATAGAGGAAAAAAAACCAAACTTCAATTAGTAATTGTTGATTGGAAAACAAAGAGGTTATAAGGAGAAGTAAAAAATAAAATAGAGATTACCATGTGGAGAACATTAAAAACTTTACAGTGTAGTAACATAAACCATTAAATTCACTTAAAAAATTAAATCAACAATCAACAATTAAATACAATCATAGTACTAAATTTAAATTTAAAACTAATCAAACTCTAACTATAGAAACCATATTAATCATAACTAAAAAGGAGATGTTCTCTGATAGTAGTAGAAATTATATAAGAAATAAAGTTAGAAAATTTAAAAATCCATTTTTGACATTTCATTTAACCTTATTTATAATATTATATATATATATATATATATATATATATATATATATATATATATATTTTTCATACACTATTACTTTCAAAAATCTAATGAACAATGCTACCTCTCATTTATCGTCTTTGTTATGCAAATCATTAGTTAGTAAATATATGATAATGGTAAGAAGCGTTACAAATGAGATCACTAAAAAATATATATATAAAATTAATTAGCTACTATCATTATGGAGTAGTAATCTATAATTTTACGCATCCAAAAAAGTGGAATATATAGAGTTTTCTTAAAGGTATGTGTAAAGATTCACTATATATATATATGTGTGTGTGTGTGTGTATAAAGGTAAAAAAAAGGTATATTTAAGGTTTTTATTAACTTAAAAACTAATGAAAAACCAATGGTTAATAACTAAAATTATAGTATTAATAAAATATTTAATGAGACCATCCCAAAAAAATTATCACGCACAGCGCGTGAGTATGCGACTAGTGTTACTTAAAAACTAAAAACTGGTATGGTGAGTTTTCAAAATACATGTTTTAAACACCCTAAATTGAGAACTGTAACTCAAACACTCTTGATAAAAAACTTTTACCAAACAAAGTTTTCTCTTTGGGCCTAAAATTTTTAATGTTTAAACACTAAAAATTGTTGTTTGAGCTTGCATACCAATCCTGCCCTTAGTTCCTGAAAGTGTTGAACTGAAAGTGTTGTTGGCGGCATTGAAAAGCAACTCAATAGTGCCAACGGTGTGGCTTTGGCGATCTAGTTGCACATGAGGAGTTGGAACGCAAGTCTAAATATCTCATATTTTTCCAAGGAAGAATGTTTAGAGGTTGTTCAAAACCACTAAAATGGTTAAAAGAAAGATTCAAAGATTGCAATGTCTCCTTTCCAACATTCCAGAACCATTTAGGTACTTTGCCTTCAATTTTGTTATTAGAAAGGTCTAAATATTGTAATTCATTTAGAGATTTTAGGAAAATTGGAAATTCAAGTAAGTTGCAAGAACGCAACCTCAAATTTGTGAATTTTGGGAGAGTGGAATTGATCTTTCCTTTAGAAATGAACAAATTGTAACCCGAAAGAAAGAGAGATTCAATACATTTAAGCTCAAAAAGAAAGGTTTAACTCCAACATATCCTTAGGGTTGATTGAAGAAAGATATAAATATTGTAGATACATGAAATTAGTGATTGACCTTGGAATAGATCCATATAATTTGTTTATCGTCAAATCCAAATAGTTCAATTGGGATGAAGAGATATTTTGCAATTTGAGAGTGCTGGTCAATTGATTTTGTGAAGGATCTAGTGTAAACAATGAAGTCATTGTAAACAATAACGACGGGATGGTCCCAGTGATTGGACCTATCAACTGATTTTGAAAGATATTAATTGTATAGAGTTGAGTGAGATTTGTTAGTGAAATTGGTAACCTGCCATCGAAACTATTATTAAAAAGGAGTAAAAATTCTAGTTGTGTAAGGTTTCCTAGGGAAAAGGGTATTTCCCCATGAAAAGGGTTGTTACTAAGATCTAAAAAAGAGAGATTTGCAAGGTTTCCTAATGCAGATGGAAGTTGACTGTGGAAATTGTTAGATGAGAGAGAGAGAGAGAGAGAGAGAGAGAAAGCTGAGTTAGATTCCAAATCAAATAGGGGATTGTCCCTGAGAAGTTACTTGAACTGAGATCCAAAAAATTCAATGACTGGAGGTTGCCTATTGAATTAGGAATTTCCCAGGATAACTTTGCCTGAGATAGATCCAATTTAATCAAGGACTCAAGGTTGTCAATTGAATTGGGCAATATCCCAAAAAAATTTGTGGAGGAAGATCCAATAGCTCCAAGGAACTGCCAGAATGAAATTCCAGTAAAAAACCAGTGAGCAAGTGGTTATATGATAGATCAATTTTTGAAAGCTTGGGCATCAGGAAAATATTTGTGGGAAATTGTCCACACAAACCGCAATTAGCAAGAGAAAGAGATACCAAAGAAGATAAATTTACCAGGGATTGAGGTACTAATGATGAAATGTTCACAAAGGCTAATTGAAGTTCTCTCAGATTTGTTATGTTTTGGACAAGTGTTTCAAGATCTATTCTTTTGAGATTCAAAGTTTTAAAATGCTGAAAAACATTATTAAATAAGCAGTTAACACAAGTGACAGAGAGATCAAGTGAAACCAAATTGGACAGCCATGAAATTTCCGATGGGATTTGGCCGGATAAGAAGGAAAAAGAGAGGTTTAGATGAGTCAGCCTTACAAGCTGGCCAAACTCAGATGGGATTGTGGACAAAGTGAAGTTGTTGTAGGCAAGGTTGAGTGAGAGGCCCATTAAGCCAGCTGTTGCTCAGGTCCTAGTCAATCACCTGACCACTTTCTGCATCGCATATGACCCCATCCCAGGAACAACAATCTGTATCTGCCTTCCAAGATTTCATCTTTGGATAAGAAGAAACACCATAGTAGTAATCAGAAAATATCCTCTTTTCAACAAATTCTTAGAAGTACTTTGAGAATGAGAGATGAAGAACAAAAGAGAGGCAAGGAAGAACGGAAAAAATTTAGTCATTTTCCCCATGCTGAACATCTTAGCAGCTGAGGAATTTGTTGGAAAATTGAGTGGCAAGTGGTACGAGCAGATAAAGAACTGATGAAATAAGAGGATATTTATACACGCAAAAAAGTATATCTATACAGCTAACTGATTATTTTTTAGAAGGCTTCAAATGTTTAGGCCCTTTAGGGTAAATACTACATACTAGTACACACTTGTTATTATTTCACACAACCCTATTTCATGTAAAATGTGTGTGTACGGTTCTATGCAATAACAACTGTGAAATAAACATGACCCAAATGTTTAAGAATGTATCTCAATCATGTACTCTGTTGGACACCCCGTCAATGTTTAATAAACCATGCTCTGGCTCTGCAGGTCTCCTCCTACTCCCTGAATTTAACGTGGCCGGCCAGGTAAAAAATGTAAAATTGTCCATATAACTACTCCATTTGTTTTTTTGCCCTAAAGTGTGGGTATTTTATGAAAAATGTAATGAAACCAAACAAAGAAAGATGGGAATCCTTTGAAATTCAGTTTTCAAAAGAAACATTTTCCTTTCATGGTGTTTAAATAATCTCAGCCCAGTTTATATCTGTTAAAGCATAGTAAGATCCCAGATTCACACTTTGATTACAGGACAAGTATCCTTTACCTTGGTAGGGGACAAGTATACTCTACTTTAACCCAAAGCCTAGCCTCGACTTACAAGCAAGTCGACCTTCCCCACATTTCACATTCCAACTACATTGCCATAAAGTTGAACAGCTTGTAACCCCTCCAGACGCTTGACAACATCCTTCATGGTAGGACGCTTATCAAGTTCCCTTTGAATGCAGCGCATGGCAAGCTCAGTTATCATTATTCCATCAGAAGCATAAAAGCCAGGGTCTTCAACAAGGCTTTCATGCACAAGATAACGATTAGGCCTATACTGCCTCCAGGCCCAATGGTAAACCAAAGTAGTCTTAGGAATATTTTCCTTGTCCACAATTCTTTTTGTTATTAGCCCCAGGAGAACAACCCCAAAAGAGAAGACATCGTGGTAGGTTACCTCAAATCCACCTTCCTCTGGTCCACCTGACAAGCACAATAATCAATTTGCAGTGAGTAAGAAATACTCAAAAAGCACAGTTTTTGTAGGTAAATCCATTAGTGTAAGCCGTTAGAGGCTCTTATCATAATGCTGTTATAGCTCGTCAAAACATGATGAATGCTTTACATTGTGTACAGCCTGGTCCATAATGAAGTTGTCCAACTTCTACGGCATAAAAATTAAGAGAGAAGAAAAGAAAGAAAATAGAATACTAATACTAGATGAACAAATCTAAAAGCATGCATTGAATTGAAAACATATAAGTAACTTCAAGCCTCAATACCTAAGGGAAAGGATTCTGGATCATCATAGCCAATAGTCAACAATTTCTCTTTGAGGCGAGTCAGCTTACCAAGAATACCTCCGCTCATGGTTGAAAAGTCAAATATCTTTGGGTTGCAATCCTAAACATCACATTAAAAGGTCAAGTATAAAGCAAAAAAAAGAGTAAAAAGAGGGAAAAAGATGGATTTACTGATAGCTATCAAGAGTCAATCACTGAACTTGATCAAGAATTATATGAGCTGCGTTAATGTTGCGCACTAAATAAGGCTTTTTTGGATCATGAAGAAATTCAAGTGCACGAGCAAATCCAAGAGCCACTTTAATCCTTTGAAGCCAAGTAAGACTACCTAAACACAAACATAAGGAATTTAATGACACAGTAATAACAATTTATCTACAAAAGTAATGATTCATAATTATAGCTTCACTACCAAATTTTAACATATCTAGATAAATGACAACCAACTCACTAAGTTCCAACAAAAGTCCAATGTATTTACCATGTTACAACTGAATCACCTGTGACCTCAAAATAAGAATAGATTTTTTCTTGAAAAAAGGAACCCCCACCCCCCAAAAAAATAGATCTTATACCACCAGTTGGACCATCCCATGTTTTCCAAGATGCTTGATCCATAATATAAATCCACATTCAAGCTTGAAAAAAATGACAATTAATAGATTTTAAAGTAAAGCGGAAACATGGAGAGAAGTTAAAATATAAAATTAGAGTGGATTTGTAGTACATATCAAATGCCAATTTTTTTTAATTGGTAAGCTACTCACACACCCAATGGGTCATGAACCCACAACTCCACCCTCCACATAGCAGTTGAAAGGGAGGAGGTGGTAATTGAGCTAGAGCTCATTGGCAATATTAGGATATGCTATTTTCAATAATTTGGGAGTCGTCTTCTATTATTTCAAAATTCGAGATATGGTAACAGTCTAGCGCACCACCAAAATTATATTTAGTTTTATACCAATGGATTTTAATTGAAATGGAACTTCTCCTATAACAATGGATTGGTACAAATGAGACATTTAGATGGAGCCAATCTTATAGCAAAAAAATAGAACAACAATAGTAATACCTGTGGTAGCCAAGTTATGAACAGTATCCAAAGGATTGAGGTCATAAACAACAGCTTCTAGGTAGCGTCTATTACAATAGCCTAACAAATTTACCACATTTGGATGTTGTTTTGCACTTGGTTGTGTTAAAAACATTACTTCTTCCTGTCACAAATCATGTAAAAATTGATCACTTTCAAATGCGAAAACAGGAAACACAAAAAAATAATTGCAAGAACTTAATTAAGTAAAAATCATATATACTTTAAGACTTTCATTTGTGTTGAGATAACACGATGAAAGGAAGCCAGCCTTGTCGGATTGTAGAGTATAATCCCAAATCTTCACAGTGACAACCCAATCTTCAAAAGGAAGCCAGTCTTGTCGGATTGTCCCACGGTACAGTTTGGTAAATAAGGTTTCTCCAATCAAATTTTTTTCACTAAAATTGTCAGTCATATCTGCCAATTCTTCCATTGAATATAAGAACGGCTTGCGAGATCCTACCCACCACAAATAGAGTTCCTTCAATTAGCATGACAACATTTGTGCAATGAATAAAAATAGAGAGAGAGAGAGAGAGAGAGAGAGAGAGAGAGAGAGAATGTAGATACCAATGAAAGGAAGAGATTTTTGGACAGGCAAAACGCAGGGTGGAGCGGGACGTTGACGTTGTAAAACTTGCTCTCTATGTTCAAGTAAAGCCTTATTGAAGAAAAAGGGTTTCCTGCTTTTCACTTCCATTCTTCTCAGAAACAAACAACACAACACAAAACACTAGTTCTTCAAATTTCTCTTCCCTTGCCCCTTCCTATCACTCAATATTTCCCTTCCTTTGCTCGAAATATTTTTATGATAAAAACAAGTTGAAGGAGAGAGTGTCATCTCTAATAGCCCCGTATGCGCACACAAGGGTATTTTTAAGCCCAGGCCCATCTCATTAATTGGCGAGACTCAAACCCAGGTGTATTTAGAGGCTGCAAAAATGCAAATGGTACACTCTAAATTTGATTGAAATTTATTTTTGTGCTTTAACTTTACTTTCATTTAAATGAGTTTTTTGAGTTTCAAATTTATTCAATTAAGACCTTTTGTCCAATTTCGTTAAAAATTTTCTATTAATTGTGTAATTAACAAATGAAAATTGATTTTTTGAAAAAACATTCTCACATAAAAATCTATAAAAATATTTTTATAAGTTCCTATCGTTGCTTAAGAGCCATCGGTATTGACTTGAATTTCTTTCCCTACACGGTTGTGAAGGTGTTCGCCTGTTCCCTACTAGTACTATGGTGCCAAATTGTTGAATTGAAAAAAAAAAAATTATTAATTCCATTGAGCTTGATTAAATTGAACATTTGAAGGTCTCAAACTATTAGATTAATCTAGCTTTTGCAGAAAGAAACTTGGACAACTAACTGCTGCATTTTTAGAAGGCTTATAATGTTTTTAATCATGTGAGCTCATTAGCTCAATGTTCATTTCAACGTTTTTAAGCTCATCTTTGGTGTTCTACTTTATGTGACCACAAATCCTTTTACAGGGGGGATTTTAAATTCATTCCTTTGTGCTGTATTGTTGTCAGTAAATTTTAATACTTTCTTGTGTTTATTTTTCATATATAAAGCTTATAAAATTTTGCTCTTGAATGATTAAATCACTTCTAATTTAATAATATTATTTACTCGTTGTTAATGTGCTGATCAATGTTATGATACCCTTTATGTGAGACAAATTTGTGTCTATCAAAAGATTTAAAAATAAAAATGTGTCTTTCAAAAGAGCAGCCAGTTGCAAGTAATACAGGAAAAGCACAGACTATGCAAAACCGCACAATGGCAGCTAATAATGTCACTTATTGCTTTCTAAAAAAAATTGAAAATGATACAACCTTTTGCACTCGATTATTACTTGTTAGCTCAGGCCCTCGGGCCATGATTTTAAATTAAAATACTACATAAAAAAAATAATAAATAAAAAAAAAATTCTTGCAATGGCATTCAAAATGCCCATGGTTCATTGTCAAAGCCACCTCTAAGGTTGGTTTTGTTATCAAATAGAAAATATAATAATAATAATTTTTTTATACAAAATAAAAATTCTACTCTTGCCTAATCTAAGTGTATATTTGTGTGAAGCTCATTTTTAAATACTTGAACTCCAACCCTTACTCTCTACACTCCACAAGCATTTATATTTATAGAGTGACCATTATGCCAAAAGTGCATAGTGGTAATAATCATAAGTTTTAGGAAGTCTTACAAGATTATGTTGTGATGCACGCGCTAATTATATAAAGGTGTAAAATAAGAAAATATACATTGAACTACCTGTTTGTGTGGTAAACTAAAATAATTATATAAAATCTTAAATTGATTATGAAACTATACCATTGCATGAATTTTTTCTGTTTGACTTCAATTTTTGTTACGATTTGATAAAGAAGTCATTACTTCAATGTGTAATAGCTTGTAAAAAATCTACCAATTGGTTTCAAATATTAAAGTTTCCGAAAGACCAAAATATATTAAGAATTAGAATATTCACGGCCAAAAAATTATTAAAACAAAACAATATATATATATAACTACACAATAGAGAAATATAATAGAAAAATAGGTTACCTTCAAAAGAATATATGATTCATGGTATAACCGTTGAAATCTGCTAAACAAGTTCAGATATTGCACTAACTAACGCAAAAATGTAGATGTTAAAACTTTTAAAATGCCAAGAAAAAAAGAATCAAAAGATTCAGAGCTTATAAATTATTGAAACAATACAAAAAAATAATAATAATAATAATATATGACTACCAAAAGAGAAATATAAAAGAAGGATGAACTACCCTCAAACGAAGAAGTCATAGCATCAGACATCACTTTTGTACGTTGGGAGATAAAAAGAGAACAAAAAAAAGAGAAAAAGTGTGGTGGAGCACATGTGTGGTTTGACCGTAGGTCCCACTAATTGTATTTTATTACCAAACTGCCATTAAACTCATAACTCAAATATTTTTTTTTTTTGTTTTTTTGAGAGAATAACTCAAACATTTGAAAACATTAAAATTGTGTTTTCAGTTTCCATCATCCAAACTCAAAATTTTGAGTTTTTGATGATGGAAAAATCATCCAAAACCAAGTCAAACAATCATCTATTTGTGGGACCCACTTGTTTTGGATGATGGATCATGAAAACTGAGTGATATCACTCAGTTTTCATGCTATCCAAACAAGCTCTTAAAGACTTATTGTGAAAGCTAGGTGTATTGACTAGTTCATTACAATAATAAATAAATGTTGTGTTGAGTCTATTGACTATCTTCTAAAAAATAATAAAAAAGTCTACTAACTTTTCTATTGAAATTCTTGTTAATAAATTTTTGAGTAAAATACTATTTTGTTCCTTAAACTTCACTAAAAGTTTGTTTTTCATTCTTTAAATTTGTAAACAATTTTTTTCAATAGTTTAGAGACAAAAATAGGGATGAAAAAAAAAGTTTTTTCAATAGTTTAGGGATGAAAAAATAACTATTTTAAAGTTTAAGGACTAAAGTAAAACATTTTCAATAGTGTAGGGATGAAAAAACAAACTTTTCTATAGTTTAGAGACAAAAAATAAATTTGTTAAAATTTAGGAATGAAAAACGAACTTTTGATAAAATTTAGAAACCAAAATAGTATTTTACCCAAGATTTTTTTAGCCGGCATAAATTAAAAGCAAATTAAGTTCTTACATATCAACTCAACCGAGTCTCAAAGTTATCAAACAGTAATAAGAAAGAAAAAAACATATTACATCGAAGGGAGGGTTAAAAAAAAAAAAAAAAAAACAGCTAGTTAAGAACACAGACACCTTCTTTTTGCTAAATCATCTGCATACCTATTAGTTTCCTAGTACTGATTTGACTGATCGGTAAAAGTTAAGAGCATTATAGCACTAGCAATGAATAGAGTTTCTCTCCAAACTTGTTTGAAGAGAAATTTTTCAAACTTCTTATAAATCTTTTTTTTTTTTTTGGTGTGAATTTTGACAATCTACATTCCATTTGCCATTTTATAGCACATCATATAAAATAATAGTTTGCTCAGATTCCCTTGAGACTGAAAAGTTTCCCGCAAGCTCCATCGTTGTGACCGAAAAGTTTCCCACAAGCTCCATCGTTGTGACCCCCGCTACCCAACGTTGAGATCTGGATATGCCATCCAATGTCAATAATCGAGATGTTCATGCAAAAAACAAACCCACCCACAGCAAAACCAAACCCACCCACCTGTTGCCATCTTTGTGAACTCACCTGCAAAACCAAACCCACCTGCAAAACTCTTTCTCCTTCTTCTCCAAAACAGAACTCTACTGGAGCATCAAAATAGAGTGTATTAGACTCGAGTTCCTTCATTGAACTTGAGTTTGAGAAACTCGAGATGTTGGTTTGCTAAAATGTTTCAAAAACATGCCAACTAACAAAGTTGTGGCTAAAATGATGCTAAATGGCAAAAAAATCCCTCAAAAGAATAATTCATGGCTATAGTTATTGAAATTCATTGAACAGGTTTAGATATTGCAAAAAAAAATAATAATAATAATAAAAAAATAAAAAATTCAGATGTTAAAACTTCCAAAAGACCAACAAAAAAAGAAAAAAAAAAGAATCAGAGTGTAGAAATTATTGAAACATAATAAACATATATGGATACACAATAAAGAAATATAAGACAAAAATGGGTTAAATATTCAAAGACTTTTGGTTTGCTTAGGGCTTTTGAGTTTCATGTTTCATGTTTGCTATATGGTTGTAGGGTTTTTAAAAAATTAATTAACTTTAGAATTTTATTAGTTTAATTTTTTTTTTAATATTGCTGATGTGGAAAAATTGTGAGTCTCAAATCCTACTTGGCAAGCTCTGAGAAAGTTAAAATATATAAATATATATATATATATATATATATATATATATATATATATATATATATATATATAAAAAATATCAGAGGCTTCAGTTTTATAGTATATATATAGATTTTTTTGAAGGAAAAAAAAAAAAAAAAACGAAATAGTAGTAGAGGTTACCATATGACTTAGCTAGTCAACACAACCTAGCTTTCAAAAGTCTCAGACGTGGGAGAAGAGCTAGTCAATAATGTAATGTACCATGATTGTCAATTACAATAATTATAATTATAAAGACTTTTTTTTTTTAATACGAAACTTGTAAATTTATTACGACGAATATAAATTCAGTACATCATGAGTAATAGCTGACTCAATCAGTGATGGATTTTCTTCTATCCAAGTTACAAAATTATCACCATTGACTATATCTTTGGCATGTTTAGCCAAAATATGTGATGGCTTATTACCTTGACGCCTCACATACGATACTTGAGCTACTCTAAAATCCTGGAGTTGATGATATACCCCAACTAAGATATTTGAGATAATCATAGGTGGTGTGCATAAACTCAAGAGAGCATCAGACACAATCTTGGAGTCACAGTCAAGGATCACTTCCCTTATACCGACATCCCAAGCAAATGAAACCCCAACCTCCATAACTTTGGCCTCAATTTCCAAAGGTTCTAGTGGCTGTTGAACTTGTTTGCTTAAGGGATATATAATAATATCCCTTAGCTTGTTGTATCTTGTGTTGTGTTCTATTCCACATTTCCATATTGTCTTTTATATGTTTCTAGTAATATACGTAATTAACCAATTTCCATAATCCTCTTACACCCTCTATTTCTCCCTTCGTGTGATTAGTTGCTCCCCTAAGTTAGGAAAAAGGGTCACAAAAATTGTTCCTGCATTCAAAGTGGTGACCCTTTTTCCTAACTTCAATATGTCTCTAAAGCAATGAGCACATGCTGGTAAATTTCTCCTGGTCTAGAATAGGTATCAAGGAGATGGTGTACTTGGGCTATGGGTGTGGGATTGGTCAGGAGGGCTATAATTGGTTGGGATGTGTAGATGGTTTGGATTTCTGGGTCTAAATCATATTCACTGTCTGGATCTGAATCTTCTTCCGAAGTAGAATAAGCCATGACTGCTAAAGCTTGAGGGGAGTAATCATCATCCAGGGAAAAAAGTGACTCCACATCTGAAAAGGGAACATCATCTGCATGGATCTGGGCTTGTTCAAGAAGCTTTGCTGCTTTTTCCTTCTTCGGGCAATTTTTCGCAAAATGACCTGGTCTTCTGCATACAAAGCAGACTTTCGAAGTTTTTCCTTTAAACTGCTTCCTTCTAAGAAACTTCCATTTTTTCTTCTTGAAAGTTTTTTTCTTTTTTCCTGCATAATGTCTCTTCTTTCCAAAATATTTTTTGAAATGATCTCTTTTTTTTCTGTGGACAGGCACAATTTTTCTCATAGCACTTTATCTGCAAGTCTTTTCTCCTACAATTGTCTTTAAGTTTGCTATGGACCTTGTCAATTTCGGAAAGAAACTTCCTCTTATTGCAAAGCTTTTCTAGAGCAATGAACACATGCTGGTAAATTTCTCCCAAGGAAGCTTGTTGCAGGGTTATTTTTTGGAGATTCATCATGCAGAGAGTTTCATCTCCCAATGGTTCTAGAAGGGAGTTGAGAAAAGTATGCTTGGCGTTAACATCATCCATACCATTAAAAGAGTAGTATCTCCTTGACATTTTGTCGAAATGTTTCTCCAAATATTTCCTTTCAAATGAGCAACATTTCATCAAGAGGAATTCTTCTCGTGCTACTTCCGTGTAATGAGTCACTGAGCCAAGAAATTCATTATGGACAATTGTGAAAAAATCTTCCAACATGTTGCATTGGGTTGCCTGTCTTTGTCTGTATTCCCCTAGATTGATCCACCATTCTCTTAGTCTTCCTGTAATCCTTGCCACAAATTTAGCAATAATCTGAGAAACAGTGGCATTCGGGGCTTGAAGTTCAGCAATACACCAAGAATACATGTTAAAGATCTCATCATGCCATCTGGAAGGAGGAGCATTGTCTAAGGAGAACAAATGTTTTGAATCTGTAGTTGGCGAGTAAGCCAACCTTGTTTGATAATCTGGGATAAAGGGTGGTGGAGGAAAAATTGGTGGTGGAGGGGATGGAGGCTGTTTAGGGTGAAGAACATCATCTTCTTCTTCTACTTTTGGTTCATCATTCGCCATAAACACCTCTTCCAACCCAAGGTCAGAAAAATCTAGGTCAGAATCCTTAATCACTGGAAACACTAAAGGCTCGCTTGAGTCATTAAGGGTAAGGGTTTTAAGGAATGATGAAATTGGGTTTGGGGGATCAGGGTCCACAGCCAACATGTTCATGTCTGGAGGTTTTGAAGAAACACCAACCGTTGGATCTGGGAATTGATATACTTGTTCTTTATCTTTTTTCATGGGAGGAATGTTATTTTGAGGGCTAGCTTGTGGTTCTGGTTGAGGTAGAACGGAATGTGTAATGCTGGGGAAAATTCCACTTGGTCTAAAAGGATTATGATTAGGATGTGTCATGACTAATGGTTGTAGGTTTTGATAAGGAGAAGTTGGTGAAAATGGTGAGGTCAGAGGCATGGCTAGGTCTTTATATAACAATTGTCGAGGCTGGTAGGGCGTATGAACATGCATTGGGAGAATCTGAGTAGCTTCTTTCTGTGATCCTTCCATGGATTGGAGTTGTAGCAACAACTGCCTTTTCTCTTTTTCTTTTTGTCCAATAAGAGGAAAGGAGACAGACAGGTCCTTGACTGTACAAGCAATAATTGCCAATTCCTGTTCAACTGCCTTAATTTTCTTCTTCAAATCTTCAATAA
Organism: Quercus tomentella; assembly: GCA_028535165.1. NCBI lineage: Eukaryota > Viridiplantae > Streptophyta > Magnoliopsida > Fagales > Fagaceae > Quercus > Quercus tomentella. Next base: position 19,920,451 of record JAPQVY010000089.1, on the reverse strand, counting down.
GAGAATTGGAAGATGAAAAAGTATGAGTAACTGCTTCAGTCTTCCTTTGTTGGTTATCCAGGATTTTTGAAAGAACTTTGTTTTGTGCTACAGCATTCTTCGCTTGCCAGTTTAAAGCTGCTTCTGCCAAAGAGACTTGTTTCTTGGTTCCATCTAAATTAGTTCCAACAGGATTTTTTATTTTCCAGACATGTTTGGTATTGGTTTGGGGGTGGTCAAAGCTTTCTAATGGAGGAAAATCCTGAGAATAGGAAGGTGAGGCTTGGTCAAACATGTAACAGGGGGAGGGTTCTTGTATTTGAGTTTGTCCAGTAGGGAGGGGTTGGCATTTTGAGCTTTAGGGAAGGACTTTCTGGTAGTATGGGATTAACGGAGATTTCTGGTTTTGATCATGATTTTCTTTGCATGAAAAAGGAGAGGGAGAGGTTTGCCTTTTGGTTCTGGGATAAAGAACATAATAATCAAACTTTCCAGAGGGTTCTCCTAGAAGGTCAACTTCTGGATCTCCTGCTTCATATCTTTCTTTAAGCTTTTGTTGGGAGGATTTTTTCTTTCTCCTGGAATAATCTTCTTCAAAAACTTCTTCCTCCTGGCAGTCAACGCAATCACAAATGTCCCACCATATATGGCCAGAGGGTGATTTCCCTTCATAACAAGGCTTTCCATCTTCTCGAAATGCTTTGATTTGAAGATCATCTCCAACATAGGATACTGGTTGAAGCATAGCAATTTGAGTTGGAAAAACTGTTACATCTTTCTTCTCTGGTGATTCTGTCAAGAATTTTGTCTTTACATCACCATTTGCTTTTCTGATAAAGAGAGGATCTTTTGACTGAATTGGTTTGGTTGCTTGATGAAGCATCTCATATTTCGTAATCCATGATTCTGGAAAGAGAGAAGTCATCTGATCTTTGCTGAGTTGTCTTGGGACAAAGGTACACATGGGTGTCATTCCCGGATCAACTTGGATCAGCAATGCATCATTGGATTGGGCTATGTCTGGAACCGCCATGTCAAAAGCATGATTCTGAAGCCTATAAGCCAGCTAGTAATGAAGTGTGGCAGCAAATGTATCCTGCACTTGAGAAGCTCCTGTAATTTGGACTTGTACTTTAAGAGCATCACAAAGATGAGGGTCCTTAAGAGACATATTGAAGTTAGGAAAAAGGGTCACAAAAATTGTTCCTGCATTCAAAGTGGTCTTGACCGTCCCTATGACAGCATTTTGATATTCCAAAAATCTAGAATCAAGAAGTGAGATTCTAGAGACTACAGAGAGTCCCTTTCTTCCATGGAAAGTTAGCGCCAACCTTACTGCTCCAAAGTGAAGGTGTGTGTATCCTTGTTTCTGCTATGGGATTACAAATTCTCTAGGAAGGGCAAGGGTAATGAAATTTTGTGTTTCACTTGCTGGAATATTATACTGGTCAAATTTAGAGGCTTGGACATACTGTTTTACAGTAGAAGACTGAGAGGGACCTAATAATTTTTTTATGGATTTTTTAAAAGAGACTTGAGGTTTGTCAAACACAGTATAAGGATTTACAATAGGAAAATCAGTAATAGGGATTTTATTATCCTCAGGTACATGGGAAATTTCATACAAGTAGTCTAGCCTATTTGCAGTAGACTTACGAAGAGAAAGGTCAAAAACAGATTTAGTGGTATCAGTTACTTCCAAGGATGAACTTGCCATGATAGTTTCTTATAGAAAGAACTATTTACCAAAGACCTATCAGGACTAAAACACCAACTCCAGGCTTAGACGTCCACAAGGAGACTATGGCAAATAAGATTCTCTAAAGACTTTAAGAGCAAACTCCTTAATGTTCTACTTGATTATCAAATCCAGTGTTCTGATGTGATTAATACAGAGGATCCACGTAATGTGGCAACTGCAAACCACAGAGCATACTAATTAGAACAATAATCAAAGTATACAAATCAAAGGAGAGAGAAACTAATCACAGGCTCTGATACCAACTAATATATAGGGGAGCCACTAATCACATGAAGGGAGAAATAGAGGGTGTAAGAGGATTATGGAAATTAGTTAATTACGTATATTACTAGAAACATATAAAAGACAATATGGAAATGTGGAATAGAACATAACACAAGATACAACAAGTTAAGGGATATTATTAGATTCAACAACTTTTTTACATTAGATATAAGCAACACTGAGAGACATTTTACAACAAGGGCTTTTTCTTTCTTACTTCACTCTCTCTTGCTTCTTCAGAATTACAAGAACTCTATTTATAGACCATGGAGCTTGAAGATAATGTACAATATACATATCAGAGAAAGTAGGGGCCGGCTTTATAGATTTACAAGTGTCCAAAGCATAGTGGCGTGGCTGGATATACATCCTCTTCCAGATAGCTTTGCAATGGGTGTTAGGATAAGATCAATAATAGAGATCCTGGAGGCTGAGGTTGGCTAACAAGTGTCAGGCGAGGTGGGGGACATATCTGTATTGATGAGCATCTTTCTGACAAAGAGGAGATATGGCACTGTTGGGAATAGGAGCGGTGCGTCTGAAGACGCTTCTAGGACTTTTAAATCTCTTTCTTTTTTCTTTTTTCTTTTATTTATTTATTTATTTAAGATATCTAGTCCCATCCATCTCTTCCTTGGAACCATTCTTCATCAACATCATCATCAGGATCATGATTATGATAGTGCAGGTCATCATATCCAATAAGGGGATTTGGCATTTCCCAATGAACTTCATGTGGCCATTGTTGTCTACAAACATCTGGATCAGTTGGTATCATTTCAGGAAAAATACCCTTATTAAGGGATTTTTCCATTGTGAGAGCATGATAACAGGATACCCAAGAAACATCCAAATGGGTGTGGAGAGTACCATCTAAATTAGTAACCCAGTACATTTCAGCAGGGTGGAAAATTCCTTATGCTCGGATATTATTCTTGGAATTAAGCTTGGCAACCAAACATGCCGAAGTAATGTTGTGACCAAATTTGGGGTGTTCTGTTTTGGGATACTTTATCCATTCACCATCATGAGCATCATTTTTCAAAATTTCAAACCAGAATTTATGAAAATATTTATTTCCATGAGGGAAAATATATTTGTAAAACTCTGGTTCAAAATGAAGACACAGGTAATACTCATTGAGTAAATACCACATATAGAGATAATGTGCAACCGTCCAATTGGTTATCCAAAATGCAAAAGGGGTTTTCCATGGTTGGTCTATATGAGGGAAAATTGCAAGGAAGTGGCACTGGTGCTTTTTAAGGTAATCATGGAGGGTTTTAATAATTTTTTTGGATCTGGCTTCAAGGGTCAAGGTCTTGATTTGGTCTTTTATTTCTGAAGGAAGGGTTTCTATCATGTTAAGGATATCATCAGGATTTGCAGAAGAAGAGCCTGAGGATGAGGATGGATCTGTAATAGGACATACACACAAGGGTGGAGGAATAATAGTGTTATTAAGGACTGGAGGTTTCCTAGAAAGGTAATCAGTGATAAGGTTATCTTTACCTTTAATGTGTTTGACTTGAAAAGACCATTGTGAAAACCAATTTGACCATCTGAGTAACTGGGGATGTGGGAGCATTTTCCTTTTAAACTGGAGCATCTTAGGAAAGGAAGACATGTCCATTTCTACCAAAAAATTATGTCCAAGGAGATGGAACTGAAAATTTTCAATTCCATGTTTGACTGCAAGAATTTCTTTGAAGGTAGAGTGATAGTGAAGTTTTGAAGGCTTGAAGGCACCACTTTTATAGCCACAAATACTCCTTTTGCCATCAATCTCTTCAAAAAGAACTGTTGCCCAATATTCATCACTCGCATCTGTTTGCAATATCCGTTTGCCTGGTCCTGGAATCTGTAAAGGAGGAAGTTTTTCTGATAACTTTTTCAATTGTTGAACCGCTTCCATGTGAACAGAATTCCATTCGGGAGGAGATTTCTTCAACAACTGAGCTAAACAACTCCTGTATCTAGAGACTTTTGGGATGAAGTCTGACATGTAATTCACAATTCCAAGGAACTGTTGTATCTGCTTAGTGTTTGTGAGCTTGTCTGGGAATTCACCCAAAGAGGTAGCTATGTGAGGCTGCAAAGCATACTTGCCATTTGAGATATTTACTCCCAAAAAGTCTATAGAAGACTGTCCTATGACCATTTTCTTTTCTAAAAGCATTATTCCTTGAGATTTCACTAAATTATAAAATTCAGTGAGCAACTTGGCATGGGATTCTTCATCTTTTGAGAACAAAAGGATATCATCCACATAGATTAATGCATTGGTCAAAAGTGGCTGGAACAACGTTACCATTGCTTTTTGGAATTGGGATGAAGCATTTTTGAGACCAAAAGGCATGACAGTCCATTGATAGTGGTGGTCTGGGATGCAAAAAGCCGTCTTGTATCTTTCTTCTGGATGGATTCCTAATTGCCAGAATCCTGCTTTAAGATCAAACTTTGAAAATACTTTTGCATTTGAAAGATGCTGGAAAAGAGCACTCTTGTTTGGCAAAGGAAATTTATCATCTGCAAGAAAGTGATTAAGATCTTGGTAATTGATTACCAATCTGAGTTTTCCTCTAACTTGCTCAGCGTTCTTACTGACATAGAAAGCTTCACATGCCCAGGGGAAAGTTGTAGGTTCAATGAGGCCCTCGGAAAGGAGAGTAGATAGTTCTTGAGTGGCCAGGGCTAAATGTTCTGGGTTCATTCCTCTGTGACTGGCTTTTGTGGGGTTGACATCTTCATTTTTCTTGAATGGAAGGAATATGAAAAATTTTGGGTTTTCCCACAAAGGATTTGGATTTTTAAGGAGGAATTCAGAATGGCTGTTTGCACAACAGTCATTGATAATTTGGAATTTCAAGGGATCAAAGAGGTCAACAGTAAATAAATGGGGTACTGGGGTCCAAGTAAGAAGATGTTGTTTGTGCATAAGTCCTTTTGAACACCATCTGAGGCTTGGTATTTGATAAAGGAGATCAAATCCTATGAGAAGGTCTCTGCCTGTAAGAGGGGATCCAAAGACTTGGTGTTTAATGGTTAAGGTTGGAAAGATTCTGATGAGGATAGGCTTGCTTTTTAGGGTAATAAGGAATGTTTCTCCATTTGCTGCTCTAAACATTTGGTGATGGGGTAACCAAAATTCTTTAGGTAAAATTTTAGGATGAAGGATTGTTGCTGCTGCCCCTGTATCAAATAAGGCTATCACTAGAATAGGTCTAGAGTAGGTATCAAGGAGAAGGTGTACTTGGGCTATGGGTGTGGGATTGGTCAGAGGGGCTATAATTGGTTGGGATGTATAGATGGTTTGGATTTCTGGGTCTGAATCATATTCACTGTCTAGATCTGAATCTTCTTCCGAAGTAGAATAAGCCATGACTGCTAAAGCTTGAGGGGAGTAATCATCATCCAGGGAAAAAAGTGACTCCACATCTGAAAAGGGAACATCATCTGCATGGATCTTGGCTTGTTCAAGAAGCTTTACTGCTTTTTCCTTCTTCGGGCAATTTTTCGCAAAATGACCTGGTCTTCTGCATACTTAGTAGACTTTCGAAGTTTTTCCTTTAAACTGCTTCCTTCTAAGAAACTTTCATTTTTTCTTCCTGAAAGTTTTTTTCTTTTTTCCTGCATAATGTCTCTTCTTTCCAAAATATTTTTTGAAATGATCTCTTTTTTTAAGGGATGAAAAAAAAAAGTTTTTCAATAGTTTTAGGATGAAAAAAAATTATTTTTAAAGTTTCATAACTAAAGTAAAACATTTTCAACAGTTTAGGGATGAAAAAACAAACTTTTCTACAGTTTAGGAACAAAGAATGAATTTGTTAAAGTTTAATTAGGGATGAAAAACAAATTTTTGATCAAATTTAGGAACCAAAATAATATTTTACCCAAGATTTTTTTATCCGGCATAAATTAAAAGAAAACTAAGTTCTTACGGATCGACTCAACCGAGTCTCAAAGTTATCAAACAATAAATAAAAAAACATATTACATTGGAGGGAGGGTTAACAAAAACAACAAAATCAGCTAGTTGGGAGCACAAACACCTTCTTTTAGCCAAATCATCTGCATACCTATTAGTTTCCTAGTACTGATTTGACTGATCGATAAAAGTTAAGAGCATTAGAGCACTAGCAATGAACAAAGTTTCTCTTCTAACTAGTTTGAGAGAAACTTTTCAAATTTCTCATATATCTTTTTTTGTGTGTAAATTTTGAAAATCTAACTGTTAAATTTCATGTTCCTTATGTTCTTAAGATGCATATCAAATTTCGTTCAAATCGGATGTTATTTATTATTAGATTAATAAACTTATTTTTTATACACAACTTTGGATCACAAAAACTTGAAATTTTAACATTTATTTGATGACATAGCAATTGATCTTTGATCTTCTATAAATTTTGCAAGCATGAAGAATATAATAAGAACATGCAATCTAACGGTTTGATTTTCAAAATTCATACTCAATATAAAGATATATGAGGAGTTTGTAAGATTTCTCTCAAAACTAATTTGGAGAAAAACTTTATTCACTAGCAATGGGGGATATAAAAACATATATTTTACATCCTCAAATACAATTTTATCTATTTTACCAACCCATCCAACAATACACCCAATATCTCAGTTTTTATTTTTACATACAACTTAATAAAATAATAAAAAGTACTCCTCTCTCTCTCTCTCTCTCTCTCTCTCTCTCTCTCTCTCTTTTCCTTTTCACCCACAATCACAAGATTAAAAAACTATTTTTTCTTTACAACCCATGAATAGTAAGATTGCCTATAACCTTACTGTAGCAAGGTCGCAAATTTTTTTAAGTATACAAACCCAAATGAAGTGAGTTTTGGGTATCTTGGGTTGTAAAATAGCAACTAGGGGGTGTTTACACTCCTAATGCTAGTGCTCCTACCATCTCATTTTGTAAAATTTCTCTATTTTGACTTACCAAAAATTTTCTTTTCTACTTTACAAGACCCCTTAAGAATACACATTATGGCTGTGTTTTGTTCGGCGGAATATAATTTTTGAAAAATATTTTTCACATTCATGAGTGTTCGGGGCGATTGAAAATGTTGGTCATCCATGTTGTATTAGTAGGGGAGGTCCAAAACTCACTAATAGTCAATTACAATAATAATGAATTTATTAAAATGTTTTGTTGACTAGCTTTTCTACTAAAAGTCTCGTTGGAAAAAGTTAAAGAGCATTCCCATCTCATTTTGTAAAATTTCTATAGTTTTTGTCTACCAAAAAGTTACTTTTTCTACTTCATATAACCAAAAAAAACGCAACACAATCTACATTCCATTTGCCATTTTATAGCACACTATATAAAATAATAGTATGCTCAGATTCCCTTGAGGCTGAAAAGTTTCCCGCATGCTCCATAATATTGTTGTGACCCCCGCTGCCCAACGTTGAGACTTGAGATCTAGATATGCCATCCAACTTCGAGAATCAAGATGCAAATTGGATCATGAGAGAGGAGAGAGAGGAATGGAATAAAAAAAAAAAAAAGAAATGTCATAGAAATGTTTGAATGATATACAAAAGCTACAGTGATTTTATATATTTACGAGACCATTGTAACTTTTGTATATAAAATAATTGCGAAATGCATGACTATTTTTTTTTATAGATGAAAATGCATGACTAAAAGTAGGAATTTTCTTCTCTTTTTTATCTACAATAGCATCTATAAATAGCAAAAACTTTATTATAGAACAACAAATGGGAATGCTCTATTATATTACATGTATTTCTAACCATGCTTTTGTTTTTCTTTGTCAAGTTGTCCACTATTGATGCTCGATCATCCCTATCTTCAAATTTATGGCATGCTTCCCAAATATTGGGAGATCCATTTACTGTCCCAATAAGTGGGTGTTTTTTTTCCCCAAATAAGGGAAAAAAATTGTGAAGTTTCTTCCTACTTAATATCTTATCATTTCCTCTAAAAAGAATGAATTGTGAAATGTCAGTAGAAAATATTGGAAGTAACACGAACATAACTACACAAACTATTTTTAGTCATCAATCACAGGTAAAATTAGTCAAATGCTATCTCTATTTACAATTTTCGGTGCATTAAAACTATGAAATGTCAATAGAAAATATTGTAAGTAACGTTAACAACACTGTACAAAAATAATGCTGTTTTTGTCATCAATCATAGGTAAAATTAGTCAAATGCTATCTATGTCTACAATTTTTAGTGCCTTAAGGGCCTGTTTTGATATGTGAGTTTAAACAAAATTTTCAATGTTTAAATATTGATAGGAGTGTTTGATTAAGGGAGTTTGAGTCATAGTTTTCAATTTAGGATATTTAAACACTATATTTTGAGAACACATCCAGAATATTTTTCAATTTTTGAGTAACAATGTCCAATAACATTGTTGTAAATATGTTGAAAAGCACAAAACCCACTGACGGTACAACACACACTTTTTCTTTTCTCTCTCTAGCATGGCTTTCTTTTTTTTCTATTTTTTTCTTTTTCTCTCTCTTGCACAAACCCACATTGGTGGTCGTTTTCTTCCTCTCTCTCTCTCTCTCTCTCTCTCTCTCTCTCTTTTTTTTGGTTTTGTTTTGGAGTTTGCTGTTTTGCTGGTTTTCTTCTTCCAAATCAAACAAAACCCATTTAAATTTAATCCCCACCAACAAAAAAAACAACAGAGCAACAAAACGCCAAACCCAAAAAACAAAACCTATTTGAATTTAATCCCTGCCCACAAAACACAAACCAAATCAAACATCTAAAGCAAACAAAAGAAAGAAACAATAAAGGAGAAACAAAGGTGTTGGGACATGAGGCTAAGAGAGACGGAGAGAAGGAGAATCATGGGTTTTCTGTGAAGAGAAAAGAAAGATGGAGTCCAACAATAATAAGGGGAAAAATTCTCTCATCAAATAAAATAGTATTAAATGTACTGTTCATGTCAGATAATTATAAGGGGAAAATTTCTCTCATCAAATAAAAACACACACTCATATAATCATATCAAACACATAATTATGTTTTTCAGTTTTAAAAATATGTTAGTAGACACATGGTACCAAACACATTTTCTGTATTATAAATATTTTAAACATGTGTTTGCACAACACTTTTTAAACCTCAATTTTCACATCATTTTAAAAACTAATATTTAAACTCCCTTACCAAACAGGCGATTAGTCATGGGAAACAATATCAATTGACTTTTTATAGATCATAATGACTGGCTTTTCGTTAAACAAATAATAATAACAGAATAAGAAATTTCTTCTTACTTATCCAATTTTATCATTTCATCTAAAATAAAATAAATAGTGAAATGTACGTAGAAAATATTGGAAGTAATCTGAACAATACTACATCAAAATACTGTTGTTTTTGGTCATCAATCATAGGTATAACCAGTCAAATGCAATCTCTATCTACAATTTTCGATGCCTTACACTTTGTTTAGTCTTGGTAAACACCATAAATTAAGACTAGCTTTTCTACAAAAAAGTCATCTTGACAAAAGTTTTGAGGATGTAATATTTGCGCTCTTATTTCACTATAGCAAATTTTCAAATGTAAAATATTTTTAGGTTTTTGGTTTAATATGTAAAAAATTTTAAACGTAAACCACAAAAATTGGTGGCTTTACCACCAAAATCGTCAATGCCAAAGGTTCAATGACTGAACAACCAGCTTCATATCCTAGCCATCGAGCTTTGACAACCCAACCATCAAATGGTAGATGAAAAGCTACTATGTTTGTAAAATATGGATAAAGTTTAGCAACAAAATTGGTTGTAGCCTAAGGTTACAATCTTACACAATATCTCTTTTATTGAAGGTGAATTTTGAAAAATCCACCATTGGATTACATCTCCTTCTTATATCCTCCATGCTTGCAAAATTTCTAGAAAATTGAAGATCAATAACTATGTCATCAATAAATTGTTTAAATTGCAAGTTTTTGTAATATAAAATTGTGCAGAAAATATAAACTTATAAATCATATGGTAAATAATTTTTGATTGACACAAAATTTGATATGTATATTAAGAGCATAAAGAACAAGTAATAATATTTATTTTATTGAGTAAGGTTGTAACCTTATATTACAACCAATTTTGTAGCTAAATTTTGTTTGTAAAATATTTTACTAAAATTTATAACAATTTATAAAAGATGTCGGTCAACGGAAAATATTTTCAAGTGACCAAATTTAACAATGAAACAAACATCGGGAATATTTTATGTAAAACATTTTATATCAAATCAAATGGAACATTAATAAAAACAGTACTTTGGATTTTTTTTTTTCTTTTTCATCTAAAATTTTAAATTTTGGATTTGTGCCCCTAATCCCTAATGTTAATTTATTCAACATTTATTTTTGGGACAACAAAACTACACAAAAATAGACAAATAATATTCACAACACTCCAGTCCTTTTGGGCCGTAAAAGACATTGCGCTCCTAGAGAAGCACAACGAAAATATTTCTAGTGGAACTAGGCAAGGGCCGCGCGAACGCGGGCCCCTACGGCAACAAATAATGACGTAGGCTCTCCCACTTGGGGAGACCTTATGCTAAAAGTGCAATGGAGGTTACCAACTAAAGCCATGGGCCTTCTTGATCATCCATTGACTCCATCCAGGTAAGTATGTTTCATTTGCTGCTCAGTGCTTCATACATGTGTCTCCTTGGAGTAGTTTTAGGACCACAAATTATTTCACAATTTTTTTGTCACAATTCTGACGTGACAGATTGTGAGTGATTAACTATCACTTACACATAGACCTATCATTTTTTCTTTACTAATCATACTCTGCCATATTACAATTGTGACAAGAAGTTGTGAAAAATTATGTGGTCTTAGACTTTTCCATCTCCTTGTGTCTCTCTCTTCCATCTTGCATTTTCAATGTGGGACCTTAGAGCAGTTCTGGTGCCACAATTTACCCATGTAGCGAGTTGTGGTTGGTGGAGAGGTGTTGGTGGGTTCATGTGGGGACACCCCTTCACCAACCACAACTCGTCACATGGGCGAGTTGTGGCACAAGTTGTGCTACTAGACTTTTTCGGGACCTTAAGGCAAATCGCAAGGATGCAAATACAATTGATAGATAAACCATGCATATATTCTTTCAAGCTTTGGGTTTCTAAAATCATTTTAACAATTTCGAAAACTGTGGTGTTCTTATAGCCTATAGGTATCCAAAAGGGAATCTTAATTAACTAAATTTAACCAAGCACTGCACCATTTTGATGGGAATCACATACTTTAATCTTATTAAGTGTACTAACATCTTCGGCAAAAAAAGAAAAAAAGAAAAAGAAAAAAAAAGAAGTGTACTAACATCTTCACTGGAAGGCCAGCAGAGCACCACTTATTACATTAACATCCAAATAGCCGCTTACTCGAAGAAATTATATATGGCTAATAAGTGAGATGAAACCAGACCAATTCTTTTGATGCCTTTAATTCCTCAACGACCTTACTACTATTCATATAATGTGTCCAATTTCGCCCACAAAACAATGTTATGCGAGTAGTTATTTTGTTTCCCCCCTCAGAAAAGAATCAATTACGGTATGGCTATATCCCCAACCAAAAAAAAAATGTCGTTTATTTTAGAAAAACATTGAACCATTCAGTTTTATTGACCTATTAAGCTATTAAATATTTAGTTTTTATTTTTTATTTTTTATTATTTATTTATTTATTTATTTATTCCTGAACCCACACACAATTGACACAATATTGTCTGTTTTGGTAGTTCCATGAACTCCTCATACATAGTTTTGTTCAATAGCAAACAATATTGTGCTGATTAGGGGTGGCAAAATCAACCCAAACCCATTTGTCCATCCAAACCCACCCACTTAAATTAGACCCAAACCCACCCAATTATTAATTGGGTTAAATGGGTATTAACCCAATTAAACCCAATTAACATTAATGTTTATTGGGTTTTAATTAGGTACCCAATTGACCCAATTATGATCCAACTATCATTTCTACAAATCACCCAACTCTAAAATGCCCCAAAACCACTAAAATTACCAAAATATCCCCTCAACCTAAAAAATTACCAAAATAACACCTAAACCTAAAAATGACCAAAATACCCTTAAAACCTAAAAAAAGACCAAAATACCCCTTAAACTTAAAAAATGACCAAAATACTCCCAAAACCTAAAAATTACCAAAATAACCCCAAAACCTACAAAATGACCAAAATACCCCCAAAACCATAAAATTGACCAAAATACCCCCCAAATTTGAAAATTACCAAAATACCCCCCCCCCCAAACCTGAAAATTACCAAAATACCTCAAAAACCTAAAAATTACCAAAATACCCCCCAAAACCCAAAAAATGACCAAAATACCCTGAAAACCTAAAAATTACCAAAATACCCCCAAAACCCAAAAAATGACCAAAATACCCCAAAAACCTAAAAATTACCAAAATAACCCCAAAACTTACAAAATGACCAAAATACCCCCTCAACCCAAAAAATGACCAAAATACCCCCCAAAACCTAAAAATTACCAAAATACCCCCAAAACCCAAAAAATTACCAAAATACCCTTGAAACCCAAAAAATTACCAAAATACCCCCGACACCCAAAAATTACCAAAATACCCCTGAAACCTAAAAATTACCAAAATACCCCTGAAATCCAAAAAATTACCAAAATACCCTTGAAACCTAAAAAATGACTAAAATACCCCCGACACCTAAAAAGTTACCAAAATACCCCCGAAAACCTAAAAACTACCAAAATACCCCTAAAATCCAAAAAATGACCAAAATACCCCTAAAACCTAAAAATGACCAAAATACCCCCAAAACCTAAAAATTGCCAAAATCCCTTTAAAACCTAAAAAATGGGCAAAATACCCCCAAAGCCTAAAAAATGACCAAAATACCCTCGAAACCTAAAAAATGACAAAAATACCCTCGAAACCTTAAAAATGGCCAAAATAACCCCAAAGCCTAAAAATTGATCAAAATAATCTAGAAACCTAAAAGTGACCAAAATACCCCCTACACCTAAAAAATTACTAAAATACCCATGAAACTTAGAAAATGACCAAAATACCCTCAAACCTATAAAGTGACAAAAATACCCCTAAACCTTTGAAATGACCCAAATAAACCAAAAACCTCTAAAATGGCCACAAACAACCTGAAACCTCTAAAATTACCAAAAATACCCTAAAACCCCTAAAACGACCAAAATACCTCTAAACCTATAAAACGACCAAAATACCCCTCATAATATCTAAAATGACCAACATACCACTAATCCTATATGATGAACAAAATACACCCGAAGCCTCTAAAATTACCAAAATAGGGGTTTGGGGTATTTTGGATGTTTCGAGGTATTTTCATTAAATTAAAAGTTCTAAGAGTATTTTAGTCATTTTGTAGGTTTTGAGGGAATGTCACTAATTTTTTAGGTTTTAGGGGTGTTTCGTTAACTTTTAGATTTTGGGGCCATTTTTTGTAATTTTCTAGGTTTTGGAGGTCGTTTAATAACTTTTCAGGTTTTGGGGATATTTCAATCATTCTTGAGGTTTCCGAGCTATCTTAGTCATTTTTAGGTTTAGGGGGTATTTTGGTTATTTTTTATGTTTAGGGAGTATTTTGGTCATTTTTTAGTTTTAGGAGGGATTTGGGTAATTTTTTTAGGTTTAGGGTGCATTTTTATCGACTTATAGGTTTAAGGGGCATTTTTGTCATTTTATAGGTTTCGGGGTATTTTGGTCATTTTTTAGATTTTGAGGATATTTTGGTCATTTTAAGGTTTAGGGGTTATTTTGGTCATATTTAGGTTTCAGGAGTACTTTGGTCATTTTTTAGGTTTCAAGGGGTATTTTAATTAATTTGTGGGTTTCGAGGGTATTTCGATCATTTTTTGGGTTTCGAGGGTATTTTGATCATTTTTTGGTTTCTAGGTTATTTTGGTCAATTTTTAGGCTTCGGGGTTATTTTGGCCATTTTTAAGGTTTCGGTGGTATTTTGGTCATTTTTAGGTTTCGGCATTATTTTGGTTAATTTTTAGACTTCAAGATTATTTTGGTAATTTTTTAGGTTTTGGGGGTATTTTGGACTTTTTTTTGGGTTTTGGGGGTATTTTGGTCATTTTTAGGTTTCAGGGGTATTTTGGTCATTTTTTGGGTTTCAGGGGTATTTTGGTCATTTTCTATGTTTTGGGGGGTATTTTGGTAATTTTTTGGTTTCGGGCGTATTTTGGTCATTTTATGGGTTTTGGGTGGATTTTGGTAATTTTTAGGTTTCAGGGGTATTTTGGTCATTTTTTGGATTCTTGGGGGTATTTGGTCATTTTGTAGGTTTTGTGATTATTTTGGTAATTTTTAGGTTTTAGGGGCATTTTGGTCATTTTTTTAGGTTTCGGGGGTATTTTGGTAATTTTTTGGGTTTTGGGTGTATTTTGGTCTTTTTTTAGGTTTTGGGGGTATTTTGGTAATTTTTAGGTTTCAGGGGTACGTTGGTCATTTTTTGGGTTTCGGGGGTATTTTGGTAATTCTTTGGATTTCAGGAGTATTTTGGTCATTTTTTGGGTTACGGGGGTATTTTGATCATTTTTTGGGTTTTGGGGGTATTTTGGTCATTTTTTTGGTTTCGGGAGTATTTTGGTCATTTTTTGTGTTTTGGGGGTAATTTTAGGTTTCGGGGTATTTTGGTCATTTTTTGGGTTTCGGGGGTATTTTGGTAATTTCAAATTTGGGGATATTTTGGTCATTTTTGAAGATTTTAGAGTACTTTAGTCATTTTCACTTTAGTGGCATTTTGGTAATTTTGATAATTGGATAATTGGGTGGGTTGGGGTTTACCCATAATAATTGAGTTAGGTTGGATTTGGGTTAGAAGGAATTAGTCAAATGGGTTTTAATTGGGTAAATGAGTTTTATATACCCAACCCAATTATGCCCATCCCAAATCCACCCAAACCCACCCATTTGCCACCCCTAATGCTAATTGTGTGTGGATCTTGACAAATGGTATCAAAGTTAAGGACTGCTCTCCTTTGAGTTGCGGTGGATAAGGCCTAATTTAGTTGAGTCTCACATCACTTAAGTGAGTGTGCCAAGTTGGGTTCATAAGGAGGATGCCTCACTAATTTTTACAAGGTCTCTTCTCACGTGAGCAAAAACAAAACTGTATGCGTATTTATTACTCATAACTTTGAAATTTGAAATAAATAGTCAAAATATCAATTTAAATGAACATTTGTTTTAATAAAAAAATTTTAAAATCTATATCTATTTTTTTTTTTTTATAATAGTAATATTTTATTAAATAATAATAATAAAAATATTATTAACCAAATAATTGAACCAATTACCTAATGTTTGGAACCAAGATGTTAGGTACCACACTCTCTATTCCACTCTATATATCACGAATTAAAATTTACCATTTGTCAATTAATACCTAATTTTTTGCCTTTTATTTCACCTGCCAAAAATAAGAAAAAAAAAAAAAAAAAAAACAAAACAAAAATTTCATCCCCTCTAGGCTCCACCACCAACCTTTGGCACACCACAAGCAAGAGACAACCAACACCATCCTTACCAGTAATAGATTGGCCCTGCCACAGCCACCACCTCCACCTCCTTGTTTTCTTGCCATAAACGCCAGTCCCATTACCATTGTTATCAAATCCGCTTCCTCTCTGACTACCACCACCATCTCTGCCTTGCTCCTCATCTTCTCGCCCAAGCATCGGGACGACGGTGTCACAATCTCACTTGGGCTCTGATGTGCCTACCTTTATCGTAATCACGAAGTTTCCGCTTGACTTCTGGAAGTTTGGGGGCTGATTCGATTGGTGACCACCCTTGCGCAGCCATCAAATTGGTTCTCTTGGGTTAAGGAATGTCAAATACAGTTCTTGTGGTGGTGTGGCTTGCTTAGGATAGAGAACTAAAGACTAGGGGTGATTGTTGTTGTAATTGTCTCTTGCTAGTGGTGTTGCCGGAGGTTGGTGGTGTTGGGGATTCTCTGTGAATTTTTTTTTTCCTTTTATTTTTGGCAAGTAATGTGAAAGGTAAAAAATTAGGTATTAATTCACAGATGGCAGATTCTAATTCGTAAGAGCATCAGCAGTGGAACTTGCAAATGTCATATGCCACTAGTATTTAGCATCTAAGCCTTAAAAACCCCAACAGCCGGACTTGCAAAACCATCCCATTGCAAAAAAATTTACAATTTTGCTACAGTACCATCTTATATGTAAGATGGTACTGTAGCAGTATTCTATAATAAAAATTAGTTTTTTATTTGTCTGATGCTTCTTCTCTCTCCTCTCTCTCTCTCTCTCATTTCATTTCACTTTCTCTCTCCAATTTCTCTCTACTTCGTTCTGCTCTCCCCTCTTCAAACTCGAAACCCATACAATCTTAGGACTTCAGAACCAAATTTGAGGCTTATATCAAATTAAGACTAAATTTTACACAGAGAAAATGAAAAATCAAAGAGATATGAACCTAATCTTTGTGATCCTTGAAAGAAGATAAGGAAATGGAAGCAGCGACCGAAGCTCCGACGGAGCGAACCGTGGAGGCGACGGTGCTGGTGTTGGTGGAAACTGTTTTGAGGCACGACGATATGATTCTGAGTGAGTTCGGTAACAAACCGTTGTTCTTTGCGTTTACTTTCTTCATCTTCACCACAACCATACAATAACGGTTACAATTACAACAGCAACAACGCTACTATCAACAACTACCACCGACTCGGCGGAGCTACTCGGTCCTCCACCTCCACCACCGCCACCGACGGTAAAACTAATTCCACTTTTGCCTTCGCCGACATGAACATCTCCTCCGATCGCCGCTGACGATCGGATATCTCATCCGATTACTTCAGCGCGACAGAAAAAAATATCGTGATGAAGTAAAAAAAGAAGTAATTAACGGTTGTTTTTTTTTTCCTATCTATTCTTGTGCCAGAGGTTGAGGGAGAGAGACGAAAAGGAAAGGAGAGAGAGAGAGAGAGAAATAATTAAAAAATACTATTGAAATAAATTGGTAAAAAAATAGAGTTTTGAGATGCTGGGTGTATTGAAAAATGGTATGTTATAATTGATAAAGTAACTTTTTGGGATGGTAAAATAGAATGGGATGAGATTTCCGGTTGTGGATGCTCTAATACATGGAATGGAATAAAGTCGTACAGAAGATCTTGATTCTAATGTTTAAACCAATAAACCATCATACCGCTCATTGGTGGTTTGATACTTTTTTCTTTTTTTTTTTGAGAAGGTGGTGGTTTGATACTTGTAAACTTGTTTTAGAGTTTTGGGTTCCTAACACCAATTGGAAGATATATGTATCTCATCATGTATATGCTTTATTTTGTTGGTTGAGTTAGAGAGGCATGTGCATTGAAAATGACAAGGACAAATGCTATCTTTCTCTCTCTCTCTCTTTTTTTTTCTTTTTTTTTTTTTGGGTTGAATTCTTCCCATTGGTGTTTGAAACCCAAGGCTCCAAATTTTTTTGGAACCAAGCTTTGTCCTAATACTTGGTACAATTCTAAGAAAAAAGTTTATAAGTCCAAACCAACTTGAAACTGTCTTCATTTAAACTACTATGTGACGATTGAAGAGATTATTTATATGTAATTTTAGTTACATGACTTTTTTAATGTGTGATGTGACTTGTTTAAGTAATATATATGAAGCTAAGAACCTTGTATCTCAATTGGTTTGCTCTTCATGGTGTTTTCAACACATTCAGAGTTCAAATCCCTCATTCCCGATTATAACTATTACATTATTATATATATATATATATATAATACATATGGATAGTTTATATAAATTGCCATGTAGTGAGCTCGAGAAGATAGCTACAAACTAGTTTCGTACTAAACTTTGTCCCAATTCTAATTACTATAATTGAAATTGAATCCTGTATTCTACACTTTTAGCCATTCTTTTTTTCTTTTGTATAGAATTTTAGCCATTTTTTTTTATATATCCAAAAGATACACCATTGTGTAACAGTCGTTTTTGTTTAGGAGTTTTTTTTTTTTTTTGAGAAAATGATTAGGATTTTAGTAATAAAATTAAATCCACAAATATCAAAAAGTGTGCATAAGATAGGATACTAGTAATTTAAAATACTCTCTAGACAATCTAAATCCTTATTGCCTTCTTCTCAAAAAAAAAAAAAAAAAAAAAAAAAAAAATCCTAATCGGCACAAGCCCACAACACAGAACCCTAATGGATGGCCTGACCGATCCGGCCCATCAAACCCCATGGCCCAGTATTAAATACCCAACTCCCCATTCCTGGTCCCTCACATTAGCCAGAGCAAGCAGCAGCAGCAGCAGCGAACTAGGGTTTCTCTGAATCGCCGCATTTCTCGTCTCATCTCATCTAATCAATCGAATCATGGTGAGAACGCCTCCTCTCTCTCTCTCTCTCTGTGTATGTTAGTCTGTGCTTGTTTTTGATCAATGGGGTTTTTGGTTTCAGGCGGATGTGGAAGCTGATGTGGCGGTGGCTGGGCAGCCCCCAAAGAAGAGGACGTTCAAGAAGTTCAACTTCAGAGGCGTCGACTTGGATGCTCTTCTCTACATGTCCACCGGCGACCCCGTCAAGCTCTTCACTGCCAGAGCTCGCAGAAGGTACTCTTCACGCCGGAGAAAGCTGCCATTGGACTTAAATCCCCATTAATATGCCCCATGGCCGTTTTTGCTATAGCATGCTAGCCAATTAGTGTGTAGCACGCGATAAGAATTGCACGTGATCTTTTAGCATTAAAAACTATAGATACAAACACTTCTCCTAAACAGTTTATGCTATGGCATGCTAACCAAATAGTCTGTAATCTGTAAAGCTAGGAACTCCGAACACCTTTATAAGAATTGCATGTGATATTTTAGCATTAAAACTGAAAAACTATACAAACACTTCTCCAAACAGTTTATCACTTTATTGAGTCCTCTTCAGTAGGTATATATAAGTTTTACGTATTTTATATTTCAAAAAGAGAGTTTTAGGGATTTTTCAGGCTTTTTTAAATAATAAAAAATTTATAAATTAAAAAAAATAAAAAAAAATAAAAAAGTAAAAATGAAACGGTAGCATATTCAGAGTCATTTGCATGTTACGTGCATAACTTAAAAAGAAGTCTTGTAACGAAGAAACGATGACATTTTTGGCTTAGACAGTTGTTTCAATTTGCAAAAACAACACCTTAGGGAGATCGATCTAAACTTCATCTTCCTTTCTTTCTTTTAAAACATCAAGAAGCTTGAAGCTCCGATTTAGAGTACAAAAAGATAAGAAGCTAGCTAGGAAACTCTTCTCACATGAATCCACTAGACTAGACTAGACTAGGCTGCAACACAATAGTTTGAACACAAACAAAGGAAAAATCCTTAGGCTTTTACACTCGTGGCCATCGATTCGACTCCCTCTTTGGAGCCTAAAACTGTCTGGCTCCTTCTTTGAAACCTACGACCAGTAAGCTCTCTCTTTACGATTACCTTAGGTTCACCCTCTTTGGAACTTAGTTACAATACTGTGTCACTAGTTACGATTTACCTTAGGGTGTTAAAAAATCATTCTCTCAAACTCACAATGAGTATGTTTCAAAATAACCCTTCTAAAATATTTGAGTACTATCTTTGCAATGATGTACTTTGATATCATGATACTTTACAACCATTGCAACTTGCAAGTAAAAATAAACACCAAATCCCTTATTATTATAATTATTACTAGATGAGGTCTTACGCAATGCGCGGATACTTTATAATTTTATTTTTAAATAATTTCTAATTAATTTTTATGATCCATAAAAAAATTAATCTTGTGGTATAATATTTACATAATTAGCATCAATTATATTATATATTAAAAAATGGAAAATAAAAAAGAAACATGAATTACTATAACATTTTTAAGAATATGTATGTTGCGTAAGTGAATCCATAATTAATTAATTATTTCGGTTAAGTTACCTGCACAATTATTATTTTCACATCCTTTGAAAGAGAGCAAGCATATAATTGGTTTGGTTTGTGAGTATTAACCTAACTCCTATCTAGCAATGAATGGTTATGGTTTGAGAAATAGATATCAAAACTATATATTTCATCAACATGGGGCAAAAATTCCCTTAAATTGCCAAATCATTATGAAGTACATTCCTCCAAGTAATTCTTAAATCTTTTCAGCTAATTACAACAAAGATACACCAAATTATGTCCAACACATAATTTCCCAATCATTGTATCACTATGCAATAGAGTCCAGAAGGAAGATAATTTTCTTTAACCACAACCATCTTTATAAAGAAAATGAAAGGGGTGATGTCTCACCATTGATCAACTTATTAACAGAGTGTAAGGATTCATTTATAATAAGTTTTCAGCACCCTTCAGCACCCTTAAAGCTTCTAATATACATTATTTATGGCCAAATGCACTAAGAAATACATCCTTTGGCACCAAGAAATACATCCTTTGGCACCAAGACCAAGTCTTCTACTTGGAACTCTCATTATGTATTTCTCAAGAATTTTGAATACATACCAAGACCTAATACCCTGAAAATGTCCTACACATAAGGGACATTTTTGCCACCATGAATTTTCAATCCAAATGTTGCAAATATGTCATTAGTTATTGAAGAATTGCCTTTGTAGTAATCAAACACCATAGTTAAGGCCTAAAAGAAAATTTTAAAAAGGAGACTGTGAATTTCATCCATGAGATCAACTTTATTAAAATCATGATCCAAGTTGGAGAAATAATAAATTTGAAAAGAATTTCATATAGTCAAGAGAAGTAGCGCTAGTGACAAAATTTGGTAGTAATTTTTTCAAACATATTCAAAGAATGTCATATGCTAAGTTGCAGTTTCTAATTTGGACTGATTCAAAGTCTAGAACTAAAATAATTATTAAAAAAAAATTAAAGAATCGATAGTTGCACTAATTTTTTAGGTTGCTTGACAAAACTTAAGAGGATAAAATACATGAACCTAGTAACCTTTAGTGGATAGGCATGCCAACCCTCCCATCTTTAGCAACAGTTGATGCACAACTGAGATAGGTGCAACTACAAACAATACAATTATTGGAAATTTTTTGAGTCTTTGGGGACCATGGTCCAACCAAAATTTAAAAAAAAAAAAAAAATGGGGTTCAAAGATTGGAAGGATAAGAACTATTATTAATAATTTTCAAGTTTGTAGAATCTTTATAGAGCCTAAGTATTAATAACCAAATTGATAATATGCATCTAGCAAGCTCTAATATACCTAGAACAGATCCATCAAATATATATATACACACACATACCTAGAACAGAAAATTACTAAAATTTCTAAGGTAACCATAAAACACATGAAAATTTTGAGTAGGGAAGACATGGAGTGGAATATATACATCATGAATAACAAAGTTAATTTTGGACTTTGCAAATGTTAAGCCCTGGATGGGAAAGTTACTTGTATCTAGTATCTACACAGAAAATCTTGTGGCTTCTTCAACATCCAGAAAAAGTCGTGAACACATGTACCTTTGCACATGTTGTATTGCACACACTACCTTAAGAGTCTTAAACTTCTAGTTATGTCCCTACACTTATTTTACGTGACTAATGTTACCTGGACCCAAGATCACTGCCAATTACTTGGAGCCTTGGACAACTAACCGCACCAAAAGAAACTCAACTCAAGCCTTTACATTCTTCTTGATACTTTCAAGTATTTGTTCCTCAGTTTTTATATTTCATTAGCAGATTATGTGTTTGGCTTCAATCCTAAATCTATGGGATCCATTTCTATTTACATAAATTTGGATATTGATGGATATGGATTAACAAATTAATAGAATTTTTTTTATAAGAATTTAACTACACCATGCAAAAAGAAAAATTATAAAATAAAAAACTCAAAAGTAAGTTCTTTTTTTACCTTTACTGGTCGACTGTTTGGCTTGAGGTTGATCTTCTGGGTCAGTCCTATATTCTTGGAATCATCATTCAGAATGTTAAAAGACCACATAGAAACTCAAAGTTCAAATTCCATTTAGTCTTGGCAAAAAATTGTTCTGAAAAAATATTTGAAAAGCTACTTTTTATGGAAAGGGACATTTTATTTTTAAGAGAAACAGGGTTAGAGAGATTTACAAACCTGGCGAAATCGATGCCAAGCATAGTGAACATCTCGGTCATGTATTTGAGACCCTTTGAAGTTATTGCTTTAAAATTGAGATTGAAACGGAAATGTGAAAGGTCGGAACTCAAAATAGCTAGAGGTAGAAAGTGATGAGTTGTTGTAATTGAGGAGAACGTTTGGGTTTTGTAAGAGACATGAAGAGGAGAGGGTTGTGTTATAAGAGAGAACTTCAAAGCCACTACATTAATTGTACCTGATGTTAATTTTAGTTATTATTACTTATTACTTATTAGAGTTCGACTGGGGTTAAAAATGGATCTAGACTTGCTATGAACGTTGATTTTGGACAAAACCTTTTGTCAATTTTAAATGCCAGCCTATATTTTAGCAAAACTACTTTATTAAAGTACTATATGGCAGAACTTTATGTATTCCCGTATAAGGTCTCTACTTTTATATATACTAGTATTATGCCCGTACAATGCACGGTTTAATAAAAAAATTATATAAAAATTTAAAAAATATATTTTTTGATAATATAATTAAATTTAATTACAAATAAAATAGTATTAGTAATTTAAAAATTATTGCAAGTTTTAAATTTCTAAAATATTTTAGTAGTAAATATATATATATATATATATGTGGCATTTAAAAATATTTCCATTATACTTGCTAAAATGTAGAGTAGTAGAAGTGCTAACCATATATAAATTTCTTACATATAGAACCCCAAAAAATTTCCATAAATTGCAAAAATATAAGTATCTAGAGTACAATGTAAATGTAAAAGTTTACTTATAAATTACCAATCATAGCCATTTTAATGTTGCCATAAGTGAGGAAATAATTAGCATAATCTATTAAGAACACCAAATAATAAAATAATATCAATAATTAAGATGAATTGCATTATCCAAAATTTTTTATTTATCCAAAATTTTTTATAAAAAAATCATAACATTTAAGAAATAACTGAACAATGATTAGTATCTAGACCTTCTAGATTACCACACTCAAAATAATTTCAAAAATATATAAATAAAGGTACATAAAGAGAAAACAAATATTGTATAGCAATGTAAATGTAAAAGTTTAAATATGAATTACCCATGTCTAGCCATTTTGATATTGACATTTGTGTCTAGCCATTTTGATATTACTATCAGTGAGGAAATAATCTACACAATTAATTAAGAACACCAAATCAAAAAATAATAATAATAATAATAATAATTAAGATGAACTGCATTATCTAAAATATTTTAAAAAAATCATAGAATTTAAGCAATAATTGTTCATAGAAAAATAGAAACACAATAAATAAAAATATAAAGAAGATAGCTCTTCTCACATAAATGTAATTCTTCTCACCGAAAAAGCCAAATCCTTCCTTTTTTAGTTCTTAACTCAATTTTTATTTTTTTATTGATTGATTTTAGCATTCTTAAATAGCAGAGTAGAGTTGTAGTAGAGTTTTAGTTCAACTCAATTTCTATAAATAAGGAAAATTTGAAGAGAGAGATGGAGGACTGCAACATGCATGTCTTGTATGTAGAATGAAAGTATGAAACTGATACTTCTTTCTCGTAATTTAATCTGTAAGCTAGAACTAAATGACTACGAGGCTGTTTGGCCAACCAAATTTGATAACTCAATTATCAGTTTCCATAACTCATAACTCAAAAATGGTGGGACCCATAGCAAAAAGGTTGTTTGGCCAAACGATAACTCTATTTCCATAACTCTGTTTCCATAACTCATAACTCAATGGCATTTTTGTAAATAAACACACATGGAGGGACCCACAGCCGCAACTTTTGACCACCTTTTGACTTTTTTTTTTTTTTTTTTTTTTTTTTTTTTTTTTTTTTTTTTTTTTTTTTTTTAGCTTCGGTGAGTTTGGGTATTGAAAAAAAAAAAAAAAAGTTACACCGGCTGACAGGTATGGGCCCACAAATAGTGTAAAAAATATTGAGTGATGGAAATTGGGTGATGATGCCAAACGGGTGTGAAAAATTGAGTTATGAGTAATGAGTGATGAGTTATGAGTTATGAGTGATGAGTGATGAGTGATGAGTGATGAAAATTGAGTGATGGAAATTGAGTGATGAAAAATGGTTGGCCAAACAGGCTCTACATTTCCTTCTTTCCATAAAAATGACTACATTTCCTTGTAGTAACGGAATTGAGTTATGTATCATGATGTCAATACACGATAACTGATCTACGTACTTTAAATAGTGCTCTATCCACATGTACTTGTAAGAGAAGTAGAGCTCCAGTTAAACTCTATTATATAAAATCCCATTTTAACTATATAAAATCCCATTAGGAATATGATATTTGATTAGAAGAAAGATAACTTTAGAATATGTATTATAGGTAATTAAGTTGTATCAATTATTTTATCAAAAAAAAAAAAGTTGTATCAATTATCTAACGATTTTTTTTCTTTTTTAATTGTGAAACTTAACATATAAAAAAATGACAAAAAAAAAAAAATGAAGAAATTGTGTAATACGTTAGAATAAAAAAAAAAAAGTTTATATCACAAAATATTAAAAAGTAATAAACCCTGTAGAAAAAAAAGTTGATATTAACTAAAAAGAGTTATATCAATTATCTAATGATTTTTTTCTTTTTTTAATTGTGAAACGTAACGTATAAAAAAAATGACAAAAAAAAAATATGAAGAAATCGTGTAATACGTTAGAATAAAAAAAAGTTGATATCACAAAATATTAAAAAGTAAAAGTAAAACCGTGTAGAAAAAAAAAAGTTGATATTAACTAAGTTTTTGTGTTTATCAAAAAAAAAAAAAAAAAAAAAATGAAGGGAATTTAGTGTTTTATTAAAACACTAAAAGTAGTTGAATAGAATTTTAAAATAGATCTTTAGCACAAAATCATATACTGTGGGGCCCAATAATCTATGGGCCAGGCCCATTTGCTCGTGGAGAGTCCAAAGGCCCAGGCCGAGGAGAGCTATGGCCCAAGCCCGACAACATAGAGCACAAGACTGTTTTTGGAATACAGCCGAGGACAGTTTAGTCCTCGGCAGATCCAAAATCCCATCGGAATAAAGGGGTAAAACTGGTATAGGAACAAATTTGTGAGGAGATCTAAAATATCTTGGGGGAAGTTATCCTTACTACCCTTCCAGATAAGACTCTGCACCTGACAGAGCCGTACTCTGCAGCCTTATCAACCATCCCCAACAATTCTGGGATTAGACTGATGGGACAA
This sequence comes from Quercus tomentella, assembly GCA_028535165.1. Taxonomy (NCBI): domain Eukaryota; kingdom Viridiplantae; phylum Streptophyta; class Magnoliopsida; order Fagales; family Fagaceae; genus Quercus; species Quercus tomentella. The sequence continues at coordinate 19,895,015 of JAPQVY010000089.1, read as the reverse complement.
ATATCAGTTTTGTAAAGATTGACCCTACACGTGGACGAAGGACAGTTAACGCAGACAAGTATAAAAGAAGAAAGTAAGTAAATCTAAAGGGGGAGGGCATCCCACCTAAAAAAGAGAAAGACTCCATGGGGCAGAACCTCTCAACAACACCGGACTTCACTGAAAAAGTCCATCATTGGGTAACCGGGGTAAGACCTCAATGGTCCTCGGATCAACTCCGAGGAGTCCCCTCCCATAGGGTGCGACGCCTTAGGGCTTAAATGTTCAAGCCCAACTCCTTTCTTCTACATAAATTCCTCTAAAACCAAGACCGGCCATCGCCCCGTGACCAACGGCTAGCCTTTCAAGATCATATTGTGAGAGATCTTTCATATGCGAGCCCAACATCATTATTGGGCCGCAAAGGAATCGTGTCCTTACATATACTATGCTGCTGTTTTTCATGTTGCATTTTTTTTTTTAAAGATTTTAATCAAATCAAGATTTTATCAACTTAAAAATTATAGGAGAAAAAGATAAGAACAAAAAAATTATATATATATATATATATATATATATATATATTTTTTTTTAAATCTAAAAAAATTTCTGCAATTTGATGAAACCACTTGGTGCAATCATGGTTTTTAAACTCAACTTTTAGTATATAGTATATGATATATATTGATTATTTTTATGAATAACACCAAATCCCTTATAAAAATCATATAAGTAATTGTACTGCATGTAAACTCTCAAGATGAAAACATCTGAACATGAAGATTTTCATAAATTATCCACATTCACCAATTAACGATCAAACTTTTTCTCAAGCATGATGGGTAACTTGAGTCACATTATCTATAGAAACACATATAACTTTGAAAACACCATAACACATCACTACATACTTAAGGTATCTACTTCATCCCACAAAATTTTCAAATAAACATGTATGCATAAATGATTCTCCCATTATGAACACAAAAGTTTGATAGCCAAAACCATTTTGGGAAAAAATCCCAAAATTACAAATACTTCTTACCTTGTGTCTCACTAGGTAGCCAACAATTGTGCGCTCTAGAAACCACTACTTAGAACCTATAAGGATTAGTTCAATGATACCTCAATAAACACAACAACACATCACAATGTTAGACACTATCTCAGGATACTATAACAATAACCAAAAAAAAAAAAAAACCCTTAGTGATAAATTTTCTGTTAAAGGTCGTGACCAGGATTACACCCTATTTGTCATGGGTTTAGGTACAATAGTAAGCTGGTTCCTACTAACCTACTTAATTTGTTGCCAAATTAAGCCTTTGGCAATCCAAAAACATCAATTAATTAAGCTACAAGATTCACCACTAAGCTTTTAGTTCACACTTCCCTCTCTAATTTACTCAACATCAAGCATTCTAAACCAAAATTTGATAATGTTAACCCAAGAACAACATGTCTCTTCTCAAATTACCAAGACCCATCCCACTCCGCCGACCCATTCCTCATCGTCACTGACCCAGTGAACGACTCACCCCTGAGCCAATCGGACTGCCATGAGCAACCCACCCCTGAGCCGATTTGTCCATCGTGTGAGCAACCCACTCCTAGATCGGACCACCCAGTGAGTGACCCACTCCTAGATCGAGCCGCCACCTTTAGATTGACCCACCGTGTGAGCAACCCACGAACCGATCTCTCTCTCTCTCTCACTGAAGTCCCTCTCTCACGATTGGTCTTGGGATTTTGATTTTTTTTTTTTTTGATTTTTGTTTCTTTGATTGTTTATATATTTTGATTCTCTGTAATAATATTTGTTTGGATCCTAAGAAAATGTGAGAAACATGATAAAAATGGGTTTTCTAAAGCATTTTCAGGAACACAACCAAACACTAGAAAATATTTTCCAAAGCATTTTTTGGAATGCAACCAAACACTTGAAAATATTTTCATTTCCCAAAAATATTTTCCTTTCCCAAAAATATTTTCCCCTGCATTCATTTTACACTCAGAATTCAATTTACATCGAACCAAGCGCAGCCTTAATTTGTTGCCAAATTAAGCCTTTGGCAATCCAAAAACATCAATTCATTAAGCTACAAGATTCACCACTAAGCTTTTAGTTCACACTTCCCTCTCTAATTTACTCAACATCAAGCATTCTAAACCAAAATTTGATAATGTTAACCCAAGAACATGTCTCTTCTCAAATTACCAAGAACCTTGTAGCTTAACTGGCTAACGCCTCTTAGTGTTTCTACTAGAGATATCCAGTGTTCAAATCTTCTATCATTCATTGTAATTGTTGAATTATCAAAAAAGAAACAACACATCCCCGCTCAAGGCTGGCTGGCCTTTAAAATTCTTAAATCCATCTCCAAAATCCTCAAAATTAGCCCACAACTCCCAAAAGTCAGCCCATCTCTTTGCCCCAATCAGCCATTGTACCCAACACGCATAACTGAACTCTAATTTCCCCAAATTAAAACACACCCATTATTCACATTTGCAACTAAAACATCAAATTCCTATATTAAAATCCATATTAAACACCCCCCAAATTGATTTAGTCAATAAAAAAAAACTGGGCACAAGGAAAGAATAGATTTTTTCCCTAGATATTCTTCAAGTCTATGGTTTTTTTTGGCCCTACGCCCAAAATCAATTCAAAAACTCATAGTACATACATAATTTTTATAGTTTAAAACTCATCAATTTCATTTCTTCACACAAGGGTGATAATCAAATTCCCTATTCCCTTTCGCCCATATAGTTTTCAGATTAAGGATTTTTAGATTATTATTATTATTTTCTTGAATCCTAAACATGATTTTGCTACCCATAACAAACTTCAATTGAACTCGAAAGGGAGAAAGAGTTGCTTACTCCTCAGTCTTTGGTTGGCCGAAAGTGAGAAGCTTTCTGTTCTCCGAAAGTGTGGAAGAGTGAGGGAGTGAGGAACTTGAGGGGTTTGTGCGAGTGCGTTACATGTGTCAGCTGAAAGCAACAAAATATTTTTGGCTAAATTATATTTAAGCTGTCAAAAATTTTGGTCTGTTTTTTATTTATTTATTTTGGGTAATAATTTTTTCTACCCATCGTTGGGAGGGAAGATTTTGAATCCTTGATCTGTTTCCATCGAAAAAAGTTTCTCAAAAAAAAGAAAAAAAGAAACCATTATAAAAGGTACCAACAAACAATATAAAAAATTAATAAATATTAATCATATATATGGAATTTTTTAAATATTAATTTAATAAAATATTATTAGCATAACATTGTTTAGAGTTATACTAGATGTAACTTAAACTTAACCCTTAAAAGTAAGGATATAAAAAAAATAGGGTAAATTGCAAATTACACTCCTAACATTTAGGAGTGTTTGGATTTTTTACCCTGAAATTTTAGAATTTGAATTTTATCCCTGAAGTTTGTATATTCAAAATTTAGATTTTACCCCTTGAATTTTAAAGGTTTTTGGATTTTACTTCTTAAAGTTTGAGAGTATTTGAATTTTACATCTTGAAGTTTCTAAATTTAGAAGTGTAAAATCCAAACACCCTCAAACTTTAGAGGTTAAAATCTAAATTCTAAAATGTGTAAACTACTCCAAAAAGAAATAAAATCCAAATTTTGAAAATGAGTTAAAATGTCAAAATACAACTTTTTTTATACAATTTTTTCCCTAAACGCGTAACGGGTGAATTACTATTTCTCCAAAAACGATCCTTTTGCCACCCACTCAAGACTAACAATCCTTATGCCACAACCCCAAACTCGTATGGAACGCTGGAACCTTAATCCAGACTATTAGGCCTAGACACTGATTCATTGAACAAAACACATTGAAGATATTTAAACTGAACTAGGCAGGGCTGCGCGAACGCAGGCCCCCAGGCAACAAATAATGACGTAGGCTCTCCCACTTTGGGAGACCTTAGGCTAACACCCCTCCTAAAGTGCAATGGAGATCACCAACCTAGGCCATGGACCTTCTTGATCGCCCATTCTCCCCGTCCAGGTAAATATTTGGTCAAGTATGTCAGTGCTTCATATTTATATCTCCTTGCGTCTCTCTCTTCCTTCCTACATTTTCAATGTGGGACTTTAACGCAAATCACAAGGGTACAAATGCAATAGGCTGATAAACCATGCATATATTGCCTCTATTCCATGCCCATATGCTATTCTTTCAAGCTTTTGGGTTCCAAATCATTTTAACAACTTGGTAAACCGTGGTGTTCTTACAGGCATTCACAAAGAGATCTCACTTATCAAGTGTACCAAGTACTAACATCTTCAAGGGTCACTGCGCTGAACCACTACTTATCACATTGACATCCAAATTTGCCGCTTATTCAAGGAAATTATATAGATAATAAGTGAGATAAAATCAGACCAATTCCCTTGGATGTCTTTCATTCCTCAGTGTCCTTACTAATCATATTGAATTAATCCAATTTCACCCACAAAACAATGTCAATTCAGTTGAAAAAATCCATCAATAGTGAAAGAGAATGAGAAAACAACTAGACTTTCTTATTGATCACCAAAGTTTCTTCTTCACCGTTTTCATCAAGAAGCTACCATATAAAATAAAATAAATTTGTATACCTTCTAACAAAGCCATTTCCATCACTTTGTGTGTTATTACTTGAAAGAAAATTTTTTCTTGAATTTCTTGGCAGCAGCATAAGATCAGAAATATTATGACAACTATATAACTTATATATGAAAGAAATTTTAGTAGACAAAAAGGGTTCAAAGAACAAAACTTTCCGAAGACAACAAATTTAGAAAATATGAACAAATAATGGCTCAAGTTCAAGCATTTTATCACGCAGTCTATAATCTCAAAAAAAAAAAAAAAAAAAAAAACTATAATGAATATTTCATTGGCAATTATTTGTTGAATATTGAGCTGTTTGGCTTGAACCAAATAGACATCCGGCATGTGGTGGATCATTTTTACAAAGATCCTTGATGTGGATCAATGCCGGATAAGATGTTTTGGAAATACTTCTCATAGATTAAAATCTTGTACGTTCTCCTATTCATTTGCAATAGCTGTTACATTCACGTGTGGATTCAGGTTCCAATTTGGGTAATTCACACATAAGTTTGCTTGCTGCTCGCAAAAAGTAAAAATATCTGAAGTCTGGGGGTTGACCCAAGCAGTGTAGTTACTTTGGGCAGGCTTGTTAGTGGTGCTAAAGCATTACTGTCCAAAATGATGTGAAAACTGTAGTTTAAAAAATATTGTGAAAATAAGTATTTAAAGTACTCATAATACAAAAAATGTATTTAGTACCAAGTTTCAAATAATAAATTTTAAAATATGAAAAAAAAAAAATTTGTGTATTTGATATGTGTATGTTTTTTTTTTATTATTATTATTGTTTTTTTTTTTTAGGTAACGAAAAGAATGTTATTTTATTTAAGGAGAGAGAAAAAGAAATGAGAGAGAAGTATAAAGTGGTGCCAGTAGGGAAAAAAGGAAAAAAAAAAAGTTTAGTCTTGTAAATGGGTCTTACGATTTTCAACTTATTTACAAAAAGACCATTTAACAATGTCACTTAAAAACTAAAATCTGGTATGGTGAGTTTTCTAAAAACATGTTTTAAACACCCTAAATTGAGAATTGTAATTCAAACACTCTTGATAAAAAAACTTTTACCAAACATAGTTTTCTTTTTGGGCCTAGAATTTTCAGTGTTTAAACACTAAAAATTGTTGTTTGAGCTTGCATACCAAACATGTCCTTAATGCCTAAAAGTGTTGCACTAAAACTGTTGTTCGCGGCATTGAAAAGCAACTCAATAGTGCCAACGGTTTGGCTTGTGTACACGATGGCAGAAGCATGAGGATTTTTTTTTTTTACTAGGTTAGAAATTTACTATATAAATATTCCACCCTTTCCCCTGTCCATGCTTTTAGGTATGGGGAGGTTCCATCTAGCTCAATTCATCTGGTAGTTTTGTTGTTCTCCTTACACTTTGCTATTAGAAATATTTCAAATTTGGAAGAGAGAGAGACAGAGAGGGAGAGCTTTATCAGATACAAACCAAGTAATAATGTGACCCTACTCAATTTTCTTGGTAAGTTCTTCCCCTATAAATTTTCATCCTCCTACTTTGTCTAGTGTGAACTGCCTGTGAAGTGCAATTTTGAGTCTCACCATGTGTCATGGCAACAAAACCAGTGCAATTGTGACAGCTACCATGGATTAATTGACCCACCAGCCCATCTGTAACAACAACACGACAACTATCATGAATTGCAGCTTATATAGTTACACTTCATACATATATCGTGGCGCATGATATGAGCTCTGCTTGGGTTTATATGAAGAATTGCAAAGGGTTGCCCACATGTCACCGTTACTTTGAAGCCTAGAGACACTAGATGAAATTTTTATTTTTTATTATAGGTTTTCTGACAGGGTTAGCTATAGATTGAAGTTAAGAATCATTTGTGGGAAATTTTGAGAATATTCGACACACTCCAAGTTAAGAATATACACACTCTAGAGACACTAGTTTCCTCATATTCATTTTAACCTATGTAGACTCATTAAAAAGTTCTCACAAAAGAGATTGTCCTTTTTTTTTAATTGCTATGATATACATGTACCGAAGGTATTTTGAAGATACAACTTTGTTGTTTACTTCTTACGGGAAAAGAAAATTTCCTGAGTACTTCATATATATGAAGAAGAAATTTTTCTTTGAATCAGAGCTAAATTGGTGAAGAGTTAATTTGGCCTTTTCGGAACAAAATATTTTGTGTTATAAACTACAGCAAAATATAGACAAAGAACCCCCGCCAAAAAAAAAAAAATGAAGAAGAAGAAGATATAGACAAAGAAGCTTACCTTAATTATTTTATTATTTTGATACATTGAACCAAGTTTAAGTGTGTGCGATTTGAAATCAAGTTCTTATTATTGGAATAAATATACAATACAACTAAATTACAAGGTTTTTGGCTAAACCAAGTTTATTTTATTGAACATTTATATACAATTATTACATTTACTATAATTAAAAAAAAAAAAACAAATGCTTTTACTAGTCTACTACAATCATCTTCACATGTGTAGGTCCACTCCAAAAGTTCTTGTAAACCAATTTGATCTCCTTGAGATGATGACATGTCCAATAACCAATCCAATCATCAATCCCATCACTACCACTTTCCAACTAAATCCTTCTCCATATGATGATTCTTGACTGAGCTCAAAAGTTGGTGTCTCGATATTTTCACATTTCTTGGACAATGGAAAGCCACACAATCCCAAGTTCCCCTCAAATGAGAAATTTTGAAATGTCCCAAATTTTCTATCTTGAGGAATTGGACTCGTAAGTTGGTTCTGAGATAAGTTTAAATATGCAAGAAATGTGAGACTTGTTAGTTGCTGAAGGATTTGCCCTTGGAAATTATTTTGGGAGAGATCAAATGATTGGAGCTCAATTAGGTTCCCAAAGGATGATGGGATAGGGCTTGTGAAACTATTACTTGATAAGTTGAGTACAATTAATTCCTTGAGATTCCCCATGTTATTTGGAATTTCTCCATAAAATTTGTTGTTAGAGAATTCAATAGCTATGAAGATTGTCAAGATCATTACTAGCTCCATTTCCAATTCATCACACTTATGGAGTCTTCATAATAACTAGAGTGATCTCCCATGTACACTGGTTTTGAATTAATTTTTCCACGGGCCATTAGCATTGCATTCCAAGTGTTGAAATACTCTTATGGTAACCTACCAGAGAAATTGTTGTAAGAGAGATCGATAACATGCAACTCAGAAAAGCCAAAATTGGTATTAGGACCCCATATAGGACCATGATCCATTTGCTCGCAAGATAAGAATCTTCAACTCTAGCAAAGATTCCAACCAAAAGGGGAAGATATCATTCAAGTTGTTATTTCCAAGATTTAAAAACTCTAGCATTCCACATTTTACCAATGACCATGGAATCTTCCCATTTATTATGTTGAGACTCAAGTCTAGCGTCCTCAAATTGCTTCCCTTTGTAAAATTTTCTGGCAACTTTCCTTGAAAGCTGTTGTTTCTCATATTCAATATTGAAAGGGAATTGCTGAAGTTACCTAAACAATGTGGAATTTGACCAATCAACTGGTTGTTAGATAGATCAAGGACTTGGAGAGCATTTAGCATGCAAATCATCGAAGGGATTCTTCCGGTCAGATTATTGTTTGAGGCAAAAAAATAATTTGTGGACAATGGAGGAGTTGGAAGCAATCCTTGCAACATGTTGGAACGCAAGTCTAAATATCTCATATTTTTCCAAGGAAGAATGTTTAGAGGTTGTTCAAAACCACTAAAATGGTTAAAAGAAAGATTCAAAGATTGCAATGTCTCCTTTCCAACATTCCAGAACCATTTAGGTACTTTGCCTTCAATTTGTTATTGGAAAGGTCTAAATATTGTAATTCATTTAGAGATTTTAGGAAAATTGGAAATTCAAGTAAGTTGCAAGAACGCAACCTCAAATTTCTGAATTTTGGGAGGGAGGAATTGATCTTTCCTTTAGAAATTAACAAATTGTAACCTGAAAGAAAGAGAGATTCAATACATTTAAGCTCAAAAAAAAGGTTTAACTCCAACATATCCTTGGGGTTGATTGAAGAAAGATATAAATATTGTAGATATGTGAAATTAGTGGTTGATCTTGGAATAGATCCATATAATTTGTTTATCATCAAATCCAAGTAGTTCAATTGGGATGAAGAGATATTTTGCAATTTGAGAGTGCTGGTCAATTGATTTTGTGAAAGATCTAGTGTAAACAATGAAGTCATTGTAAACAATAACAACGGGATGGTCCCAATGAGTGAGTTAGAATCCAAAGAAAAGTCAGCTGAAAGAAAGAGAGATTCAATACATTTAAGCTCAAAAAAAAGGTTTAACTCCAACATATCCTTGGGGTTGATTGAAGAAAGATATAAATATTGTAGATACGTGAAATTAGTGGTTGATCTTGGAATAGATCCATATAATTTGTTTATCGTCAAATCCAAGTAGTTCAATTGGGATGAAGAGATATTTTGCAATTTGAGAGTGCTGGTCAATTGATTTTGTGAAAGATCTAGTGTAAACAATGAAGTCATTGTAAACAATAACAACGGGATGGTCCCAGTGAGTGAATTAGAAACCAAGGAGATGTCAGCTAATTGGGAAAGTCTACTTATTCATTGTATAGAGTTGAGTGAGATTTGTTAGTGAAATTGGTAACCTGCCATCGAAACTATTATTACAAAGGAATAAGAATTCTAGTTGTGTAAGGTTTCCTAGGGAAGAGGGTATTTCCCCATGAAAAGGGTTGTTACTAAGATCTAAAAAAAAAAAAAAAAAAAGAGATTTGCAAGGATTCCTAATGCAGATGGAAGTTGACTGTGGAAATTGTTAGATAAGAGAGAGAGAAAAAAAGTTGAGTTAGATTCCAAATCGAATGGGGGATTGTCCCTGAGAAGTTACTTGAATTGATATCCAAAAAATTCAATGACTGGAGGTTGCCTATTGAATTAGGAATTTCCCAGGATAACTTTGTCTGAGAAAGATCCAATTTAATCAAGGACTCAAGGTTGTCAATTGAATTGGGCAAAATCCAAAAATAATTTGTGGAGGAAAGATCCAATAGCTCCAAGGAACTGCCAGAATGAAATTCCGGTAGAAAACCAGTGAGAAAGTGGTTACATGATAGATCAATTTTTGAAAGCTTGGGCATCAGGAAAATATTTGTGGGAAATTATCCATGCAAACCGCAATTAGCAAGAGAAAGCAATGTCAAAGAAGATAAATTTACCAGGGCTTGAGGTACTGATGATGAAATGTTCACAAAGGCTAATTGAAGTTCTCTCAGATTTGTTATGTTCTGGACAAGTGTTTCAAGATCTAATCTTTTGAGATTCAAAGTTTTAGAATGCTGCAAAACATTATTAAATAAGAAGTTAACACAAGTGACAGAGAGATCAAGTGAAACCAAATTGGACAGCCATGAAATTTCCGACGGAATTTGGCCAGATAAGAAGGAAAAAGAGAGGTTTAGATGAGTCAAACTTACAAGCTGGCCAAACTCAGATGGGACTGTGGACAAAGTGAAGTTGTTGTAGGCAAGGTTGAGTTTCTGAAGGTGACTTAGGCTGAAGAGGCTGCTGTTAGACTTGAGAGGCCCATTAAGCCAGCTGTTGCTCAGGTCCAAGTCAATCACCTGACCACTTTCTGCATCGCATGTGACCCCATCCCAGGAACAACAATCTGTATCTGCCTTCCAAGACTTCATCTTTGGATAAGAAACACCATAGTAGTAATCAGAAAATATCCTCTTTTCAAAAAATTCTTGCCTTAGTTGTAGCAAAGCAGAGCTCTGGACAGGGAGGCAATGATGTAGACAGGAAGTATTAGAAGTACTTTGAGAATGAGAGATGAAGAACAAAAGAGAGGCGAGGAAGAATGGCGAAATTTGAGCCATTTTCCCCATGCTGAACATCTTAACAGCTGAGGAAGTTGATGGAAAATTGAGTGGCAAGTGGTACGTGCAGATAAAGAACTGATGAAATAAGAGGATATTTATACACACGCAAAAAAGTATACCTATACAGTTAACTGATTATTTTTTAGAAGGTTTGAAATGTTTAGGCCCTTTCGTGTAAAATGTGTGTATAGTTCTATGCAATAAAAGTGTGAAATAAACACTACCCAAATGTTTAGGAATGTATCTCAATCATGTACACTGTTGGACACCCGTCAATATTTAATGAACCATGCTCTGGTTCTGCAGGTCTCCTCCTACTCTCTGAATTTAACGTGGCCGGCCAGGCAAAAAATATAAAATTGTCCATATAACTACTCCATTTGTTTTTTTTCCTATGAAGTGTGGGTATTTTATGAAAAATGTAATGAATTGAAAAAAAGAAAGATGCGAATCCTTCGAAATTCAGTTTTCAAAAGAAACATTTTCCTTTCATGGTGTTTAAATAATCTCAGCCCAGTTTACTTCTGTTAAAGCATAGTAAGATCCCAAATTCACACTTCGATTACAGGACAGGTATCCTTTACCTTGGTAGAGGATAAGTATACTCTACTTTAACCCAAAGCCTAGCCTCGACTTACAGGCAAGTCGATCTCCCCCACATTTCACATTCCAACTACATTGCCATAAAGTTGAACAGCTTGTAACCCCTAACATCCTTCATGGTAGGACGCTTATCAAGTTCCCTTTGAATGCAGCGCATGGCAAGCTCAGTTATCATTATTCCATCAGAAGCATAAAAGCCAGGGTCTTCAACAAGGCTTTCATGCACAAGATAACGATTAGACCTATACTGCCTCCAGGCCCAACGGTAAACCAAATTAGTCTTCAGTATATTTTCCTTGTCCACAATTCTTTTTGTTATTAGCCCCAGGAGAACAACGCCAAAAGAGAAGACATCGTGGTAGGTTACCTCAAATCCACCTTCCTCTGGTCCACCTGACAAGCACAATAATCAATTTGCAGTGAGTAAGAAATACTCAAAATACACAATTTTTCTAGGTAAATCCATTAGTATAAGCCGTTAGAGGCTCTTATCATAATGCTGTTATAGCTCGTCAAAACATGATGAATACTTTACATTGTGTACAGCCTGGTCCATAATGAAGTTGTCCAACTTCTACGACATAAAAATAAAAATTAAGAGAGAAGAAAAGAAAGAAAATAGAATACTAATACTAGATGAACAAATCTAAAAGCATGCATTGAATTGAAAACATATAAGTAACTTCAAGCCTCAATACTGACAATACATAAGGGAAAGGATTCTGGATCATCATAGCCAACAGTCAACAATTTCTCTGAGGCGAGTCAGCTTACCAAGAATACCTCCACTCATGGTTGAAAACTCAAATATCTTTGGGTTGCAATCCTAAACATCACATTAAAAAGTCAAGTATAAAGCAAAAAAAGAGTAAAAAGAGGGAAAAAGATGGATTTACTGATAGCTATCAAGAGTCAATTACTGAACTTGCTCAAGAATTATATGAGCTGCGTTAATGTTGCGCGCTAAATATGGCTTTTTTGGATCATGAAGAAATTCAAGTGCACGAGCAAATCCAACAGCCACTTTAATCCTTTGAAGCCAAGTAAGACTACCTAAAACAAACATAAGGAATTTAATGACACAGTAATAACAATTTATCTACAAAAGTAATGATTCATAATTATATCTTCACTACCAAATTTTAACATATCTAGATAAATGACAACCAATTCACTACGTTTCAACAAAAGTCTAATTTATTTACCATATAACAACTGAATCACCTGTGACCTCAAAATAAGAATAGGTTTTTTCTTGAAAAAACGATCCCCCCACCCCCCAAAAAAATAAATCTTACACCACCAGCTGGACCATCCCATGTTTTCCAAGACGCTTAATCCGTAATATAAATCCACATTCAAGCTTGAAAAAAATGACAATTAATAGATTTTAAAGTAAAGCAGGAACATGGAGAGAAGTTAAAATATAAAATTAGAGTGGATTTGTAGTACATATCAAATGCCAATCTTTTTTAATTGGTAAGTTACTCACACACCCAATGGGTCATGAACCCACAACTTCACCCTCCACATAGCAGTTGTAAAGGTAGGAGGTGGTAATTGAGCTAGAGCTCATTGGCAATTTTAAGATATGCTATTTTCAATAATGGGGGTCGTCTTCTATTATTTCAAAATTCGAAATATGGTAACTGTCTAGCACACCACCAAAATTATATTTAGTTTTATACCAATGGATTTTAATTGAAATGGAACTTCTCCTATAACAATGGATTGGGTACAAATGAGACATTTAGACGGAGCCAATCTTATAGCAAAAAAATAGAACAACAATAGTAATACCTTATTACCTGTGGTAGCCAAGTTATGAACAGTATCCAAAGGATTGAGGTCATAAACAACAGCTTCAAGGTAGCGTCTTTTACAATAGCCTAACAAATTTACCACATTTGGATGTTGTTTTGCACTTGGTTGTGTTAAAAACATTACTTCTTCCTGTCACAAATCATGTAAAAAAAATGATCACTTTCAAATGCGAAAACAGGAAACACAAAAAATAATTGCAAGAACTTAATTAAGTAAAAAAACACATATACATTAAACTTTCATTTGTGTTGAGATAACACGATGTTCGTAGAGTATAATCCCAAATCTTCACAGTGACAACGCAATCTTCAAAAGGAAGCCAGCCATGTCGGATTGTCCCACGGTACAGTTTGCTAAATAAGGTTTCTCCAATCAAATTTTTTTTCATTAAAATTGTCAGTCATATCTGCCAATTTTTCCATTGAATATAAGAACGGTTTACGAGATCCTACCCACCCAACACAACACAAATAGAGTTCCTTCAATTAGCATGACAACATTTGTGTAATGAATAAAAACAGAGAGAGAGAGAGAGAGAGAGAGAGAGAGAGAGAGAGAATGTAGATACCAATGAAAGGAAGAGATTTATGGACAGGCAAAACGCAGGGTGGAGCGAGACGTTGACGTTGTAAAACTTGCTCTCTATGTTCAAGTAAAGCCTTATTGAAGAAAAAGGGTTTCCTGCTTTTCACTTCCATTCTTCTCAGAAACACAAAACACTAGTTCTTCAAACTTCCCTTCCCTCGCTCCTTCCTATCACTCAATATTTCCCTTCCTTTGCTCGAAATTTTTTTATGATAAAAACAAGTTGAAGGAGAGAGTGTCATCTCTAATAGGCCCGCATGCGCACACAAGGTATTTTTAAGCCCAGGCCCATGTCATAAATCGGCGAGACTCAAACCCAATTTTTTTTTTTTTTTTGGCTGAAATGCAAATGATACACTTTAAATTTGACTGAAATTCATTTATGTGTTTTAACTTTACTTTCGTTCAATTGAGTTCTTTAGATTTCAAAATTATTCAATTAAGGCTTTTTATCTAATTTCGTTAAAAAAAATTCTATTAAGTGTGTAATTAACAAATGAAAATTGATTTTTTGAAAACATATTCTCACATAAAAATCTATAAAAATATTTTTATAAGTTCCTATCATTGCTCCCTCTCTCCCTCCCAACCCAGTTTCACTTTTCTTCATCATTTTTCTTTGATATGATGAAGATGAAACTTCTGGCTGCTTCTTTGGAGAATAGTTTTCGGTGCAAATTTTGTGTTCTAATCTCTTTGACTAAAATTTAGCTAAGATAACTAACTTAAATTGTATTCGTATTTAAATGATTATAATTATTTTTGATAAGAAGATGGTGACCTTTATTAAGACGAAGATAACAACATTACATCATGAGTCACAATAGACTCAACCATATAAGGAGATTCCTCTATCCAAGTTACATAACCAACAACGTGCCTAGCATATTGTGGCAATAAATGAGCAAGACAATTACCCTATTGAAGAACATGTGATATCCTTGCCTTCTGGAAGTCTTGCAATTTCAGTCTAATTCCCTCAATTAGAATGCTTAAATGATTATTAAAATTTCACAATATGCGACTGATGGAAAGTACGTACCAATGTAAATTCGACTATAGAAGTGCACAGTGAAACAAAATGGTTCAAGCATTCTAGCCTCATATTATCTTTCGTAAATTGCAACTCCATTCTCATTTCTTACCAATAATGAAGACCCTAATTCTTCAAATTCCTCTTCCCTTGTTTTATTAAACCAAACCGTTTAATGTATACAGAACTCCATTGTAATCTCCAAAAAAAAAAAAAAAGCTCCATTGCCTCTTGTTATTAACTAGAGTTTAATTTGAGAGCAAAATTATACTTTCTCATTCCTACACTATTGAAATGCATGATCAATCCCCATTTTAAAAATACCCCTAAATTTTGTTATACAAAGACCAAAACATACAACAAAGACAAAGGGAACATTGAAATAGAATTATAATTTTGGGGGTCTCATGCATTTCAATAGTTCATGAAGTGAAATGTAATCAAGGTAATAGTTTTGGGTGAAAAAGTGTAATCTGGCCTTAATTTTATGAATTTTTTTTAAATAGAAGCAATTAAAAAAAAAAAAAAATCAAATGCTAGGTTGTTTTGTTTGGGCACTTAATGAGAGGACTTAATTAAATAAAGTTAAAAATTAGAAGATAGAACTGAACGAACTTAGAGCAACCACATCAAATCTATTATAGTCTTCTAAAATAGAAGAAAGTACAAATTTTACACATTTTGAACAAAAAAACACCCACATTAGCTTGTGTAAAAATGTGTAAAGTTTTCTAAAAATTTCCATGAGCTACAGTAACCATATAAATTTACACAGTTACTGTAGCTCGTTTATCATTATTTTAATATTATATTTGCGCAGTATAAAACACCTTTTTCACTCTCTTTTTTCTCTCTCCTCTCACTGAGCAACACCAATGCCTCTCATCAGGTCTTAGCTACTCTCTAAAACTCTCTCAACCCGAGCTCCATGGCTAATCATTCAAACTCTACCTCTGAGCATCACGCCACCATGAACGGTGGTCCAACCCTAAATCTAAACCTCTCTATATTCTTAGCCTAACTCTTCTACCGTCGAGGAGCTACAATGCAGACCATCACTACTCTTCTATAGTCTCAGGCCGGATGGAGCGCATGGCGGTGGCCATCTCGAGGAGGTGGCGATGCTGCGAGGTGTCGATCTTGCTCAAGCCGGAGGCATCGATCTCGCTTCGATCTGTTGGTTGCTGGTTTTTTTTTTTTTTTTTGGTTGATTGTGGGTGTGGGTCGGTGGGTTTTGATCTTGATCGGGTTGTTTTTTCTAGTTCATTGGTGGGTTTTGATGATCTTGCCGCCGATTGGGCGGGTGATGATTTGGCTTGATTGGGTTTTGGGTTGGGTGGATGATGAATGGGTTTGGGATTGAGTTGATTGGTTTTTCTTGATGATGCTGGTTGGGTGGTGATGATGGTGGCTGGATGGTGATGATGGTGGCTAGGTGTGGAGTGATCGTTAGTAGTGATGGACTGTGGGTCTGTGAGAGAGAGGGGCAGTGAGGGAGGGAATAATAAAAAATTGTAAAAGAATAAATATTTTATTGAATAAATGTGTAGAATAGATAAACTGATGTGGGTGTTTTGTAAAAGTGGACGTGTAAAATAGAAAAAGTAGGTTTTTTCTTGTAAAATAAACATAAAATTTGAAAGAACTGATGTGGTTGCTCTTAAAGTTACAAAAGTGAATTGGATTTTAAGTAAAGCTTTTCTTGAAAGAAAAGGTTAATATTATAATTTAGCCTGCTAGTTTTAACATGCTACAAGCTCTCTCTCTCTACTGCTGTCAACATTTTTAATGCTTTGCTCAACTTCTACTTTCATGATTTTGCCTATATTGAGGATTGGATTGGCCATCAAAATTTTTTTTTTTTTTAAGATCTAGTCATTGGTCTCTTTGCCAATCCTTAATCTAGAAGCAAATTTGGTATATATAGCCAATAATGGTTCAGACTAAAAATAAAAAATGAAATATGAGAAAGAATGAAAAGGTGATTTTGATAATCAAAAGTTAGAATGGAGTCATTTGAATTTTGGAATCAAGCTTCAATTGATAAATTGAAAATGGTACAAACAACGTGCTCAGTTCTCCTCAATGATTAAATACAACACAGGGAAATTTAAAAAGAAAAAAAAAAAGAAAAAAAGAAAAAGAAAAAGAAAAAGATGGTGAATGTTCAAGAAGAAATAACCAACCACTGAATAATTACAGTCTAGCTCTTTTTTTTTTTTTTTTTGGGAATAAGTAATAAAGAATTGATGCAAGAGCATAACCAAAAGTTATTTCAATATTTCATTTTAGATTTTTAGTAGATAATTTCATTGTGGATAATTTCATATTATAAAGCAGTTATTTGTTTAGTTTGAATTAGTATGTATATGAGTTTGGTTAGGATTAGTTGTTAATTTAGGTGGGAAGCCTAGGTTGTCCTGCATCAAGAATTTTATTAAAGAAAATGAAAGCTCAAACCAGAGCCTACTACCAAATTACAATTGTAGATTTAAAAGATATCCATGAAATCTAGTAATAGTTACAAAGATGAACAGCCTTAATGATATGACAACTCTGGAGTAGGCAATTTTCGAACATTACTACCGACAGGAGAAGACCAAGCAGTAGAGATCATTGTAATACTAATAGTCCTCTTCCGTAGGTCTTGGATTTAAAACTAAATCTAGAATTTCCCTCTTATGTAGTGAAGTGCAGGATCATTGTTAGTTGATGAAATTCCCAGAAGGCCGGTATTAGCCATCAACTTCATATGTGCTTGAACATGTGAGTTAAAGATTCGCTAAATGCCTGGACATTAAAGGCAATCACGAAACAAGCTGCATGTTATGTAGAATCAATTTAAATTGAAGAGAAGAACTGATGAAGAGTTATTTAATTAATATCCACCTTAACTTTTTTTTTTTTTTTTTATAAACAGCAACGTCATTAAACTAAAAAGGATTACAAGGGGAATAATCTACCTTACAAACAGACTCGACGACAAAGAGTTATTTATTGCTACTCTATACTGTAGAAAAAAATAAGCCATTCTCAAACTGTTGACATTGGAAGTTCACAATCAAATTCTCAAGCTTCTCTTTTTGATTACTTAATTTTAAACCACTATAATTACATCTGTGTCGTCTTTTGCGGGTAATCAATGGGCCATTAGCTAGTATCTGGTTCACCATCATTTAGTCTAGTGCATCTTAAATCACTTGTTCAGATTAAGCATTTGTAGCCTAATCTAAAGTGATATCTTGGATGTCCAATGGCTACACGTTTGCTTCTGCCTGCTAAATAATTGGAATCCTTGTCATGATTACCCTGCATTTTTTTTTTAATGAATGAAAAATTCTATTAAAAAAAACTAGATATACGACTATAGTTCAATGAATCCATAAGAATCACAAGTGAAAGCTAACATCCTAACAAATTTAACTCCATATACAAATTGTTGGAAGAAGAGATGTAAGCCTGCATGCCCTTTTGTTTTATCCACTAATGGCTTATCTAAAGAGTAGTTTGCTCAAAGCTCAATTGACCTAGATTACTTGTGTCATTAAACCTTTTAGTATTTCTTGTTCTTTTGGATACAGAATATGGACACTCATTTCAACTAGAGATTTCGTATGATTGTTATATACTCTTACTAAAAACAATAATGCTATCCAAGGGAGGAGGAAGAAGGAAAAAAAAAAACCTTCTTTTAAGATTTTGCTCATTGGGATGAGATAACTCAGTACGTAGGAGTTGCTAACTTTGGTGTGGGGGGGGGGGGGGGGGGGGGGGGTAGGTACAAGCTAATTATAAAACAAAAACCTTCTTTTAAGATTTCACTCATTTGCAAAAATATGCATCACAACACACATAAGGTATCAAACATGGTGAGTAAATTGGGTGAAATTATATAGAGAAACACATGTAACTTAAAAATCACCATAACGTATCACAACACACATAAGGTATCTAGCTCGTCCCACAGAATTTTTAAAGCAAACAATTATCCGAAGATTTCTTATCATATCCATAGCAAGTATTTAAGGAGTAAAGGGATGACATGTATATGTATGTATAAATGATTCTCCCCTTTTTTAATAAATTAAAAAAAAAATTATCCCCCATTATGAACACAAAAGTTTGATAAACAAAACCATTTTGAGAAAAATTCCCAAATTCATAAATACTTCTTACCTTAATATCTCACTAGGTAGCCAACATCAGTACCCTCCAAAACCCACTAGTTAGAACCTATAACGATGGGTTCAATGATACATCAGTAAGCACATCAACACATCACACTATTAGACACTATCTCAGGATACTATAATAATAACAAAAACAGCCTTACTGCTAAATTTTTCGTCATAAGGCCGCGACCAAGATCAGGCCATATTTCTCAAAGGTTTAGTCGTTTAGATATGGTATTAAGATGGTTCCTTCTAACCTCCTATGTTTTCAATTCCTTTGGCAATCCTAAATCACAACTTAAGCTACCACTACGCTTTAATTTCTCTTTTCCCTTTTCTGATGAGTAATAGAATCTTATTGAAAATGAAAAGGACTACTCTATGTTCACGACGATGAACATAAAGTACCTTGAAAAAATAGAGACAAATTAATCTAAAGACTTGAGAGAAAGTTGGAAATCAAAAATCAAAGTACAATTGGTAAAACACCATGTCCAAGCCCAATCAATTGATTAATAGGTCTCACAGTCTCCTAAAATGTACGGTTGTTTCGCTCCTTTCTCACTAACCACATCACACACGCCGGCACCAAATTCCACACATTTGAAGAATGCTTTTCGAATCAATTGCGCCTTCCAAAAAGAAGGGCAGGGATGCTACCTTGTCTGGCAAAACCCAATGAATCCAAAAAATCATAAACAGTTCACTCCATAAAGCATAAGCAATCTCACAATGGATCAAAAGATGATCTATCATTTCCTCACTGCAATGACACACACAACACCAATTGATCAGATGTAAACCCCTCATACTTCGTTCTCTAATTTACTCAACATCGTGCAATCTAAACCAAAATGTGATAATTTTAACCCAATGACAACTCATATCCCCACTCAAGGCAAAAATTCTTAAATCTATCCCCCAAAATCCTCAAAATTAAGCCACAACAACTCCCAAAAGTCAGCCCCTCTCTTTGCCCATGTTTCCCAACACCCATAGCAGAACCCTAAATCACCTAAAACATATACCCATTGTAACCAAACATCAAATTCCTTTTCTAATATTCATATTAAGCATTCCCCAAACTCATTTAGTCAATGAAAGTGACTGCGCACAAGGAAAGTACAGATTTTTTTTTTCAAAGACTTTCTTCAAGTTTATGGTTGGCCCTACACCCAATATAAAAAATTCAACAACTCTCACCCCATACATAATTTTTATAGTTTGAAACACATCAATTTCATTTCTTGACACAATGGAGAAAATCATCAAAATTCCCTATTCCTTCACCCATTGAGTTTTCAGATTAAGGATTTTTATTAAAAAAAAAAAAAAATTCATGTCAATCAGATTTTATAATTTAGACCTACAAATTATCAGTCCAAAACATGAATTTGCTACCTATAATTTCAATTAAACTGAAGAGGAAGAAAGAATGACTGACTTACTCCACAGACTACAGTCCTTACTTGGCAGAAAGTGAGAATCTCTCTTCTCCCAAAATAGTCACTACTTGGAGGATAGAACCAAAGGAACCGATGTTCATGTTCTGCTGGGAAGAAGGGCATCATTGTGGGGTTGCATGTGTTACAGTGTTAGCTTGAAGAAACAAAATATTTTTTTTGCTAAATTATATTTTAAGCCTTCAAAATTTTTGGTCTTTTTTTTTTGGGGGGGTAGTAAATATTTTTTTATAAATAATTTGATAATTAGGAAGAGGATTTAAACCCTAAATTATATTTTTATCGAAAAAATCTCACTGTACATATGAAATGTGTCTTCTTATTAATCTTTTCTTAATCTCATCATTTCATCTAAAAAGAATGAAAGAAAATAATATTGGAAGTAAAGTTGGTTCAAGTTATACTTTGTGTACCTCTAAGTTACATTACATTAGTTAATATTTTTTTCTTAGATGGAAAATTTTAAGATTTAACAAATCCACCATTAGATTGAAATTTTTTTTTCTTACACTTTACATGCTTGCATAATTTTAAGGTGATTTGAGATCAATAACCATATCATCAATCAAATATTAAAATTTCAAAGTCTTGCATTTAAAATTTTGCATAAAAATGGATTTTAAGATCAAATGGTAAATAGTATCCAATTGATACAAAATTTGGTATGTGTGTTATAAACATAGTGAACATGTAATTCAAATGCGAGATTTTTGAAATATTAATATAATATTAGGCGATGTACTATTATTTAGAGTTACACTATTACATTAAGTGTAACTTGAACCCACCCCTCAGAAGTGATATGAAAAAAAAAAAAAAAAATTGGTAATCAATCATATTCAAAATGAGTCAAAATGTCAAATGCAATCTCTATATATCTACAACTTTCAATCCTTTAGTCTTGACAAACAATATATTGACTATAATGATCGTATTGACTAGGTTTTCTACAAAGTCATCTTGACAATGATGATTAAAAGTTTCGAGGATATAATGTAATTTTCTGGCAAGTTCTTCCCTTATAAATTTTCATCCTCCCTCTTTGTCTAGTGTGAATTGCATGTGAAGTGCAATTGTGAGTCTCACCATGATGTCACGGCAACACAACCAGTGCAATTGTGACACCTACCATGGATTAATTGACACGCCAGACCATTCGTCACGCGTACAGCAACACCTCCATTATCATGAATTACAGCTTATATAGTTACACTTCATAGTTCTTACATAATACATATATCATGGCGTATGAGCTCCGCTTGGGTTTATATGAAGAAAAGTAGTAACATTTGTGGGAAAGAAAATTCCATACACTCCAAGTTAAGAAGAATCTACCACTTTATTGAATCTTGTACTAAAAGTTCAATAGTTTGCTCATATTCATTTTAACCTATGTAGACTCATTGAGAAGTTCTCACCAAAGAGTTGGACTTTTTTTAATTGCTATGTTATTCATGTACCAAATGAATGTTCAAGATAAAACTTTATTGTTACGTCTTATGGGATAAGAAAATTTCCTGAGTACTTCTTATGAAGAAGAAAATTTTCTTTGAATCAGAGCATATTAACGAAGAGTTTGGCCTCTCTGGAATAAATATTCTATGTTACAAAGTACAACAAAATGTAGCCAAAGATGAGACAACTAGACAATACCACAAAACTACAAGGTTCTTGGCTCAACCAAGTTTATTTTTTGAACACTCATATACAACTATTACAATTACTATAAGAAAAAAAAACAGTGCTTTTACTAGTCTACTACATTCATCTTCACTTGTGTAGGTTCACTCCAAAAGTTCTTGTAAACCAATCTGGCCTCCTTGAGATGATAACATGTCCAAGAACCAATCCAATTACCAGTCCGCTAGCATATCCCACCACTACCACTTTCCAATTGAATCCTTCTCGAAATGATGATTCTTGTCTGGGCTCAAAAGTTGGTATCTCAATATTTCCACATTTCTTGGACATCGGAAAGCCACACAATCCTGAGTTCCCCTCAAATGAGGAATTTTCAAATGTTGCAAATTGTCTACCTTGAGGAATTGGACCTGTAAGTTGGTTATGAGAGAGGTTTAGATATGCAAGAAATGTGAGACTTACAAGTTGTTGAGGAATTTTTCCCAGGAACTTATTTTGCGAGAGATCCAAAGATTCGAGCTGAGTTAGGTCCCCAAAGGATGATGGGATAGTGCCAGTGAAACTATTGCTTGATAGGTTGAGTACAATTAATACCTTGAGATTTCCCATGGTATTTGGAATTTCTCCATAAAATCTATTGTTAGAGAAATCAATAGCTATGAAGATGGTCAAGATCTTTACCAGTTCCATTTCCGTTCCCTTATTAATCACCCTTATTGAGTCTGCATAATAACTCGCGTGATCCGAATCCCCCAGGTACTCTGGTTTTGAATTTCTATTTTCAGGGGCCAATTGCATTGCATTCCAGGTGTTGAAGTACTTTGATGGTAACATGCCAGAGAAATTGTTGTGAGCGAGATCAATAACATGCAACTTGGAAAAGCCAAAATTGGTATGAGGACTCCCGATAGGACCATGGAATCCATTTGCTCGCAAGATAAGAATTTTCAACTCTAGCAAAGATTCCAACCAAAAGGGGAAGATGTCATTCAACTTGTTATTTCCAAGATTTAGAAGCTCTAGCATTTTACAGTTTACCAATGACCGTGGAATCTTCCCTTTTATTTGGTTGAGACTCAAGTCTAGTGTCTTCAAATTGCTTTTCTTTGTGAATGTTCCAGGTAATTCTCCTTGGAAGCAGTTATTTCTCATATTCAATACTGAAAGGGAACTGCTGAAGTTACCTAAACAATGTGGAATTTGACCAATCAACTTGTTGTTAGATAGATCAAGGATTTGGAGAGCATTTAGCATGCAAATCATTGGAGGAATTCTTCCAGTCAAATTGTTGTTTGAGGCAAAAAAATAGTTTGTAGACAATGGGGGAATTGGAAGCAAGCCCTGAAACATGTTGGAAAGCAAGTCCAAATATACCAGACTTTTCCAAGGAAGAATGATTGGAGGGTGTTCAAAACCACTTAAAAGGTTAAGAGAAATATTCAATGATCGCAATGTCTTCTTCCCAACATTCAAGAACCATTTGGGTACTTTGCCTTCAATTTTGTTATTAGAAAGGTCTAGATCCGTTAATTCATTTTGAACTTCTAGGAAAATCGGAAATTCACTTAAGTTGCAAGAAGACAACCCCAAACTAGTGAATTTTGGGAGGGTGGAATTGATCTTTCCTTTTGAAATTAACAAATTGTTACCTGAAAGAGAGAGATCTTCAATTCTTTTAAGCCCGAAAAAAATGTCTAACTCCAACATGTCCTTAAGGTTGATGGAAGAAAGATCTAGAGTTTGCAGATGAGTGAAATTAGAGATTGACCTTGGAATTGGTCCAAGTAATTTATTTTCGCTCATAGACAAGAATTCTAGTTGGGATGAAGAGATATTTTGAAATTTGAGAGGGCCAGTCAATTGATTTTGGGATAGATCTAGGAAAGTCAAAGAAGTCATTGTAAACAAAGATGATGGGATAGTCCCAGTGAGTGAGTTAGAACTTAAGTAGATGGAATCAACTTGGGATGAAGAGATATTTTGAAATTTGAGAGGGCCAATCAATTGATTTTGGGATAGATCTAGGGAAGTCAAAGAAGTCATTGTAAACAAAGATGACGGGATGGTCCCAGTGAGTGAGTTAGAACTTAAGTAGATCCTCTGTAATCGGGATGAAGAGATATTTTGAAATTTGAGAGGGCCACTCAATCGATTTTGGAATAGAACTAGGTAAGTCAAAAAAGTCATTGTAAACAAAGATGACGGGATGGTCCCAGTGAGTGAGTTAGAACTTAAGTCGATCCTCAATAATTGGGGAAGTCTGCCTATTTCAAACAGGATTGGACCTATCAACTGATTTTGGGAGAGATCTATTTGTTGGAGTTGAGTGAGATTTGTTAGTGAAACAGGTAACTTGCCATCAAAACTGTTATTAGAAAGGGATATATATACTAGTTGTGTAAGGTTTCCTAGTGAAGATGGTATTTCCCCATGGAAAAGGTTACTGTCAAGAGATAGATTAGTGAGATTTGCGAGGTTTCCCAATGTAGAAGGAAGTTGACCGTGAAAATTGTTGCCTGAAAGAGAAAGAGAAGAAAGCCGAGTCAGATTCCAGATCGCAAGGGGAACTTCCCCTGACAAGTTACATTTTTTGAGATCCAAAATATTCAACGACTTGAGGTTGCCTATTGCATTTGGAATTTCCCCGGAAAACTTTGTGAAGGAAAGATCCAATTGCTCTAAGGAGCTGCCAGAATGAAATTCCGGTAGAAAGCCAGTGAGAAGGTCGTTGGATGATAGATCAATGGTTTGCAGCTTGGGCATCAGGAAAATATTTGTGGGAAATTGCCCATGCAAACTGCAGCCAGAAAGAGAAAGAGATGTCAAAGAAGATAAATTTACCAGGGATTGAGGTACTGAGGAAGAATTGAAGTTGTTGAATGCAAGGTTGAGTTTTTGAAGTTGATGTAAGCTGAAGAGGCTGCTGTTAGACTTGAGAGGCCCATAAAGCCCACTGTTGCTCAGGTCTAAGTCTATGACGTGACCATTTTCGGCATTGCATACTACCCCATCCCAGGAACAACAATCAGCATCTGCCTTCCAAGATTTCAACTTTGAGTAAGAAGAAACACCATTGTCATCAGAATCTGTCATATCTTCAACAAATTCTAGCCTTAGTTGCAGCAAAGCAGAGCTCTGGTCAGGAAGGCAACGATGTTGAGAGGAAGTATTTGAAGTAGTTTGAGAATGTGAGATGAAGAACAAAAAAGAGGCAAGGAAGAATGGCAGAAATGGATTCATTTTCCCTATGCTGAACACGAAGAGAAAGTTGATGGAAAATTGAGAGGCAAGTGGAATGAGCTG
This sequence comes from Quercus tomentella, assembly GCA_028535165.1. Classification (NCBI taxonomy): domain Eukaryota; kingdom Viridiplantae; phylum Streptophyta; class Magnoliopsida; order Fagales; family Fagaceae; genus Quercus; species Quercus tomentella. The sequence continues at coordinate 19,869,904 of JAPQVY010000089.1, read as the reverse complement.
ATAAACTGATGAAATGAATGGATATTTATGCACACACAAGAGCTGTCAATATATTAATTTATTTTATGTGGTCTGAATCATACTGGTCCAAGAAACAAAATAAGTCTAGTGCCACACATTTTGGCACAATAAATGTCACAACTTGTCATGTAATGAGTTGTGATTAGTGGATGGATGATAGTGGATCCATATGGAGACACCCTTTTACCAATCACAATTTGCTACATAGATGAATTGTGGTATTTATTGTGTCAAAATGTATGATGCTAGACTTATTCCCCTGAAAAACCCAAATATTAATTTGAAAGAACTGATATTAATTTGAAAGGACTGAGACAATGTGGGCTAGCTAAGAGCCATCGGTATTGACTTGAATTTCTTTCCCTACACGGTTGTGAAGGCGTTCACCTGTTTCCTACTAGTACTATGGTTCCAAATTGTTGAATTGGAAAAAAAAATTATTAATTCCATTGAGCTTGATTAAATTGAACATTTGAAGGTCTCAAACTATTAGATTAATCTGGCTTTTGCAGAAAGAAACCTGGACAACTAACTGATGCATTTTTAGAAGGCTTATAATGTTTTTAATCACGTGAGCTCATTAGCTCAATGTTCATTTTAACGGTTTTAAACTCATATTTGGTGTTCTACTTTATGTGACCACAAGTCCTTTCAGTTTTTACTTCAAAAAAAAAAAGTTCTTTCAGTTTTGCGTTTTTTTTTTTTTTTTTTTTTTTTTTTTTCCCACGTGTTCCAGGGAGGCAAATTTCACTGTTCACAGACTATTTACGGGACCCATAATCACTTTATTCAGAAAAATATATATATTAAAAATGGATTCCACAGTACAATTCACACATTTAAAAATTATTTTGCTACAGTGTTTTTAGTTTTCAGTTTTTAGTAAAATAAGTTGTATCCAAATAGACTCTAAATTTTAATATTTTCTTTTGTTTATTTTTCATATATAAAGCTTATAAAATTTTTCTCTTGAAAGATTCTGCTAGATATATAGGTTTCTCTATCTCATGCATCTTAAAATCACTTCTAATTTAATAATTTTTTTACTCGCTGTTAATGTGTTGATCATTGTTTAAAATACCCTTTATGTGAGACAAATTTGTGTCTATCAAAAGATTTAAAAATAAAAATATGTGCTTATCAAAAGAGCAGCCAGTTGCAAGTAATACAGGAAAAGTATAGACTATGCAAAGCCAAACAATGGCAGCTAATAATGTCACATATTGCTTTCTAAAAAAAATTGAAAATGATACAACCTTTTGCAATCGATTATTACTTGTTAGCTCACACCCTTGGGCCATGATTTTAAATTAAAATACTACATTAAAAAAAAAAAAGTTCTTGCAATGGCATTCAAAATGCCCGTGGTTCATTGTCAAAGCCACATCTACGGTTGGTTTTATTATCATATAGAAAATATAATAATAATAATAATAATAATAATAATAATAATAATAATTTTTTATATACAAAATAAAAATTCTACTCTAACTTAATTTAAGTGTATATTTGTGTGAAGATCTCTTTGAAAGACTTGAATACCGGTCTTTGCCCCCCACACTCCACAAGCATTTATACTTGTGAAGTGACCATTATGCCAAGGGTGCACGATGGTAATAATAATAAATTTTAGGAAGTCTTACGTCTTAGTGTAATACTAAGATTATGTTGTGATGCATGGGCTAATTATATAAAGGTGTAAAATAAGAAAATATACATTGAACTAGTCGCAAACCCATGCTACACACAGGAACCTACCTATTTGTATAGTAAACAAAAATAATTATATAAAATCATAAATTGATTGTGAAACTATACTATTGCATGAATTTCTCCTGTTTGACTTCATTTTTTGTTACGATTTGATAAAGAAGTCATTACTTGACCATGTAATAGCTTGTAAAAAATCTACCAGTTGGTTTCAAATATTAAAATTTTCGAAAGGCCAAAAAATATTTCAGAATCAGAAGATTCACACTGCCTAGAAATTATTGAAACAAACTAAAATATATATAACTACACAATAGAGAAATATTAGAGGAAAGTAGGTTACCTTCAAAAGAATATATAATTCATGGTATAACTATTGAAATATGCTAAACTGGTTTAGATATTGTAATAACTCAAAAATGTAGATTTTAAAACTTTCAAAATGCCAAAAAAAAAAAAAATCAAAAGATTTAAAGCCTATAATTATTGAAACAATACAAAATATATATATGACTACGCAAAATATAAATAAAAAAGAAGGATGAATTACCCTCAAAAGAATAAGTCATAGCTACAGTTGTTGAAATCTGCAAGATAGTTTCAATTATTATTAAAAATGAACCAAAAAATTCGACAGTTAAAACTATCACTGAGAAGATTCAATACATAGAGATTACAAAAATAAAACAAATATATATATATATATATATATATATATATATATCTACGGAATAGAGAAATATAAGAGAAAGGTGAGTTACTCTCAAAAGAAGGATTTTTTTTACCAATTAGCATCATTTTAGCAATAATTTCGTTGGTTTGCATATTTTTGAAACATTTTAGCAAACTAGCATCTCGAGTTTCTTAGACTCGAGTTCAATGAATGAAATCAAGTCTCACACACTCAATTTTGATGCTCTGGAAGGCTGAAGTGGAAATTTTTATACAAGTAGAATTTGAGTATTAAAGACTCGAGTCCTTTTTTTAGTTTTACAGATATGAGAAACTTATGTGGGTTATTTCAAGTAACCATATGCCTATATCCTAATCCATTTGTAACTAATTAGTTAGTTAGTTAGTTAGACGATTTCTTAAGCATTAGCCTATAATGATTTAGACACTTGTCAACCATCTAGAATCTGCCAATGCCAAACAACTAGTATAAGTAGGAAAATGTAAGCTCTTTGTAAACCAGTTTTGTAATTGAATGAATTGTTAGCCTTTGTGTGCTTTTTAGAACTGTCTGTTCTTGTAGAGGTACTTATCCACCTATCAATGTGTTCTAAGCTACTTAGCCCTTTCATTGTTTCTAAACTATACATAAACAGCCCATCAAATTCCCAACATCAGAAATGGAGAAGAAGAATGAAGAAGAAAGAAGGAGAAGCACAAACCCACGGAGAAGAAGAAAACCCACGGCAAAACCTAACTCAACTGGTGAAGTCACCTACAAAAATCAAACCCACCCATGGCAAAACCAAACCCACCCACCTATTACCATCTTTGTGAACTCACCTGCAAAACCAAACCCACCTGTAAAACTCTTTCTTCTTCTTCTCCAAAATAGAACTTGAGTCTTAAAGACTCAAGTTTCACATATACAAAAGATCCACATCAGCCTCTGTTAAAGCATCAAAATCGAGTGTATTAGACTCAAATTCCTTCATTGAACTCGAGTTCAATGAAAGAACTTAAATCTAGAAAACTCGAGATGTTAGTTTACTAAAATATTTCAAAAATGTGCCAACTAACAAAATTATGGCTAAAATGATGCTAAATGGCAAAAAAATTCCTCAAAAGAATAATTCATGGTTATAGCTAAATTCATTGAACAGTTTTAGATATTGAAAAAATAAAAATAAAAACTCAAAAATTTAGATGTTAAAACTTCCAAAAGACCAAAAAAAAGAAAGAAAAAGAATCAAAGCCTCGAAAATTATTGAAACATAATAAACATATATGGATACACAATAAAGAAATTTAAGATAAAAATGGGTTAAATATTCAAAGACTTTTGGTTTGCTTAGAGTTTTTGAGTTTCATGTTTCACATTTGTTATATGGTTGTAGGGTTTTTAAAAAATTAATTAACTTCAGAATTTTATCAGTTTTATTATTTTTTTGAATAATGCTGATATGGAAAAATTGTGAGAGTCTGAAATCTTACTTGGTAATCTTTGAGAAAGTAAAAAGAAAAAATCAGAGGCTTCAGTTTTATAGTGTGTGTGTGTGTGTGTGTGTATTTGCTAGAAAAAAAATAATAAAAAAATAATAGTAGAGGTTATTGTAAGGACACAAAAATCAAACAGCCCAAGTCCACTTAGAATAGTAAGGATTATTAGGCCCAAATCAATAGATATTTGTAAGAAAGTGGGTTAAACAAAAAAAGGGGGGGGGGGGGGGGGGTACAAAAGTAGGGAAAGAATGACTACAAATCAAAGTTTATATATATATAAGGCTCATTACAAGCTTGCCTGAGGAGGAAATTCTTACACAAAATGATACATTGTTCATTTTTTTCTCTCAATGTTCTTGTTCTAGTTTCTATACTTCCACTGTTTTTTTCTGGATCCCCTTCATTTGGAAGTTCCCCTCCTTTATATACTTCTCAATCCCTTACATCTTGGCCTTCCATCTCTACCTACCCAGGCTCTTCTTATGACACTTGTCCCCTTAAACTTCTATTAAAGGTGGTAGAAGGAGCTACTTAGCTATGAATTCCACTGTTCAGGTCACTTCTTCATCAATGCAACTGATAAAGTTGTTGCTAGTCATTTAATGCGGAGGCAATACGCTAATTCTCACTGGAAACTTCCCTACCTTCCATAATTCTTTCTCTACACCTTATCTGGACTTCCCAAAAGTCTTTTGTCTCTTCTCCTCCCATCTTCGGGTAGATCCCCTCTTCGGGCTCATAATGCCTCAACAGTGATGATGACAACTCATCAAACCCTTCCTCGGTCCTTAGGCCACCATAGTTACCATATGACTTAGTTAGTCAACACAACCTAGCCTTCAAAAGTCTGAGACGTGTGAGAAAAGCTAGTCAATAATGTACCCTGATTGTCAATTACAATAATTATAATTATAAAGTCCTTGTTTTTTATATAAGAAACTTGTAACTTTATTATAACAAAGATAAATTCAGTACATCATGAGTAATAGCTGACTCAATCAGCGATGAATTTTCTTCTATACATGTTACAAAATTATCACTATTGACTATATTTTTTGAATGTTTAGCCAAAATATCTGCTGGCTTATTATCTTGATGCCTTATATACAATACTTGAGCTACTCTAAAATCCTGGAGCTAATGATATACCACAGCTAAAATATTTGAGATAATCATAGGTGGTGTACACAAACTCAAGAGAGCATTAGACACGATCTTGGAGTCACATTCAAGGATCACTTCCCTTATACCAACATCCTAAGCAAATGAAACCCCAACCTCCATAGCTTTGGCCTCAACTTCCAAAGGTCCAAGTGGTTGTTGAACTTGTTTGCTTAAAGTTGTTATCACCTTACCTTCATGCTCTCAGATTACCACACCCACACTAGCCTAGCTAGATTGACTAAAAACCGCTCCATAAAGACTTAGGTAAGCTAGGTGTGCCCTCATTGTCAATTACAATAATTATAATTATAAAGACTTATGAAAGCTAGGCGTGTCGACTAGCTTTTCTCCTGCGTCTTAAAGGCTAAACATTTTAAAGACTTAGGGTACATTTAGTTGGAGGAGTGGAAAAGTGTGAGGATAGAAAATTTTAGAATGATGAAAAAGTAGGAAGATAGAAAAGATTTTAATTTCCTTCATTTTTGTTTGGTTGGGAGTGAAAAAGTGGAGGGATGGAAATGTGAGTTTGTATAAAGTTACTCATATACTTTTGTTAAAAAATGATGCCCAATTAAAACCAAAAAAAAAAAAAAAAAAAGTCACAAACAACCAAAAAAAAAAAAAAAGCAATCACCTAAATTTATTAAAAAATAAAAATCATGTCCAGAAAAAAAAAATCACATCTAAAAAAAAAAACAAAAACACAAACACAAAGGAAAGCAAAAGAAAAAAAAAAAAAAATATATATATATATATATATATATATATATATATATATATATATATATATATATATATATATATATGAGCAACGTACATTGGATGCCAGCCTAGTAAAAAAAAAAAAAAAAAAAAAAAAAAAGAGAAGGGAAAGAAGAGGTAATGTCTAGGGAAAAAAAAAAAAACTAAACTAAAGTATTTTCAATAGTTTAGGGATGAAAAAACAAACTTTTCTGTAGTTTAGGGACAAAAAATGAATTTACTAAAATTTAATGACAAAAAACAAACTTTTAGTAAAGTTTAAAAACAAAAATAGTATTTTACCCAAAAAAATTTTTTAACTGGCATAAATTATAAGCAAATTAAGTTCTTACAGATTGACCCAACCGAGTCTCAAAGTTATCAAACAGTAAAATAAAATAAAAAACAAAACAAAACATATTACATCGGATGGAGGGTTAACAAAAACAACATCACCACCTTCTTTTAGCCAAATCATCTGCATACCTATTAGTTTCCTAGTAGCTGTTCTTGAACTCGCATCTAAGGAAAGCTTGGCTGAAATTCCTAGAATCAGAAATTATGTAACAGATTAGGTAATTGGTTCAATTATTTAGTTAATAATATTTTTATTTTTATTATTTAATAAAATATTACTATTATAAAAAATTGTATTTAGATATTGATTTTAATATATATCTCTCTATATATAAAAGCGCAAATGCGCTAAAGCACTGTAGCTACAGTGCTTTGGTTTAGTTAGTAACTTTTTTTTTTTGAAATTTTGAACCATTGCTATAGTGCCACTTTGGTTTGTTCAAGTGGCATTGTAACTACAGTAACTAGAGCGTTTTTTTTTTTTTTTTTTTTCCAATCTTCCGTTTGTACTTTTTTTTTCTTTTAAATATTTATAAAAACCCGCGTATATATTGTTATACTGACACAACAAATTTCACAATATTTTCACAATTATTGAGGTGTCAATTTTTTATAAGTCAAAATAAAATAATAAAATATGAAACTGTGACTAACCACAATTGAAAATAAATGTTTTGTGAAAATGTTATGACACTTGTTGGGTGAATGTGTAAAAACTACAGTACTTTTAGTTTGTCCAATATGTATTGTTCGTCATTTTTTTTTTCTTTCTCGGTCATCGATTTGTGCTCTTTTTTCTATATATAAAAATAGCGAATAGACTCATAAATAGTGTTATGACCAATACTTTTGGTTTAGTGACTTGCATTTCCCCCCTCCTTTTTTTTTTTTAAGTTCACTAACTTAGTTTGAGTTTTTTTTTTTTTTTTTTTTAAAGGATCTTTATATGTTTACTTTGTACTTGTAATATAAGCTTACATTGTATACACAGAAAAAGTAGCAAATATTATATACATTTAATAAGCTCATGAACAGTATTTTTGGTTTAGTGAGTTGCCTCTTTCCTTATTTATTTATTTATTTTATTTCTTCAAGTTCACCAACTTGGTTTGAGCTTTTTTTCTTTTCTTTTTTTTCTTTTAAATGATCTTTATATGTTTACTTTCCACTTGTAATGTAAGCTTACATTGTATACATACAAAAAGTAGCAAATATTATATATATTTGCAAAAAAAAAAAAAAAAATTGTACAAATTTTGCAAATGTGTACAACATTTGCCAATTTTTATGTGTTTACAATATAAATTTACATTGTAAGTGCAAAGTATATTTCTATATATAAAAAGAGGGAATGGGAAAAGCTACACTAGTTTTGGTTTGTTCAACTTTTATTGTTTTGTTGGCCCTTTTTTTTTTTTTTTTTTTTTTTTTTTTTTTCGTGAATGCATAAAGTTGTAGTATATTTGCTATATTATTTTTGGTTTGTCCAATTCACGTTGTTTCACATTATAATAAAATATTAACCTCACAAATTGGCACAATATTTTCACAATTGTTGAGGTGTTAATTCATTATAGGTTAAAATAAAATAATAAAATATCATACTAGAACTAGTTACAACTAAAAATAAAAGTATTGTGAAAAAGAAGTACTATATTCACAATAATTTTCATAACACTTTCATACAAATCAAATATGGTAAATTATTATTAGTTCTAATTTAAACTTACTAATGAAACTACTTTTTTGCCCACCAATAACAACTTGTAGTAACCCACTACTTATGATTTGTTGTAAAAATGTCATGGACATAACATTTTTTTGTGTAAAAAATATTAAGACATCTTGATGTTGTCAATTATTTACAAGTTAAAACAAAGTATAATAAAATTATAAAGGTATTATGAAAATGTTGCGTCATTTTATTGTGTTTTTAGAAATTTTTTGTTGGTTTAATTAATTTTGTTGAGCCAAAATTCACTATTCCATATGCAATTTTCTTGGGTTGACTTTTTGTATATTTTTTTCTTTACACACTATTTTAAGTAAAAACACATAGTTTTACACACAAAAACAAAAACTTAGGAAAAAAACATTTTTCATCATTTATGTTTGGGGTAGTTTACAATTCTTCCTTAAACTTTAAAATCAAGCAATTTTTCCCTTAATATTTTGGAAAAGAGCAAGTATGTCATATTGTTATTTTCTGAATTAAACCCTAATGAAAGCTTATGATTCTTAAAATATTTTATTGTGTAATATCTAAATTACTCCCACTAAATTTTAACATCCTAAAAATTTTCTTTACGTATTTTGAGTTTTAAATGATAGAAATTCTTAGAAAGTTAGAATGATGATGATATTAGGTGTTTTATTTGTTATCTAAAAAATGTTGATTTTCTAGGTTTAAATTTTCAAAACTTATCATTTATCTAATGAAAAATTTGATGACATATGCCTTTTGTTATCTTTTTTTATTTTAAATTTCTTAACAAAACTCAGTTGTTTATTGTTGGAAGATAATGATATTCGTTATCATTCTTATAAGTTTTAGAGAGTAAATATATTGTCTTTAGCAAGTAGGTATTAAAAAACTATTATACTTAAATAAATATTTATATGTTAAGTAGTTACCCTAACTTTGTAGTTGATCAAAATTCTTATGCGAATGAGATTAACTTTTTACGACATAATTATCAAAATTTTTAAAATTAATGTCTATTTTGATTAATGTAAATCTCTACATACTTTAAAAATCAAATGATTCATATCTTTGTTTTGTGAAATAAATAAAATCTAGAATTTACCTTAATTACTACTTCTTCTTTTTTCCATGACAAACATGTGTCTTGCACGTGCTTTGCATGTGCTACCCTAACTAGTATATATATATTTTTTCAAATTAATTTTTTTTTTTTAAAAAATTAACTAGTATATATATATGATAGATGGTTAAATACCATCTTTAATTAAAATATATAGCGATCTATCAACAAAATACTTAACAATAAACCATCTGTTACTTTAGTTTTAAAAAATTGAGTTTAATAAAAAAATGCCACGTGCATTTGTTGACCTGAATTATTTTAATTAAAAGATATCACGTGAAACTCGAGTTTTCTTGTAACGTGTAAAATGGAAGCTTTTCCGACAGACAGACGTGAAAGTTGAAACACCATAAAAAGATTTCAGAGAAAGCTGAAAAGTGACTGCTACTCGTACTAATAATTCACCCCTCACCATTCTTCTTCATTTCCTAGCAAGTTCTTTCTCCCTTGTTCTTCGACCATGTCCCACCTATGGTCTTACTCGAGTTTTCTTGTAGCGTGTAAAATGGAGGCTTTTCCGACAGACAGACGTGAAAGTTGAAACACCATAAAAAGATTTCAGAAAAAGTAGAGAAAGGTAAAGCTGAAAAGTGACTGCCACCGTCCTAATAATTCACCCCTCACCATTCTTCTTCATTTCCTAGCTAGTTCTTTCTCCCTTGTTCTTCGACCATGTCCCACATATGGTCTTACTGACACAACTCATTCAGCTAAGAATTTCCCTACTGTCATATAATTTTCTGACAACGCGCAATGGTATGGACTGAATAAATTACAAATGGGTAATGCGTGGTCAAGTTTGCGTATGTGAGTACTACCATGATACCATCCCATATATAGATATATTTTTGTTTTCTAATATTTGAAATAAAAAGTGCTTTTAAATAAATTACTGGTTTACTTTTAAAAAAAAAAGTTTATTTTGTTTATTTTTTAATTATTAAATGGTGAGATAAATAGATTTACGCACATAAGCAAGAGAATAAAAAGAAATGCACTAGAGTTGTTATGAACTTAATTGGTTTATTGGTTACTTCGTGGGAATTAAGACCCCCTAATTGATAAATTGACTGATTCAAAGCAGCCCAACTAACAATTTATCCTATTATTACCTAATTAGCCAACTCCTAATAACAATAATAAAATCTTAAATAATAAAAATTAAGCACATAACAAAACTGCAATAATAAAATCTTAAATAATAAAATTAAATAAAAACCAAGCACATAACAGAACTGCATTAGCTTTAAGGGGTTTTTAAAACAACTTTAGGGGTTAAAAAAAATAATTACAGTTTTTGATTCATCATTTTTTATACAAGATTACGGTAATTGAAGATTACAAAATATTTCACATTACTTTTTCATCACCTCATTAAATGATAATAATCTTACATTACTTATTGATGAAGATATTATAATTTATATTAACAAAATTGTACCTACTAATAAATTTATTTTACTTATAAAAATTATTAAAATACCAAAAAAAAACCTCTAGAATACTTCAAAACTACTAAAAAGAGAATGTTATTGTTTGAAGTAAACTGCAATGGTATGTAGCACTGTAAACCCGTGATTTCCATGAAGGTACGATATTGTACAATAGTCTCCTCTAATAATTTTCTGACAACGCGCAATGGAATTTTTTTTTTTTTTTTTTTTGAGAAAGGATTTTTATTAGTCATTATCAACTACCCATATATTCATGCCTTCTTCTCTTGTTGACTGAGGATTAAGATTAAGAAGAGAGTGTGAACGCATTGAAAAAGAAGACTTGTAGGTTGTCTCATGTCTGTGTGAGTACTACCATGATACCATCCCATATGTGTGTTGTCTCCTGACTTTCCTCTAATAATTTTCTGACAACACGCAAGGAATCATAAACTTCTATGAATTATCCACAATACATGCCAGAAACTTTACCACTCTTTCCACAATACATGCCTTCTCTTTTTGACTGAAAATTAAGAACGGAGAGAGTGAACGCATTGAAAAAAATATATTGCAATCAATTGCATGCCATTTAAAAAAAAATGGTAAGTCAAGTCAAGTAAATATTTTGATGTTAGATTTCTATTTGTTGGAGCTATCTAAATATAAACAAATGAAAATAAATAAATAAAAATGATAAAGAATTTTCTCCACAAATTGAAAATAAAGTCCAAGAACCTTCAAGTCAATTGTCATGAAATTTCCCAAGAGTCCAGTACGGTGCTTATAAGTCATCATATGTTGAGAACACTTCTACATCCACAAAATACCAAATTGAAAAGAAAGTACCTTACTCTTACGAGTTGAAAATAAAAGTTTTGATAGCTATTACATAATAGAGCTTATAAGATAACACTATCACCACATCCACAAAATACCAAAATTTGGGGCTTTATATGCATGCTGCATTCTCTTTGCCATCCTCACTTGATTTTCGATTATTATATATGCCTCCATGTCTATTTGTTTTCATAGGTTCAAAGTATCATTACTGATAGGTGTAAACATTCCATTTCATTCTAACCTATGCCTGAGCCCCTCGGTACCAATGACAGGAAATCAATCCGCTATTAAAATTATCAGCCTTGTGTGAGGAGCCTAATGAGCAAATTAACCCAAAAAGTGGCCTAATACAATCTAAACCCAAGCCCAACTAAGGCCCAAGAACTAAGCACAAAAACCCATTTGGACAAGGCTTACAAAAGGTGCATATGCCGGGTATATGATGCGTATGCACCCAATCTATGGCGTACACACCTTCTGTAATATTTATGGTCTAACAAAAAATATCTCTTATATATATATTAATAGGTAAAGTTGAGAAAAAATCTAATTAGATTTCAAATTGGAATTCAATTAGAGTTTAATTTTACGCCACGTGTCCCATTTAGTCTAAGTTTTTAAATTTTTCTGCCAAGTGAGTTAATTCGGTGTAAAAATTGGATTTCAATTAGAGTTTAATTTTGTTCCACGTGTTCTATCTAATCTAAGTTTTTTAATTTTTGTGCCAAGTGAATTAATTCAGTGTAGAAAAAGATGAGTCCTATATAATAAATCATAAAAAACACTTAATCATATATTTAACTCTATATATAAAATTAGAGGAAAAAAGGGTTTGGATGATTTTATATTTATGGGCCATTTTTTTGTGTAACTAAAAATAATTCAAATTTCTAAGTTATTTGTGTAATATACCATGACTATGTACGATCCATTACTAACTAGGTAATGTGTATATATATTCAATTAGAATCAAAATTGGATTTCCTTTTTGTTAGCTTTCCATAAAAAGTAAATTGCTTAGATTTTTGTTGTTATTTTTTCTCTAAACTAATGTGCATATTTTTTATACTATTTTTTATTTAGATATTTTGTATGCGAAAATCTTGAACCTAAAAAATTGTAATTAAACTGAACGATCTCATGCACTTATCTCCATTCAATTTATGAGATACTATTGAACTAATCTATTCTTTTTTACTTTGTGTTGTATTTAGTAGAATTTCACGTACAATGATTGTGAATTGATATTGTATATGTAGTATCCAATAATGTTTTTCAAAATTATATACGTAATAGTAATGTAATGAGAAACTTGGCATTAATAATATCACGAAAATTGTAAAGAAAAACCATTTTAGTAGCTCTAAATGTCCTAGTCGAACTAATATCTTATATATTTAATAAATCAAGCTAACATCAATAACCACTTCAATTTATCATTCCTGTGCGTAAGCATTGGTTACATACTTGTAAGTTATAAAAGATATACCAAATCAACCATGTTTTTCACTACCAACTCTTGTAGTCTCGCCTACAATACTAGTATTTTTTTAAATGTCTACAAAGTCATTTGAATTGATATTTTGACTATTTATTTCAAATTTATAAGTAATAGATACGCATAAGGTTCTATTCTTCCTCACGTGACACTTAAGTCTCATGGGAAGAGACCTTGTAACAATTAGTAAGATATCCTCCTTATGAACCTAGCTTGGCACACTCACTTAAGTGATGTGGGACTCAACTAAATTAGGTCTTACCTACCACAACTCAAAGGAGAGTTGTCCCTAGCTTTAATACCATTTGTCAAGACGCACACACAATTAGCACAATATTGTTTGCTATTGAACAAAACTATGAGGAGTCCATGATACTGCCAAAACGGACAATATTGTGTCAATTGTGTGTGGGTTCAAAATAATAATAATAATAACTAGTCGATAACCCCTACTATGCACGGGAACCTACATATTTGTGAGATAGACTAAAATAATTTTATAAAATATTAAATTGATTAAGAAACTACACCATTGCATGATTTGCTCTTGTATGACTTCAATTTGTGTTACAATTTGATGAAGAAGTCATTGCTTGAACATGCAATGGCTTACAAAAAATTTGTCAGAAAATTTCAGATATTAAAACTTCTAAAAGACCAAAAAAATATTAAAGAATCAGATGATTTACTGTTTAGAAATTATTAAAACAAAACAAAATATATATGACTAAACAGTAGAGAAATATAAGAGAAAGGTGGGTTACATTCAAAAGAATAATTTCAATTATTCCAAGCTTTTTTATCTTGTAAAAAACGGCTAAAAAAAGTTTTGTAGTTTATGTATGAAAATTACTTTTTACAAAAGTTGAAGTAGAATTGTTCTATTATCCAAAGAAGTTGAACTTTATCAATAGTTGATGATTTTTATATTTATCCAAATAAAGCCACGTTTAGGATAATCTTAATATAGGATTTATTCAAGTTTATATATATATATATCAACATTTGAGTTTGAGTTTAAGTTAGATTTGTTAGAGAGATAGAGTTTCGCTCATTGTTAAGTTTGGATTAAACAAAAATAATTTTATTTAAAAAAATGATAAAAAATGATGAGTTTGAGTTTAAGTTGGACTTGTTAGAGAAATAGAGTTTCACTCCTTGTTAAGTTTTGATTAAAAAAAAATAATTTTATTTAAAAAAAAATGATAATGATGAGTTTGAGTTTAAGTTGGACTTATAAGAGAGATAGAGTTTCACTTTTGGTTAAGTTTGGACTAAACAAAAATAATTTTATTTAAATAAATGATAATTTTATTTAAATATTGTGCTAACATGAAAAATTGTAGGAATTTCAAAGACTTCGGTTATATATATATATATACTAGTTATAGGCCCGTGCGTTGCATGGTTTTATGAAAAAGCTTATAAAATAAATGTATAAATAATTATATATTTTAATAAATTTGTTAGGACATATGTGATTCATTTGTTAGGAACATATGTCACTATTTTATGTAATTGACTAATCTTTTGACAAAATGCACTTTACTTGTATTTGGGTAGATCTAGGATGTGTTTAATACTTCAAGAAACTATGTTTCAAGATCAAGTGTTGAAACCATGCAAGTTTGTCCAACATTCAAGTTTGAAAAATTTCTGTCATTAAAGCTCGATAGTTAGCCATCTATCGAGCTTGAAGAGCTGTTCTAGCCCCGTGGCTCGACAGATAGGGTATTTGTCGAGGTTTATGAAAAACAGAATTTCAGATATGTTTTAACTCTAATCCGTGATTATGTGTTTAGGTTTTCTTTTCTCACAGCCCTAGACATATAAAAGAATTATTTTAAGGGCCGTCAAAGGTAACACAAGTTGCACAAGTATTGAGCAAAATTTGTTCAAGCAAATTGTAACCGGAGACAGAGTTTGCCCTAGTTCATCTTTCTTGTGTAGAAGTTGTTATGTTTGTGCATCGTAGGGTTTTGTAACCAAGCATCTTCTTGATCTTCATCATGTGATGAACTGAAGAACTTTGCAGCCAACAACTTTCTCTAGTTGGTGATTGAAGTCGCGTACTGGGATCCGCGCAATTAGTTAGTCACGTACTGGAAGTTGGACATTCAAGAAGAGAGATTGTTACTACAGAACAAGTCCAATTAGGTATTGAGGTAAGGATTCAACTTTAAGTTGGTATAAGGTACTGTGATTCCTTTACTTGTAACCGCTTATTGTGATAATAGTGGATTTTCAGGAGTGGTGACCTTAAAATCACCCGGTGGGTTTTTGCCATGTTGGTTTTCCCCATTCGTAAACAAATCACCGTATCAATTTAATTTCTGCTGCACTTAATTTAATTGGTAATTTGTTTGTGCTACCACGCACTTTGCATGTAATTAATTTAATTAATTCACTTGACTAAATTAATTGATTAATTTATCACAAGGGGTTGATTTGTTTTTGGCCTATCAAGATTCAATAAAGATAAGTTTCTCAAAAAAAAAAAAAAAAAAGATAAAAGAAAAAATTATCAAGTGTAAATAATTATCTCACTAAAATAAGGGGTAAGATTTCTTCCTAAAACTAAATTAAAATGATAATTCCAAATTGAATTTTAAATTGATAATTATTTTAAAAAAAAAGTACTAAACAATTGATAAATCTAAATTAATATAATCTTGATAATATTATAAATTAAAATAAAAGTTGATAATTCAAGAATACACATGTAGAACATCTTGATAATTTAATGTAACATAAAAATCAAATAAGAAAATTGTTAAAATTAATATGTTAATTCTAACCATATTTAATCATTAATTCTAAGACCCTAACCCTAAGCATATAAATTAGATCAAAGCTAAGAAAATTAGTTTAAACAAAAGGCAACTAATACACAAAACCTAATCAATTTAATAAAAACAAAATACAAAAACAAAGAAGGAGCCTTTAGAAACTTGACAATGTTTTCGAATGTTTTGAATTCATTAATTAAAATCACATGAAGAAAAAAAACCAATAATAACACTAAAGAAAATAAACAAAATGAAAATAATAATAATAATAAAAGAAGAAAGAATGCATACCTGCATTGTCATAGGATTTAGGCATTCACATATTGAAATAATTTAATAAAATATAATTATTGAGAACAATTAGACACTACTAAACTGAGTCGACTTCGGAATTTTTTTTTTTTTTTTTTTTTTTTTTTTTTTTTTCGTCGTGTAAATTTTGTCAAGCCACCGAATGGTCATGTCATGTGGTAGTGGTGTTTTTAATTCTTTTTTTCAATAAATTGACCAACTACTCCATGTGTATGGTCCAGGATCCAGTGGATCCGCTTCTTTCTATTACAAACATCAAATACAACGAAACTGGATGGAAGGAGATTGAGAGAGATCTAGATACCGCAAAGAAGAGGCTTGGATGGAAGTGATTGGGAGTAGGTTCTATTGTTCTAGGTTTAGGGTTTTGTGTGAATGGGAGGCTTGGATGCGTGTTCTTTTTTTATAATATATAAATGTTTTCTTTTTAGGTGTTGTATAGTACAATAACTAAATAAGGATTAGATGGGTCAAGTGAAGAATTTGAATTGTAATTAAATTAAGATTTTTATTAACTTAGAAATTATAGGAGAAGAAAATTTTTATCTATATCTTTATTTATATCTATATCTATATATATATATATATATATATATATATATATATATTTAAAATCTAAAAATCTAAATATATATTAAAAAAATTCTACAATTTTTTACGTGTAATAAAACATTTATGGAAGTGTGAAGCTGAATTTTGTTTTAAGTGTTCTACTTATCGACTTATATATTATAATAAGATAATAAGATAAGGAATAGTTGAAGAATTTGGATTGTAATCAAATCAAAATTTTTATCAACTTAGAAATTATAGGAGAAGAAGATAGGAACAAATATATTTATAATATGAATTTGTATTGTGCTTATCCCTTAATAATCAAGTTTTGTAGCTTGATATTCTGATAAAATAATATTAATTTAATAATATTAAAATTTTGAAAATTTAGATGATAAATATTATCTAAATTAAATATTTGTATATTAAATATTATCGCATAATTTAAGAAATATATCCTAAAAAATAAAAAAAATAATGTTAATTAGATGATAAATATTATCTGTGGGGTCAAAGAATTTGACAACCCCGGCCCACCTCATACTAAGCCCAAGGCCCACACCGAGGAGGAAGAAATGGCCGAGGACGAATAAAGAAAGCCCAAGTGGCCTAGAAACATCACCGAGGACAATTCTGTCCTCAGTCAACCCAGATCCTAGTAGGGAAGAACGGCTCGCCATCAACGGCAGCCTCCTAGAGCATCCCAAGAAAAAAGACAAGTACTGTAAGACAGCCACAGGAGCATGGTGTAGGAATAGTTCAAGGAGAAACTGTCACCTCCGCATTAAATGCCCACAACTAACGTTTTGGCCACATTAATGAGGAAATGACCCCTGAACAGTGCGGTCTTGGTTGCTGCAACTCACTAAAGGTTTGAGAAGGTGGCTGATGGGACAGGCACTCGAGTAGTGACCTGCATGATCAATAGATGAAGGACCAAAATCGACTGAAGAGGGATATATAATGTGAGAAATTCTTCAGGAAAGGGGGTCGAGAAAAAAGGAGAATACGGGAGCAATTGGTAGGATCTTGTAAACCTTTGTAACCTAGTACTGAAGAAAGAATAAGAACACTAAGTCCCTCGGATGAAATGCCCGAGGACAGACTTTCATACTTTAGTCCATGTCCTTGTTGTTCAAATCCATTCATAACCGTGTCTAGTTGTTGTAATACTCACTAAAACCTAGTTCTTAAACCCATTCTCTATAAATTTATTGTATTGGGCTAGTTGGGCTTGAGTCCACTCATCCAACAGAAGAAATGCTCGAACTCGGTCCCTACAATTGGCGCCGTCTATGGGAAGAACTTGTGTGTTAGTAAAGGCAACAATCAAGCATGGTAGGATCCGGCCCTCATTAAGCAGGCTCCCATCAGCCTGAACCGGCTAGATCCCAACAACAAGGTAACTTTCCTAACCTTGAGCGTGATCGAAATGAGGAGAATGGAAGGTTTCGAGAGAGAAGTGCGCACACCACTCAAACCAGTAAAAGCTATTCTCGTGTGGGTAGTCACGTGCTCCAAAGATGAAATAACAACCGGGCCGTGCAACCAGAAGAAGTTAGGAGTCATGTATCCCAGAGTCAGAGCGATAAGCAAGCCATGCAACTCTCCAAGTCACCTTTCACGCACCACATAGAAGGGGCTACCCTTCTTCGACGATTCCAGCAGCCAACCTTCGCCATTTACAACGACAAAACAGACCCCATGGAACATGTGAGCCATTTCAACCAAAGGATGACTGTCCATTCTAAAAACGAGGTGCTGATGTGCATGGTCTTCCCGTCTAGCTTGGGACCAGTGGCGATGAGGTGGTTCAATGACCAAAGACGAATTCCATGGATTCTTATAGGCAACTAACCCAAGCTATTGGCTCCCGTTTCGTCACAAACAGCAGAGCTCCTCGACCCTTGAGCGCTTTATTGTCGTTATCCATGCATGACAGAAAAACTCTAAAGGCCTACTCGAACAGATATTGGGAGATGTACAATGAAATGGACGACAATTTTGACGATGTGGCCATTAGCACCTTAAAAAATAGTCTCCCAGTTGAGCACGGCTTGAGGAAATCTCTGACTGGCAAGCCTGCCACCAGTGTGTGCCAACTGATGGATCGGATTGATAAGTATAAATGAGTAGAGGAAGACCAGCTGCAAGGTAAGGGAAAAGAGAAGGTTATCCCCAGGAGAGGAGGGATTTCAGGTCAGACTGATATAACAGCAACCGCCCGATGAGAGATTTTGTAGGGCAATCCGAAGTAACCAACACATTGACTGTTAATACCGTATTCCGAGAACCAGTACATCGGGTGTTGGAGAAAATCAAGAATAAGCCATACTTTAAGTGGCCGAATAAGATGGCGGGAGAGTCCACAAGGTACAATCAGAACTTTTATTGCCAATACCACCAAGACCATGGACACACCACGGAGAATTGCAGGAACCTCTGGAACTATCTGGACCAACTAGTCCGAGAAGGAAAGCTGAAGCACCTTCTGCATCATTTCGGGGGTAATCAAGGCCACACCCATCAGGAACCCCAGAGAGACACTGCCCTAAGGCCACCCGTGGGGACGATCAATGTAGTCTTGGCCGCGCCAAGAAAAACAGGCACGCGCCTTTCATGAGTGTTGTCTGTGGCTCAGCTGCCTACCGAGGAGTCCCAACCAGAGCTGAAGAGGGCCAGAATGAATTTTTGTCCAATCTTGAGTTTTTCAGAAGAAGACAAGATCGGAACCATCCAGCCCCATGACGATGCGCTATTGATCACTCTCAGAATCAGGGACTACGACGTGAAAAGAGTGATGGTGGATGGTGGATGGTGGCAATGCGACCGAGGTTATGTACCCCGACCTCTACAAGGGGCTGAGGTTAAAACCGGAAGATTTGGTGCCTATAACTCCTTTGATGAGCTTCGACGGAAAGCTTGTCATTCCGAAAGGCATGATCAGGCTACCTATCCAGACCGGCCCAGAGATAGTGGAGGTGAACTTTATTGTGGTGGACACTTACTCTTCCTATACAGCCTTCGTCGGTAGACCCTGGCTCCAGTCCTTAGGGGCTGTCGCTTCCTCGTTGCATTAGAAGGTGAAATTCCCGTCAGGGGACCAGGTTCTTGAAATCCATGGTTGCCAATCCACGGCAAGTTAGTGTGTGGTGGCTGCCATCACACATCGACTCAATGCGGAGCCCTCGGCCTCTGCTGAAAAGAATTTATAGCAATCAAGGGCCTCGGCGTCGCCTCCTGATACAACTGTCGAGGAGGCGAAATGCGAAGATCTAGAGGAGGTGGTTATTGGTGATGACCCGGAGAAGTTCTTTTGGGTAGGGGCTCAGTTGCCCTTTCAAGAGAAGGATGAGTTAATTGAGTTTCTCAAAAGAAATATTGACATGTTTGCATGGGACGCCTGTGATGCTCCCAAGATTGATCCAGCCTTCATCTGTCACCATTTCAATGTCAACCCGTCCATCACTCCCAAGAAGCAGCCCCACCGTCGTCCATCAAGAGAGCACACCGATGCGATTATGGACGAAGTGGCGAGCTTAAGCGTGCAGGGGCTATCAAAGAGGTTTTTTTACCCCGAATGGTTGGCCAACACCGTAGTGGTCAAGAAAAAAAGTGAAAAACGGCGGGTTTGTGTAGACTTCACGGACCTAAATAAAGCTTGCCCAAAAGACCCGTTCCCCATGCCTCGGATAGACCAGTTGGTGGATGCAACAGCAGGCCATCCTCGGATGAGCTTCTTAAATGTCTTTCAAGGCTATCATCAAATACCACTAGCCTTGGAGGATCAGGAGAAGACAGCCTTTGTGACACCTACTGGGAACTACCACTATAAGGTGATGCCGTTCGGTTTGAAGAATGAAGAATCCACTTATCAAAGGATGATGACAAGAATGTTCGAGCCGCAGTTGGGCAAGAGCATCGAAATCTATGTTGATGATATGGTTGTGAAAAGTAAAGTGGTGTTCGAGCATTTAGGGGACCTCAGCAGCACCTTTAATGTCTTAAGGAAGCACAAGCTGCGCCTAAATGCTTTCAAATGCTCATTTGGCGTGGGATCAGGCAAATTTTTAGGCTACATGGTCACTCATAGGGGAATTGAGGTTAACCTTAACCAGATCAAGGCTATTAATGATTTAAAACCACCGCAAAACGCCAAAGAGGTCTAAAAGTTTACTGGAATGGTCACAGCCCTGAATCGGTTCATTTCTAGGTAGGCGGCGGATAGATGCAGACCGTTCTATCTCTTGATCAACAAGTGGAAAGGGTTTGAGTGGTCCGAAGACTGTATTGTAGCCTTCCAGCAACTCAAGGAATACCTATCCCGGCCACCTATCATGTCCAGTCCTGAGGCCGATGAAGTCCTATACGCATATATTGATGTGGCCCTTCATGCTGTGAGCTTGGTGCTAATACGGGATGACAATGGCCTTCAAAAGCCAATCTATTACGTGAGCAAGTTGTTGCATGAAGCTGAGGTCAAATACTTACCCCTAGAGAAAGCCATACTAGCTGTGGTCCATGCTACGCGAAAGCTTCCCCATTATTTCCAAGCCCACATAGTGGTTGTTCTAACACAACTACCCTTGAAGTCTGTACTCCAGACCATTGATTACACTGGAAGGATTGCCATATGGAGCATAATGCTGGGAGCTTTTGACATCAAGTACATGCCTCGGACCTCCGTAAAAGGCCAGATCCTAGCTGACTTGGTGGCCGAATTTGCCAAACCACCAGTAGAAATAGTAGCAGAGGAGCACAATGTGGATGAAAAATCGGTTGGGGTAATCTCTACACCAGGACCCCCATGTTGGAAGGTGTATGTTGATAGGGTAGCGAATCAAAGGGGGTTCGGAGTAGGGCTAGTCCTGATATCTCCTGAGAATACTACCATAGAGAAATCCCTGAGACTTGGGTTCTCGGCCACGAATAACGAAGCCAAATATGAGGCCTTTTTACAAGGAATGGCCATGGTGTAGAAAATGGGAGGAAAAGCAATAGAGATGTTCTCGGACTCGAGACTAGTAGTGGGCCAGGTAAAGGGAGAGTTGGAGGCCAGAGATGCGAGGATGCAAGAGTACTTAAGCCAGGTCAAACGCTTACAGTCAGACTTCGATCTTTTTAGCCTGTCACACATCTCCAGGAGTGGAAACACTCATGCAGATTCATTGGCCACGCTTGCTACCTCCTCGGCAGGGGGTCTGCCTTGAATTATTCTTATCAAGCATCTGGATAGAGCAAATGAGGTTACAAAATGCATGGTCCATATCCATGGGGTTAGAGTGGGTCCTAGTTGGATGGACCCTATAGTAAGGTTCCTCAAAGATGATGTCCTGCCCAAGGAGAAATCAGAAGCCGAAAAAATATGAAGAAATGCCCCTCGGTTCTGGTTGTCCGAGAATCACAAATTGTATAAGCGCTCCTATTCTGGGCCATATTTATTGTGTATTCACCCAGAAGCATCAGAGTTACTGCTTGAAGAGCTGCACGAAGGGATTTGTGGGAGTCACATAGGAGGAGGATCTCTGTCACACCGAGCCATTACCCAGGGATATTGGTGGCCGGGGATGCAGAAGGAAGCCCTGGAGTATGTTAAGAAGTGTGACTAGTGCCAAAAGTTTGCCCCAAATATTTATCAGCTAGGAGCGGTCCTCAACCCTTTGTCCAGTCCATGGCCATTTGCCCAGTGGGGCCTGGATATTGTAGGCCCTTTCCCCAAGGCAGCAGGGAATAAGAGATATCTGTTGGTCGACATAGATTACTTCACCAAATGGGTCGAAGCTGAGCCATTAGCAAACATCAGAGATGTGGATGCTAAGAAATTCA
This sequence comes from Quercus tomentella, assembly GCA_028535165.1. Lineage (NCBI taxonomy): Eukaryota > Viridiplantae > Streptophyta > Magnoliopsida > Fagales > Fagaceae > Quercus > Quercus tomentella. Next base: position 19,847,652 of record JAPQVY010000089.1, on the reverse strand, counting down.
TCTGGAGAAATATTGTTACACGATTCGGGGTCCCTCGTACCCTCATTTCAGATAATGGACTCCAATTTGACAGTAAGGCCTTCAGAAGATACTGCCGCGAGCTTGGGATCATTAACTGGTATTCAACTCCAGCTTATCCTCAAGGAAATGGGTAGGCCGAGACTGTCAACAAAGTCATAGTCAATGGGCTTAAGAAGAGACTGGATGACGCTAAGGGAAGATGGGTAGAAGAGCTGCCGCACATCTTATGGACTTACTGGACTACACCACGGCGGTCAACAGGGGAGACACCTTTTGCCATGACCTATGAGGCCGAGGCTGTTATCCCTCTAGAGGCCAGCTTCCCCACGCTGAGGACAAGCTCCTTCACTCCAAGTAGTAATGACGAGCTATTAGGGAAGAGCCTAGATCTGATCGATGAACGAAGAGAAAAGGCAGTGATCCAGTTGGCCTATTACCACCAGAAACTCAAGCAGGGATATGATGCCAATGTGAAGTTTAGACCGCTAGCACCAGGGGACCTAGTACTGAGAAAAGTTGTGGGTGCTGCCAAGAACCCATCCTGGGGAAAGTTTGGACCCAATTGGAAAGGGCCATACCGAATTACTTTAGTAGCAGGAATAGGTGCATACTACTTAGAAGACTTAGATGAAAAAGCTGTACCTCGTCCGTGGAATGTAAACAACCTGAGAAGGTATTATTATTAACAAAAGCATTTCTCTAATTCAAATTTTCAGTCCATTATGGTTATATGTCTTGTGTCTTGGCAACCATCTAAGTACTAGATAGAACCAAGGTCTTACATGGTCCTCGGACTCAAACCTATAGGGAAACTAGCTATTTCAAGAAAATTCTAAGTACTAGACAAAACCAAGGTCTTGCATGGTTCTCGGACTCAAACCTATGGGGAAACTAGCTACTTCAAGATTCATAAAAGTTGCGAATATGGCCTAAGTATACGCTCGGTACCCTGGATCATCTACTCGGCCCCCATCCCCTAAAGGTGTAAGCAAACGCAAACTAAGCGTCCCCTTAATGCCGACGAGGCAGAATTTAAAGGTCTAATTTCAAATATGATATGTACATAGCCATTCTTACCCATTAGGATAACCAATTCATGAGACATAAGGTTCACAGTAATAACAATAGCAATAATAATAATAAACACATGATGTAAAAAAAAAGGGGGAAGAAGGAATTTCATACATTTAATCTAAATGTTTAATTACAATGATTCCAATATCCTTAAAAAAAAAAAAAAAAAAAAAAAAAAAAAAAAAAAAACTAACTAACTAATACAAAAGTTAACCGGGTTGCCTATTTCTTCAACTTTATCTTGACCCCTTCCTTGGGGAGCTGAGTAGGAATGACCTCAGGATCCTTGGAGCCCTCGCTCAGGGGAACAGTTTGGAGAGGCTGAATCGAGAGAGCTGGCTCTTCGGCATGAGGGGCCTGAGCATCGGCCGTAGACTCTGCAGTCTTCTGGGGCGCTTCAGGGTTCAGGTTTTCATGTGTTTCTGTCACCCTAGGAAGCTCGCCCTCCTCGGCTGGCTCATTATGAGCGGTTATGGCCAGAGCAGCTTCAGGCTGAGCAGTCTCAGCCTCCTCAGGAGCGACCTCAGCCTCCTCAGGAGCGACCTCAGCCTCGGAGCTGGTAGGGGCAGTTTCGCGGATGGTCGGAGGGTAGTATACATTCTCCACCTTCCACAGATCGGATGAAGCCTCAACCCCAGATTGTTTAAGGGCTTCATTCCAAATCTGGGAACAGTAGAGCCTGCATACTCCAGGTACTTGAGCCTTGAGGGTGGCCTAGGTCTTAGCCATTCCCAAGTCATAAGCCTCCTCCTCGGCTTTCTCCTTGAAGCTCTCGGCCTCCGTCTTGGCAAACTCCACCTCTACCTTAGCCCTCAAAGTTTCATCCCTGGCCCACTCTGCAACATTTTTGGCTCCCTCCACCTCAGCCAGCTTCTTCTTTAGATCAATGATTTGCTCCTTGGAAATCTTCAACTGATCTTCAGTCTCAAGTAGGCGCTTCGTCTGGCTTTTGACCTGTCTCTAAGCGCTAGCTAGGCCTGATTCGGCGCTGACCTTGGCCCTTGTCATCTCTTTCAGCTTCTCCCTTGCCTTCAAGAGATCGGCCTCGGAGTTTTTGAGGGTCCGCGTAGCATCCAAGTGCTTGTCACGCTCGAGCTCTAGGGACTTGCTCTGCTCCTTAGCGTCCTCTTCCAACCTATAAGTGGCATGGACAGCCTGCCAATTGAAACAAGCACGCGGTAAGTTAAAAACCAAGGAACAAAAATCACCGGAGTCACAAGTGTTGGAAGTCTTACCATGCCTAAGTATCTCTTAATGCTGAGGAAGACCTACTGCCTCCTCAGATTCCCCAATTCAGCCATATCGGTGGGGAGCAGTAGGGACCTCTCCAACGCGTCGACCACATAAGTGCCCTCACCCCCTCGGAAGTCCCTAAGAGAGGCGTTGTCCATCAATGGCTCCCCGTGGAGCATTGGGGCAGGAAGCCAAGCCTAGGGCGCGGATTGAGCGGCGACCTCTTTTTCCTAGCCATAGTGCCCAATCTTTAATTGCTTTGAATCTCGTAGGGCTTCATCTTCCTCCCAAGAGGGGCGAGATTTCCCACCATCCATAGGCTCCTTGCCTCTGGATCGAGGAGATGATGGCTGCGATTGTGTGGAAGATGACCTAGTCTGAGCAGGCTGAGGCTGGGGTGGATGAGGAGGAAGTTTGGATTGTGACTTCCCCGGCGCGTCCTTCCCTGGTTAGCCCTTAATTAAGTCAAACAGGCTGGTTGGAGGTTTTCTCTTAAAGCCCATTTCAGCCTGAGAAGGGGTCTCTACTGATAGGAGATCCGTTTCGGTCAAATCGGGGTCGCCCAAGTCACCAGAGGGATCCTCAGATTGATTAACTTGGTCGAATGCACCAAATTCGTCCTCGGACAGACTCAAATCTCCCTCGGCCTCCGTTGCTTGGTGGGATGAAGAAGGGCCTGTCAATGGGATACCTTCTGGGATAGGAGATCCTTCGAGAAGCAGGAACCCGTGTTCTGCTATGGTGATTTTGTGAAGCCGAGGATCGTTAGCTCTGATCACGTGCTTCGGGGTGGGGAATGATTTTTGGATGGGATCGTACCCTAAGATATTATGAGCGGCCCTGACTTAGTTGTCAGCTTCGTTTACAAAAACCGCCACCTTGAGAATAGTTTCTAAATCTCCCCGGTTGACCAGGTGAAAGTGTCGTTCAAAAGCGTGTGGATCTGCAAAAAGGAAACATATTCATACTAGTAACCGAACAATGCAAATTATGATGGCACAAAAGATTAGTCCTCTTCTACTCTTGATACCCCACCTGGTTCCCCCTCCTCTGTCGGGCGATGAAGGCCGCCGTGCCACTCCCCAGACACAATGAGAAAGTCCTTATTTAACCCTTTGCTGGTCTCGGGGAGGCACTGAATAAGCCGAACCTTATCGTCCCTCGTCTTCATATAGTAGGATTTACCCTCCAGGTGTTGGAGGTTGTAGCATCAGTTTACGTCGTGATGGGTTAACCTCAACCCCATTTTCTCATTTAAAGCGTCCACACAACCCAGGATCCTAAACACGTTGGCAGCGCACTGGGTGGGAGCTAATCGGAAATGCCTAAGGTAATCCCTCATCACTGGCCCCATAGGGATTCTCACTCCACCTTCTATAAAGGCGATTAGGGGAATCACTACTTCACCCTCTTACCTCCTGAAATGCCACTCCCCTTCCTCACAGTACCTCAAACCTACATTAGGGGGTATCCTATAATCGGCGATGAATTTCTCCATCGCCTTTTCGGACTCAACCAACTTTTTTAATTTACCCATCCCTAGAAACGGCTAAAAAGACTCAGGGAAGGACGAAAGAAGGAGAGGAGTAAGAGGAAAAGAAACTTAGAAGAGAGAAAACGCGAGTTAGAGAGAGAAGAAAACTTACAGAAATGAGGAAAAGCTCATCGAACAGGCTTTTTATGTTGGAAAGAGACGTGAGTTTGGCTGGAGATTTGACTAAACTCAGGATATGTGCGCAAGAACTCTTGAGTGCAAAAGTAAAGAGACAAATCGGTTTAAATGGGTATTTATACCTCCAATTAAAGATAACCATGCGGGTTTTCCCACCCATAAAGTTAAAGAAATCCCCACCGCTAGATTACCATCACATCGTTGAACGTGGAGAGCACAAAGCCACCAGAATTTAATGAGGGCACGCTTCGTATACCAAAGCACCAGGGACAAGCCTTGGACAAGCGAAGAGGCTTTGGCACTGACGGAGGACAAGACTTGACAAGCCATGATAAAGGCCCGAGGACACCAAAATCCCCTTCTCCATTTGAGGAGTCGGACAACAGGATTTTGAGGGACTATTGTGGGGTCAAAGAATTTGACAACCCCGGCCCACCTCATACTAAGCCCAAGGCCCACGCCGAGGAGGAAGAAATGGCCGAGGATGAATAAAGAAAGCCCAAGTGGCCCAAAAATATCACCGATGACAATTCTATCCTCGGCCACCCAGATCCTAGTAGGGAAGAACAGCCCGCCATCAATGGCAGCCTCCCAGAGCATCCCAAGAAAAAGGACAAGTATTGTAGGACAGCCACGGGAGCATGGTGTAGGAACAGTTCAAGGAGAAACTGTCACCTTTGCATTAAATGCCCACAACTAACGTTTTGGCCGCATTAATGAGGAAATGACCCCTGAACAGTGCGATCTTGGTTGCTGCAACTCACTAAAGGTTTGGGAAGGTGGCTGATGGGACAGGCACTTGAGTAGTGACTTGCATGATCAACAGATGGATGGCTAAAATCGACTGAAGGGGGATATATAATGTGAGATATCCTCCAGGAAAGGGGGTCGAGAAAAAAGGAGAATACGGGAGCAATTGGTAGGATTTTGTAAACCTTTGTAACCTAGCACTGAAGAAAGAAGAACACTAAGTCTCTCGGATGAAATGCCCGAGGACAGACTTTCATACTTTAGTCCATGTCCTTGTTGTTCAAATCCATTCATAACCGCGTCTAGTTGTTGTAATACTCACTAAAACCTAGTTCTTAAACTCATTCTCTATAAATTTATTGTATTGGGCTAGTTGGGCTTGAGTCCACTCATTCAACACAAGAAGTGCTTGAACTTGGTCCCTTAATTTAAGAAATATATCCTAACAAATAAAAAATAATGTTAATCTAATTTTATTTAATGATAAAAATAAATTAGAGTCCTGGTAGTATACTATTCTTTTTTAGTTCTTTAAAAATCTAAAAATTTAATAAATTTTTTGCAATTTGGTGAAGTCACGTAGCACAACCACGGCGTCTAAACCCAACTTTTATTATATATAATAATATGATATATATATATATATATATATAGATAATAATAATTTAAAAGCTTAACAGGTCAATAAAACTGAATGGTTCAATGTTTATCTAAAATAACTGACATTTTTTTTGGTTGGGGAAGTAGCCATACCGTAATTGATTCTTGTCAAAGGGGGGGAAACAAAATAACTACTCGCATAACATTGTTTTGTGGGCGAAATATGACAAATTATATGAATAGTAGTAAGGCCGTTGAGGAATTAAAGACATCCAAAGAATTGGTCTGGTTTCATCTCACTTATTAGCTATATAATTTCTTCGAGTAAGCGGCTATTTGGATGTTAATGTAATAAGTGGTGCTCTGCAGTCGCCTTCCAGTGAAGATGTTAGTACACATTTTTTTTTTTTTTGGCTGAATGAAGATGTTAGTACACTTAATAAGATTAAAGTATATGATTCCCATCCCTTGGTGCACTCTCTTCCTTTTTGCTGTCTGGACTTCGTTGAAAAACCGAAATAAAGTTGTGTTTGAGAATTCCATTCCAAACCCCACTATTGATAAGGTGTGCATTGGCCAAGGTAAGGAATATTTTTATTGTGTAAGTAATGTCAAGCAGATATCATCCAGGATTGCTATTCCTATAAGGTGGTCCAAGCCTCTCCAAGGATGACACAAGCTCAACACGGATGGTGCTTCACTCGGGAATCTAGGCAAGGCTGGTGGTGGAGGGTTAATTAGAAAGAGTGAAGGGAGATGGATTAGGGGGTTTTCGAGGTCTATTGGGTACACAAGTGTCTTGGCTGAGTTATGGGCATTGAGAGATGGCTTAACTCTTGCCATCCAGCTGGGAATAAGGTGTTTGGAAGTGGAGCTTGATGCCAAGGTTATTGTGGAGATGCTAAACAATGCTGACAGCTCTAACAAAAAATTTTCTTCACTGCTTCTTGACTGCAGGTCCCTTATAGCAAGCCTCACACAGGATCAGGTAACTCATGTATATAGAGAAGCGAACAAGTGTGCAGATTTTTTGGCCAAGAAAGGATGCTGCATGAGGGAGGATTTTGTAATATTTGATGTTTCCCCCTCGGATTACTTAAATAAATTGCTTGTATCTAATATCAATGGTTTGTACTGTTATAGGCGGGTAGCCACTACTTTGGCCTCTATGGTCAATTTGTAGCTTTCTTTTGTTGTTTAATATCATGCCTGTTAACCCAAAAAAAAAAGAGTAAGTGATTCCCATCAAAATGGTGCAGTGCTTGGTTAAATTTAGTTAATTAAAATTCCCTTATGGATACCTATAGGCTATAAGAACACCACAGTTTTCGAAATTGTTAAAATGATTTTAGAACCCCAAAGCAAAGCTTGAAAGAATAAATGCATGCATGGTTTATCTGCCAATTGTATTTGTACTCTTGCGATTTGCATGGTTTACCATTGAAAATGCAGGATGGAAGACAGAGACACAAGGAGATACAAATATGAAGCACTGAGCAGCAAATTAAACATACTTACCTGGTTGGGGTCAATGGGTGATCAAGAAAGCTCATGGCCTAAGTTGGTAACCTGCATTGCACTTTTAAGAGGGGTGCTAGCGTAAGGTTTTTCCAGATTAAGATCAGGTACAATACATAGGGTATTGTACTTCAAAAAAAATTAAGATAAGTAAAAAGTGAAGTTCTTATGAATTGTTGAGATTGATAGTTGCAAAAAGTAACTTTTAATTTTTACTATTGATTCAAAAAAGTTAAGAAAAAAATTAAGATAAGTAAAAAGTAAAAATTAAAAAAAAAAAAAATTGTGTGGAGAGATGGGTGAATTGCACCGGTGTAGTACCTGGTCTCCCCAAGTGGGAGAGCCTATGTCATTATTTGTTGCCGTAGGGGCCTGCCTAGTTCCACTTGAAATATTTTCGTTGTGTTTCTCTAGGAGCACAGTGTCGCACACGGCCCAAAATGACTGGAGTGTTGTGAACATTATTTGTCTATTTTTGTGTAGTCTTTGTTGTCCCAAAAATAAATGTTGAATAAATTAACATTAGGGATTATGGGTAAAAATCCAAAATTTAAAATATTTAGATGAAAATAATCCAAAGTACCTAAAATTTTTTAAGTGTTTTTATTAATGTTCCATTTGATTTGTTGTAAAATGTTTACATAAAATATTTTGTTTCATTGTAATTTTTTTTTTTTTGGTAAACGGCGCAATGTATTAACTAACAAACAACAAGTCTATTACAAAAAACAATACTAGCTTTATCACAAGCCAGCATCTCATCCACCACATCCGGTGGTTCAAACAAAAAAAGAAAATCAGTTACAACAAGTTCAGCTCCCATCCTTGCAAGCCAGTCAGCACAGCCATTCGCTTCCTTGAACACATGCGCCACCCAGTTTCATTGTAAAATTTGGTCAAACTTGAAAATATTTTCCATTGACCGACATCTTTTATAAATTGTTATGGTCAAACTTGAAAATATTTTTCATTGACTGACATCTTTTATAAATTGTTATAAATTTTAGTAAAACATTTTACAAACGTAGTAGCTCTTCATCTACCATTTGATGGTTAGGTTGTCGAAGCTCGATGGTTGGGTTGCGAATTTGGTTGTTCAGTCACTGAACCTTTGGCATTGGTGATTTCAGTGGTTGAGCCTCCAATTTTTGTGGTTTACGTTAAATTTTTTTTATATATTACATCAAAAACTTGAAAATATTTTTATATTTGAAAATTTGCTATAGTGAAATAAGAGCGCAAATATTACATCCTTAAAAATTTTGTCAAGATGACTTTTTTGTAGAAAAGCTAGTCTTTATGGTGTTTACCAAGACTAAACAAAGTGTAAGGCATCGAAAACTGTAGATAGAGATAGCATTTGACTGGTTATACCTATGATTGATGACCAAAAACAACATTATTTTGATGTAGTATTGTTCAAATTACTTCCAATATTTTCTACTTACATTTCACTATTTATTTCATTTTATATGAAATGATAAAATTGAACAAGTAAGAAGAAATTTCTTATTCTATTATTATTATTTTTTTAACGAAAAGCCAGTCATTATGATCTATAAAAATTCAATTGATATTGTTTCCCAAGACTAATCGCCTGTTTTGCAAGGGAGTTTAAGTATTAGTTTTTAAAATTATGTGAAAATTGAAGTTTAAAAAGTGTTGTGCAAACACGTATTTAAAATACTTATAATGTAAAAAATGTGTTTAGTACCACGTGCCTACTAACATATTTTTAAAAGTGAAAAACATAATTATGTGTTTGGTATGATTATATGAGTGTTTTTTTTTTTTGTTTTTTTTTTTAAAGTGGGTAATTATCTAACATGAATAGTACATTTAGTACTACTTTATTTGATGAGAGAAAATTTCCCCTTATTACTGTTGGACTACAACTTTCTTTTCTCTTCACAGAAAACCCATGATTCTCCTTCTCTTCATCTCTCTTAGCCTCATGTCCCAACACCTTTGTTTCTCCTTTATTGTTTCTTTCTTTTATTTGCTATAGATGTTTGATTTGGTTTGTGTTTGTGGGCGGGGATTAAATTCAAATAGGTTTTGTTTTTGGGTTTGGCGCTTTGTTTTTTTTTTTTTTGTTTGGTGGGGATTAAATTTAAATGGGTTTCGTTTGATTTGGAAGAAGAAAACCAGCAAAACAGCAAACTCCAAAACAAAAACAAAACAAAAAAGAGAAAGGAAGAAGACGACCACCAATGTGGATTTCTGCAAGAAAGAGAAAAAAAGAAAAAGAAAGCCATGTTGGAGAGAGAAAAGAAAATTTGTGTTGCCCTATCAGTGGGTCTCGTGCTTTTTAAAATATTTACTACAACATTGTTACTCAAAAATTGAAAAATATTCTAGATGTGTTCTCAAAATAGTGTTTAAATACCCTAAATTGAAAATTGTGACTCAAACTTCCTTAATCAAACACTCCTACCAAACTATGACTAAAATAGTTTTCAGTATTTAAATATTGAAAATTGTTGTTTAAACTCACCTATCAAATAGGCCCTTAAGGCACTAAAAATTGTAGACAGAGAGATCATTGGACTACTTTTACCTATGATTGATGGCAAAAACAGCATTATTTTTGTGTAGTGTTGTTAACGATACTTTCAATATTTTCTATTGACATTTTATAGTTTTAATGCACCGAAAATCGTAGATAGGGATAGCATTTGACTAATTTTACCTATGATTGATGACCAAAAGCAATTTGTGTAGTGTTGTTCATGTTACCACCAATATATTCTACTGACATTTCACAATTCATTCTTTTTAGAGGAAATGATAAGAAATTAAGTAGGAAGAAACTTCATAATTTTTTTCCCTTATTTGGGGAAAAAAACACCCACTTATTAGGACAGTAAATGGAATGTCCCAACATTTGGGAAGCATGCCATAAATTTGAAGATAGGGATGATCAAGCATCAATGGTGGACAACTTGGCAAAGAAAAGAAAGCATGGTTAGAAATACATGTAATATAATAGAGTATTCCCATTTATTGTTCTATAATAAAGTTTTTGCTATTTCTAGATGGTATTGTAGATAAAAAAGAGAAGAAAATCCCTACTTTTATTAGTCATGCAATTTCTTCTAAAAAAAATAGTCATGCATTTCGCAATTATTTTAAATACAAAAGTTACAATGGTCTTGTAAATATATAAGATCACTGTAGCTTTTGTATATCATTCAAACTTTTCTATAAAATTTCATTTTTTTATTCCATTCCTCTCTCTCCTCTCTCATGATCCAATTTGCATCTCGATTCTTGATGTTGGATGGCATATTTGGATCTCAATGTTAGGCTGCGAGGGTCACAACAATATTGTGGAGCTTGTAGGAAACTTTTCAGCCTCAAGGGAATTTGAGGAGGAAATTTGCAGGATAGCATTAGTGAGGGAAAGAATATAATAAGTTGACATGTGTGAGAAACAATACTGGAAAATAGCATCTCGATTTTTAGAGGCTCGATTTCAATCTAAATATCGAATTTCAAATACTCGAATTCAACTTGTTGATCTGTGTATATTTTGCCACATAGATCTTAAGTCTTATAGACTCGAGTTTGTAAAAAGTAAATCCGAGTCTACAATACTCGATTTCTATAATGAAACGAACCAAAACAAATCAAATTGGGCAAGAACAGAGAAACAGAGAACAGGGGGACAGAGGAACAAAGAATGGAGGAACGGATCAGGAAGGAAGAAGAAGAAGAAGAAGAAGAAGAAGAGAAGGAGGAGGAGAGCAAGAAGAACAGAGGACCAAATCGGGTAGGAAGAAAAAGACTCAGATCCGAAAGGAAGACTTAGATGTGGAAAAAGAACTGGGGAAGAGGAAGACTCAGATGTGGAAGAAGAACGGGAACTTGAGTTTTAAATACTCGATTTCCAAGTGGATTTTTTTCCACCTCAGCTTGCCATCACATGCAATTCGAGCCTTAGAAACTCGAGTTCAAATCTGAACTCGAGTTTTAGAGTCTCGAGATACTAGTCTGCTATATAGTTTTGCAAACCTGACAACTAACTAAAATATTTAAAAAATAATGTTAAAAGAAAAAAAAAATCGGAATTTGAGCATACTATTATTTTATATAATGTGCTATAAAATAGCAAATGGAATGTAGATTGTGTTGCTTTTTTTTTTTTTTTTTTGGTAGACAAAACTATAAAATTTTAACAAAATGAGACGGGAATGCTCTTTAACTTTTTCCAATGAGACTTTTAGTAGAAAAGCTAGCCAACAAAACATTTTAATAAATTCATTATTATTGTAATTGACTATTAGTGAGTTTTGGACCTCTCCTACTAATGCAACATGGATGACCAACATTTTCAATCCCCTCATGAATGTGAAAAATATTTTTTGAAAATTAATTTTCGTCGAACGAAACACGGCCATAATGTATATTCTTAAAGGGTCTTGTAAAGTAGAAAAGAAAATTTTTGGTAAGTCAAAATAGAGAAATTTTACAAAGCGAGATGGTAAGAGCACTAGCATTGGGGGTGTAAACATCCCCCAGTTATTATTTTACAACCTAAGACACCCAAAACCTACTTCATTCAGGTTTGTATACTTAAAAAAATTTGCAACCTTGTTATAGTACGGTTGCATATATGCAACCATTAGAGCGCTAGCAATGGGGGATGTAAAAAAATGCATAGTTTACATCCTTAAACATTGTTTTATCTATTTTACCAACTCATCTAACAATACACCCAACATCCAATTTTTATTTTTACATACAACTTAATAAAATAATATAAACTACCCTATCAACTCATTCTCTCTCTTCTCTCCCATCTATCTCTTTCATCTTTTTTGTACTTTCATGTATTTTTATATTTGCTTTTATGTTTAGCAACCATGAATACTAGGTTGTATATATACAACCTTAAAGCACTAGCATTGAGGGGTGTAAAAACCCCCTAGTTACTATTTTAGCCACCAGCAGCCTCAAAATCAGCTACATTCGAGTTTGGGAACCTATTTTTTTATACCATCCATGAACAATTGATTCTTATATATAGAACCAACTATAGCAATAGATGTAAACCAAAAAAAAAAAAAAAATTTATTAAAAATATCTTCTCTTTCTCTTTCTTCATGCTATGCCTATCCTCACACTCAGTCACTTCTTTCCTCTCATTTCTCATCTACCTTTCTCTCTGCCATTTGTCTCTATTTTGGTCTCTCTCTCTCTCTCTCTCTCTCTTAGACCGGCATTGACAGCGTGGACTAGAGTTAGGTTGAGATTTAGGTCAGTGGGTTGCAATTTAGGTTACAGTTGTGGGTTTGCCAGGGGTTGCTCACCGTGGGTCTGGGTTTGTCGCCATGGGTGTGGGTTTGGGTTTTGCTTGCCGTGGGTTTATGGTCTGTGGTGTTGAGGGTCAGAGTTTGAGGTCTGAGGGTGGTGTTCCTTGCTTGCTCACTCCCAAGTGCTAGAGATCGTAGCAATATAATTCTTGGAGTACCGAGGTCAAACCATAAGGAGCAGGATAGATTCAAAGACAATATAATTAAACAACAATTTGGGTGAAGAAGAAAAGTACTTTTGCTTGGTGATTGTTAACAAAAATAATAATAAAAACTTATTTAAATCAATAATGTAAATACCAGGGCATTGGGGTGTTTCCCTATATTGATATGAGATTCTTTGTGATCTAAGAAAATATATATTTCATAATTGATTATTCTTATACAATTAAAAACTTATGATTTGGTTGAACTAAGACAATTCAAGAACGCATGATAACCTAGATTAATAATGCGGTTAGAATAGTTTTCAGAAAAACCCATTCACTTTAAAACATGATTTCTATTTGAAACTATTAGAAATTCATCTAAACAATAAGAAAAACAAGATTGAACTTATTGAAAGCATGGAAGAACTAATACATCAAAAGAAATCTAATCGAACAATCAAATATGTTATTGTCTAAAATCTTAGAAAGAATCACATTGAAAATTCATACTGTATAGAAGAAACATAACCCCTAGCCCTAGCAAAGAGTTTAGGCTGCTATTAGAAAAAGGAAAATACAAGGCTTTCTCTACCAATTCGTTCTACACAGCCTCCCTTCAAAACCCTAACGTCAAAGTGTCCAAAGAAAATAAAACTTTTACTATTTTAATTTTCGTCCAGATTTACAGCAGTAACTTGTGAGTTAATTTCAGTCTTCAAAAATTGTGAATTTTGAAAACTCAAAACTTGAAAGTTGTAGATATTTAAGTCACGGTTCCAACCCATCTGGCCTTGTATCAATTGGATTTTTGAGGAGAGAGATACACCCAAAATACTGATCAGTGCTTAAATCTAATTTTTCCTTTTTGGATTCTACCTCTTTGATTTCTTTCTTTATTTGAAGCTTCCAAACATGGTAGATGACCCAAGCACTCCAACTGCACCTCCTTAGACATTTAAGCATGGTCCTTTAGCTCCACTTTAATTCTAGTTTGGCGTCCATTCTCTCACAAATTCCTGTAAACTCATCTATTTCACATGATTTCTTGAAAGTAGAAAATTACACGCAATGAATGACATCTTATTCAAGAAATTATGTAAAGTTAAATAATAGGGACTAATGCAAATCATGGCTTAATTATACAAATTAAGCATAGTAATAAGGAGATAACGCCCACATAAATATATAACAAGTATACATTTTAAGGCGTTATCATTCCTACAGCAACGATGGTCGGATGGTGGGCAAGGAATCCGGTCTGTGTGGTGGTGGGCTGGTTTAGTGTGGTGGTAATGGGCTACGACTGTTGTTAGTGGATGGTGGTGTTTTAATGGAGTTGCTGTTAGTGGGTGTTTCTAGGTGGTTGGATTTTCAGAGGTATTTTAATGGAGTTTTCGGGTGATTGGTGTTTTAATGGAGTTTTAGAGGTAGTGGTGGTTGTTGGTGTTCTTTTTTTTACTTTGTTGTTTGGTGTTTTTGGGTATTGGTTGTTAAGGAGATATAATAATTTTTAATATTATTTTTTTTATATTATATATTATTTTAAAGAGTTGTTTATAAAAATAGAAACTGGAATGTTGGGAGAGTTGTAAAATGAGATGGTAAAATAGATAAAATGTGTTTTTAAGGTGTAAAATAGAACTTTTTTGGAATCTCGAATGGAAATGCTCTTACTATTCATTGTTGCTAAAAAGTTTTAGCAACCCACACCTAGATGAAGCTTAATTTGATCGGGTGGGTTGCAAAATTAGCAACTTGCTAAAATAGTTTTTTAATCTTGTGGTTGTGGTGAAGAGAAAAAGAGAGTGGGAGGAAACAGAGAGAGAGATAATAGTACTTTTTATTATTTTATTAGGCAGTTTATATTATTTTATTAGGTTGTATGTAAAAATAAAAACTAGGAAGTTGGGTGTATTGTTGGATGGGTTCATAAAATAGATAAAGTAGTGTTTAAGGATGTAAAATATGTGTTTTATTTATTTATTTATATATCCCCCTATTGCTAGTGAACAAAATTTTTTTCCAAACTAGTTTGGAGAGTATTGATACCCATTTTCGTGACACATTTTTTTACAAGCCCAATTCATGTATTATGTTTTATTTTATTCTTTTAAGCATGGCCCAAGCCCATGCGTCTTATTGGGGAAATTGAGGAAGTGTGGTTTGGAGGGTATGGGTTGGTTTCTTTCAGACCTTTTGCATGAGCCTAGCCCATGCGTGCTAACAAGTGGGCAAGGGACATTGGTAGCACCTCAGGCTCATTGAGGAGGTTTTATACCTAAAATTTCCACCCTAAAAGAGCTTTCATGCTCTGGCTGACTGCGGCCTAAAGTTTCTACTCGAACCCATATTTGCCTTTAAACATAGTTGACTCCCATTGGACAATTCCATCTACTTGCCCTTACTTAGGTGAGCCTCCCAATGGTCTGAAATGTCTGACCAAAGGCAACCAATTAGAGCAAACCCTCCAACTCATTTCCTAAGCGAAAGGCAAACTACACCACATCATGGAAATAGCACTCAGGGCGATAAAAGCCTCTTTTACTACCAAAAAACCAGTCATTAGCAACACCCCAAACTCTATATAAAACTCTTTCTTCAGCTCAAAAATGAACCAACCACGTTTTCTCCATAAAACTGAAATTTTAGAGCAAAAGCCCACTGAGCCAGGAAACATTATCACCATTCTGAATCTTAGAGCATTCACACTGGGGATTGCAAATGCCAAATGTAAGGAAAATTTGGCATTTCAAGCCCAAAAGAGCTCAGCATCCGGACTTCTAAACGACTACTATTGTAAAAAATTTTAGAATTGTGCTACAGTGCAATTCTACATGTAGAATTTCACTGTAGCTCAAAAAAAAAAAAAAAAAAAAAATTTATTTCTTATGACTCTCCCACTCTATACATTCTGTCTCCCATGTCTCTCTCTCTATCATATTTCTCCCTCTCCCTTTGCTTTCTCTCAGTGATTTCTCCCTCTCCCTTTGCTCTCCATTAGGCCACCATTGGCCACCATCACCCAGCAACACCAAGCCCAGGCCGCGTCTCGATGTTTTGCTCTGATGTGGCTTCAATGTTTTGCTCTGATGGGTTTGCTTCGATGTGGGTGTGGTTTGTGGGTTTCTTGGTGGAGATTGGTCCAGTGTAGGTCATGGGTCGTGGCTCTCTCAAGTCCGATGTGGGTCATGAGTTGTGGGTCTTGAATCAATGTGGATCGTGGTGGATCGACGGGTCTTGAATTGGTTACGTTGGTTGGGTTTTGAATTGGTATGGATCGTGGCAGGTCGTGGTGGCTTTAAGGCTGAGGATTGTGGTGGATCAGCGGGTTTGGAGTTCTGGGTTTTGTGGGTTTTTTTTTTTTTTTTTTTGGGTTGCTATGACCGGTGCTAGAGGTGGGTTTGGTTTGATTTTGATTTTGATTTTGTGGGTTGTCGTGGTTGCCGGAGTTGGGGGTTGCTGTGGTTTGGTTTGATTTTGATTTTGATTTTGTGGGTTATCGTGGTTGCCGAAGTAGGGGGTTGCCGTGGTTTGGTTCGTTTTTTATTTTGATTTTGTGGGTTGCCATGATTTTGATTTTGATTTTTTTTTTTTTTTGTGCTTAAGTTGACTTTGGTTTTCAATTGATAAAAATCAGTTTGGGTTTTAGAGATAAAAATTAGTTTGGGTATGTACTTGGTGGTGGTAGCAGGTGGTTGTAGAGGTGATTTGGATTTTGTTTTTATTTATTTATTTATTTGGGTGTTCGATAAATTATTTTATTGTGTAAAAATATTATTTTAATAAGTAGAATAGGAAAATAAAAGTTAGGATGTTGGGAGTATTGTAAAATTGTATGGTATAATTGATAAAGTAGCTTTTTAGGATTGTAAAATAGGATAGAGTAGCATTATGGGATGTGAATGCTCTTAGGGATGGAAATATGGGTACAAGGGAACCTTCCCTCTCTTCCTCACAACCTCTCTCAATTTCCTCTTTTCGCTGGGTGTGGGTCAAACTTTCAGACCCGTTATGTTTTTATGTTTTTTCTGCACTTTTGTTAAGCCTGTTCAGCCAGTTAACATTCTCGCAATTCTGAAGTATAGGGGTGGAAATATGGGTACAGGGGAACCTTCCCTTTCTTCCTCACAACCTTTCTTGTTTTCCTCTTCTCCCTGACTGTGGGTCAAACTTTTAAACCTGTTATGTTTTTATACTTTTTCTACACTTTTGTTATTAGCATTTTGATTCTCTCTTGTCAAAGCACCATTAGCCTTTTGGTCATTATACTTCTGGAATTTTGGGTTTGATTTTCCACAATAAACACTTCTAAAGAACACAAGAAGAGATTTGGGCTGTTCTCGTATTTTTGGCTCTTGTCTCAAAAATGTCCTCGATAGAGAAAAATTCTACAAACTCCTCATATATCTTTATATTGAGTATGAATTTTAAAAATATAATCGTTGAATTGTATTTTTTATTATATTCTTTATGCTTGAAAATTTTCTAGAAAATTAAAAATCAATTGCTATGTCATCAAATAAATATTAAAATTTTTAGTTTTTGTGATCTGAAGTTGTGTATAAAAAATAAGTTTATTAATCTTATAGTAAATAAAATCTGATTTGAATAAAATTTGATATGCATGTTAAGAACATAAGAAACATGAAATTTAACTATTAAATTTCTAAAATCTACACCAAAAAAAGATATATGAAAAATATGAAAAATTTCTCTCGAAATTGCTAGTGCCCTAATGCTCTTAACTTTTATCTCAGTCAAATTAGTGGTTGGTTCAAGAGAAATTAATCTCTGTACTACACTACTACGTGTTCTTTATGTGATAGGGATGGCCTACAAATGGCAGCTGCTCTTGGCATTAGGCAGCAATTTAACCATCATACCACTCATTGGCGGTTATATACTTGTAAACTTGTTTTTTAGAGTTTTGGGCCCCTATCACCAATTGGAAGATACATGTATCTGATCATGTATATGACTTTGTTGGTTGAGTTAGTGAGGCATGTGTATTGAATATGACAAGGACAAATGCTATTTTTCCTTTTTCTTTTTTTCTTTTTTAACTAAATTCTTTCCATTGGTAGTTGAAACCCAAGGCTCCAAAATTTTTTGGAACCAAGTTTTGTCCTAATACTCGGTACAATTTTATGAAAAAAGTTTATAAGTCCAAATCAACTTGAAAATGTCTTTGTTCAACCCGCTATGTGACGATTAAAAGAATTATTCATGTATAGTTTTAGTTATATGACTTTTTTAATGAGTGGTGTGACCTGTTTAAGTAATACATATGAAGTTAAGAGCCTTGTATCTCAATTGGTTTGCTCTTCCTGGTGTTTTCAATACATCTAGAGTTCAAATCCCTTGTTCTTAGTTATAACTATTAAATTATTATAAAAAAAATACATATGGGTAGTTTATATAAATTGCCATGTAGTGAGTTTGAGAAGATAGCTACAAACTAGTTTCGTACTAAACTTTGTCCCAATTCTAATTACCATAATTGAAATTGAAACTTGTATTCTACACTTTTAGCCATTCTTTTTTCTTTTGTATTGAATTTTAACCATTTTTTTTTTTTTTTTATATCCAAAGGATACACCATTGTGTCACAGTGGTTTTTGGTTAGGATTTTTTTTTTTTTTTTTTTGGTTGAGAAAATGGTTAGGATTTTAGTGATAAAATTAAATCCACAAATATCAAAATGTGTGCATAAGATAGGATACTAGTAATTTAAAATAATCTCTAGACCATCTAAATCCTAATTGGCTTCTTCTCAAAAAAAAAAAAATCCTAATGGGCACAAGCCCACAACACAGAACCCTAACGGATGGCCTGACTGATCCGGCCCATCAAACCCCATGGCCCGGTATTAAATACCCAACTCCCCATACCTGGTCCCTCACATTAGCCAGAGCAAGCAGCAGCAGCAGCGAACAAGGGTTTCTCTGAACCGCCGCATTTCTCATCTCATCTCATCTAATCAATCGAAATCATGGTGAGTACGCCTTCTCCTCCTCTCTGTATGTTAGTCTGTGCTTGTTTTTGATTAATGGGGTTTTGTTTTTCAGGCGGATGTGGAAGCTGATGTGGCGGTGGCTGGGCAGCCCCAAAAGAAGAGGTAGCCAATTAGTGTGTAGCATGCGATAAGAATTGCATGTGATCTTTTAGCATTAAAAACTATACATACAAACACTTCTCCTAAACAGTTTATCCTATCGCATGCTAACCAAATAGTCTGTAATCTGTATAGCTAGGAACTCCCAACACCTTTATAAGAATTGCATGTGATATTTTAGCATTAAAAAATAAAAACTATACAAACACTTCTCCAAACAGCTTATCACTTTATTGAGTCCTCTTCAGTAGGTATATATAAGTTTTCTTTTACGTGGTTTGAATAGATGGGTTCTCTGTTTCTGCGTCTGATGTCATCCTTAATTCTTTGTGCGTGCGTTTTGGGTGCTTGCTTACCAAAACGGTGCTTTTTCTTAGGCTTTAGATCTGAAAGCCACATGTCGTTTTTCACTTATATTTTCCATCAAAAGTTCATACTATCAAACCGACATGTCGTTTTGATTTAGATTATAATTACATTGGTCAACTTGTATGTATGAAAAAAAACAAATCCTTTAAAAGGAAATATTGCTTTGGATCTTAGGAAAAAAAAATGGTCAATATCTAACTTAAGTATGAGTCCGAGTCCATAGCCACATCAATACTATTTAGCTTGTGACAAAGTTTTGTTTTAAAATCTTGCAATAGTCCAAATAATACTAAGCTATTCGCATTTTTTGAATTACACCCAGATAGTTTTAAGTTACTATTTGCTCGTATATTGCAAATTTGCAATAACAAAATTCCAGGAAACAGTTCCTTATTAATACGTTGGAAATGACCTTCAAAGGGGGAAATAGTGGGTTATCGAATGCATAAGAAAAATCTTTTAAAAAAGAAATATGGTATTGAACATTTCTTATCAAATCCAAGACCAAATTTACCAAAAAAAAAATGGTCTTGGATTTGATAAGAAATGTTCAATATCTAATCATATGTATCAAAGAGCCAAAGGTTGGCACCATATCAATGATAAGTTATTCAATTTGTGACAAAGTTTTGTTTTAGAAATGACATTGCAAATGTTAAAATTCGTGAGGTAACATATGCATTAAAATAAATTAGAAAAGAAATATTTTACTAAAATTTATAACAATTTATAAAAGATGTCGGTAAGTGGAAAATATTTTCATGTGACCAAATTTTACAATGAAACAAACATCAGAAATATTTTATGCAAAACATTTTATATCAAATCAAATGGAACATTAATAAAAACAGTACTTTCGATTTTTTTTCTTTTTCATCTAAAATTTTAAAATTTGGATTTGTGCCCCTAATCCCTAATGTTAATTTATTCAACATTTATTTTTGGGACAACAAAACTACACAAAAATAGACAAATAAAATTCACAACACTCCAGTCCTTTTGGGCCGTAAAAGACATTGGGCTCCTAGAGAAGCACATCGAAAATATTTCAAGCGGAACTAGGCAAGGGCCACGCGAACGTAGGCCCCTACGGCAATAAATAATGACATAGGCTCTCCCACTTGGGGAGAGTTTAGAGCATCCACAGCAGTGGAACTAAATTTTTAGTAATTTAGCTCCACCAAAAGTTATTTTATCTATTTTACCTACACGCATGCTGCAACAGTGAATCTATTTTAGCTTTTAATACAATAAAATAATATAAACATCACAATAAAATAATATAACCACTACAATAAAATAATATATCCCACTACCAAAATAATATATCTAAATTTTTTTATTATTCATTTCTCTATTTGTTCTTCTCTTTCTCTCTGGACTCTTCTTCTCTTTCGTCTGAAGCAAACCCACAGCACAACCCACCTCCACAATCCCAAACCCACAACCACACCTCCATAATCCTAGCCCCATAGCCCCACCTCCACAAACCCACGCTATGACCACCACGAATCCACAATGGTCGTCGCCCCACCACAAACCACAACACCGTCGCCCCACCAGCCCACAAATCCGATCTCACAACCACAAAACTCACCGGAGCACAACCACAAAAACCCATCGGAGCACAACCACGAAATCCACCGGAGTACAACCACAAAAACCCACCGGAGCACAACCACGAAACAATCAAACCCCGTCAATCCGATCTCACAATCAAACCAGTCAACAGAGGAGTGAGAGACGAGAGAGAGAGCGTGACGGTGAGAGAGGAGCGACGGTGAGTGATTTGGGGCCTTGGGACGGCTGGGTCGAGAGGATGAGAGCTTGATGATGGGTGATTTGGGAGAGGAGGAGTGATTTGGGAGAGAAAAAGAGGCACGGACTGAGAGTGATTTGGGAGAGTGAATGAGAGCTGAGTGATTTGGGAGAGAGACAGAGGCACGGAGTGAGAGAGAGAAAGAAATGATTTTTTAATCGATGGGATGAATAAAATAAATTTTTTTTTTTTTTTGCTTTCATGAACAGTGCACATCTAAAAATAGATGTGCACTGTAGCAGTGGAGATAAAATTTTTAGATTTAGCTCCACTGCTGCAGCAAGGTTTTTATGTTTATAGAGCTAAATTTTAGCATTATACCTATATAGCACCACTGCTGTGAGTGCTCTTATGCTACAAGTGCAATGGAGTTTACCAACTTAAGCCACGAGCCTTCTTGATCACCCATTGACCCCGTGCAGGTAAGTATGTTTCATTTGCTGCTCAGTGCTTCATACTTGTATCTCCATTTAGTAGTTATAGGACCACAAATTATTTTACAACTTTTTTGTCACAACTCTGACATGGCAGATTGTGAGTGGTTAACCATCACTGACCTAGCATTTTTTCTTTACTAATCATACTCTGTCATGTTATAGTTATGGCAAAAAGT
Source organism: Quercus tomentella (assembly GCA_028535165.1). Classification (NCBI taxonomy): domain Eukaryota; kingdom Viridiplantae; phylum Streptophyta; class Magnoliopsida; order Fagales; family Fagaceae; genus Quercus; species Quercus tomentella. The sequence goes on along the minus strand of JAPQVY010000089.1, from coordinate 19,826,401 downwards.
TGTGAAAAATTATGTAGTCTTAGACTTTTCCATCCCCTTGTGTCTCTCTTCCATCCTGCATTTTCAACGTGAGAGTGTGAGACCTTAATGCAAATCGCAAGGGTGCAAAACTGCAAATACAATTGGCAGATAAACCATGCATATATTCTTTCAAGCTTTGGGTTTCTAAAATCATTTTAACAATTTCGAATACTGTGGTGTTCTTAGAGCCTATAGGTATCCAAAAAGGAATCTTAATTAACTAAATTTAACCAAGCACTGCACCATTTTGATGGGAATCACATACTTTAATCTTATTAAGTTCATTCAGCCAAAAAAGAAAAAGAAAAAGAAAAAAAGAAGTGTACTACATCTTCACTGGAAGGCCATTGCAGGGCACCACTTATTACATTAATCCAAATAGCCGCTTACTCGAGGAAATTATAGCTAATAAGTGAGATGAAACCAGACCAATTCTTTGGATGTCTTTAATTCCTCAACGAGCTTACTACTATTTATATAATGTGTCCAATTTCACCCACAAAACATTGTTATGCGAGTGGTTATTTTGTTTTCCCCCTCAGAGAAGAATCAATTACGGTATGGCTATTTCCCCAACCAAAAAAAAAAAAAAAAAAAAAATGTCCGTCATTTTAGAAAAACATTGAACCATTCAGTTTTATTGACGTGTTAAGCTTTTAAATATTTATTTATTTTTTTCCCGAACCCACACACAATTGACACAATATTGTCCGTTTTGGTACTTCCATGGACCTTCATAGTTCTGTTCAATAGCAAACAATATTGTGCTGATTGTGTGTATCCTGGCAAATGGCATCAAAGCTAAGGACAGCTCTCCTTTGAGTTGTGGTGAGTAAGGCCTAATTTTGTTGAGTCTCACATCACTTAAGTGAGTGTGCCAATCTGGGTTCATAAGGAGGATGTCTCACTAATTTTTACAAGGTCTCTTCTCACGTGAGAAAGAACAAAACGCGAAAAGCCACTTTTAGTCCTTACATTTTCAGGAGATTTCCATTTTAGTCCTTACATTTTATTTTTACCGCTTTTAGTCCTTATCTTGAAAAACACCTCTCGTTTTGGTCCCTGCCGTTACATTAGAAACGAAAATTGCACCGCTGGCAAATGGCATGCACTGTTGGCCTGACATGGTTATTAAAATAATAATAAAAAATATCACGTCAGCATTTAAATTAAAAAAATTAATTTATTAATTTTAACTAAATAAAAAAATTAAAAATAGAATTAAAAACTAAAAATTATATGAATTGAGATCTAAGTGTGTCTTAAACAAGAACATAAACCCAAAAATTAAAATCCCAAAATTAAAAATTTCAAAATCACCGTTTTCTCAAACACAACAATATCATCAAATCCTAAAGCCTCATAGTAACAAATCAATCCAAAAATACAACACAATCAATCCAAACAAAAAAATCTCAAATTCAAACTCAAACTCAAAATCTCTATCTCATCTCTCTCTTGCCTATCGTTTTCTATCTTCTCCCTCTCTCAGACCTTGCTTTTTCAAATCAAACATCACTCTCTCTCAGACAGTGTAGATTGGCAATGACTTTTTTTTTCAATCTCTCAAACAAGTGGTGGTGGGTTTGCTCATTGGTGGTTTTTTTTTTCCTATTTTTGAGATGGGTTTGGTGATTGGGATGTTGAATCGGTGTGGGTTTGAATTGGCTGTGGGTTATTGAATAGGTGTGGGTTTGAATTATCTATGGGTTGTTGAATCAGTGTGGGCAATTGAAAGGGTGTGGGTTTGAATTGGTCTGGGCTATTGAATTGGTATGGGTTGGTTGTTTTGGTGGTGCTGGGATGTGTACGGTGGCTGAGGCTTCTTTGAATCGGTGTGGGTTGGTTATTTCGGTTTTGGAATTTCCAGTAGTGGAGTGGTGGGTTTCGGGTTTGTTTGGTTGGTTGTTTGTTTCGGGTTCAGTGGTTGGTTGGTTGTATCGGATTATGGGTTTTGTGGGTTCGGTGGTTGTGTGAGTTTGATGGGTTTTGACTGTGATGTTGGCTATGTGGGTCTGAATTTTCGATGTGGGTTGTTGTGGTTCAATGTTGGTGGCTGTGTGGGTTTCGGGTTTTGTGGGTTCTGGGTTTCTAGATCCTTTTTTGGGGTTTACGGGTTGTGGGTTGCCGGTGGGTCATGAGGTGTTGGTTCGGTTGTGGATGGTGTTTAGTGGATACTGGTGGTTCAGTGTTGGATTTTAATTTTTTGGTTTGTGTTCTGAGATTGGGGTTTGTGTTCTTGTTCAAGACACACTTAGATCTAAATTCATGTAATTTTTAGTTTTTAATTTTTTTTATTTAGTTAAAATTAATAAATTAATTTTTTTAATTTAAATGCTGACGTGACATTTTTTATTATTATTTTAATGGCCATGTCAAGCCAACAGGGCATGTTGTTTGCCAGCTGTGCAATTTCTGTTTCTGATGTAACGGTAGGGACCAAAACGAGAGGCGTTTTTCAAGATAGGGACTAAAAGCGGTAAAAATAAAATGTAGGGACTAAAATGGAAATCGCCCGAAAATGTAGGGACTAAAAGTGGCTTTTCGCCTATTTATTACTCATAAATTTGAAATTTGAAATAAATAGTCAAAATATCAATTCAAATGACTTTGTAGACACTTTTTTAATAAAAAAAAATATTAAAATCTATATCTAAATAAATTTTTTAATAATAGTAATATTTTATTAAATAATAACAATAAAAATATTATTAACCAAATAATTGAACCAATTACCTAATGTTTGGAACCAAGATCTTAGGGTACATTTGGTATACTGAATGAGTATTACAACAAGAATTGTAATCTTTATTACTAGTAATAAAGTATGTTGTAATGTAATAACTAAACCTATTCATTAATTTGGTTGTGAGTTATAACCTTAGAATGAAACTTAATATTTATTTTAGGAAATATTTTACTCATACAATTATATCTCCTTAAAAATTGTTATTTGTAAATTTAAGAGAGATATGTGTTAATTTTTATAATTTTTTATTTTTATAATTGTTAGATGTATATGGAAAGTTAGTTTATTTGGAAATATATTAAGTTTTAAAATTATTACACTTACTAAGGAATAACTAATACAACCTTTTAAAGAGAAATAGTTATTCCTCATTTTGAAGAATAGCTATTCATAAGGAATGACTATTCCTTGTAATAAAAACATAACCAAACTAAAGAATAACTAAACCATAGGAATAACTATTACATTACAGCGCCTATTACAGTTTGTCAAACATGCCCTTATGTACCACTCTCTCTATTCCACTCTATGTATCACGAATTAGAATTTACCATCGGTCAATTAATACCTAATTTTTTGCCTTTTATTTCACTTGCCAAAAATAAGAGAAAAAAAAAATTTTCATCCCCTCTAGGCTCCACCACCAACCTCTGGCACACCACAAGCAAGAGACAACCAACACCATCCTTACCAGTACTAGATTGGCCCTGCCACAACCACCACCTCCACCTCCTTGTTTTCTTGCCATAAACGCCAGTCCCATTACCATTGTTATCAATTCCGCATCCTCTCTGACTACCACCATCATCTCTGCCTTGCTCCTCATCTTCTTGCCCAAGCATCGAGACGACAGTGTCACAATCTCACTTGGGCTCTGATGTGCCCACCTTTATCGTAATCACAAAGTTGCCGCTTGACTTCTAGAAGTTTGGGGGCTGATTCGATTGGTGACCACCCTTGTGCAACCATCAAATCGGTTCTCTTGGGTTAAGGAATGTCAAATAGAGTTATTGTGGCCCTGTCGCTTGCTTGGGATAGAGAACTAAAGACTGGGGGTGATTGTTGTTGTAATTGTCTATTACTAGTGGTGTTGCTGGAGGTTGGTGGTGTTGGGGATTCTTTGCGTAATTTTTTTTTTCTCTTATTTTTGGCAAGTAATATAAAAGCCAAAAAATTAGGTATTAATTGACAGATGGCAGATTCTAATTCGTAGTGACAATTGAAGAGATTATTCATGTATAGTTTTAATTATACTTAATGAGTGGTGTGACTTGTTTAAGTAATACATATGAAGTTAAGAACCTTGTATCTCAATTGGTTTGCTCTTCACGGTGTTTTCAACACATCCAAGGTTCAAATCCCTCATTCTCGGTTATAACTATTAAATTATTTAAAAATATATATAATACACATGGGTAGTTTATATAAATTGTCATGTAGTAAGTTCGAGAAAATAGCTCCAAACCAGTTTCGTACTAAACTTTGTCCCAATTCTATTTACTATAATTGAAATTGAACCTTGTATTCTACACTTTTAGCCATTCTTTTTTTTTTTTTCTTTTGTATAGAATTTTAGCCATTTTTTTTATTATATCCAAAAGATACACCATTGTGTCACAGCAGTTTTTGGTTAGGATTTTTTTTTTTTTTTTTTTTGGGGTTGAGAAAATGGTTAGGATTTTAGTAATAAAATTAAGAGCAAGACTTAGGTATAGTATTTAAGTGTTGTTCCTTAAATTCCCTATTTAAAATTTTTCCATGTGGATTTTTTTTTCATAGGATGAAAGTATATTTTTTAATTAAGTATCCACGTGGCTGAATTTTAGAAGGAGAATTTGAGGAATAGTACCTAAGTTACTGTATTTAAATTTTGTCCTTGAATCCACAAATATCAAAAAGTGTGCATAAGAAAGGATACTAGTAATTTAAAATACTCTCTAGACAATCTAAATCCTAATTGCCTTCTTCTCAAAAAAAAAAAAAAAAAAAAAAAAAATCCTAATCGGCACAACCCCACAACACAGAACCCTAATGGATGGCCTGACCGATCCGGCCCATCAAACCCCATGGCCCAGTATTAAATACCTAACTCCCCATTCCTGGTCCCTCACATTAGCCAGAGCAAGCAGCAGCAGCAGCGAACTAGGGTTTCTCTGAATCGCCGCATTTCTCATCTCATCTCATCTAATCAATCGAATCATGGTGAGAACGCCTCCTCCTCCGCCTCCTCCTCCTCCTCCTCCTCCCCTCTCTCTCTCTCTCTCTCTCTCTCTCTCTCTCTGTATGTTAGTCTGTGCTTGTTTTTGATCAATGGGGTTTTTGGTTTCAGGCGGATGTGGAAGCTGATGTGGCGGTGGCTGGGCAGCCCCCAAAGAAGAGGACGTTCAAGAAGTTCAACTTCAGAGGCGTCGACTTGGATGCTCTTCTCTACATGTCCACCGGCGACCCCGTCAAGCTCTTCACTGCCAGAGCTCGCAGAAGGTAGTCTTCACGCCGGAGAAAGCTGCCATTGGACTTAAATCCCCATTAATATGCCCCATGGCCTTTTTTGCTATAGCATGCTAGCCAATTAGTGTGTAGCACGCGATAAGAATTGCACGTGATCTTTTAGCATTAAAAACTATAGATACAAACACTTCTCCTAAACAGTTTATGCTATCGCATGCTAACCAAATAGTCTGTAATCTGTATAGCTAGGAACTCCGAACACCTTTATAAGAATTGCATGTGATATTTTAGCATTAAAACTGAAAACTATACAAACACTTCTCCAAACAGTTTATCACTTTATTGAGTCCTCTTCAGTAGGTATATATAAGTTTTACGTATTTTATATTTCAAAAAGAGAGTTTTAGGGATTTTTCAGGCTTTTTTAAATAATAAAAAATTTATAAATTAAAAAAAAATAAAAAAAATAAAAAAGTAAAAATGAAACGGTAGCATATTCAGAGTCATTTGCATGTTACGTGCATAACTTAAAAAGAAGTCTTGTAACGAAGAAACGATGACATTTTTGGCTTAGACAGTTGTTTCAATTTGCAAAAACAACACCGTAGGGAGATCGATCTAAACTTCATCTTCCTTTCTTTCTTTTAAAACATCAAGAAGCTTGAAGCTCCGATTTAGAGTACAAAAAGATAAGAAGCTAGCTAGGAAACTCTTCTCACATGAATCCACTAGACTAGACTAGACTAGGCTGCAACACAATAGTTTGAACACAAACAAAGGAAAAATCCTTAGGCTTTTACACTCGTGGCCATCGATTCGACTCCCTCTTTGGAACCTAAAACTGTCTGGCTCCTTCTTTGAAACCTACGACCAGTAAGCTCTCTCTTTACGATTACCTTAGGTTCACCCTCTTTGGAACTTAGTTACAATACTGTGTCACTAGTTACGATTTACCTTAGGGTGTTAAAAAATCATTCTCTCAAACTCACAATGAGTATGTTTCAAAACAACCCTTCTAAAATATTTGAGTACTATCTTTGCAATGATGTACTTTGATATCATGATACTTTACAACCATTGCAACTTGCAAGTAAAAATAAACACCAAATCCCTTATTATTATAATTATTACTAGATGAGGTCTTACGCAATGCGTGGATACTTTATAATTTTATTTTTAAATAATTTCTAATTAATTTTTATGATCCATAAAAAAATTAATCTTGTGGCATAATATTTACATAATTAGCATCAATTATATTATATATTAAAAAATGGAAAATAAAAAAGAAACATGAATTACTATAACATTTTTAAGAATATGTGTGTTGCTTAAGTGAGTCCACAATTAATTAATTATTTCGGTTAAGTTACCTGCACAATTATTATTTTCACATCCTTTGAAAGAGAGCAAGCATATAATTGGTTTGGTTTGTGAGTATTTACCTAACTCCTATCTAGCAATGAATGCTTATGGTTTGAGAAATAGATATCAAAACTATATATTTCATCAACATGGGGCAAAAATTCCCTTAAATTGCCAAATCATTATGAAGTACATTCCTCCAAGTAATTCTTGAATCTTTTCAGCTAATTACAACAAATATACACCAAATTATGTCCAACACATAATTTCCCAATCATTGTATCACTATGCAATAGAGTCCAGAAGGAAGATAATTTTCTTTAACCACAACCATCTTTATAAAGAAAATGAAAGGGGTGATGTCTCACCATTGATCAACTTATTAACAGAGTGTAAGGATTCATTTATAATAAGTTTTCAGCACCCTTCAGCACCCTTAAAGCTTCTAATATACATTATTTATGGCCAAATGCACTAAGAAATACATCCTTTGGCACCAAGAAATACATCCTTTGGCACCAAGACCAAGTCTTCTACTTGGAACTCTCATTATGTATTTCTCAAGAATTTTGAATACATACCAAGACCTAATACCCTGAAAATGTCCTACACATAAGGGACATTTTTGCCACCATGAATTTTCAATCCAAATGTTGCAAATATGTCATTAGTTATTGAAGAATTGCCTTTGTAGTAATCAAACACCATAGTTAAGGCCTAAAAGAAAATTTTAAAAAGGAGACTCTGTGAATTTCATCCATGAGATCAACTTTATTAAAATCATGATCCAAGTTGGAGAAATAATAAATTTGAAAAGAATTTCATATAGTCAAGAGAAGTAGCGCTAGTGACAAAATTTGATAGTAATTTTTTCAAACATATTCAAAGAATGTCATATGCTAAGTTGCAGTTTCTAATTTGGACTGATTCAAAGTCTAGAACTAAAATAATTATTAAAAAATATTAAAGAATCGATAGTTGCACTAATTTTTTAGGCTGCTTGACAAAACTTAAGAGGATAAAATACACGAACCTAGTAACCTTCAGTGGATAGGCATGCCAACCCTCCCATCTTTAGCAACAGTTGATGCACAACTGAGATAGGTGCAACTACAAACAATACAATTATTGGAAATTTTTTGAGTCTTTGGGGACCATGGTCCAACCAAAATTAAAAAAAAAAAAAAAAATGGGGTTCAAAGATTGGAAGGATAAGAACTAATATTAATAATTTTCAAGTTTGTAGAATCTTTATAGAGCCTAAGTATTAATAACCAAATTGATAATATGCATCTAGCAAGCTCTAATATACCTAGAACAGATCCATCAAATATATATATACACACACATACCTAGAACAGAAAATTACTAAAATTTCTAAGGTAACCATAAAACACATGAAAATTTTGAGTAGGGAAGACATGGAGTGGAATATATACATCATGAATAACAAAGTTAATTTTGGACTTTGCAAATGTTAAGCCTTGATGGGAAAGTTACTTGTATCTAGTATCTACACAGAAAATCTTGTGGCTTCTTCAACATCCAGAAAAAGTCATGAACATATATACCTTTGCACATGTTGTATTGCACACACTACCTTAAGAGTCTTAAACTTCTAGTTATGTCCCTACACTTATTTTACATGACTAATGTTACCTGGACCCAAGATCACTGCCAATTACTTGGAGCCTTGGACAACTAACCGCACCAAAAGAAACTCAACTCAAGCCTTTACATTCTTCTTGATACTTTCAAGTATTTGTTCCTCAGTTTTTATATTTCATTAGCAGATTATGTGTTTGGCTTCAATCCTAAATCTATGGGATCCATTTCTATTTACATAAATTTGGATATTGATGGATATGGATTAACAAATTAATAGAATTTTTTTTATAAGAATTTAACTACACCATGCAAAAAGAAAAATTATAAAATAAAAAACTCAAAAGTAAGTTCTTTTTTTACCTTTACTGGTCGATTGTTTGGCTTGAGGTTGATCTTCTAGGTCAGTCCTATATTCCTAGAATCATCATTCAGAATGTTAAAAGACCACATAGAAACTCAAAGTTCAAATTCCATTTAGTCTTGGCAAAAAATTGTTATGAAAAAATATTTGAAAAGCTACTTTTTATGGAAAGGGACATTTTATTTTTAAGAGAAACAGAGTTAGAGAGATTTACAAACCTGGCGAAATTGATGCCAAGCATAGAGAACATCTCGGTCATGTATTTGAGACCCTTTGAAGTTATTGCTTTAAAATTGAGATTGAAACGGAAATGTGAAAGGTCGGAACTCAAAATAGCTAGAGGTAGAAAGTGATGAGTTGTTGTAATTGAGGAGAATGTTTGGGTTTTGTAAGAGACATGAAGAGGAGAGGGTTGTGTTATAAGAGAGAACTTCAAAGCCACTACATTAATTGTACCTGATGTTAATTTTAGTTATTATTACTTATCACTTATTAGAGTTCGACTGGGGTTAAAAATGGATCTAGACTTGCTATGAACTTTGATTTTGGACAAAACCTTTTGTCAATTTTAAATGCCAGCCTATATTTTGGCAAAACTACTTTATTAAAGTACTATATGGCAGAACTTTATGTATTCTCGTATAAGGTCTCTACTTTTATATATACTAGTATTATGCCTGTGCAATGCACGGTTTAATAAAAAAATTATATAAAAATTTAAAAAATATATTTTTTGATAATATAATTAAATTTAATTACAAATAAAATAGTATTAATAATTTAAAATTATTGCAAGTTTTAAATTTCTAAAATATTTTAGTAGTAAATATATATATATATATATATATATATATATATATATATATATATATATATATATATGTGGCATTTAAAAATATTTCCATTATACTTGCTAAAATGTAGAGTAGTAGAAGTGCTAACCATATATAAATTTCTTACATATAGAACCCCAAAAAATTTCCATAAATTACAAAAATATAAGTATCTAGAGTACAATGTAAATGTAAAAGTTTACCTATAAATTACCAATCATAGCCATTTTAATGTTGCCATAAGTGAGGAAATAATTAGCATAATCTATTAAGAACACCAAATAATAAAATAATATCAATAATTAAGATGAATTGCATTATCCAAAATTTTTTATTTATCCAAACTTTTTTATAAAAAAATCATAACATTTAAGAAATAACTGAACAATGATTAGTATCTAGACCTTCTAGATTACCACACTCAAAATAATTTCAAAAATATATAAATAAAGGTACATAAAGAGAAAACAAATATTGTATAGCAATGTAAATGTAAAAGTTTAAATATGAATTACCCATGTCTAGCCATTTTGATATTGACATTTGTGTCTAGCCATTTTGATATTACTATCAGTGAGGAAATAATCTACACAATTAATTAAGAACACCAAATCAAAAAAATAATAATAATAATAACAATAAAGATGAACTGCATTATCTAAAATATTTTAAAAAATCATAGAATTTAAGCAATAATTGTTCATAGAAAAATAGAAACACAATAAATAAAAATATAAAGAAGATAGCTCTTCTCACATAAAGGTAACTCTTCTCACCGAAAAAGCCAAATCCTTCATTTTTTAGTTCTTAACTCAATTTTTATTTTTTTATTGATTGATTTTAGCATTCTTAAATAGCAGAGTAGAGTTGTAGTAGAGTTTTAGTTCAACTCAATTTCTATAAATAAGGAAAATTTGAAGAGAGAGGAGGACTGCAACATGCATGTCTTGTATGTAGAATGAAAGTATGAAACTGATACTTCTTTCTCGTAATTTAATTTGTAAGCTAGATCTAAATGACTACATTTCCTTCTTTCCATAAAAATGACTACATTTCCTTGTAGCAATGGAATTGAGTTATGTATCATGATGTCAATACACGATAACTGATCTACGTACTTTAAATAGTGCTCTATCCACATGTACTTGTAAGAGAAGTAGAGCTCCAGTTAAACTCTATTATATAAAATCCCATTTTAACTATATAAAATCCCATTAGGAATATGATATTTGATTAGAAGAAAGATAACTTTAGAATATGTATTATAGGTAATTAAGTTGTATCAATTATTTTATCAAATAAAAAAAAGTTGTATCAATTATCTAATGATTTTTTTTCTTTTTTAATTGTGAAACTTAACGTATAAAAAAATGACAAAAAAAAAATGAAGAAATTGTGTAATACGTTAGAATAAAAAAAAAAAGTTTATATCACAAAATATTAAAAAGTAATAAAACCCTGTAGAAAAAAAAGTTGATATTAACTAAAAAAAGAGTTATATCAATTATCTAATGATTTTTTTTTCTTTTTTTAATTGTGAAACGTAACGTATAAAAAAAATGACAAAAAAAAAAAAAAAATGAAGAAATCGCGCGTGAAATACGTTAGAATAAAAAAAAGTTGATATCACAAAATATTAAAAAGTAAAAGTAAAACCGTGTAGAAAAAAAAAGTTGATATTAACTAAGTTTTTGTGTTTATCAAAAAAAAAAAAAAAAAATGAAGGGAATTTAGTGTTTTATTAAAACACTAAAAGTAGTTGAATAGAATTTTAAAATAGATCTTTAGCACAAAATCATATACTATGCTGCTGTTTTTCATGTTGCATTTTTTTTTTTTTTAAGATTTTAATCAAATTAAGATTTTATCAACTTAAAAATTATAGGAGAAAAAGATAAGAACAAAAAAATTATATATACATATATATATATATATATATATATATATTTTAAATCTAAAAAAATTTCTGCAATTTGATGAAACCACTTGGTGCAATCATGGTTTTTAAACTCAACTTTTAGTATATAGTATATGATATATATTGATTATTTTTATGAATAACACCAAATCCCTTATAAAAATCATATAAGTAATTGTACTGCATGTAAACTCTCAAGATGAAAACATCTGAACATGAAGATTTTCATAAATTATCCACATTCACCAACGATCAAACTTTTTCTCAAGCGTGATGGGTAACTTGAGTCACATTATCTATAGAAACACATATAACTTTGAAAACACCATAACACATCACTACATACTTAAGGTATCTACTTCATCCCACAAAATTTTCAAATAAACATGTATGCATAAATGATTCTCCCATTATGAACACAAAAGTTTGATAGCCAAAACCATTTTGGGAAAAAATCCCAAAATTACAAATACTTCTTACCTTGTGTCTCACTAGGTAGCCAACAATTGTGCGCTCTAGAAACCACTACTTAGAACCTATAAGGATTAGTTCAATGATACCTCAATAAACACAACAACACATCACAATGTTAGACACTATCTCAGGATACTATAACAATAACCAAAAAAAAAAAAAAAAACCCTTAGTGATAAATTTTCTGTTAAAGGTCGTGACCAGGATTACACCCTATTTGTCATGGGTTTAGGTACAATAGTAAGCTGGTTCCTACTAACCTACTTAATTTGTTGCCAAATTAAGCCTTTGGCAATCCAAAAACATCAATTAATTAAGCTACAAGATTCACCACTAAGCTTTTAGTTCACACTTCCCTCTCTAATTTACTCAACATCAAGCATTCTAAACCAAAATTTGATAATGTTAACCCAAGAACAACATGTCTCTTCTCAAATTACCAAGACCCATCCCACTCCGCCGACCCATTCCTCATCGTCACCGACCTAGTGAACGACTCACCCCTGAGCCAATCGGACTGCCATGAGCAACCCACCCCTGAGCCGATTTGTCCACCGTGTGAGCAACCCACTCCTAGATCGGACCACCCAGTGAGTGATCCACTCCTAGATCGAGCCGCCACCTTTAGATTGACCCACCGTGTGAGCAACCCACGAACCGATCTCTCTCTCTCTCTCATTGAAGTCCCTCTCTCACGATTGGTCTTAGGATTTTGATTTTTTTGTTTTGATTTTTTTGTTTTGATTTTTGTTTCTTTGATTGTTTATATATTTTGATTCTCTGTAATAATATTTGTTTGGATCCTAAGAAAATGTGAGAAACATGATAAAAATGGGTTTTCTAAAGCATTTTCAGGAACACAACCAAACACTAGAAAATATTTTCCAAAGCATTTTTTGGAATGCAACCAAACACTTGAAAATATTTTCCTTTCCCAAAAATATTTTCCCCTGCATTCATTTTACACTCAGAATTCAATTTACATCGAACCAAACGCAGCCTTAATTTGTTGCCAAATCAAGCCTTTGGCAATCCAAAAACATCAATTCATTAAGCTACAAGATTTACCACTAAGCTTTTAGTTCACACTTCCCTCTCTAATTTACTCAACATCAAGCATTCTAAACCAAAATTTGATAATGTTAACCCAAGAACATGTCTCTTCTCAAATTACCAAGAACCTTGTAGTTTAACTGGCTAACGTCTCTTAGTGTTTCTACTAGAGATATCCAGTGTTCAAATCTTCTCTCATTCATTGTAATTGTCGAATTATCAAAAAAGAAACAACACATCCCCGCTCAAGGCTGGCTGGCCTTTAAAATTCTTAAATCCATCTCCAAAATCCTCAAAATTAGCCCACAACTCCCAAAAGTCAGCCCATCTCTTTGCCCCAATCAGCCATTGTACCCAACACGCATAACTGAACTCTAATTCCCCCAAATTAAAACACACCCATTATTCACATTTGCAACTAAAACATCAAATTCCTATATTAAAATCCATATTAAACACCCCCCAAATTGATTTAGTCAATAAAAAAAACTGGGCACAAGGAAAGAATAGATTTTTTTCCCCAGATATTCTTCAAGTCTATGGTTTTTTTGGCCCTACGCCCAAAATCAATTCAAAAACTCATAGTACATACATAATTTTTATAGTTTAAAACTCATCAATTTCATTTCTTCACACAAGGGTGATAATCAAATTCCCTATTCCCTTTCGCCCATATAGTTTTCAGATTAAGGATTTTTAGATTATTATTATTATTTTCTTGAATCCTAAACATGATTTTGCTACCCATAACAAACTTCAATTGAACTCAAAAGGGAGAAAGAGTTGCTTACTCCTCAGTCTTTGTTTGGCCGAAAGTGAGAAGCTTTCTGTTCTCCGAAAGTGTGGAAGAGTGAGGGAGTGAGGAATTTGAGGGGTTTGTGCGAGTGCGTTACATGTGTCAGCTGAAAGCAACAAAATATTTTTGGCTAAATTATATTTAAGCCGTCAAAAATTTTGGTCTGTTTTTTATTTATTTATTTTGGGTAATAATTTTTTCTACCCATCGTTGGGAGGGAAGATTTTGAATCCTTGATCTGTTTCCATCGAAAAAAGTTTCTCAAAAAAAAGAAAAAAAGAAACCATTATAAAAGGTACCAACAAACAATATAAAAAATTTATAAATATTAATCATATATATGGAATTTTTTAAATATTAATTTAATAAAATATTATTAGCATAACATTGTTTAGAATTATGCTAGATGTAACTTAAACTTAACCCTTAAAAGCAAGGATATAAAAAAAAGAGGGTAAATTGCAAATTACACTCCTAACATTTAGGGTGTTTGGATTTTCTACCCTGAAATTTTAGAATTTGAATTTTATCCCTGAAGTTTGTACGTGTTTGGATTTTATACCCTAATATTCAAAATTTAGATTTTACCCCTTAAATTTTAAAGGTTTTTGGATTTTACTTCTTAAAGTTTGAGAGTATTTGAATTTTACATCTTAAAGTTTCTAAATTTAGAAGTGTAAAATCCAAACACCCTCAAACTTTAGGGGTTAAAATCTAAATTCTAAAATGTGTAAAATACTCCAAAAAGAAATAAAATCCAAATTTTGAAACTTTAAATCATTACGCTTATGAGTTAAAATGTCAAAATACAACTTTTTTTATACAATTTTTTCCCTAAACACCGCGTAATGGGTGAATTACTATTTCTCCAAAAACGATCCTTTTGCCACCCACTCAAGACTAACAATCCTTTTGCAACAACCCCAAAATGGTATGGAACGCTGGAACCTTAATCCAGACTATTAGGCCTATACACTGATTCATTGAACAAAACACATTGAAGATATTTAAACTGAACTAGGCAGGGCTGCGCGAACGCAGGCCCCCAGGCAACAAATAATGACGTAGGCTCTCCCACTTGGGGAGACCTTAGGCTAACACCCCTCCTAAAGTGCAATGGAGATCACCAACCTAGGCCATGGACCTTCTTGATCGCCCATTCTCCCCGTCCAGGTAAGTATTTGGTCAAGTAGGTCAGTGCTTCATATTTATATCTCCTTGCGTCTCTCTCTTCCTTCCTACATTTTCAATGTGGGACTTTAACGCAAATCACAAGGGTACAAATGCAATAGGCTGATAAACCATGCATATATTGCCTCTATTCCATGCCCATATGCTATTCTTTCAAGCTTTTGGGTTCCAAATCATTTTAACAACTTGGTAAACCGTGGTGTTCTTACAGGCATTCACAAAGAGATCTCACTTATCAAGTGTACCAATCTTCAAGGGTCACTGCGCTGAACCACTACTTATCACATTGACATCCAAATTTGCCGCTTATTCAAGGAAATTATATAGATAATAAGTGAGATAAAATCAGACCAATTCCCTTGGATGTCTTTCATACCTCAGTGTCCTTACTAATCATATTGAATTAATCCAATTTCACCCACAAAACAATGTTAATTCAGCTGAAAAAATCCATCAATAGTGAAAGAATGAGAAAACAACTAGACTTTCTTATTGATCACCAAAGTTTCTTCTTCACCGTTTTCATCAAGAAGCTACCATATAAAATAAAATAAATTTGTATACCTTCTAACAAAGCCATTTCCATCACTTTGTGTGTTATTACTTGAAAGAAAATTTTTTCTTGAATTTCTTGGCAGCAGCATAAGATCAGAAATATTATGACAACCATATAACTTATATATGAAAGAAATTTTAGGAGACAAAAAGCGTTCAAAGAACAAAACTTTCCGAAGACAACAAATTTAGAAAATATGAACAAATAATGGCTCAAGTTCAAACATTTTATCACGCAGTCTATAATCTCAAAAAAAAAAAAAAAAAAGAAAAAAAAAACTATAATGAATATTTTATTGGCAATTATTTGTTGAATATTGAGCTGTTTGGCTTGAACCAAATAGACAGCCGGCATGTGGTGGATCAATGCCGGATAGGATGTTTTGGAAATACTTCTCATAGATTAAAATCTTGTACGTTCACCTATTCATTTGCAATAGCTGTTACATTCACGTGTGGATTCAGGTTCCAATTTGGGTAATTCACACGTAAGTTTGCTTGCTGCTCGCAAAAAGTAAAAATATCTGAAGTCTGGGGGTTGACCCAAGCAGTTTAGTTACTTTGGGCATGCTTGTTAGTGGTGCTAAAGCATTGCTGTTCAAAATGATATGAAAACTGTAGTTTAAAAAATGTTGTGAAAATACGTATTTAAAATACTCATAATACAAAAAATGTATTTGGTACCATATTTCAAATAATAAATTTTAAAATATGAAAAAAAAAAAAAACATAATTGTGTATTTGATACGTGTATGTTTTTTTTTTTTTTTTTTAGTAATGAAAAGAATGTTATTTTATTTAAGGAGAGAGAAAAAGAAAGAAAAAAAATGAGAGAGAAGTATAAAGTGGTGCCAGTAGGGAAAAAAGAAAAAAAAAAGGTTTAGTCTTGTAAATGGGTCTTAAGATTTTCAACTTATTTACAAAAAAGACCATTCAACAATATTACTTGAAAACTAAAAATTGGTATGGTGAGTTTTCAAAATACATGTTTTAAACACCCTAAATTGAGAATTGTAATTCAAACACTCTTGATAAAAAAACTTTTACCAAACATAGTTTTGTTTTTGAGCCTAGAATTTTTAGTGTTTAAACACTAAAAATTGTTGTTTGAGCTTGCATACCAACCGTGTCCTTAATGCCTAAAAGTGTTGCAATAAAAGTGTTGTTGGCGGCATTGAAAAGCAACTCAATAGTGCCAACGGTTTGGCTTGTGTACACGATGGCAGAAGCATGAGGATTTTTTTTTTTTTTTTTTTACTAGTTTAGAAATTTACTATATAAATATTCCACCCTTTCCCCTCTGTCCATGCTTTTAGGTATGGGGAGGTTCCATCTAGCTCAATTCATCTGGTAGTTTTGTTGTTCTCCTTACACTTTGCTGTTAGAAATTAATATTTCAAATTTGGAAGAGAGAGACACAGAGAGGGAGAGCTTTATCAGATACAAACCAAGTAATAATGTGACCCCACTCAATTTTCTTGGTAAGTTCTTCCCCTATAAATTTTCATCCTCCTACTTTGTCTAGTGTGAACTGCCTGTGAAGTGCAATTTTGAGTCTCACCATGAAAAGCTTTGAACTAAGCTTGCAAAAGCTTTAACAATGGAGGTTTTACAGTAAACACTCAAAGAGAGAGAGGAAATTAGAGAGAAAAAGTTTGAGAGAGATGAAGAGAGAATTGGAACTTTCTGGAGAAATACTAACTTAACTTTTCATTACACACTAAGATCTTTGTATATACAGTCCAAGCTTACGGTAACTGCCTAACTAACAAGCCTTAAAATACGGAACTGATCTGTAAACGGTGGAGCTGAAACAGGGATAAATAACAGACTTAATGCCTAATCAAAGCTAGTCTATCACTTAACAAATCCAGGCAAAATGATAGCGTTTAGACATAAGTACAAAAACTCATCAGCACTTAAATAGAATGACACCGTTTGCTTAAGTGTATTAAAGACACATTCCTAGCCGTTGAATGAGAATTAGCTGTTACACCTTGATGCTCTGAGATTGCTCTGTAATTACTCTTGTGGTCTGCACTGGGTTTTGTACTCTCTTAACAACCATGTGTCATGGCAACAAAACCAGTGCAATTGTGACAGCTAGGGATGTTCACCAAACCGCATAAACCGCAAAAATCGCACCAAAACCGTCCGCAAAATAGCATAACCGCACCGCACCGCAAGTAATAGTGCACTGCACCACACCACACTGCATGGTGTAGTGCGATTTGTGGTTTTATAATAAGAAAACCGCACCGCACAAACCGCACCCTCTCTATATATTAATATATTTATTTATTTTTAATATTAAATATATTATTAATAGTTTAATAATCCTAATTTTCAAAAAAAAAAAAAGTTTAATAATCTTAGCCAAGTGTTGACTAGAAAAGCCAACCCAAAATAAAGAAAAACTAGCTCAATAATTAAAAACTTGGCCCAAAAAAAGGGAAAAATTAGTTTTGGCTGAGTAGGAAAAGCCCAAAATTTGAAAAATATATCTACTTCAAACCGCATCTTATACATAGTATCGCACATGTGACCGTAAAAATGAGGTGCGGTGCGGTTATGGTTTTGGTTAAACTCTAAACCGCACCACACCGCACCGCACCGCACATGTGACTGCAAAAACAAGGTGCGGTGCAGTTATGGTTTTAACTAAACCGCACCGCAAAGTGCAGTGCTAAAAATGACCTAAAACCGCACTGCATCGCACCGCAAACACCCCTAGTGACAGCTACCATGGATTAATTGACCAACCAACCCATCTGTAACAACAACACGACAACTATCATGAATTGCAGCTTATATAGTTACACTTCATACATATATCGTGGCGCATGATATGAGCTCTGCTTGGGTTTATATGAAGAATTGCAAAGGGTTGCCCACATGTCACCATTACTTTGAAGCCGAGAGACACTAGATGAAATTTTTTATTTTTTATTATAGGTTTTCTGACAGGGTTGGCTATAGATTGAAGTTAAGAATCATTTGTGGGAAATTTTGAGAATATTCGACACACTCCAAGTTAAGAATATACACACTCCAGAGCAAGGTTGTCAAAATCGGGATCCTACGAAGGATCATGAGAGGTAGATGGGATCGTTAATCGTAGGATCGGATCGTGAATCGTAAGATCCTACATTATTTAAAAATAAAAAATAAAAAATACACATTGGTATGCTAAATAATTACATAAATTATACATTAATTGATATAATTACCATACATCATTACATCTATTTGTAAGCATCATTTAAAGAAGTCAAAAACCTCAAAACATGACACTCTATTGGAATATTTTTTATTTGGGCCTAACTGACACTCTCTCTATATTAGAGTGGAAAACTCGGTCTATTAGGATTATATTTTTCATTTAGGTCCAACTGAGCCTTCTGTCATGTTAAAGAAGATTACAAGAAACCAAAGTCATTTGGGATCGTCAGAATCATACAATCTTACTGATCTTGAATGATCGCAAAGATCCTTGAAAGATCCAGATCGTTTTGGGTAAGTGGGATTGTAAAATTGTAGGATCGTAGGATCCAGATTGAGATTTTGACAACCATGCTCCAGAGACACTAGTTTCCTCATATTCATTTTAACCTATGTAGACTCATTAAAAAGTTCTCACAAAAGAGATTGTCCTTTTTTTTTAATTGCTATGATATACATGTACCGAAGGTATTTTGAAGATACAACTTTGTTGTTTACTTCTTACGGGAAAAGAAAATTTCCTGAGTACTTCAAATGAAGAAGAAATTTTTCTTTGAATCAGAGCTAAATTGGTGAAGAGTTAATTTGGCCTTTTTGGAACAAAATATTTTGTGTTATAAACTACAGCAAAATATAGACAAAGAACCCCGGCAAAAAAAAAAAAAAAAAAAGATATAGACAAAGAAGCTTACCTTAATTATTTTATTATTTTGATACATTGAACCGAGTTTAAGTGTGTGCGATTTGAAATCAAGTTCTTATTATTGGAATAAATATACAATACAACTAAATTACAAGGTTTTTGGCTAAACCAAGTTTATTTTATTTTTATTGAACACTTATATACAATTATTACATTTACTATAATAAAAAAAAAAAAACAAATGCTTTTACTAGTCTACTACAATCATCTTCACATGTGTAGGTTCACTCCAAAAGTTATTGTAAACTAATTTGACCTCCTTGAGATGATGACATGTCCAATAACCAATCCAATCACCAATCCCATCACTACCACTTTCTAACTAAATCCTTCTCCATATGATGATTCTTGACTGAGCTCAAAAGTTGGTGTCTCGATATTTTCACACTTCTTGGACAATGGAAAGCCACACAATCCCAAGTTCCCCTCAAATGAGGAATTTTGAAATGTCCCAAATTGTCTATCTTGAGGAATTGGACCTGTAAGTTGGTTCTGAGATAAGTTTAAATATGCAAGAAATGTGAGACTTGTTAGTTGTTGAGGGATTTGCCCTTGGAAATTATTTTGGGAGAGATCAAATGATTGGAGCTCAATTAGGTTCCCAAAGGATGATGGGATAGGGCCTGTGAAACTGTTACTTGATAAGTTGAGTACAATTAATTCCTTGAGATTCCCCATGTTATTTGGATTTTCTCCATAAAATTTGTTGTTAGAGAATTCAATAGCTATGAAGATTGTCAAGATCATTACTAGCTCCATTTCCACTCCCTTATTCATCACACTTATGGAGTCTTCATAATAACTAGAGTGATCTCCCATGTACACTGGTTTTGAATTAATTTTTCCAGGGGCCATTAGCATTGCGTTCCAAGTGTTGAAACACTCTTATGGTAACCTACCAGAGAAATTGTTGTAAGAGAGATCGATAACATGCAACTTAGAAAAGCCAAAATTGGTATGAGGACCCCATATAGGACCATGATCCATTTGCTCGCAAGATAAGAATCTTCAACTCTAGCAAAGATTCCAACCAAAAGGGGAAGATATCATTCAAGTTGTTATTTCCAAGATTTAAAACCTCTAGCATTCCACATTTTACCAATGACCATGGAATCTTCCCATTTATTATGTTGAGACTCAAGTCTAGCGTCCTCAAATTGCTTCCCTTTGTAAAATTTTCTGGCAACTTTCCTTGAAAGTTGTTGTTTCTCATATTCAATATTGAAAGGGAATTGTTGAAGTTACCTAAACAATGTGGAATTTGACCAATCAACTGGTTGTTAGACAGATCAAGGACTTGGAGAGCATTTAGCATGCAAATCATCAAAGGGATTCTTCCAGTCAGATTATTGTTTGAGGCAAAAAAAATAATTTGTGGACAATGGAGGAGTTGGAAGCAATCCTTGCAACATGTTGGAACGCAAGTCTAAATATCTCATATTTTTCCAAGGAAGAATGTTTAGAGGTTGTTCAAAACCACTAAAATGGTTAAAAGAAAGATTCAAAGATTGCAATGTCTCCTTTCCAACATTCCGGAACCATTTAGGTACTTTGCCTTCAATTTGTTATTGGAAAGGTCTAAATATTGTAATTCATTTAAAGATTTTAGGAAAATTGGAAATTCAAGTAAGTTGCAAGAACGCAACCTCAAATTTCTGAATTTTGGGAGGGTGGAATTGATCTTTCCTTTAGAAATTAACAAATTGTAACATGAAAGAAAGAGAGATTCAATACATTTAAGCTCAAAAAAAAAGGTTTAACTCCAACATGTCCTTAGGGTTGATTGAAGAAAGATATAAATATTTTAGATACGTGAAATTAGTGGTTGATCTTGGAATAGATCCATATAATTTGTTTATCGTCAAATCCAAGTAGTTCAATTGGGATGAAGAGATATTTTGCAATTTGAGAGTGCTGGTCAATTGATTTTGTGAAAGATCTAGTGTAAACAATGAAGTCATTGTAAACAATAACGACGGGATGGTCCCAGTGAGTGAGTTAGAACCCAAGGAGATGTCAGCTAATTGGGAAAGTCTACTTATTCTTTGTATAGAGTTGAGTGAGATTTGTTAGTGAAATTGGTAACCTGCCATCGAAACTATTATTAAAAAGGAATAAGGATTCTAGTTGTGTAAGGTTTCCTAGGGAAGAGGGTATTTCCCCATGAAAAGGGTTGTTACTAAGATCTAAAAAAAAAAAAAAGGTTGAGTTAGATTCCAAATCGAATGGGGGATTGTCCCTGAGAAGTTACTTGAACTGAGATCCAAAAAATTCAATGACTGGAGGTTGCCTATTGAATTTGGAATTTCCCAGGATAACTTTATCTGAGAAAGATCCAATTTAATCAAGGACTCAAGGTTGTCAATTGAATTGGGCAATATCCAAAAAAAAAATTGTGGAGGAAAGATCCAATAGCTCCAAGGAACTGCCAGAATGAAATTCTGGTAGAAAACCAGTGAGAAAGTGATTACATGATAGATCAATTTTTGAAAGCTTGGGCATCAGGAAAATATTTGTGGGAAATTGTCCATGCAAACCGCAATTAGCAAGAGAAAGCAATGTCAAAGAAGATAAATTTACCAGGGCTTGAGGTACTGATGATGAAATGTTCACAAAGGCTAATTGAAGTTCTCTCAGATTTGTTATGTTCTGGACAAGTGTTTCAAGATCTAATCTTTTGAGATTCAAAGTTTTAGAATGCTGAAAAACATTATTAAATAAGCAGTTAACACAAGTGACAGAGAGATCAAGTGAAACCAAATTGGACAGCCATGAAATTTCCGACGGGATTTGGCCAGATAAGAAGGAAAAAGAGAGGTTTAGATGAGTCAAACTTACAAGCTGGCCAAACTCAGATGGGACTGTGGACAAAGTGAAGTTGTTGTAGGCAAGGTTGAGTTTCTGAAGGTGACTTGGGCTGAAGAGGCTGCTGTTACTTGAGAGGCCCATTGAGCCAGCCGTTGCTCAGGTCCAAGTCAATCACCTGACCACTTTCTGCATTGCATGTGACCCCATCCCAGGAACAACAATTTGTATCTGCCTTCCAAGACTTCATCTTTGGATAAGAAACACCATAGTAGTAATCAGAAAATATCCTCTTTTCAACAAATTCTTGCCTTAGTTGCAACAAAGCAGAGCTCTGGACAGGTCGGCAATGATGTTGAGAGGAAGTATTAGAAGTACTTTGAGAATGAGAGATGAAGAATAAAAGAGAGGCGAGGAAGAATGGCGAAATTTGAGTCATTTTCCCCATGCTGAACATCTTAACAGCTGAGGAAGTTGATGGAAAATTGAGTGGCAAGTGGTACGTGCAGATAAAGAACTGATGAAATAAGAGGATATTTATACACACGCAAAAAAGTATACCTATACAGTTAACTGATTATTTTTTAGAAGGTTTGAAATGTTTAGGCCCTTTCGTGTAAAATGTGTGTATAGTTCTATGCAATAAAAGTGTGAAATAAACACGACCCAAATGTTTAGGAATGTATCTCAATCATGTACACTGTTGGACACCCGTCAATGTTTAATAAACCATGCTCTGGTTCTGCAGGTCTCCTCCTACTCTCTGAATTTAACGTGGCCGGCCAGGTAAAAAATATAAAATTGTAAAAAAAGGCCAGGTAAAAAATATAAAATTGTCCATATAACTACTCCATTTGTTTTTTTTCCTCTGAAGTGTGGGTATTTTATGAAAAATGTAATGAAATCAAACAAAGAAAGATGGGAATCCTTCGAAATTCAGTTTTCAAAAGAAACATTTTCCTTTCATGGTGTTTAAATAATCTCAGCCCAGTTTATATCTGTTAAAGCATAGTAAGATCCCAAATTCACACTTCGATTACAGGATAAGTATCCTTTACCTTGGTAGAGGATAAGTATACTCTACTTTAACCCAAAGCCTAGCCTCGACTTACTGGCAAGTCGATCTCCCCCACATTTCACATTCCAACTACAGTGCCATAAAGTTGAACAGCTTGCAACCCCTCCAGAAGCTTGACAACATCCTTCAGGGAAGGACGCTTATCAAGTTCCCTTTGAATGCAGCGCATGGCAAGCTCAGTTATCATTATTCCATCAGAAGCATAAAAGCCAGGGTCTTCAACAAGGCTTTCATGCACAAGATAACGATTAGGCCTATACTGCCACCAGGCCCAATGATAAACTAAATTAGTCTTCAGTATATTTTCCTTGTCCACAATTCTTTTTGTAATTAGCCAACGCCAAAAGAGAAGACATCGTGGTAGGTTACCTCAAATCCACCTTCCTCTGCTCCACCGGACAAGCACAATAATCAATTTGCAGTGAGTAAGAAATACTCAAAAAACACAATTTTTCTAGGTAAACACATTAGTGTAAGCCGTTAGAGGCTCTTATCATAATGCTGTTATAGCTCGTCAAAACATGATGAGTGCTTTACATTGTGTACAGCCTGGTCCATAATGAAGTTGTCCAACTTCTACGGCATAAAAATTAAGAGAGAAGAAAAGAAAGAAAATAGAATGCTAATACTAGATGAACAAATCTAAAAGCATGCATTGAATTGAAAACATATAAGTAACTTCAAGCCTCAATACATAAGGGAAAGGATTCTGGATCATCATAGCCAACAGT
Organism: Quercus tomentella; assembly: GCA_028535165.1. Classification (NCBI taxonomy): domain Eukaryota; kingdom Viridiplantae; phylum Streptophyta; class Magnoliopsida; order Fagales; family Fagaceae; genus Quercus; species Quercus tomentella. The sequence goes on along the minus strand of JAPQVY010000089.1, from coordinate 19,802,490 downwards.
CAACAATTTCTCTGAGGCGAGTCAGCTTATACCTCCACTCATGGTTGAAAAGTCAAATATCTTTGGGTTGCAATCCTAAACATCACATTAAAAAGCCCAGTATAAAGCAAAAAAAAGAGTAAAAAGAAGGAAAAAGATGGATTTACTGATAGCTATCAAGAGTCAATTACTGAACTTGCTCAAGAATTATATGAGCTGCGTTAATGTTGCGCACTAAATAACGCTTTTTTGGATCATGAAGAAATTCAAGTGCACGAGCAAATCCAAGAGCCACTTTAATCCTTTGAAGCCAAGTAAGGCTACCTAAAACAAACATAAGGAATTTAATGACACAGTAATAACAATTTATCTACAAAAGTAATGATTCATAATTATATCTTCACTACCAAATTTTAACATATCTAGATAAATGACAACCAATTCACTACGTTCCAACAAAAGTCTAATTTATTTACCATATAACAACTGAATCACCTGTGACCTCAAAATAAGAATAGGTTTTTTCTTGAAAAAACGAACCCCCCACCCCCCAAGAAAATAAATCTTACACCACGAGTTGGATCATCCCATGTTTTCCAAGATGCTTAATCGATCCGTAATATAAATCCACATTCAAGCTTGAAAAAAATGACAATTAATAGATTTTAAAGTAAAGCGGGAACATGGAGAGAAGTTAAAATATAAAATTAGAGTGGATTTGTAGTACATATAAAATGCCAATTTTTTTTTAATTGGTAAGTTACTCACACACCCAATGGGTCATGAACCCACAACTTCACCCTTCACATAGCAGTTGTAAAGGGAGGAGGTGGTAATTGAGCTAAAGCTCATTGGCACTTTTAAGCTATGCTATTTTCAATAATTTGGGAGTCGTCTTCTATTATTTCAAAATTCGAGATATGGTAACTGTGTAGCACACCACCAAAATTATATTTAATTTTATACCAATGGATTTTAATTGAAATGGAACTTCTCCTATAACAATGGATTGGGTACAAATGAGACATTTAGACGGAGCCAATCTTATAGCAAAAAAATAGAACAACAATAGTAATACCTTATTACCTGTGGTAGCCAAGTTATGAGCAGTATCCAAAGGATTGAGGTCATAAACAACAGCTTCAAGGTAGCGTCTTTTACAATAGCCTAACAAATTTACCACATTTGGATGTTGTTTTGCACTTGGTTGTGTTAAAAACATTACTTCTTCCTGTCACAAATCATGTAAAAAAAATGATCACTTTCAAATGCGAAAACAGGAAACACAAAAAATAATTGCAAGAACTTAATTAAGTAAAAAAACACATATACATTAAACTTTCATTTGTGTTGAGATAACACGATGTTGGTAGAGTATAATCCCAAATCTTCACGGTGACAACCCAATCTTCAAAAGGAAGCCAGCCATGTCGGATTGTCCCACGGTACAGTTTGGTAAATAAGGTTTCTCCAATCAAATTTTTTTTCATTAAAATTGTCAGTCATATCTGCCAATTTTTCCATTGAATATGAGAATGGTTTACGAGATCCTACCCACCCAACACAACACAACACAACACAAATAGAGCTCCTTCAATTAGCATGACAACATTTGTGTAATGAATAAAAACAGAGAGAGAGAGAGAGAGAGAGAGAGAGAGAATGTAGATACCAATGAAAGGAAGAGATTTATGGACAGGCAAAACGCAGGGTGGAGCGAGACATTGACGTTGTAAAACTTGCTCTCTATGTTCAAGTAAAGCCTTATTGAAGAAAAAGGGTTTCCTGGTTTTCACTTCCATTCTTCTCAGAAACACAAAACACTAGTTCTTCAAATTTCCCTTCCCTCGCTCCTTCCTATCACTCAATATTTCCCTTCCTTTGCTCGAAATTTTTTTATGATAAAAACAAGTTGAAGGAGAGAGTGTCATCTCTAATAGGCCCGCATGCGCACACAAGGTATTTTTAAGCCCAGGCCCATGTCATAAATCGGCGAGACTCAAACCCAAATTTTTTTTTTTTTTTTTTTTTTTTTTTGCTGAAATGCAAATGATACACTCTAAATTTGACTGAAATTCATTTATGTGTTTTAACTTTACTTTCGTTCAATTGAGTTCTTTAGATTTCAAAATTATTCAATTAAGGCTTTTTATCTAATTTCGTTAAAAAAAATTCTATTAAGTGTGTAATTAACAAATGAAAATTGATTTTTTGAAAACATATTCTCACATAAAAATCTATAAAAATATTTTTATAAGTTCCTATCGTTGCTCCCTCTCTCCCTCCCAACCCAGTTTCACTTTTCTTCATCATTTTTCTTTGATATGATGAAGATGAAACTTCTGGCTGCTTCTTTGGAGAATAGTTTTCGGTGCAAATTTTGTGTTCTAATCTCTTTGACTAAAATTTAGCTAAGATAACTAACTTAAATTGTATTCCTATTTAAATGATTATAATTATTTTTGATAAGAAGATGGTGACCTTTATTAAGACGAAGATAACAACATTACATCATGAGTCACAATAGACTCAACCATATAAGGAGATTCCTCTATCCAAGTTACATAACCAACAACGTGCCTAGCATATTGTGGCAATAAATGAGCAGGACAACTACCCTATCGAAGAACATGTGATATCCTTGCCTTCTGGAAGTCTTGCAATTTCAGTCTAATTCCCTCAATTAGAATGCTTAAATGATTATTAAAATTTCACAATATGCGACTGATGGAAAGTACGTACCAATGTAAATTCGACTATAGAAGCGCACAGTGAAACAAAATGGTTCAAGCATTCTAGCCTCATATTATCTTTCGTAAATTGCAACTCCATTCTCATTTCTTACCAATAATGAAGACCCTAATTCTTCAAATTCCTCTTCCCTTGTTTTATTAAACCAAACCGTTTAATGTATACAAAACTCCATTGTAATCTCCAAAAAAAAAAAAAAAAAAAAAAGCTCCATTGCCTCTTGTTATTAACTAGAGTTTAATTTGAGAGCAAAATTATACTTTCTCATTCCTACACACTTGAAATGCATGATCAATCCCCATTTTAAAAATACCCCTAAATTCTGTTATACAAAGACCAAAACATACAACAAAGACAAAGGGAACATTGAAATAGAATTATAATTTTGGGGTCTCGTGCATTTCGATAGTTCATGAAGTGAAATGTAATCAAGGTAATAGTTTTGGGTGAAAAAGTGTAATCTAACCTTAATTTTATGAATTTTTTTAAATAGAAGCAATTAAAAAAAAAAATCAAATGCTAGGTTGTTTTGTTTGGGCACTTAATGAGAGGACTTAATTAAATAAAGTTAAACATTAGAAGATAGAACTGAACGAACTTAGAGCAACCACATCAAATCTGTTATAGTCTTCTAAAATAGAAGAAAGTACAAATTTTACACATTTTGAACAAAAAAACACCCACATTAGCTTGTGTAAAAATGTGTAAAGTTTTCTAAAAATTTCCATGAGCTACAGTAACCGTGTAAATTTACACAGTTACTGTAGCTCGTTTATCATTATTTTAATATTATATTTGCACAGTATAAAACACCTTTTTCACTCTCTTTTTTCTCTCTCCTCTCACTGAGCAACACCAATGCTTCTCATCAGGTCTTAGCTACTCTCTGAAACTCTCTCAACCCGAGCTCCATGGCTGATCATTCAAACTGTAGCTCTGAGCATCACGCCACCATGGACGGTGGTCCAACCCTAAATCTAAACCTCTCTATATTCTTAGCCTAACTCTTCTACCGTCGAGGAGCCGCAATGCAGCCCATCACTACTCTTCTATAGTCTCAAGCCGGATGGAGCGCATGGCAGTGGCCATCGCGAGGAGGTGGCAATGCTGCTAGGCGTCGATCTCGCTTCAATCTGTTGGTTGCTGTTTTTTTTTTTTTTTTTTTGGTTGATTGTGGGTGTGGGTCGGTGGGTTTTGATCTTGATCGGCTTGTTTTTTCTAGTTCATTGGTGGGTTTTGATGATCTTGCAACCGATTGGGCGGGTGATGATTTGGCTTGATTGGGTTTTGGGTTGGGTGGGTGATGAGTGGGTTTGGGATTGAGTTGATTGGTTTTCCTTGATGATGCTGGTTGGGTGGTGATGATGGTGGCTGGATGGTGATGATGGTGGCTAGGTGTGGAGTGATCGTTGGTAGTGATGGACTGTGGGTCTGTGAGAGAGAGGGGCAGTGAGGGAGGGAATAATAAAAAATTGTAAAAGAATAAATATTTTATTGAATAAATGTATAAAATAGATAAACTGATGTAGGTGTTTTGTAAAAGTGGACGTGTAAAATAGAAAAAAGTAGGTTTTTTCTTGTAAAATAAACAGAAAATTTGAAAGAACTGATTTGGTTGCTCTTAAAGTTACAAAAGTGAATTGGATTTTAAGTAAAGCTTTTCTTGAAAGAAAAGGTTAATATTATAATTTAGCCTGCTAGTTTTAACATGCTACAAGCTCTCTCTCTCTACTGCTGTCAACATTTTTAATGCTTTGCTCAACTTCTACTTTCATGATTTTGCCTATATCGAGGATTGGATTGGCCATCAAATTTTTTTTTTTTTTTTAAGATCTAGTCATTGGTCTCTTTGCCAATCCTTAATCTAGAAGCAAATTTGGCATATATAGCCAATAATGGTTCAGACTAAAAATAAAAAATGAAATATGAGAAAGAATGAAAAGGTGATTTTGATAATCAAAAGTTAGAATGGAGTCATTTGAATTTTGGAATCAAGCTTCAATTGATAAATTGAAAATGGTACAAACAACGTGCTCAGTTCTCCTCAATGATTAAATACAACACAGGGAAATTTAAAAAGAAAAAAAAAAAAGAAAAAGAAAAAGATGGTGAATGTTCAAGAAGAAATAACCAACCACTGAATAATTACAGTCTAGCTCTTTTTTTTTTTTTTTGGGAATAAGTAATAAAGAATTGATGCAAGAGCATAACCAAAAGTTATTTCAATATTTCATTTTAGATTTTTAGTAGATAATTTCATTGTGGATAATTTCATATTATAAAGCAGTTATTTGTTTAGTTTGAATTAGTATGTATATGAGTTTGGTTAGGATTAGTTGTTAATTTAGGTGGGAAGCCTAGGTTGTCCTGCATCAAGAATTTTATTAAAGAAAATGAAAGCTCAAACCAGAGCCTACTACCAAATTACAATTGTAGATTTAAAAGATATCCATGAAATCTAGTAATAGTTACAAAGATGAACAGCCTTAATGATATGATAACTCTGGAGTAGGCAATTTTCGAACATTACTACAGACAGGAGAAGACCAAGCAGTAGAGATCATTGTAATACTAATAGTCCTCTTCCGTAGGTCTTGGATTTAAAACTAAATCTAGAATTTCCCTCTTATGTAGTGAAGTGCAGGATCATTGTTAGTTGATGAAATTCCCAGAAGGCCGGTATTAGCCATCAACTTCATATGTGCTTGAACATGTGAGTTAAAGATTCGCTAAATGCCTGGACACTAAAGGCAATCACGAAACAAGCTGCATGTTATGTAGAATCAATTTAAATTGAAGAGAAGAATTGATGAAGAGTTATTTAATTAATATCCACCTTAACTTTTTTTTTTTTTTTATAAACAGCAACGTCATTAAACTAAAAAGGATTACAAGGGGAATAATCTACCTTACAAACAGACTCGACGATAAAGAGTTATTTATTGCTACTCTATACTGTAGAAAAACATAAGCCATTCTCAAACTGTTGACATTGGAAGTTCACAATCAAAGTCTCAAGCTTCTCTTTTTTATTACTTAATTTTAAACCACTATAATTACATCTGTGTCTTCTTCTGCTGGTTAATCAATGGGCCATTAGCTATTATCTGGTTCACCATCATTTAGTCTAGTGCATCTTAAATCACCTGTTCAGATTAAGCATTTGTAGCCTAATCTAAAGTGATATCTTGGATGTCCAATGGCTACACGTTTGCTTCTGCCTGCTAAACAATTGGAATCCTTGTTGTCATGATTACCTTGCATTTTTTTTAATGAATGAAAAATTCTATTAAAAAAAACTAGATATACGACTATAGTTCAATGAATCCATAAGAATCACAAGTGAAAGCTAATTGTAACACCTCATAATTTTGATACCAATTAAATTATTATATGTAAATTATAAAGGAGACCTACAATTAAATGGATTAAATTGATTTGAGCCTAAGATATTAAAAAAAAAAAAAAATACTATGGGATATGAAGCCCAAGTGAGGTGACATAAGTAAATATATAGGCCTTGAAAACCCTAGTCTTTTACCTCTTAAGCTACACGTGCATATACTTATGAGGCTTCCTTTTGCTTCAGCCGCATCACATTACTAAACTTCGCTTCTCTTCACTGTGGCTGTGAGTAGAGATTACAGGTACGGTTTCTATGATTATACTAATAGAAAAAGGCTCCTAGAATTGTTATTATATTTGATTAAGAATGGTAAATATGGCTGTATGTCAGGAAGACTTTGAAATTGAACCAAATAGAGTAATAGACTTGGACTTTGTCACCATGCTGAAGGGGAAACAAAAAATAATGCTGGTGGTTAATATGCATTCACACAAAGCCTCAATTGTTGACCGGTTAATATGCATTCACACTAGTTCAGCCGTGTACTGGATTTTGGGTCTTTGGGTTGATAATTACAATATTATAATAGGAATTGTTTATATAGCCGTATGGTCCAGGCTTTGAAATTGATTATGTATGAATGGTATGTCATATGGACCTCTATTGGCTCTATTATTGCACTATCTATCTAAGTTCCCAATATGTCATTCACGCACTTGCCAAGGTTCAAAAACTTGTCTAGCTCTATTGTTAAGTCTGGCGGCATCAGAGGAATAAAGGGCTAGCTATGGGATTGATAGAATTAAGATGTAATATTAGCTTCAACTATATATTACATTGATCAAATATCTATCTTTTAGCCATATTGAAGTTTCATGAATATCTATGATTACGTTAATGAAAAAATCTGATTAGGCAGCAATATTTTTAAGTCCTGAAATCTGATCAAAGCTGAAAATAAATTGGACAGTTAGGTGAATAAATGGAGAATTTTGGATATATCAATATAGTCTAGGATAAAACCATTTAAGTGTGAAAATAGATTTTTAAGTGGGAAATTGTGTATTGATGAACCTATTTTTGGTGTTGCTAGGTTCTAATTCTACTGAATTGTTGTGATTCAAGGGAAGTTGATTTCTTTTATTTTTGCAACTAAGAGGTAAATGGTGTTTACTAATTTTGGAGGTTTTCCAAAACAGTGTTGGTTATTAAACTATTATGTATCAAAGAAATATATTGCTATTCTATAAATATAAATGGATATTTTATAATTTTTTGGATGTGCACATTAATTATTTGTTTTATGAAAAACTTGTGAGACAACCTAAATTTATTTAAATTTATATGTGTGAATATATCCTTATATTTTCGAAAATTATGAATGGATTATTTTTGTGAGTATCTTGTATATGTTTTGAAAACCTATGGCAAGTTGTGATTAAAAGCTTAGTGTTGTATTAGTCCTTAGCAAGGGACAATCATACTGTAGCTAGTTCTTAACAAGGGATGGTCCTAGAAAAGGGGACAATGCACATTTGATAGCTCCTTAGCAAGGGAGTATATTATTGAGTATCCAAAAAGGAAGATCCTTAGCAAGGGAGTGCACCTTTAGATTCCAAATGAGCCATCCTTAAGAAAGAGGATGAAAAGGAGGTTCTAGTCCTAGAAAAGGGGATAGCATAACCCTGTCAACAGGGCGTAAATATTGATCACGAGCAAAGCCTAGGAAACTGTGCATGTGATGGTATTGATATATATATTATGATGGCTCACAATATAAAAATATTTTTCTTTTACATGAAATATTTAATGATAAATATTGATGAGTTACAAGTTATGAAATTGCTGTAAGAATTATTTATTTGAAGGTTTGTTCCCACACTCCAATGTTAGTGAATTCCACTTATTGAGTCATCTTACCCCTCCTTTATTTTCCCTTACAAATACATTAGAGGAATTATTGGAGTAGAGACTAGTGGAAGACAACAGTCATGAATTATTTTGTGGAACTGAGGAGTTTATTATGATTTTTATGGCATTAAACTTTGTACTGGAGAATTATTTTGAGGATGTTTTGTCTTTGGTGGATTAGAGCTCTAACATTTGTGATGAGATTTTAGATTGCTGGTTTCTTCCATTTAATATTTTTTATGGATTATTCAGATTAAATAGACTTTTATTGCTTATGATTTTGGGGCATTACACTAACATCCTAACAAATTTAACTCCATATACATATTGTTGGAAGAAGAGATGTAAGCCTGCATGCCCTTTTGTTTTATCCACTAATGGCTTATCTAAAGAGTAGTTTGCTCAAAGCTCAATTGACCTAGTTTACTTGTGTCATTAAACCTTTTAGTATTTCTTGTTCTTTTGGATACAGAATATGGACACTCATTTCAACCGAGAATTCCGTATGATTGTTATATACTCTTACTAAAAACAATAATGCTATCCAAGGGAGGAAAAAAAAAAAAAAAACTTTCTTTTAAGATTTTGCTCATTGGGATGAGATAACTCAGTACGTAGGAGTTGCTAACTTTGGTGTGTGGGGGTACAAGCTACTTATAAAACAAAAACCTTCTTTTAAGATTTTGCTCATTGGGATGAGATAACTCAGTACGTAAGAGTTGCTAACTTTGGTGTGAGGGGGTACAAGCTAATTATAAAACAAAAACCTTCTTTTAAGATTTCACTCATTTCCAAAAATATGCATCACAACACACATAAGGTATCAAACATGGTGAGTAAATTGGGTGAAATTATCTAGAGAAACACGTGTAACTTAAAAATCACCATAACGTATCACAACACACATAAGGTATCTAGCTCGTCCCACAGAATTTTTAAAGCAAACAATTATCCGAAGATTTCTTATCATATCCATAGCAAGTATTTAAGGAGTAAAGGGATGACATGTATATGTATGTATAAATGATTCTCCCTTTTTTTAATACATAAATAAATAAATTATCCCCCATTATGAACACAAAAGTTTGATAAACAAAATCATTTTGAGAAAAATTCCCAAATTAATAAATACTTTCTTACCTTAATATCTCACTAGGTAGCCAACTTCAGTGCCCTCCAAAACCCACAAGTTAGAACCTATAACGATGGGTTCAATGATACATCAATAAGCACATCAACACATCACACTATTAGACACTATCTCAGGATACTATAATAATAACAAAAACACCCTCACTGCTAAATTTTCTGTCATAAGGCCGCGACCAAGATCAGGCCATATTTCTCAAAGGTTTAGATATGGTATTAAGATGGTTCCTACTAACCTCCTATGTTTTCAATTCCTTTGGCAATCCTAAATCACAACTTAAGCTACCACTACGCTTTAATTTCTTTTTTCCCTTTTCTGATAACTAATAGAATCTTATTGAAATTTTTTTTTTTTGATAAGTAATAAGAATTCATTGATAATAAAAAAGATACACCCAAGCACACAGGGAGTATACATGGGGGAGCAAGTCAAGAACGAAAATTACAAAAGTCAAGTAAATCCAAAATAGAAAAAGGATGGTTTCTCCACACAGAGAACCATTCAAGTAAGGTTCAGATGAAAAGAAGCTTGAGGTCAGGCATAGCACGCTCAAAGTCTTCAAAGCATCTACTATTCCTCTCCTTCCAAATACACCACATCAAACAAAGAGGAACGACCTTCCAAATGACTCCATTGCGGAGGCGACCAAAGTGACCTTGCCAGCAAGCAAAGAGACCAACAACAGATGAAGGCATGATCCAACACACTCCAAATAAACCAAAAACCATATCCCATAACTCCGAAGCAACCGGGCAATGAAGGAAAAGATGGTCAACACTTTCACTACTACACTTGCACATATAACACCAATCCAAAATGCAAACCTTTCTTTTCCTTAGATTGTCAATAGTCAAACATTTCCCCAAGGCTGCGGTCCAGACAAAAAAAGCCACTCTAGAGGGGATCTTCTGCTTCCAAATACCTTTCCAAGGGAAAATATGCTCACTATGGCCAACAAGAAGATGGTAGTAAGCACTAACCGTGAACCCCTTACTCTTACAAGGCAGCCAAAATCTCTTATCCTCCTCGATTCCCCTTACAGGAGTGCTATAAATGGAGTTGATGAAGCTCCTGAAAGCTTCCAATTCACGATTATGCACCTCCCTACAAAACTGAATCTCCCAATGGAGGACTCCATTGGAGAATCTCATAAGATCCGCCACACTTGCCTCTTTGCTACAGCTAATCCTATATAAATCGGGATAGCGGACAGCGAGAGAGGAAGTCCCACACCAACGATCTACCCAAAACTGCACTTTTGAACCATCTCCAATATCATACATAATAAACCGAGATAAAGAGTGCCACCCCCTGCTAATATTTTTCCACAAACTGACACCATAAGGACTAGAGGAAGAGCTAGAACACCAACCACCCCAATCACAACCATACTTTACCTCTATCACTTGACGCCAGAGAGCATCCCTTTCTTGCCCGAATCTCCAAAGCCATTTCCCTAAAAGAGCTATGTTGAAAGTTCTCAGGTTCCTAATCCCTAAACCACCTGAAGAAAGCGGGGTACACACCGTAGACCAATCAACCAAATGAAATTTGGGCTCATCTCCTAGGCCACCCCACAGGAAGTCCCGCTGAAGTCTAGCAATACGGTTGGCCACAGAGGCATGAATAGGGAATAAAGAGAGAAAATAAGTAGGAAGGTTAGAGAGTGTGCTTTTAATTAAAGTGACTCTACCTCCCTTAGATAAATATAATTTTTTCCAGCCTGCTAATTTTCTTTCCATCTTCTCAAGAATTGGATTCCAAATAGACTTGTCTTTGAATTTTGCCCCCAAAGGAAGACCCAAATATTTCATTGGGAGAGACCCTTGTTTGCAGCCTAAGATAGCCACCAAAAGATCCATGTTATGAACAGCCCCCACAGCCACCAGCTCAGACTTACCCAAATTGACCTTCAGACCAGACACAGCCTCAAACCAAATGAGCACCATACGGAGAATCAGCATTTGATCAATATTAGCATCACAGAAAATGAAAAGGACTACTCTATGTTCACGATGATGAACATAAAGTACCTTGAAAAAATAGAGACAAATTAATCTAAAGACTTGAGAGAAAGTTGGAAATCAAAAATCAAAGTACAATTGGTACAACGCCATGTCCAAGCCCAATCAATTGATTAATAGGTCTCACAGTCTCCTAAAATGTACGATTGTTTCGCTCCTTTCTCACTAACCACATCGCACACGCCGGCACCAAATTTCACACATTCGAAGAATGCATTTCAATTCAATTGTGCCATCCACAAAGAAGGGCAGGGATGCTACCTTGTCTGGCAAAACCCAATGAATCCCAAAAATCATAAACAGTTCACTCCATAAAGCATAAGCAATCTCACAATGGATCAAAAGATGATCTATCATTTCCTCACTGCAATGACACATACAACACCAAATGACTAGATGTAAACCCCTCATACTTCATTCTCAAATTTACTCAACATCATGCAATCTAAACCAAAATGTGATAATTTTAACCCAATGACAACTCATGTCCCCACTCAAGGCAAAAATTCTTAAATCTATCCCCAAAATCCTCAAAATTAAGCCACAACAACTCCCAAAAGTCAGCCCCTCTCCTTGCCTATGTTTCCCAACACCCATAGCAGAACTCTAAATCACCTAAAACATATACCCATTCTAACCAAACATCGAATTCCTTTTCTAATATTCATATTAAGCATTCTCCAAACTCATTTAGTCAATTAAAGTGACCGCGCACAAGGAAAGTACAGATTTTTTTTCAAAGATTTTCTTCAAGTTCATGGTTGGCCCTACACCCAATATAAAAAATTCAACAACTCTCACCCCATACATAATTTTTATAGTTTGAAACACATCAATTTCATTTCTTGTCACAATGGAGAAAATCATCAAAATTCCCTATTCCCCTTCACCCACTGAGTTTTCAGATTAAGGATTTTTATTTAAAAAAAAATTCATGTCAATCAGATTTTATAATTTAGACCTACAAATTATCAGTCCAAAACATGAATTTGCTACGTATAATTTCAATTAAACTGAAGAGGGAGAAAGACTGACTGACTTACTCCACAGACTACAGGCCTTGCTTGGCAGAAAGTGAGAATCTCTCTTCTCCCAGAATAGTCACTACTTGGAGGCTAGAACCAAAGGAACTGATGTTCATGTTCAGTTGGGAAGAAGGGCATCATTAAGGGGTTGCACGTGTTACAGTGTTAGCTTAAAGAAACAAAATAATTTTTTTTTGCTAAATTATATTTTAAGCCTTCAAAATTTTTGGTCTTTCTTTTGGGTAGTAAATATTTTTTTATAAATAATTCGATAATTGGGAAGATGATTTAACCCTAAATTATATTTTTATCGAAAAAATCTCACTCTTGCCTGTCAAGTGTGTCTTATTATTTATCTTTTCTTAATCTCATCATTTCATCTAAAAAGAACTAAAGTAAATAATATTGAAAGTAAAGTTGGTTCAAGTTATACTTTGTGTACCTCTAAGTTACATTATTAGTAAATATTTTTCTTCTTGGATGAAAATTTTTAAGATTTAACAAATGCACCATTAGATTAATTTTTTTTTTTTTACACTCTACATGCTTGCATAATTGAAGTGATTTGAGATCAATAACCATATCATCAATCAAATATTAAAATTTCAAAGTCTTGCATTTAAAATTTTGCATAAAAATGGATTTTAAGATCAAATGGCAAATAGTATTCAATTGATATAAAATTTGGTTTGTGTGTTATAAAAATAGTGAACATGTAATTCAAATGCGAGATTTTTGAAATATTAATCTAATAAAAAGTTATTAAGCGGTACACTATTATTTAGAGTTACACAATTACAGTAGGTTTAACTTGAACCCACCCCTTAGAAGTAATAAGAACAAAAGTAGAAAAAAAAAAAAATTTGGTAATCAATCATATTCAAAATGAGTCAAAATGTCAAATGCAATCTCTATATATCTACAACTTTGGTTCCTTTAGTCTTGACAAACAATATATTGACTATAATGACCGTATTGACTGGTTTTCTACAAAGTTATCTTGACAATGACAATTAAAAGTTTCAAGGATATAATGTAATTTTCTGGTAAGTTCTTCCCTTGTAAATTTTCATCCTCCCTCTTTGTCCAGTGTGAACTGCATGTGAACTGCAATTGTGAGTCTCACCATGGTGTCACGGCAACACAACCAGTGCAATTGTGACACCACCGTGGATTAATTGACCGGCCAGACCATTCGTCACGTGTACAGCAACACGACCATTATCATGAATTACAGCTTATATAGTTACACTTCATAGTTCATACATATATCATGGCGTATGAGCTCTGCTTGGGTTTATATGAAGAAAAGTAGTAACATTTGTGGGAAAGAAAATTCCATACACTCCCAAGTTAAGAAGAATCTACCACTTTATTGAATCTTGTACTAGAAGTTCAATAGTTTACTCATATTCATTTTAACCTCTGTAGACTCATTAAGAAGTTCTCACCAAAGAGTTGGACTTTTTTTAATTGCTATGTTATACATGTACCAAATGAATGTTCAAGATAAAACTTTATTGTTTACGTCTTATGGGTTAAGAAAATTTCCTAAGTACTTCTTATGAAGAAGAAAATTTTCTTTGAATCAGAGCATATTAACGAAGAGTTTGGCCTTTCTAGAATAAATATTATGTGTTACAAAGTACAACAAAATGTAGCCAAAGAAGCTACCTTAATTATTTTATTATTTCGTTACATTGAATCAAGTTTTTTTTTTTTTTGGTGGGCTTACATTAAGTGGGGCCAGAGGATTTAAACCCAAACTCTTTTCAATGAGACAACTAGACAATACCACAATAATGCAAGGTTCTTGGCTAAACCAAGATTTTTTTTTTTTTTGAACACTTATATACAATTATTACAATTACTATAATAATAAAAACAAGTGCTTTTACTAGTCTACTACATTCATCTTCACTTGTGTAGTTTCACTCCAAAAGTTCTTGTAAACCAATCTGATCTCCTTGAGATGATAACATGTCCAAGAACCAATCCAATTACCAGTCCGCTAGCATATCCCACAACTACCACTTTCCAATTGAATCCTTCTCCAAATGATGATTCTTGACTGGGCTCAAAAGTTGGTATCTCAATATTTTCACATTTCTTGGACAATGGAAAGCCACACAATTCCATGTTCCCCTCAAATGAGGAATTTTGAAATGTCCCAAATTGGCTACCTTGAGGAATTGGACCTGTAAGTTGGTTATGAGAGAGGTCTAGATATGCAAGAAATGTGAGACTTAATAGTTGTTGAGGAATTTTTCCTAGGAACTTATTTTGCGAGAGATCCAAAGATTGGAGCTGAGTTAGGTCCCCAAAGGATGATGGGATAGGGCCAGTGAAACTATTGCTTGATAAGTTGAGTACAATTAACACTTTGAGATTTCCCATGGTATTTGGAATTTCTCCATAAAATCTATTGTTAGAGAAATCAATAGCTATGAAGATGGTTAAGATCTTTACCAGTTCCATTTCCATTCCCTTATTAGTCACCCTTATTGAGTCTTCATAATAACCCGAGCGATCCCTCATGTACTCTGGTTTTGGATTACTTTTTTCAGGGGCCAATTGCATTGCATTCCAGGTGTTGAAGTACTTTGATGGTAACATGCAAGAGAAATTGTTGTGAGAGAGATCAATAACATGCAACTTGGAAAAGCTAAAATTGGTAAGAGGACTCCAGATAGGACCATGGAATCCATTTACTCGCAAGATAAGAATTTTCAACTCTGGCAAAGATTCCAACCAAAAGGGGAAGATGTCATTCAACTTGTTATTTCCAAGATTTAGAACCTCTAGCATTCTACAATTTACCAATGACTGTGGAATCTTCCCTTTTATTTGGTTGAGACTCAAGTCTAGTGTCTTCAAATTGCTTTCCTTTGTGAATGTTCCAGGTAATTCTCCTTGGAAGCAGTTGTTTCTCATATTCAATACTGAAAGGGAACTGCTGAAGTTTCCTAAACAATGTGGAATTTGACCAATCAACTGGTTGTTAGATAGGTCAAGGACTTGGAGAGCTTTTAGCATGCAAATCATTGGAGGGATTCTTCCAGTCAAATTGTTGTTTGAGGCAAAAAAAAATTTTGTAGACAATGGGGGAATTGGAAGCAAGCCTTGAAACATGTTAGATTGCAAGTCTAAATATTCCAAACTTTTCCAACGAAGAATGATTGGAGGTTGTTCAAAACCACTTACACGGTTAAAAGAAATATTCAGTGATTGCAATGTCTCCTTCCCAACATTCCAGAACCAGTTGGGTACTTTGCCTTCAATTTTGTTATCAGAAAGGTCTAGATACGTTAATTCATTTTGAACTTTTAGAAAAATTGGAAATTCATGTAAGTCGCAAGAAGACAACCCCAAAGTTTTGAATTTTGAGAGGGTGGAATTGATCTTTCCTTTTGAAATTAACAAATTGTTACCTGAAAGAATGAGAGCTTTAATTCTTTTAAGCTCGAAAAAAATGTCTAACTCCAACATATCCTTAAGGTTGATGGAAGAAAGATATAGATATTGCAGATGAGAGAAATTAGAGATTGACCTTGGAATTGGTCCATATAATTTATTTTCGCTCATGTCCAATAATTCTAATTGGGATGAAGAGATATTTTGAAATTTGAGAGGGCCCGTCAATTGATTTTGGGATAGATCTAGGTAAGTCAAAAAAGTCATTGTAAAAAAAGATGACGGGATGGTCCCAATGAGTGAGTTAGAACTTAAGGAGATGGAAGTTAATTGGGATGAAGAGATATTTTGAAATTTGAGAGGGCCAGTCAATTGATTTTGGGATAGATCTAGGTGAGCCAAAGAAGTCATTGTAAACAAAGATGACGGGATGGTCCCAGTGAGTGAGTTAGAACTTAAGGAGATGGAAGTTAATTGGGGAAGTCTGCCTAATTCAAACGGGATTGAACCTATCAACTGATTTTTGGAGAGTTCTATAAATTGGAGTTGAGTGAGATTTGTTAGTGTAACTGGTAACCTGCCATCAAAACTGTTATTAAAAAGGTATAATAATTCTAGTTGTGTAAGGTTTCCTAGGGAAGACGGTATTTCCCCATGGTAAAGGTTATTTCCAAGAGATAGACTAGTGAGATTTGCGAGGTTTCCCAATGTAGAAGGAAGTTGACCGTGAAAATTGTTGCCTGCGAGAGAAAGAGAAGAAAGCCGAGTCAGATTCCAGATCGCAAGGGGAACTTCCCCTGACAAGTTACATTCTTTGAGATCCAAAAAATTCAACGACTTGAGGTTGCCTATTGCATTTGGAATTTCCCCGGAAAATGTTGTATAAGAAAGATCCAATTCAATCAAGGACTCAAGGTTTGCGATTGAATTGGGCAATTTCCCAGAAAAACTTGTGAAGGAAAGATGCAATTTCTCCAAGGAGCTGCCAGAATGAAATTCCGGTAGAAAGACAGTGAGAAGGTCGTTCAATGATAGATCAATGGTTTGCAGCTTGGGCATCAGGAAAATATTTGTGGGAAATTGCCCATGCAAACTGCAGTCAGAAAGAGAAAGAGATGTCAAAGAAGATAAATTTACCAGGGATTGAGGTACTGAGGATGAAATGTTCACAGAGGCTAGTTGAAGTTCTCTCAGATTTGTCATGTTCTGGACAAGTGCTTCAAAATCAATTCTTCTGAGATACAAATGATCAACATCATCATCCTCGTAGTGAAAATAAATGAAAGTAGTGAGATCAAGTGAAACCAAATTGGACAGCCATGAAATTTCTGACGGGATTTGGCCGATTAAGGTGGAATGAGAGAGGTTGAGGTGAGTCAACCTTACAAGCTGGCCAAACTCAGATGGGATTGTGGAGGAAGTGAAGTTGTTGAAGGCAAGGTTGAGTTTTTGAAGTTGATGTAGGCTGAAGAGGCTGCTGTTAGACTTGAGAGGCCCATAAAGCCCACTGTTGCTCAGGTCTAAATCTATGACGTGACCATTTTCGGCATTGCATACTACCCCATCCCAGGAACAACAATCAGTATCTGCCTTCCAAGACTTCATCTTTGGATAAAAAGAAACTCCATAGTAATCAGAAGTTGTCCTCTTTTCAACAAATTCTTCCCTCAGTTGCAGCAAAGCAGATCTCTGGTCAGGAAGGCAACGATGTTGAGAGGAAGTATTTGAAGTAGTTTGAGAATGTGAGATGAAGAACAAAAAAAAGGCAAGGAAGAATAGCAGAAATGGATTCATTTTCACCATGCTGAACATGAAGAGAAAGTTGATGGAAAATTGAGAGGCATGTGGTATGAGCTGATAAACTGATGAAATGAGTGGATATTTATTCACATCCAAGATTTCATGAGCCGATATTTATTGTCTGTGTTTCAAACGGTTTCGCTACCTTTTTCACTGCTTTTCCCACATGACCCTGACAAAAGAAAGAAAAAAGAGAAACCCAGTGGCTGTGTGAGACGGCCACAATTGTTGGCTGTTTGAGTGCACTGCTTTTCCCACATGACAAAAGAAAGAAAAAAGAGAAACCCAGTGGCTGTGTGAGACGGCCACAATTGTTGACTGTGAAAGAAAAAAGAGAAACCCAGTGGCTGTGTGAGACGGCCACAATTGTTGACTGTGTGAGTGCAATCACAAAGGCACAATGGTTGAGTGTGTGAGTGCTGTGGAAGCGTGAATTGTTTTTACACGGTCGATTTTAAACTCGAGTAACACGTAATTGCGCATTTTTATGTTACTTGATTTTCTTAAACTCAATTTCTCAAATTTCAAAAATTTGAGTTTTAAAAATATAAGTAAATTGTTAAATATTTCTCAAACGATTTTTTTTAACTCGATTTTTTTAAACTTGAGTTCTACATCTAACTTGAGTTTCAAAAATTCGAATTTTAAAAAAGTGATAAATTGTTAAATATTTCTCAAATAGTAATAAAACACTAGACCTGTTTGGTACCCTATCTCAAACTTACATTTTTACATTTTAAACAACATTACACACATTTTTATGCATTCTTTTACACACATTTTTATGCATTCTTTTACCCACACATATTTCAAAAAACTATAAACAATATTTTTCAAACTACTCTACCAAACACCACTTAATAATTTCAAAAAATAATAGTATTTGACTATCTTTACCTATTAATTTGAAAGGACTAACACCATGTCGGCTAGCTAAGAGCCATCGGTATTGACTTGAATTTCTTTCCCTACACGGCTGTGAAGGCGTTGGCCTGTTTCCTACTAGTCCTATGGTGCCAAATTGTTGAATTGAAAAAAAAAATTACTAATTCCATGGAGCTTGATTAAATTGAACATTTGAAGGCCTCAAACTATTAGATTAATCTAGCTTTTGCAGAAAGAAACTTGGACAACTAACTGATGCATTTTTAGAAGGCTTCTAATGTTTTCAATCATGTGAGCTCATTAGCTCAATGTTAATTTTAACGGTTTTTTTTATGAATGTTCATTTTAACGGTTTTAAACTCATCTTTGGTGTTCTACTTGATGTGACCACAAGTCCTTTTAAATTCATTCCTTTGTGCTGTATTCTTGTTAGTAATTTTAATATTTTCTTGTGTTTATTTTTCATATATAAAGCTTATAAAAATTTTCTCTTGAAAGATTCTGCTAGATATATAGGTTTCTCAATCTCATGCATTATAAATCACTTTTAATTTTATAATATTATTTACACGTTGTTAATGTGTTGATCATTGTTTAAAATACTCTTATGTGAGACAAATTTGTGTCTATCAAAAGATTTAAAAATAAAAATACTTTTCTGCCCCATGAAGCCAGCACCATCCTTAAAATTCCATTAAACTATAATTTGCCCGAAGATTGTCTTATTTGGATAGGCAACAAGAGGGGTGAGTTTATGGTTAAAAGTGCTTATCATATAGTTTCAAGTATTGTGGATTCTATGGAGGAAGGTGAAAGCACCTCAAGCAGCTCATGGACCCTTTTATGGAAGCGGATATGGCAGCAAAAAGTCCCTCCGAAGATCAAAATTTTTGCTTGGAGGGCTTGTGTCAACGATCTCCCATCTATGAAAAATCTAAACTATAGAGGTGTTCATTGCTCTAGCTTCTGCCCCCTATGTGACAAAGCCATTGAGACCACAACCCTGCTCTTCTTCATTGCGATCATGCAAAAATGACTTGGGCTTTTTGGAACAATTGTCCTGTGGACCTCTCTTCCTCTTATAGTGATTTGGTGGATATTGCCTTAGATTTTATTGCAAAAGGCTCCCCGAATGATTTAGAGCTTTTCTTTGCCGTTGCCTGGTCAATTTGGTGGAATCGCAATCAAGCAATCCATGAGGACTCGGGTTCCCCTCCAATTCATGCTTGGGAAATGGCAGGTGGAGTCTTGGCCGAATGCAAGGCTGCTTGCTCCTGTCCGTGTCTTTCTCAGTCCATCCCTCAGTCCAAGTGGAAAGCTCCACCTACGGGCTTCATTAAAATCAACACTGATGCAGCAGCCTTTGAAGATGGGAGAAAATCGTGCATCGGTGTAGTCATCCGCGAAAATATGGGTGAAGTTCTAGCAGCATCAAACAAGGTTCTTCCTGCATCTTTCTCGGCTGAGGTCTCTGAAGCTCTGGCCTTGCAAGATGGTGTGCTTCTTGCAGCGGAATTGGAAGTCTCCCACGCTATCTTTGAGTCCGACGCCTTATCCATTATTCTAGCAATTAATGATGGAATCCATGGTGGTGAGCTTGGGCACATAATCAGAAACATCAGAGAAATGACTGTTGTGTTTTCCTGGTGTTCTTTTAAACATCTGAAAAGGGAAGGCAACAGGGTTGCCCATGAGCTTGCAAAGGTGGCTGGGTTTTCTGGTGTATCACAGGTTTGGAAAAGGTCTTTTCCAAGTTTTCTTGAGCATCTCCTTGTTGAGGATCTTTGTTTGTAATGCTCAAGCTTCTGCTCTTCTTTGTAATACATTTTCTGTTGAATGAAATTCTCTTATTTCCCATCCAAAAAAAAAAAAAAAGAGCAGCTAGTTGCAAGTAATACAGGGAAAGCACAGACTATGCAAAGCCAAACAATGGCAGCTAATAATGTCACATATTGCTTTCCAAAAAATATTGAAAATGATACAACCTTTTGCACTCGATTATTACTAGTTAGCTCAGGCCCTCGGGCCATGATTTTAAATTAAAATAAAATATAAAAGAAAAAGAAAAAAAATTCTTGCAATGGCATTCAAAATGCCCATGGTTCACCGTCAAAGCCACATCTAAGGTTGGTTTTGTTACCAAATAGAAAATATAATAATAATAATAATTTTTTTTATATACAAAATAAAAATTCTACTCTAACATAATCTAAGTGTGTATTTGTGTATAGCTCCCTTTTGGAAACTTGAACTTCAACTTTTGCCCCTCGCACTCTACAAGCATTTATACTAGTGAAATAACCACTATGCCAAAGGTGCATAGTGGTAATAATAATAAGTTTTAGGAAGTCTTATGTCTTACTGTAATACTAACATTATGTTGTGATGCACGGGCTAATTATATAAAGGTGTAAAATAAGAAAATATACATTGAACTAGTTGCAAACTCATGCTATGCACGGGAACCTACCTATTTGTGTGGTCAACTAAAATAATTATATAAAATCTTAAATTGATTATTAATTTATACCATGACATGAATTTCTCCTATTTGACTTCAATTTTTGTTACGATTTGATAAAGAAGTCATTGCTTCAATATGTAATAGCTTGTAAAAAATCTACCAATTGGTTTCAGATATTAAAATTTTAGAAAGGCCAAAAAATATTAAAGAATTAGAAGATTCACTGCCTATAAATTATTGAAATAAAACAAAATATATATAACGGCACAATAAAGAAATATAATAGAAAAATAGGTTACCTTCAAAAGAATATATATTTCATGGTATAACCATTGAAATCTGCTAAACAGGTTCAGATATTGCACGAACTAATGCAAAAAATGTAGATGTTAAAACTTTCAAAATGCCAATAAAAAAAATACAAATATATGTAACTACCCAGAGGAGAAATATGAAAGAATGATGGACTACCCTCAAAAGAATAATTCATAGCTATAGTTGTTGAGATCTGAAAGACAGTTTCAATTATTACAAAAAATGAACCAAAAAAATTGGCAGTTAAAACTTCCACTGGAAGATTTAGTGCATAGAAATTACAAAAATAAAACAAACAAACAAAAAAATATGACTACACAATAGTAAAATATAAGAGAAAAATGAATTACTCTCAAAAGAAGGATTTTTTTTTTTTTTTCCCAATAGCATCATTTTAGCAACAATTTCGTTAGTTGGCATGTTTTTGAAACATTATAGCAAACTAGCATCTCGAGTTCAATGAAGGAAATTAAGTCTCACACACTCGATTTTGATGCTCTGGAAGGCTGATGTGGAAATTTTTATACAAGTAGAACTTGAGTATTAAAGACTTAAGTCCTTTTTTAAGTTTTACAGATCTGAGAAACGGAGAAGAAGAACGAAGAAGAAAGAAAGAGAAGAACAAACCCATACCCACGGAGAAGAAGAAAACACATGGCAAAACCAAACCCGCCCGGTAAAGTCACCGGCAAAAATCAAACCTACCCACGCAAAACCAAACCCACCCACCTGTTACCATCTTTGTGAACTCACCTGCAAAACCCAACCCACTTGCAAAACTCTTTCTTCTTCTTCTCCAAAACAGAACTTCCACATCAACAAAAGATCCACATCAGCCTCTATTAGAGCATCAAAATCGAGTATATTAGACTCAAGTTCCTTCATTGAACCTGAGTCTAAGAAACTCGAGATGCTGATTTGCTAAAATGTTTCAAAAACATGCTAACAAACAAAACTGTGGCTAAAATGATACTAAATGGCAAAAAAAAAAAAAAAAAAAAAAAAAAAAAAAAAAAAAACCTCAAAAGAATAACTCATGACTATAACTATTAAAATTCACTGAATAGTTTTAGATATTGCAAAAAAAAAAAAAAAAAATCAGAGCCTAGAAATTATTGAAACATAATAAACATCTATGGATACACAATAAAGAGATATAGGACAAAAATGGGTTAAATATTCAAAGACTTTTGGTTTGCTTAGGGTTTTTGAGTTTCATGTTTCATGTTTGTTATATGGATGTAGGGTTTTTAAAAAATTAATTAACTTTAGAATTTTATCAATTCTATTATTTTTTTACTTGTTGATGTGGAAAAATTGTGAGAGTCTCAAATCCTACTCGGCAAGCTTTAAGAAAGTTAAAAAAGATAAAAATAAAAAGGCTTCAATTTTATAGTATTTATTTATATAGATTTGTCGGGGAAAAAAAAATAAAAGAATAGTAGAGGTTACCACATGACTTAGCTAGTCAAAATAACCTAGCTTTCAAAAGTCATATGACTTAGCTAGTCAACACAACCTACCTTTCAAAAGTCTACCTACCTTTCAAAAGTCTGAGACGTGGGAGAAAAGCTAGTCAATAATGTACCCAAATTGTTAATTACAATAATTATAATTATAAAGACTTTTTTTTTTTAAAGGAAACTTGTAACTTTATTAGGATGAAGATAAATTTAGTACATCATGAGTAATAGCTGACTTAATCAGTGATGAATTTTCTTCTATCTAGGTTACAAAAGTATCACTATTGACTATATCTTTGGCATGTTTAGCCAAAATATATGCTGACTAATTATCTTGACACCTCACCTAAGATACTTGAACTACACTAAAATTTTGGAGCTGATGATATACCCCACCTAAGATATTTGAGATAATCATAGGTGGTGTGCATAAACTCAAGAGAGCATCCAACACGATCTTGGAGTCATATTCAAGGATCCCTTCCCTTATACCAACATCCTAAGCAATTAAAACCCCAACCTCCATAGCTTTGGCCTCAATTCCCAAAGGTCCTAGTGGTTGTTGAACTTGTTTGCTTAAAGTTGCTATCACCCTACCTTCATGGTCTCGAATTACCACACCCACCCCAGCCTAGCCAGATTAACTAAAAACAGCTCCATAAAGACTTAGGTAAGCTAGGTGTGCCCTAATTGTCATTTACGATAATTATAATTATAAAGACTTGTGAAAGTTAGGCGTGTCGACTAGCTTTTCTCCTACGTCTCAAAGACTAAAAATTTTAAAGAATTATTGTGAAAGCTAGGTGTATTGACTAGTTAATTACAATAATAATAAAATGTTGTGTTGAGTCTATTCACTATCTTCTATAAATAAATAAATAAATAAAAGGTGTATTGACTAGTTAATTACAATAATAATAAAATGTTGTGTTGAGTCTATTGACTATCTTCTAAAAGAAAAAATTCTATTGACTAACTTTTCTATTGAAAGTCTTGTTAATAAATTTTTGGGTAAAATGCTATTTTGGTCCTTAAATTTTACTAAAAGTTTTTTTTTTTTATTCCTAAACTTTGAAATTTTTTTTTTTTTTTTTCATTCTTAAAATTTGTAAACAGTTTTTTTCAATAGTTTAGAGACAAAAAAAAAAAAAAAAAAAAAAAAAGGAATGAAAAAAAAAAAATCAATAGTTTACGGATAAAAAAGAACTATTTTTAAAGTTTAAGAACTAAAGTAAAACATTTTTAATAGTTTCGGGATAAAAAAACAAACTTTTTCTATAATTTAAGGACAAAAAATGAATTTGTTAAAGTTTAGGGATTATAAACGAACTTTTGATAAAATTTAGGAACCAAAATAGTATTTTACTCAAGTTTTTTTAACCCGCATAAATTAAAAGCAAATTAAGTTCTTACAAATCGACTCAACCAAGTCTCAAAGTTATCAAACAGTAAAAAATATATATATATATATATATATATTACATCGAAGGGAGGGTTAACAAAAACAACAAAATCAGTTAGTTGGGAACACTAACACCTTCTTTTAGCCAAATCATTTGCATACCTATTAGTTTCCTAGTATTGATTTGACTGATCGGTAAAAGTAAGAGCATTAGAGCACTAGCAATAAACAAAGTTCCTCTCCAAATTAGTTTGAAGAAAAACTTTTCAAAATTCTCATATATCTTTTTTCTTTTTTTTTGTGAATTTTGAAAATCTAACCATTAAATTTCTTATTTCTTATGTTCTTTGCATCAAATTTCGTTCAAATTGGATGTTATTTACTATTAGATTAATAAACTTATTTTTTATACACAACTTTATATCACAAAAACTTGAAATTTTAACATTTATTTGATGATATAACAATTGTCTTTGATTTTCTAGAAATTTTACAAGTATGAAAAATATAATAATAACATGTAATCTAATGGTTAGATTTTCAAAATTCATACTCAATATAAAAATATATGAGGAATTTGTAGGGTTTCTCTCCAAACTTATTTGGAGAGAAATTTTATTCAATAGCAATGGGGGATAATAAAAATTAAAAAAAAAAAAAAAAAAAACACATATTTTACATTCTCAAACACTATTTTATTTATTTTACCAACCCATCCAACAATACACCCAACATCCCAGTTTTTATTTTTACACACAACCTAATAAAATAATATAAATTACCTAATAAAATAATAAAACATATTCTTCTCTCTGTCTCATTCCTCCCACTCTCTTTTTCTCTTCACCCACAATCACAAGACTAAAAAACTATTTTTTTCTTTACAATCCATGAACAGTAAGATTACATATATGCAACCTTACTATAGCAAGGTTGCAAATTTTTTAAAATATACAAACTCAAAGGAAATGGATTTTAGGTGTCATGGGTTGTAAATGTAGGGAATTTCACCGAAATCCCAACCTGTGAGAAACAAATCAAAGAGAGAAAACACACGCGAAAGAAAAACAATCACACGCACAAGACAATATTTACGTGGTTCGGCAATTTGCCTACGTCCACGGAGTTGCAGAGATTTCACTATTATCAAGGAAGAATACAGAGTACAACAAGCGGCTACAATCTTTTTTCTCTATATAAAACACGGCAACACAACCTCTTTAAAACCCTAATCACCAAAGTCGGTTTCTACATATACTCCCATTAAAAACTACGCAATATTATTCGGTTTCTATATATACTCCGCTCCATGGACTAAGCCTCAGTAAATCTCCCATTAAAAACCACGCAATATTATTCGGGTTGGGTCGGGTCGTCGAACCGGATCAAACAAAACTAGGCTCCACAAAGCCCAACAAATCTCCCATTTGGAGACTAGTTCAATCACCAACATCAAACCTCTATCCTCCAAGAAACAATCCCTCATCCCTGCAACTCATCCTCTTATCCTTAAGCTAGAAGACCAATTGAAGCTGCGCACAGCTTCAACTTCTCAATAGTGACACCCTTAGTCAACATGTCTGCCAAGTTCTTAGATCCACAAATCTTCTCAAGTATTACCAGCTTATCTTCAACAAGGTAACGGATAAAGTGGTATTTTGTCTGTATATGCTTCGACTTTAAATGAAAAGCCGAATTTTTGGCAAGAAAGATTGCACTCTGACTGTCACTGTGTAGAATGCCCATCTTCTGCTTCTTACCCAATTCATCTAAAAAACCATGTAGCCAAATCATCTCCTTTCCAGCTTCAGTTGCTGCAACACACTCAGCTTTTGTAGTAGACAAAGTAATAATCTTCTGTAGATTTGAAGCCCATGATATAGCTGTACCAGCCAAAGTAAAAATAAACCCAGTAGTACTCTTTCTACTATCAATATCACCAGCAAAATCAACATCGACATAACCCTGCAGTTTCAAACTTGCACCTGTGAAGCAAAGACATGTATCTGATGAACCCTTCAGATATCTTAGAATCCACTTAACTGCTTTCCAATGCTGCTTTCCAGGCCTACTCATGAATCTGCTCACAACTCCCACTGCATGTGCAATGTCTGGCCTTATACACACCATAGCATATATCAAGCTGTCAATAGCTGAGGCATAGGGCACCTTGCTCATATGGTCCATTTCTTCTTCTATCTTCGGTGACTGTTCTTTACTTAGTTTGAAATGACTACCCAAGGGTGTGCTCACTGGTTTAGCTTCATTCATATTGAACCTGCTGAGAACTTTCTTCACATACTCTGACTATGAAAGCTTCAATGTACCATTAGCCTTGTCTCTAATGATTCTCATACCAAGGATTTGCTTTGCAGCTCCCAAATCCTTCATTGCAAACTGTTTGGACAATTGCTTCTTCAGATTATTAATCTCCTCAATGCTAGACCCTGCAATAAGTATATCATCCACATACAATAGTAATATGATGTAAGAATTGTCAAAAGACTTAACATAGCAACAGTGATCAACTTCACATCTCTTGAACCCAATTCTATGCATAAAACTGTCAAATTTCTTGTACCACTGTCTAAGAGTTTGTTTTAGGCCATACAAGCTCTTTCTCAGTTTGCAAACTAGATTCTCTTGTCCTTGAGCAATGAACCCTTCTGGCTGAATCATGTAAAGGTCTTCCTCCAAGTCACCATGAAGGAATGTTGTCTTCACATCCAACTGCTCAAGATATAAGTTTTCTGCAGCCACCATTCCCAGTACCAGTCTGATTGTTGACATCTTCACAACTGGAGAAAATATCTCTGTGTAGTCAATGCCTTCCTTTTGCTGGAACCCTTTAACAACTAATCTGGCCTTGTAACGTTTGCTACCATCATACTCATTCTTTATTCTGTATACTCACTTGTTGTGCAAAACCTTCTTTCCTACTGGCAATTCAGTCAGTTCAAATGTCTGATTTTCCAACAAGGAATCAATCTCATCCTTCATGGCTAACTCCCACTATTCTCATCTTGCAAGGTTTCATCATAACACTCTAGCTCACCACCATCAGTCAACAGGACACAATTTAGAGTGGGTGAATAACGCTGTGGAGGTCTAATGTTCTTGGAAGATCTGTGGACTTCAGCTACAAGTGTACTCAGATCTACCTGTGAATTTACATTCTCCTTATCTTCTTCATTACTTTTCTGGACAGTACCTTCAATCAATTCATCTAAGTTGACAAACTCAGATTTCTTTTGATCTATCTCTATAACATCTGACACTACAGTTGACCTGTCCTTGTACATAACCTATTCATTAAATATCACATTTCTACTTCTGATGATTTTTCTATTTTGTTCATCCCAAAACCTATAACCAAATTTCTCATTACCATAGCCAATGAAAAAACGTATTTTAGACTTTGCATCAAGTTTACTATGAGCATCAGAATCAATATGAACATAAAAAACATAACCAAAAACTTTTAAGTGTGAAAATTTTACCTCTTTACCGCTCCAAACCTCCTCAGAAAGTCTGAACTCCACGGGAACTAATGGTCCTCAATTTATTAGGTAAGCTTCAGTGCTAACAGCATCAGCCCAAAAAGTTTTTAGTAGTCCAGCATGCAACCTCATATTTCTAGCACGCTCATTGAGAGTTTTGTTCATGCGCTCAGCCACACCATTCTACTGTGGTGTCCTAGGAATGGTTTTCTCCATCCTAATTCCCTATGCAACACAATACTCACTAAACCCTCCATCTATGTACTCCCCTCCATTATCTGACCTCAAATATTTTACTTTCAAACCTGTTTCTATCTCAACCATGGCCTTCCACTTCTTAAAAATTTCAAATACATCAGATTTATTTTTCAGAGAATAAACCCATACCTTTCTGCTTAAGTCATCAATGAAAGTGATGTAGTACCTTGAACCTCCAAGGGATGCAACCGGAGAAGGCCCCCACAAATTAATATGTACTAACTCCAATTTTTTAGCCTTTGGTGTCCTACCAGTTTTCAAGAAGCTCACCTTTTTCTACTTTCCTAAGATGCAACTTTTACACATGTCAAAATTAATGGACTTCAATTCTGGTAGTTTTCCTTTTGACAGCAGCATCTTCATCCTTTTCTCACTCATGTGATCAAGTCTACGGTGCCATAGGCTTGTATCAGTACTTGCATCAGCAACTGTAATTGTGTCTCTTGGACATGAGATCATATACAGAGTACCAGTCTTCTTTCCACGAGCCAATACCCTAGCTTCCTTTGTAACCTTCCAAGTACCACCAACAAATAGTATTGCATGTCCTTCATCATCAAGTTGTCCAACAGAAATCAGATTCCTTCTCAGATCAGGAATATGTCGAACCTTCTCCAGTAACCAAACAGATCCATTGGGCAACAATATCCGGACGTCTCCCATACCTACAACATCTAAGGCTGAACCATCAGCTAAATACACCTTACCAAAATCACCTGTAATATAATTTTGTATGATTTCTCGGTGTGGAGTGGTATGGAACGAAGCTCCTGAATCTAAAACCCAATCATCAAGTGGACTGTCTACTGCAAGAAGTAATGCATCATGTACCTCTTCTGTTACAGCATTAGCAGAATCATCTTCATTCTTTTTTTTTGGACTTTTGCATTAATTCCTAAAGTGACCTGTTTTTCCACAATTCCAGTATTGTACTTGTTGGCCTGATCTAGATTTGCTTCTGTTCCGATTAGAATTTCTGGATTTTGATTTGCCCCGGTTTGAATTTCTGTCATTACCTTTGCCTTTTGTCTCAAGGTTTAAGGCAGAACCAGATCCTGAGGTTTCGCCTGCATCTCTTCTGCGAATTCTGGCTCTCGTATGTCATTGTACTTCAGCTTTTCTTTTCCTGTAGAATTGCTTATTGCCATCCTCATTGCCTCCCAACTGTTTGGCAAAGAAGCCAAAACGATCAGAGCACGAATCTCACCATCAAAATCAATTTCTACAGATGACAATTGATTTGTGATAGTATTGAATTCGTTCAGATGTTGTGCTATAGAAGCATTCTCTGCCATCTTCAAATTGAACAATTTCTTCATCAGATGCACATTGTTGTTTGCGGACGGCTTTTCATACATATCGGATAAAGCCTTTATCAGATCCGTTGTGGTCTTCTCCTTTACAACATTGTGTGCAACAGACCTAGACAGAGTTAACCTAATAACTCCCAATACCTGTCTGTCAAGAAGAGCTCATTCCTCAGCCTTCATAACCTTAGGTTTTTCCCCTAGAAGTGGCAGATGCAACTTCCTCCCATAAAGGTAATCCTCGATTTGCATCCTCCAAAATCCAAAGTCTATACCATCGAACTTTTCTATTCCAGACGCCTTTCCTACTTCCTCTGCCATTGCTCCCACTCAAACCTAACCCTAGGCTTTGATACCAGTTATAGGGAATTTCACCGAAATCCCAACCTATGAGAAACAAATCAAAGAGAGAAAACACACGCGAAAGAAAAACAATCACACGCACAAGACAATATTTACGTGGTTCGGCAATTTGCCTACGTCCATGGAGTTGCAGGGATTTTACTATTATCAGGGAAGAATACAGAGTACAACAAGCAGCTACAATCTTTTTTCTCTATATAAAACATGGCAACACAACCTCCTTAAAACCTAATCACCAAAGTCGGTTTCTACATATACTCCCATTAAAAACCACGCAATATTATTTGGTTTCTACATATACTCCGTTCCATGGACTAAGCCTCAGTAAATCTCCCATTAAAAACTACGCAATATTATTCGGGTAGGGTCGAGTCGTCAAACCAGATCAAACAAAACTAGGCTCCACAAAGCCCAACAGTAAAATAGTAATTGATGGTATTTACACCCCCAATGTTAGTGCTTTTACCATCTCATTTTGTAAAATTTCTCTATTTTGACATACCAAAAAGTTTATTTTCTACTTTACAAGACCCCTAAAGAATACACATTATGGCTGTGTTTGGGGCGACTGAAAATGTTGGTGAGATTGAAAATGTTGGTTATCCATGTCGTATTAGTAGGGGAGGTCGAAAACTCACTGATAGTCAATTACAACAATAATGAATTTATTAAAATGTTTTGTTGACTAGCTTTTCTACTAAAGAGCATTCCCGTCTCATTTTGTAAAATTTCTATAGTTTTGTCTACAAAGTCATTTTTTCTACTTCATAAACCAAGAAAGCAACACAATCTACATTCCATTTGCCATTTTATAGCACATTATATAAAATAATAGTATGCTCAGATTCCCTTGGGGCTGAAAAGTTTCCCGCAAGCTCCATTGTCGTGATCCCCGCTGCCCAACGTTGAGATCCAGATATGCCATCCAACATCAAGAATCGAGATTCAAATTGGATCATGAGAGAGGAATGGAATTAAAAAGAAAAAAAAAATGAAATTTTATAGAAAATTTTGAATAATATACAAAAGCTGCAGATATCCTATATATTTACGAGACCATTGTATTTAAAATAATTGTGAAATGCATGACTTCTTTTTTTTAGAAGAAAATGCATGACTAAAAGTAGAGATTTTCTTCTCTTTTTTATCTGCAATACTATCTATAAATTGCAAAAACTTTATTATGGAAAAATAAATGGGAATGCTCTATTATATTACATTTATTTCTAACCATGCTTTCTTTTCTTTGGCAAGTTGTCCACCATTGATGCTCGATCATCCCTATCTTCAAATTTACGGCATGCTTCCCAAATGTTGGGAGATTCTATTTACTGTCCTAATAAGTGGGTGTTTTTTTCCCCAAATAAGGGGAAAAAATTATGAAGTTTCTTCCTACTTAATATCTTATCACTTCCTCTAAAAAGAATGAATTGTGAAATGTCATTAGAAAATATTGGAAGTAACATAAACAACACTACACAAACTATTTTTGGTCATCAATCATAGGTAAAATTAGTCAAATGCTATCTCTATTTACAGTTTTTGGTGCATTAAAACTATGAAATGTCAGTAGAAAATATTGGAAGTAATGTTAACAACACTACACAAAAATAATGTCGTTTTTGTCATCAATCATAGGTAAAATTAGTCAAACGCTATCTCTGTCTACAATTTTTAGTAACTTAAGGGTTTGTTTGATGTGTGAGTTTAAACAATAATTTTCAATGTTTAAATATTGAAAACTATTTGAGTCATAGTTTGGTAGGAGTGTTTGATTAAGGGAGTTTGAGTCACAGTTTTCAATTTAGGGTATTTAAACACTACATTTTGAGAACACATCCAAAATATTTTTCAATTTTTGAGTAACAATGTTCAATACTTCAATGACATTGTTGTAAATATTTTGAAAAGCACGAGACCCACTGATAGAACAACACTTACTTTTTCTTGCACAAACCCACATTGGTGGTCATCTTCTTCCTTTCTCTTTTTTTGTTTTTTTTTTTTTTGGAGTTTGCTGTTTTGCTGGTTTTCTTCTTCCAAATCAAACAAAGCCCATTTAAATTTAATCCACACCAACAAAAAAACAGAGCAACAAAACGCCAAACCCAAAAAACAAAACCTATTTGAATTTAATCTCAGCCCACAAAACACAAACCAAATCAAACATCTAGAGCAAACAAAAGAAAGAAACAATAAATGAGAAACAAAGGTGTTGGGACATGAGGCTAAGAGAGACAAAGAGAAGGAGAATCATGGGTTTTCTGTGAAGAGAAAAGAAAGATGGAATCCAATAGTAATAAGGGGAAAATTTCTCTCATCAAATAAAATAGTACTGAATTACTGTTCATGTCAAATAATTACCCACTTAAAACACACACACACACACACTCATATAATCATACCAAACACATAATTATGTTTTTCACTTTTAAAAATTTGTTAGTAGACACATGGTACCAAACACATTTTTTGTATTATAAGTATTTTAAACATGTGTTCGCACAACACTTTTTAAACCGCAATTTTCACATCATTTTAAAAACTAATACTTAAACTCCCTTACCAAATAAGCCATTAGTCTTGGGAAACAATATCAATTGACTTTTTATAGATCATAATGACTGGCTTTTCATTAAAAAAATAATAATAACAGATGATGCACAGAAAATCAATAAGCTGAATACTTCGGGCTTCAATGATTTAACAACTGCTTGAAATGCCTGAAAAGAAAAAAAAAGGATCAAAGGAGACCGGGGCTAACTAGCCAAGAACCCTCCAATGCTTAAGTTAGTTTCTCTCTTAAATTCTGTAGTTCCAACTTTTTGGGAGTTGTCTAAAACTTATCTTTCATTTGATATGAATGGGTGTTTATATAGTGTGCTCTTGAAGCGGTTACTTGTCTTGTAACTTCCGCTATATTTGAGGAGGTCAGAGGGTGGTTAATTTCCTCAACCGCTAAAGGAGTTAGAATATTTTCCCCTTTTTTCTATAACTGTCGTTGGAAGTTATGTAGGAAGTTATAGCGATGAACTAGGATCTTACTTGTGCCATGAAATAATAACATGTGGTTCAATTTATTGGTCCTTATAGACAAATCTCTATGGAATTTTCCAAGTGTCGTAGGTCGTCTTGGAGCTTGCCTCATGGACAACCCTTATACTCATAGATGACCGTCCTATAAAGGATGTTCATTCTCACCTCCTTGATCTAGACGAGTTTGGAGTTGGTTCAATTCTCAGCTCACCATCAGTTGCCCCCTTGTCCAAGAGTTGTTTAGAGTATTGTATAGCCTAATGCTATTCTTTGGATGTGTGTCCTTATGTTAGTGGTTAGGTGTGCCATGTGTCATGATCTCATTATTGATTGGTCACGTTGATTCATTTTTTCGAGGATTATGCCACGTGTCATTATTTGGTTAGTCATGTCATTTCAGATGCCAAATTCCCTCGCCTATAAATAGTTGAATTCCTCTCCTACCCTTTACATTTCTGAGATTTTCTTCCTTGACATTTGTCGTCCAACGCCCCATCTAGAAGTTTTTTCGCATCTATAGTCTCCCTTCGTCTATATCCAGGTAATCTCTTCATCCTCGTCTTTAGGTTTTAACTTTTCTTCAAAATGTTTGAAATTGTTGTTTCCTCGTCTAGTAATAGTATTGGTAAGGCCATAGACGAGTACCATGATACAACTAGTTACAGTTCTAGTAGTAATGGTAGTAGTACTAGTAGTAGTGGAGGAAACACTACGGACGAGGAATACACATCCGGTGTCCCTGGGGTTCCATTAGAGGTCCTTCAAGAACAACTTAGACGAGGGCAGCATCTGGGTCTAGGGCTGGTACCTCAAGTGCTCCCTCATCCACTCTTTAAGATGAGGTTGAGACAGTGTATAGTTGTGCCATAGGGGTCCACTCTAAGACGGATGAAAAGAGGTTAGCATCCCTTAGGAGTTGGTACCAAATTCCTAATGACCTAAACCCTAGGTTAGCTGTACATGGGGAGTGGTGTTGTCAACCCCGTTTTGGAGTATGTATTTATGAGGCTTACCTTTTAAGGGGTTTGAGGTTGCTTCTAAATGCCTTTGCTAGGGTGTCACTTGTCAAGTTAGGTTTAGGGATATGTCAGTTTAATCCTAATGCAAGGAGGCAAGTCGTCTCTATGCAAGTTTTGTGGAGGGAGGTATTTGAAGGGGACTGTCCTCTTATTGTGGACGAGTTTATTTATTGCTATAAGCCCTCTGAAATTAACCAATCCTTTGGCTTTTATCAATTCACAGTCAGAGGGAAAGATTGTAGGCTAATAAAATCTCTCATCACCTCAAATAGGAACTGGAAGACGGAGTTTTTCTTCGTCTCTGGTTTTTGGGCTAGACACCCTGTTGAGATTGGTAGGGATCCATTTACCCCCTATACTAGAGAGTTAGGGAACCTTCATCCTGAAGGTATGTTTATTATTGTTATCATTTTATTATTTTTATTATATACTTTATTTCTGTTTGTAATCGTCTAACAATTCTTTGTTCTTTCTCTTTCTCTCTCTCTCTCTCTCTCTTTTTTTTTTTTTTTTTTTTTTTTTTTTTTTTTTTTGCAGGTGTTAGATGACCATCTTTAAGCAAGTTCTATCTTGAACGCATCCAAAAGGCTTCTCTATACACTAATAGGGCTTTTCATTCTTTAGTCAGCCTTCAACGTCTTGCCACCTGGGGACTCAGTCCTGAGCCGTCTAGAGAAGCTCTAGCTCACGAGCTTACCGTCTGTAGACATGAGTCTTCTTTACCCTATCTTCCTCCCCTCCCTTTTTAAGAGTTTAATTTAATATCACTTCTTAAGTGAATAACGTTTTTCTTTCCAGGGATGGCAACAATGAAAGAAAACAAAGGCAAGAAAGTGATGGACTAGGCAACCAGGCAAGAGGTCCAATCCTAGCCTCATCCAACCGTTGGTGATAAATTATCTAAAGTAGTTGACTTGGAAAATCTTCCAAGCCGTTGTAAGGAGAAGAGGGCTAAGCACAAGTCATCCAAGCTCGGGGTTGTCAAGCTTGGCCTTCCAACACTTCCCATCTCTAAGCAACTGTCTATTCAAATTCATGATATAGACTCGTCTGAGCTAGCTAGAGTTCCACCGTCCAAAGCTACTGTGCCGGCCTTGTCTCAGCCTTCTTAGAGGGTTCCCATGAACCTTTTGGAAAAAGAGGATTTGGCCTGGGAGAGATTCGAGAAGGCTATGACCAGTGAGGACGTGGCCATCTGCTATGACATGTCCTTGAAAGAATTTGAGCACTCTGTTGTTCATGATCTTTTCTAGGTAACTACTTTTATCTCGTCTTGTCATAGTGATATGTAGATATATACATTTTCTAACTGAGGTTTTTGTTTTTTTTTTTTTTTTTTTTTTTTTTTTGTGTAAGCAATGTCAAAGTTCATTGTTGCGTCTTGGCAAGCCATAGAAATGGACAAGATGAGAATCTTACTTGAGACAAGGATCCAAGAGGTCAAAAATGACTACAAGGGGTGGGCTGAGGTGGCAACCAAGGCTAAAGACGAGGCCAAGGAGCTGCAGAACCTAGTTGAGGAGCTTAGAGCTGATATTGTAGAGAAGGATACTCGTCTTGACCACCTTCAAAAGAGGAATGATGAGCTAAGTATCCTTCTTAAAAAGGCAAAAGAGGACGCGGTGGTGGAGTTCAAAGCCTCTAAATAGTATACTGATTTGCTGGACACCAACTACATAGTGGGCTTCGAAGATTTTCGCATGGAGGCTATGGAAAACTTCCCTGAAGTGGACTTTAGCACCATTAAGCTCAACATTGGTGCTACTATAAGCTCTCTCCTCCAGACGAGCTCTGAGGATATTAATATTGAAGACGATGCCACCAACTAGCCTGCCCAAGATGATTCAAACGTTGGAGATGACCCTTAATGAAAATGTTGAACTTTAGCATCTTAGTTTCTCTTCTTTTTTTTTTTTTTTTCTTTTAAGGTCCGTTGGTTTGGACCATTTGAAATTTATCCAAGTACATTTTCACTCGTCCACCATAATTAGGACGAGCTTCCAAACAGTTGCCTTTTAGGCTTTACTTATAAGGGTTTTTGGACGGTGGTCATCTACCCTTTTCTAAACTTTTTATGAATGAATGTTAATTTCCATCACTTCTTTATTTACTGTTGAGTATATTATTGTATGAAAGTGTGGTTCGTCCACTCATGAAGGCATTTGTCTCGTCCATGACAAGAATTTCCTCACATTTAACATCTTCACCATTCTTTAAATTTTTGCAAGTATAACTTGTCTTACGAATGACATTGGTTTTGCTAGCTTTAATTGTCCAAAGACTTAATGGCTGGCTCTATTTTTGTCCATGGGACTCACCTTTTAGGCAAGACGTCTCCAACTTTTTACTCATCCAAAGATTTGGATTGTTTTGGCTGGCCATACCCATCCATGGACTTTGAATATTCTTATGCACGCGCATTTCCATGTCCATTAGTTGGAGGAATATGATTCAGGCTTTACCTCGTCCATTTTTTAGACGAATGTGCTTTTATTTGCTTTATCCCTGTTTAAGGAAAGCTCAAGACATTACCTCCCTACATCCATAGATTTTACTCTTCTTAGGCCATTAGCCTTCTTGTGGATGAAATTAAGAGAATTAGAAATTCATACATCACATATATTGGAAATCCAAATTGTATATATGTAACATAAAACATCGTCCACAAGTATGGCGCATGCTTTGGAAGCCAGTGCCTTAGGGAATTAATACATATAGATCGTCTAGGACTTTGTCCATAGCGCATAATTTAAGGGATTAAGATACAACACATAGTGCTAATAAAGAACACATAACAAAAAGCAAACACATGTAAGAGAAAGCAACAAACTTTATTTCGTCCTAAGTGACAACATCTAGGATGATTTTGTCCATGATGCTCGTTCAGGCTGACTCCTTACTAATAATATCTTCTTAAATGCTTGACATTCCAGGGGTGCTCCAGCTTTCTTCAGTCCAAGGCTTCCAAGTAATATGACCCTTGCCTTTTGCAATTATTAACCCTGTAAGGTCCTTCCCAATTAGGTCCCAGTTTCCCATGGGCGAGATTTCTGGTTGTCAATGAAACCTTTTTTAGGACGAGGTCTCCAACGTTGAAGCGCCTGGGTTTAACCATTGCATCATATTGTCGAGCCATGAGGTTTTTATACCTCGCAGTCCTTTGCTTTACGTTCATCCTTACTTCGTCTATCAGATCAAGCTTGAGGAGAAGTTGCTCCTCGTAATCCTCGTCTTGATACTTCATCACCCTGTGGTTTGCTATATGCACTTCTGCAAGTATCACTGCTTTACTTCCATAAGCTAGCTTGAAGGGAGTTTCCCTTGTAAGGGTCCTCATAGTCGTCCTATAAGCCCATAAAACTCTTGGTAGCTCATCTACTCATACTCCCTTTGCAAGTGTGGCACCCTTCGTGAAGCGGTACCCCTTGATTGGTTTTCTTGCTCAGCATTTCCTCCTCTATCTTCTTGACTCTGGGCCCTTCCTTCCATGTATCTTTCATAGTGTTGCCTCCTTAGACTAATCTCCCTAGTCAACTCTTGATTCTAACGGGTTAATTCCGCCATGGCGGCTGCCATGGACTGTACATGTTGGATGGAAGGCGGTTGCATGATAGACGCTGACTGTTGATCACGGTGGGGATTACTAGATGCATCCCTACTCTCCTGGTGGCCTAAACTAGTGGCCCTTGATCTTGTCCAAACTATGCAGCTTTTTGTCGAAGAAAGATAAACTACAAAACACAAAGATAATCCTTCCCACAGATGGCGCCAACTGATGATGCATAGAAAATCAGTAGGCTAAATGCTCCGAGCTTCAATGGGCTTCAATAATCTAACAACTGCTTGAAAGGCCTGAAAAGAAAAACAAAGGATCAAAGGAGACCAAGACTAATCGGCCAAGAACCCTCCGATGCTTAAGTTAGTTTCTCTCTTAAATTCTAGAGTTCCAACTTTTTTGGGAGTTGTATAAAACTTACCTTTCATTTGAAGTGAATGGGTGTTTATATAGTGTGCTTTTGAAGCGGTTACTTGTCTTATAACTTCCCCTACATTTGAGGAGGTTAGAGGGTGGTTAACTTCCTCAACCGCTATAGGAGTTAGAATATTTTCCCCTTTTTTCTATAACTATCGTTGGAAGTTATGTAGGAAGTTATAGTGATGAACTAGGATCTTACGCGTGCCTTGAAATAATAACATGTGGTTCAATTTATTGGTCCTTGTAGACAAATCTCTATGGAATTTTCCAAGTGTCGCGGGTTGTCCAGGAGCTTGCCTCATGGACAACCCTTATGCTCATAGACAACCGTCCTATAAAGGATGTTCATTCTCACCTCCTTGATCTGGACGAGTTTGGAGTTGGTTCAATTCTCAGCTCACCATCAATAACAAAATAAGAAATTTCTTCTTACTTATCCAATTTTATCATTTCATCTAAAATAAATAAATAGTGAAATGTAAGTAGAAAATATTGGAAGTAATCTGAACAATACTACATCAAAATAATGTTGTTTTTGGTCATCAATCATAGGTATAACTAGTCAAATTCTATCTCTATCTACAATTTTCGATGCCTTACACTTTGTTTAGTATTGGTAAACACCATAAAGACTAGCATTTCTACAAAAAGGTCATCTTGACAAAAATCGGTGGCTCAACCACCGAAATCACTAATGCCAAAGGTTTAGTGATTGAACAACCAGAATTTGGAACCAAGCCATTGAGCTTCAGCAACCCAACCATCAAAATGGTAGATGAAGAGCTACTATGTTTGTAAAATATTTTACTAAAATTTATAACAATTTATAAAAGATAATTTTTCAAGTTTGACCAAATTTTACAATGAAACAAAATATTTTATATAAACATTTTACA
Source organism: Quercus tomentella (assembly GCA_028535165.1). NCBI lineage: Eukaryota > Viridiplantae > Streptophyta > Magnoliopsida > Fagales > Fagaceae > Quercus > Quercus tomentella. The sequence goes on along the minus strand of JAPQVY010000089.1, from coordinate 19,764,206 downwards.
ACAAATCAAATGGAACATTAATAAAAACACTTTAAATTTGAGGTACTTTGGATTATTTTCGTCTAAAATTTTAAATTTTGGATTTGTACCCCTAATCCGTAATGTTAATTTATTCAACATTTATTTTTGGGACAACAAAGACTACACAAAAATAGAAAAATAATATTCACAACCCTCCAGTCCTTTTGGGCCGTGAAAGACGTTGGGCTCCTAGAGAAACACAATGAAAATATTTCAGATGGAAATAGGTAGGGGCTGTGCAAACACAGGCCCCTATGGCAACAGATAATGACGTAGGTTCTCCCACTTGGGGAAACCTTATGCTGGCACCCCTCTTAAAGAATTATGCTAAGGACACAATTTTTGGCATAATTTTTTACAAAATGACCTGGTCTTCTACATATAAAACAGGCCCCTACCATCTTGTAAAATCATATTGTAAATTGTAATATTCAGGAAGATGGAAGAAAAAATCCTCCATACATGAACATGTTGGCTATAGATCCTGACCCCCAAACCCAATTTTTTAGAACCCCAAAGCTTGAAAGAATATATGCATGGTTTATCTGCCAATTGTATTTGTAGTTTTGTACCCTTGCGTTTTGCCTTAAGCTCCCACATTGAAAATGCAGGATGAAAGAGAGAACACAATTTCGAAAACTGTGGTGTTCTTATAGGCTATAAGTATCCAAAAGGGAATCTTCATTAACTAAACTTAACCAAGCACTGCACCATTTTGATGGGAATCACATACTTTAATCTTATTAAGTATACTAACATCTTCATTCAGCAAAAAAAAAAAAGAAAAAAAAAGAAAAAGAAATAAAGAAATAAAGAAGTGTACTAACATCTTCACGGAAGGCCATTGTAGAGCACCACTTATAACATTAACATCCAAATAAGTAAGATGAAACCAGACCAATTATTTGGATGTCTTTAATTCTTCAACGGCCTTACTACTATTCATATAATGAGTACAATTTCGCCCACAAAACAATGTTATGCGAGTAGTTATTTTGTCCCATTAGCAAACGATAATGTGCTGATTGTGTGAGGATCCTAACAAATGGTATCAAACCTAGTGATAGTTCTCCTTTGAGTTGTGGTGGGTAACGCCTAATTTAGTTATGTCCCACATCACTTAAGTGAGTGTGCCAAACTGGGTTCATAAGAAGGATGCCTCACTAATTGCTACAAGGGCTCTTCCCACGAGACTTAGTATCACATAAGGAAGAATAGTACTATATGCATATCTATTACTTATAAATTCGAATTAAGTAGTCAAAACATCAATTCAAATGACTTTGTAGACATTTAAAAAAAATTATAATCTATATCTAAATACAATTTTTGATCATAATAATATTATATTAAATAATAATAATAAAAATATTATTAACCAAGTAATCGAACCAATTACCTAATGTTTGTACCAATAAACCCATCATACCACTCATTGGTGATTTGATACTTGTAAACTTGTTTTAGAGTTTTGGGCTTCTATCACTAATTGGAAGATACATGTATCTCATCATGTATATGAATTACTTTGTTGGTTGAGTTAGCGAGGCATGTGCGTTAAATATGATAAGGACAAATGCTATCTTTACTTTTTTTTTTTAGCTGAATTCTTCCCATTGGTGGTTGAAACCCAAGGTTCCAAAATTTTTTGGAACCAAGCTTTGTGGTTGAAACCCAAGGTTCTAAAAATTTTTGGAACCAAGCTTTGTCCTAATACTCGGTACAATTTTAAGATAAAAGTTTATAAGTCCAAATCAATTTGAAATTGTGTTCGTTCAACTCACTATGTGACGATTGAAGAGATTATTCATGTGTAGCTTTAGTTACATAAATTTTTTAATGAGTGGTGTGACCTGTTTAAGTAATACATATACAGCTAAGAGCCTTGTATCTCAATTGGTTTGCTCTTCCTTGTGTTTTCAACATATCTAGGGTTCAAATCCTTCATTCCCAGATATAACTATTAAATTATTAAAAAAATAATAATACACATGGGTAGTTTATATAAATTGTCATGTAGTGAGTTTGAAAAGATAGTTCCAAACCAATTTCGTACTAAACTTTGTCCCAATTCCAATTACTATAAGTGAGATTGAACCTTGTATTCTACACTTTTAGCCATCCCTTTTTCTTTTGTATTGAATTTTAGCCCTTTATATATATATATATATCCAAAGGATACACCATTGTGTCATAATGGTTTTTGGTTAGGATTTGATTTTTTTTTTTTTTTTTTTTTTGTTGAGAAAATGGTTAGGATTTTAGTAATAAAATTAAATCCACAAATATCAAAATGTGTGCATAAGATAGGATACTGGTAATTTAAAATACTCTCTAGACAATCTAAACACTAATCGGCTTCTTCTCCAAAAAAAATAAAAATCCTAATTGCCACAAGCCCACATCACAGAACCCTAATGGATGGCCTGACCGATCCGGCCCATCAAACCCATGGCCCAGTATTAAATACCCAACTCCCCGTGCCTGGTCTCTCATATTAGCCAGAGCAAGAAGCAGCAGCAGCGAACTAGGGTTTCTCTGAATCGCCGCATTTCTCATCTCATCTAACCAATCGAAATCATGGTGACAACTTCTCCTCCTCTCTCTCTCTCTCTCTCTCTCTTTCTCTCTCTATCTCTGTATGTTAGTCTGTGCTTGTTTTTTGATCAATGGGAGTTTTTGGTTTCAGGCGGATGTGGAAGCTGATGTGGCGGTGGCTGGGCAGCCCCCAAAGAAGAGGACGTTCAAGAAGTTCAGCTTCAGAGGCGTCGACTTGGATGCGCTTCTCGACATGTCCACCGACGACCTCGTCAAGCTCTTCACTGCCAGAGCTCGCAGAAGGTACTCTTTTTTTTTTTTTTTCTTCATATATTTCATCTTTCATTTTTATTTGCTTTAGAATTGTTTTATTAATTTTGTGTGTGGAATTTTGTAGGTTTCAGAGGGGTTTGAAGCGAAAGCCCATGGCTTTGATCAAGAAATTGCGCAAAGCTGTAACCATCTCTCTCTATCTCTTTAAATTTTTACATATTTTGATATTTTGGGTATTTTGAAAATCTGGGTATTTTGTTATTTATTTATTCTGTGGCTGATTTAGTATAGAATAGGACTGTGAGAGCATTATAACAGATTTACTTTTGAATCAGCAAGTTTTTTTATTTGTTTAAGAACTCCCATTTCCCCTTTATTATTCTGTGGACTCTTTTGGGGTTCGATTGGGGATTAGTATGTCTATACTTTTTTGGGGATTGGATAAGAACTTCATATGGTTGAATCAAGAGACATGGATGTGAATGTGGGATAAGAATGTGTATATTTATGGTCAAACTATATACTTAGTTATCTTGTTTAAGTCTAAGCTTTTGTAAAATTTATAGCCGTATTACACCTCCAACTAAAATGGAGGCCTTCCTTAAAGTATTATATGAGAATTCAGAGCCATAGTGGTTGTATTTTTCTTTTTCTTTTTCTTTTTCTTTTACTATCTTGTAATGGATGATGAAGGAAAGCATGCTTTAGTTGCTTGATGAAAAAAAGGAAAAAAAAAAAAAAACAAATTGTCCCTTTATCGTTCTCTCATGGACCTGTTACTGTGCCACTCTTGGATGGTTTAGGAAGTACAACATGAATTTAACAACAAAACATGATTTCTGAGTAGGTTGTTTAAGGTGTGCTTGGTTTCATTACTGCTTTGATGTAATGGAATCAATATCTATACACGTTTAAGATCTCAGCCATAGTAATAACACTATTCTTCCAAAGCTCTATAATATAAATTAATTATATTTCCATGAATAATATTTGCAAGTTTTGTGGTAAAGGCATACTAGTATACTATTTAGATGTTTGCTTAATTTGTTTGTCTAAGCGGGTTGTGATTCTAATTTTTATTGTCTTTGGAACAGAAAAGGGAGGCCCCACAAGGTGAGAAGCCTGAGCCAGTGAGAACCCACCTGAGAAACATGATTATTGTACCTGAGATGATTGGCAGCATAATTGGAGTCTATAACGGCAAGACCTTCAATCAGGTTGAGATCAAGCCTGAAATGATTGGCCATTATCTTGCTGAATTCTCCATCTCTTACAAGCCCGTCAAGCACGGTAGGCCTGGTATTGGTGCTACCCACTCCTCCAGGTTCATTCCCCTCAAGTGAAGTTCTTTCATGCCTGGCTGTCTTCTAGTCTGCCTCGTTATAGAATCAGAATTTGAGAAGAGCCATTTTGTTTAGAATCTGAGGTTTGGTTGTTCTTTATTTATGTTCTAGCTGGTGAACCTTTCTTATGACATTGGAGTTTTTGTTAACTGGTTTTGTAGAATTTTTATTAAGAAAAGAAATTTTGCTTTTTGGACAATTTTGTTAGAAGTGCAAAATGGTTTATTGTGCTTATAAAACACCCTCTCCACGCTGAGTAGGCAATTTACCAGATGCCTACTCAGCGTGGGGGTGTGTACTGTGTAGGCATTCTGGTTTGTCCCTTAGGGATGGTCCCACTGCCCCATAGCTTGAGCAATTACCATTAAAGTAAACAACCTTGACACATACGGGGCCTGCAAAATGTTGATTAGCAGCAACAGACATGAATACAGTTTAAAAAACACAGCATTGATTTGCTACTGAGCAATCTAACACTGTTGGTGCTGTGTTGTTTGTGCTGATTCAATTTAGCTTGTGACGAAGTGCCAATAACTTTGGCATATATACTACACGGGAAACATAAGTTGCAGAGTAAGGTCAATTGCTTATCAAAAAAGAAAAAGAAAAAGAGTAAGGTCAATTGCTATCAGCTCAGCTATTCCACTTAGAAATTGTGATCTTGCGATTGTCTTAAAAGTTCAAAAGTAGTTTAGACCGTGTGTTATGCTTTGAAAGTGATAATGATTTGGGGCTGAACACAAATTTTACAATGAACATCTGTTATTATTCAACCTGTATTTCTGAAAGCCTAGCTGTTTCAAACGATGATCTTAGAAACTACTGAATCTAACAAATGAAAAAGGATTTAGATGTTACAAACCAACTCGGGGCCAACTTTCCCACAATGTAAATTGGGTTTTTAAAAAATTGTTAAAACATTAATTGTGCAATCTGGAAATCAGAGGTTTTTATTTTTGTTGAACTCTGACCGTTTGTTGTTGTTACAACTCAGTTCACCTTTCTAGCATGAAACTTTTATTTAGAATAGCCTATGACCCGTACGCGGATTCTTTCCTTTATTATTCATTCTAATATATCTTGTCAACAAAAGATGTCAAATACTCATATTTCTAAGGCTAATAGCTGAAAACCACAATAACATCCTATCATATATTTACACATAAAGGCACATATCCAGACATTTTGTGAAGTGCATATCTTGTGAGAACGAAATCGCTCATTTATGAACTCAAAAGGTCATTGGCAAGACGTCATCATTAGAAAAACTTGCTGATTAATCGTTTTATCTTTAAATCAGTTCAGATTCAAATTCATGTTTATGACGGTGTATTTTATTTAAATTATATAGTTAGTTACTGAATATTTTCACTAAACCCAAGAGTCTTGTCGTTCAATTAGTACTTCTTGATATTTTCAAGATGTTTATAGTACATTTCCCTCCCTCCCATTTTATATCTCTTCGCCAACACCACCAGCATCCTTGTTGCAAGTAATGATTTTGTACGAAATGGTGCTGGTTTCCCAATGATCACATTTAGGGCTGTCATGGTGATCTGACCTCACAATAAAGCCAAATTATACTGGCAGAGTTCTTTCTGTCGTAACTAGAGTCCCATTAGCACCATGTATCCAAAGTTCTAAGTAAAAGAAAGGGTATTTCAATGAGATCCAAGCACTATGGCTGACATGGGAAATTACAGGCAAATGGTGCTTAGCTTGATCTACAAATTCCCAAATTCTCATACCAGCAAAAACATTGATAATTCTGGTATGTATATTAGTTGCAAAGTTTGGTGCTGGTCAGCTCATACAGCTTGGAGTAGAGCCAAATACACATTTCCATTTGATATATTGCGCAGACACCATATTAGAGTCGTGTTACCAAAGGGGATTTAACATGGAATTATATATCCAAGATAAAAAAAATTTGAACGTCTGGCCAAAGATCATTTATGAATGCAGTAATTAAGAAGAGTTTAATTTACAAAAGAAAGAAAAAGTATATATATAATCCTGCTGTTCTTGAGGAAGAGCAAATCTGGAACTTGATGCAAAATGCTATATTAAAGTCCTTTTTTTTAAATCTGGTTTTTGGCTCAAACTAGACTGATCTAGAAAGTTGAATAGGACCTAGAAATCGTTGTTCATCTGACAACAAATCCTTTCACTATTAGTGATCTCAGAGTTGAGTCATATATTATTTACAGGAGCATTCACTACAAAACATGAATCACATTTAGTTTTATTTGATAAGTTCGGAGTTGAATCTCTGAATTCTCTGTTTTTTCCTTTGAAGGATATCCATGAAGTTCTTATGTATGGGCAGATTGTGATGATAGTAACCTTGAATGGTTATGCTCACATTCATAAGTTACATTAAGCATTGAAGGATCTTCCAGGGATCTCTCAACATGCTTTCTTGCTGGGCAACCCTTCATGTTGCTGCACCTATAGTATCCCCTGCAATACAAAGCATTCTTGGTAAGGTTAAATATATTTAAAAACAGAATCTATAGGTAAATATTCTTCATAAGTCTGATAGCAGGATTAATAAGTTAATATAGTGAATTAATACAAATCTCGGCAAAGGGACCGAGCAAAGAGGGCAATTTTCCAATAACCAAACCATAAAGGACATGGATCTTCTATATTTTGACTAAACTAACAATACAAACAGTGTAAAACTAACTAGACACTCTACAGGGAATATGTTGCTTCTTACTTGGAAGTTGGGGCACATGAGAAGTACTGTTTGATTTATATTCTTTTAGTCAGGGGCAGTATTTAATAGAAACAAACATGGATAGCCACACACACACACATGGGCCAAAGTCTTTGCAGCACTATTGTGCAGTTACAGTGTCTGGGATGAAGACCTTGTTAGGGGCAATAGTTAATATAAATAACACGGACACCCACACACTCACACACATTTGACAAAGTCTTTGCAGCACAATGGTGCAGTAGTTCATATAGTAACTATTTTACTACCAAATCATAATCATTACATGATAGCAAAACTCTTCTAGAGTACATCATGGGACACCAGACTAATACTTAAAGCATTAAACCTTGAAAAAGGAGTGCATCTAGGAACACCAGAACAATGAATGACAGTTTAAAATTTAATCCTGTGCTTCAACCAACAAAATTATGGCTCGTGGCATTAACAATTCATGGTTTAGTTTGAAACCAATTGTATTACTTGATTTTCATATTTTTTTCACAAAACTAGAATCACTCCATTTGACAACTACTTGATTTTATAGCTTGGCGGTTAATACACAAATTTGTCATGAATAATTTCCACCTAAACATACAAGATTAGCTTCATCTGAAAAGGAACTACGGCAAAGCTGGAAAGAAGCGAAAATGAAAATGAAACCTTAACCATAGAAGGATGTTCATTCAGCAAAAGTTAATTAGCATACCTAGGATGAGGAGAGCCCTTGATTGGCTTCTGCCCATATTTTCTCCAGGAATAGTCATCACCAGGAATATCGGCAACCTTGTCACTGATGGCAGGCACCTTAATGGTTTTTCTCAGCCTCGGTTTCCTATAAACAAAAACAAAGGCAACTAATTAAAACAAGGAAAACACACCCAATTGAGAATACTAAAGAGCTAAACTCGGACCTCTTCTTTGAACAATGGCATGTAGCAATACTGCCACATTTCACACTGCCACCTTCTACCCTTCCAGAGCACCTCGGTCTTGGATCTTTTGGGATCTGATTGGGTAACTGAGGCATGCCAATAATATAGAAAGAATTGTCACTTGAATTAGCATCACTACCATCTATGCTCAAAGATGGTATGAACCTCGTGGATGACACGGTGGGTGCTTGTGTAGAACCATCAAATGTAAGGCATGTGCCACTGTCACTCCTTGAGTAGTTATCAGTCTGGAAATTTCTCTGTGGCGGCTGAAAATGAACAATCTGTATCTGTTGCTGAGGAAACTGGACGCTTTGTGATGGTTTTGGCTTTGAAATGTTTGGAGGAACCTTATTCTGGGAAGGCTGCAGAGAATTTCTGGATTTTGAATCCATTTCTTGAATTGGGTTTTCAGGGCGATTAGTTGGTAGTACTTTGGGAGGCTTTGGTGAAAGTATTGTTCCAGTATGAGGACTATCTAGGAAGATGTGTTGAGGTAAAGATGTTTCAAACATCTTTGATTTTCTCACTCTCCTATGTTCTAAACCACTATCTAGAACTGACACAACCCTTTGGAACATTAACACAACCTCCTCTGTTTGCACCATTAAGCTTTTACGCTGAGTTCGATCGTTAGGATTACATAAGAGATTGAGAAATCTATGGCATTTCTCCACAGCTGCGTTGTTAGTTTTTTCAACTCCTTCCATCTTCACAGTTCACACAGACACAAATACAAGAACCAGACTTCAATCCCAAAATTTCAAAATTAGAACATCAGTAAATCCCAAAAGATGGTTCTGATAAAAAAAAAAAAAAAAAAAAAAATTGCATTAGCTCGTTACAATAATAAGCATCTACCAGTTACCAGATGGGTATTGCTAGTCAAAACTCAAGATTTTCTATTAAAATATTTTTTTTCAATATAATCATGATGAGCCCAAAAGGCCAGAACATTACAAGAATCTTCAAAAATGAATTTTTATGAAACCCAAGTACTCATTTTCATATCGAAAAAAAAAACTTAAATGGTAGCGTTTAAGATCACAGAACTTAGACAATCAAAGTGAAAAGAAAAAAAAAAGTATCAGATGAAAATGATGCAATACCCAGGTGAAAATTTAGCCACTTTGATTACTAATTCTGGAAGAAATTAGAGAAAAAGGAAGAAGAAAAGAAACAGGCAGAAAAGTGAACCTCCAAGAATTTGAAGAGTGAGACTATAATTTATCCCATAGTGTGAAGTAAAAGACTTTGATGTACATATTGGACTTTATATACATACAAATAGTTAAAAAGAAACAAAGTGCCTCTTTTGAGTAATTTAAATCCTATCACCCAGAAAAAATATTAAATAAATTAAAACAAAAAAAAAAATTAAATAGTTTCAGATTAGACTACTTGAAAGACACACTGACAGAAGTGAAGTAAACAGAAGAGAGGTACAAAATTCTGTTATTTACGAGAACAGAACCAAGTTCTAGGCACATGAAATGGAAGAAGAAACTGAAGTCTCAGTTAGAGATCCTAAGGTGGGCCCCTTACAAAAACCTCGTTATTCCATTTCTCCTCTTGGTTTTTTGACTTTTTAAAAATAAAATAAAATTTATTTTACTTGGATTTTTATTAGTATATTTTTCTTTTATTGGACAGAACTTAATTAAGTTTGTTTTTTTTAAGGTAAATTTATCTACATGATTTCATTTTAGTATTGTGGGGATCGGCCCAGAATAACAGGCTGGGCCAGGCCCGTCCGAGGACAAGACCATCCGAGGAGCCAACGTGACTAAGCAATCCTTACTCAACCCATGGGTGCAAAGAAAACATGTCCGAGGAGTAATTTCTCCTCGGATACCTAAAATCCAGAGCAAAGGCACGTCCAAGCCACTGCAGCTCATCTTCTAAATACGTAAAAAGGAAGGAAATCCGAAATATCTCAGTAAAGGCTGCCACCACCACATTAAATGCATTACAACTACTCCCCTGGCCGCATTGATGTGGAGAAGATCCCTGAACAGTGCTACCTTGGCTACCGCAACTCACAAAGAACTAAAAGAGGTGTCTGATGGGACAGGTGCTCAAGTGGTAGCTTGGATGATCAACAAGTGTAAAGCCCAGATGACAAGAAAAGGTCTATATAATGTATAGAAACCCTCATAGAAAGGGGAAAAAAAAGGAGAGGAAAAGAAATCCTAACGTACTGATCTATATACATAAATTGAATTCTTAGTCTCCTCGGGTTGTGAGATTTTTTATGTTATGACTTATTCTCTTGTTCATGTGTACCTGATTCCTTGCAAGCCTTTGTCTAACTTATTCAAGACTTAGTTCTTTAACCCATATTTTACAAAATTCATTGTGTTGGGATTTTTGGGTCAAGACTTCGAACGACAGGGGTCTAGGCTCCAAAAATTGTGTCCCTACAAGTATATTTTTCTTTATTGGATAGAACTTAATTAAGTTTTTTTAAAGGTAAATTTATCTATATTATTGCAATTTTTTAATCATTATATGTTTGACTTTAATTGAGGAAATTTTTTTCTAATTATTTTTTATTTGGATACTTTGATAGTTGAAAACTTGATTTGAATCTTGAATGTCTTTATTAAAAATACTAAAAAATACTAACCAATTAAGGTACAAAGTTTTTGGCTAAAGTACAATATTTTATAAATTGTACCTAAGTAGTCTTTTTTAATTATTATTTTGCATACCATTCTTGTATTTTATACAAAAGATTTTGTATTAATATTTGTCTTTATCAATGGAATTGAAAATAGAATTTAAATGTGATCATTGTTGAAGAAAAGGTATGTATACACTTGAATGTCATTATAATGCTTGAATATCATTTCTTTTTATTATAAATTATTATTATTATTTATAATTCAATAGTTAGGTGTTGATTTGAACCTAGACGTCTTAACAGTACTTGACATTTAACAAAATCGAACTGTGATCTATAATTTTAAGAATGAAAAGTAAAACTCCTTTTCTTAGTTATAATAATGGAATGGGATCCAATGGAATCATAAAAGAAGAAAAGCTTTTGCACAAGAACTGTCCTTTTGGTGGTATTGATGCACAAAACTTGCAAATAGGTTCAAGTTTGGCCTTATTGCAGACCAAGTAGTAGTAGGAAAATGGACAGTAGAAGAAGAGTGTCTGTTTCTTTAGCAAGGACAGACAAGGATTCTAGCTGCCCTTTTCTTATATTTGCCTTGGATGTGAACTACTGTGAAGAATGGAACACAAACTTGTCTTCCTACCAAATAAAAAAAGAAAAAGAAAAAAACAAACTTGGCTTTTTCCCTGTGATTATTGTTACTGAGCGTGAATTGGGCTGTTTATCTAATGGGTTAAAGGTTTGAATTTGATTATGTTATTGAATTGGATATATTAAAAGTATTAATTAATAAACAAGAAACTTTATGATTTATGTCAAATTGTCAATTTAGTCTTTAAAATAAATAAAAGTACAGGTCAGACGATAAACTTCTAAACAATTGGATTGGCATCGAATTTGGAATTTTAAATTCTCCGTTTAGTTCTAATTTTAAAACTTGTTAAAAATGTGAGATTTAAAAAAAAAAAAAAATATATATATATATATATATATATATATATATATATATATATATATATATATATGTAGAAGTTTTCTAAGAATGGTTTTCATATTAGACGGTGTTTTGGGAGAAAAGAATAGAGGGCTAATTTTCCCTACAGCTCGAACTCATGCCTTCTCTTCTTTAATTTTAATTTTTTTTTTAGTATAAACTGACGTAGCTATTTTAAACAGGTAGGAATCTTTTACGTGGCGTTTGGTACAAGGTAATCTTTTAGAATTTCCAAAATTGTTTAAAGATTCTCATGTTTAATTATAAATCACACTAGTGAATCAAATATTAGGGGAATCTGGATTCCCCCTCAACCCCCTTTCTGTGGGAATGTGAATTCCCTTTAAAATAGGTGGTTATCCAAATTTCCAAACTTAAATGGAAATTGTATTTTTTATAAATTGACAATTCTAACCATTTTTTCCTTATCATTTAAGCAATTGAGATAAAATATAAAACAAATCATCAATATCTTTTCCTCTGTCATTATCTCTTCCCGCTAAAACAACATGAATAAAATAGACAACTCTGTTGATATATTCATTAACAAAGTTCTATTTAAGTTTCACGTGTGAAATAAAAAAAAGTTTGAAGGACACCCTTTATTGTTGTAAGATATTCACTTTTATTTTTCATTATTTATTTAGAGGAATTTTTTTTTTTTTTTTTAAAGACTTGATATTGGATTTACAAATTTAAGGATAGAATGGGAAAAATAAATAATTCATTTAAGATTCCTAGGAAAAAATCAAAATTTTATTAGATTCCCAATTAAACCAAACATAGGAATAGTTTCATTCTTAGACATCCAGATTACAAGGCATCACATTCCTAGTAATCTGAATGCCAGGAGTAATATGGATTCCTCCATACCAAACACCACCTTAGTGGAATGATGGATCACTAGGTAAAAGTGGTGTTGTCTACTATGTTGACAATATAATTATTCAGGAAGAAGAATAGAGGATTGATTCATTTTGTCAAGATGTTTTTAAAATAGAGGGGGGCCCTCATTTTTAATTCCCCAAATTTGGGGAATTTGGAAGTAGCGGTTCTACTTATACTAATATTTCAAATTATTAATTTCAATCACATGATATTAGTATAAATCTACTTCTTTAAATTGAGCAAAAAAAGGGTATAAAAATCAATTTATGTAATCTCTTATTATTTCTTCTCATCTTAAATAAAAAGATATTGCATTTGTTAGTAAAATTATACATTTTTTTAATTAAAAATACATACTCATACTAAACATACAATTTTTTTTTAAAGTTTTAAAAGAATGTTATTAGAAACATAATGCCATATATATATATATATATATATATACACACACATATATTTTGTATTATGAATACTTTAAACATGTATTTTCACAACATTTTTTAGATCACACTTTTCAGTTTTCACATCATTTTGAAAACTAATACCTAAACACTGCTACCAAATGACCCCTATTCTCCTCCTTCGATGTAATTTTTAAAACTTTTGAACAAAGAGAATGAATAATCATTCCTCTTGGTTACCCTTTCCTCAACTTTTGCGCATCCCCTAATTTTCTCTCCCTTCCTTCCAAACTTCCCATCACGGTATAAGATTTTAGCGAAGTTGATCTAGTCAATGATATAGTACATGTCTAAAGGTCTATGCAAAAATCTTTTGAAATAGAGAAAATCCATAACATCAGTTGATCTAGCCCACCCGGCTTCAATTTAACATCTAAAGCCAACACTCAAAGCTCAAAGGATGCTAGGATATATTCTCAAGTTTATTTATTTATTTTGGAATTGTCAATTACAATTTGTTTGAGAGACTGATATTTAATTTTATTGATATAGTCATGACACCCATCCTTCAATGAATTCAAAATGTTCCCTTACAATGTTGACATGACAAGATTAAGGCACTTGCACATTTTTTTTAACCTAAAAAAAGGGACAGGATAAGATTTAGGAAGTAAAATTACTACAAGAATCACCATCTACTTTTATCCATTGTTATCTCCTTGTGTCCTGAAATATTCAAACTTTTTTCTTTTAAAAAAAATGATAATATCATGCACATTTACCTTTTGTTTTTTGGCATTTGCAAATTAAATAAAGCTTTCTTTTAATCATCCAAAGGAGGGAAAGAAAAAATGAAGAAAGAAATTACTTTGTGTTTTCGTATCTCTGAATTTATCCTATACCAAATATGATTTGTATAGAATTAATTTTTTAGATTTAAAGGTAAAATAAATATTTTATTATTGTTAATTTGTCAATATTATACTTTGTGCATTTTAGTTAGTTTATACGAGCAATTAATAAAGTCTCTTGTCATTGATTAAGAGATCTCAATTTGAATCCTATCTATACTAAATTAACCAATGTCATGACATGATGATAAAACACAAATATTATAAAAGGAAGCTATAAATTCTAATCATGTTTTATCTATCGAATAAAAAATATGAATATTTTGTGATTGCACCAAGTACCCAATTAGTCCACAATTTCATTTGAAAACACTTGGGCCTTATTATTTATTTTCTTTCCTCCCCACCAACCAAATATACTCAAAAAAGTTTTCATTCCCATTTTCTCTCCAAAGTCTTCCATCCATCATATTTCACCTCCAAACAAGCACACACTAAGTTTGCCTTGATAAATTATAATGTTATTTTTGAGAAACAGAAACCGGAAAGACTTCATTGGTCATTTTCCAATACTAATGACCTTTCGAATTTATGGACCAATAAGAGAACTTTTATTGGACATCCAAACCCCTTGATTAGAATGGTGATCTCTGAAGATTTGTTTATATTATCACAAAACTAGTGCTAATAAAAATTATAAGTTTGTGGGAAATATGGGACCTACTTTGATTATATGGTTAAACATATCTAATCTATTAAAGAAAAAGAAAAACACCTAGTAGCATGAATTTTGCTGTTAATTGTGACAACTAAAACAATCACAAAAGTCAGAGTTGCGTATGGTTTACTCGCAAAATTAATTCTAATGCATTAGTATTAATTAATTAAATTTCTCATTCCAAGAGCTTCACACAGTACCTAAAATAATAATCTAATAATGCACAAGTGGCCATTCAATGTATAATCTATGTGTTTAGACCAACTCTTCACTATTAAATTAATTAATGCAAGTGTTACTCACCTCAGCAATGTCAATCATTTCTTGATTGATGAAAAGGAAAACATTTTTGAAATGACTATGCCACATGACATGATGTAGATTGTTATGTAGAATTTATGTCTCAAAGGTGGGATATTTTTATTGAGGTTTTAAATAAAAGTCAAAAACAGTTATTGAGCACAAGTCTTGTTGGCTGATTATAATATGTATATGAATGACTATATCATGGAATTCTTCTTGGGTGTCCTTTTAAGATTAAAAGGCAAACTTATCATCAACTTGGTTCTCTTTTTTGTGTTTTTCTAATGGGCTATCATATAGGTCTGCCTAGGTTGTCAAATTGACATCAAAATAGTTGGGTAAATACAGTTGATCCAATAATGAGACCTGTCTGACAGCAAAAGTATATTAGGCAAAGATGTTCCTGTTGAAATGTCTGTCACATGATGGTGAGTTCATTTCAAGATCTTTCTACTCACTGCTTAAAGAAGCTGCTAAAGTCTTTGAATCTGAATCTAATGCTTGGTAGTTGGTGGTACATTGTTAGAGGAACCTAGACACGATTAAAGTGAAGTGTCATCAACTCTTCATCTTTAGAAAGAGGTGAAAAATGACTTTTAATTCCAAGACGATCAAAAATTTTCACCGGAGAAGAGGTAACTCTTGTTAAATTACACATTTTTTACAAAGCAGATTTTTAAAAGATCTTGTGGTTGAAAAAATACCATTTAATAACTATTGCTTTCCACCTACTTCATTGGGTGCTATTTTACAGTGTTTCTTTCTTCCTAAAAATTGCGTGATTTTATATCTATGTTTCAAATGATTATTGGGTTTTCGGCTTTCCTACATCTCCTAATTCACTCATATAATTTTGCTAAAATAATTGATAGAAAACTTCATGGATATGAAATAATATAATATAGTGTATCTAAAACTCATACCAGCATGCAAAGTCTGTGCATGTGCTGCTTGTTAGCCATAGAAATAAAGCAAAGTCTCATACAAAAGTAACAAAACATAACTCAAATTCAAAACTCATACTGAAGTTTTTGCCCACACCAAAAATAAAAGGTGGTTTATTCAGTGCAATCCAAAAAAATGATACAATGTTCTTTTACATGTGGGAAAAAGGAAAAAAGTCTGGAAAGTAATAAATAAAGAGAGAGAAAATAAATTATAGTATTAATTATGTAATGAGGGAGAAAAGAAATATTAACATTTAATTATGTTTTTTTAACCATTAGATCTTTTTAAAATCTATATTATAATTTTAAAAAGTTGTAACTTTACGAGAGTTAAACTTATTGCGGCTCATAATTCCTTGGCATTTTATATGTAAAATCTATATTACACTCTTTTTTTTTTATATACAAGATAGAATTTCTATTCTAGCCTAATATAAGTGTATATGTGTGTGAAACTCCCTCCTAGAGACTCGAACCTCAGCCCTTGCCCCACACACACCACAAGTACTTATACGTGTGGAGTGACCACCGCACCAAAGGTGTGCGGTGGCTCACACATTTTCTTGTATAACATGCACATTGACATTTGACATGGCTGAAGCACAACCTTTTGTTAATTAGTCTAGGTTTAAAGCCTTTTTGAAGTAGCTTAAAGTTGTTATTTTTGTATGATTGTAGTGGCGAAGCTAGGATTTGAGTTGAGGGGGGGCAAATTTTATATATGATACATGCACTTACATACATTATGTAAATACATAATATTTGAGACCAATTTAAAAAATTAAAAGCTATTCTTTTAAATACTAAGTGATATTTAATGTAATTATACCCCCCCCCCCCCAAAAAAAAAAAACTCTACAAAAAAAATGCATATTCATAATATTGTATTTATCTATTGAGATATTTCTCACATGAATGATCTATTTTTAATTTTTTTTAAAACCAAAACTCAAGTTATGAATGAAACTATTAGTAGTTAGATAAATACTGAGTGTAATATATGTGAATATCTATTATTTTGGTTAATGTGGACGCATAAAATGTTCAAATTATAATATGATAAGGACAAATTAAAAAATTCAGTGCAGGGCATGCTAGTGAAGGACTTAAGGTTCCTCAATGGTTCATTTAGAAGTTGTGCTCTATTTTAAGACCAAAGAAACAAAGTGGCATTAAATAAACCCAAAAATGAAAAGTAGGTAGAAGTATTTAATAAGTATTAGCTATAATAACTAAAGGTATTTTTTAGGCAGGCCAGGGGGGGCAACTGCCCTCCTCGACCCCCTAGCTCTGCCCCTGCATGACTGTCTTGATAATTTTCCCCTCTAATTTTTTTGGCCATTCTATATTTGTTTACTCAAATTTAATCGTTTGAATTTTTGTTCCTAAAGTATAAGGCTTTTAGATTTCATCTTTTCATCTATGCATGTAAACGAGGTGATGTATAAATACCACTTAAACTTAAAAAAATGTAACTTTTCTATTTCAAACTGCAAACTATATTGTTCTTAGCCATAATCACATCAACACTCTTTTATTAATCCATATAATTCATTTTTGAAATTCTTTTTGCTATTTTATTTCATAATCCCTATTTTATTTTGACTCTCTCTCTCTCTCTGATGAAGCCTATGATCGATGCAAGCATGCCTTTCTACTCCACATGTTGCTTCGGCCGATTGAAAAAAGATTGCTTAAGTTGATTCACAAGCTGTCCAATTTTTTCCCCTTTCAACTTCTTGCTTCATTTCTTCAAGTCATAAAATTTTCAAGTTTAGACTATTTTTTGTTTTACACTGAAAGGCTCGCGAGATAATTTTAAATTTCTTTTTCTCAGTTTGCATTTCTCTAGCTTATTTTATATTGTTGTTGTGTGGAGACTAGAGATCGTGTTTGTCTAAGACCACTACTTTTTTTGTCGCAATTTTGTCATAATTGTAATGTGATAAACTATAAATAGTTGCTTATTACTTTTACATGAACTCATCAATTTTTCTTTTCTATTCACATTCTGTCGCTTTAGATTTATGACAAAAAAAAATTGTGATCCTAAATTCTCAAGATTGCAATGTGTGTGTGTGTGCAGCCAAAAGCAAAAATGTGAGGATGGGCCTTGTTTGGTGACTAGCTTAACGTGGCGATAGTGAATTATAACTAATTTGGTATTTTTGGGGATTGTGGATGTTTGATGATCACAGAGGTTTTGTAGTATTTTATTTGCAGATTTGGGTTTGCATATTATTTGCTTGGATGTTGAGAAAATATTGGAAAGAAGTACATTTTTTAAGTTTATATAATTTATGTATTTTGCATATTTGGTTTACTTTTTAAGGTTTTTTTTAAACTATTTAATTAGTCTACCATAATTGAATTAACATGGTATGATTTGATTGGATCAACTAGTACACATGATTTGCTCATGTGATATTTAAGGAGCACCTCATGTTACAATTTTTAATAAAACAACAACAAGAAACAAAGCCTTACTCCCAAAATTTTGGGTCAACTATGGATCTACAACATATTAGTTAGTGTCGAACATCTGTATTCTTTTCCTTAATTCTATCCTATCTAAATTCATATTTTTTGGTTACTCCCTTATTTGACATTTTTTTTTTATTACTTCTACTAATGTGATTTTTAATCTTCCTCTACCTTTTCCCGTTCTCTCAACCCAGATAAAATTGCTATTTCTTAAGGGTGCATTAGTTGCTTTCCTCTACACACGACTAAATCATCTTAAGCAACTCTCTCATCTTTGCATCAATAAGGGCTACCCCCATCTTTAGGCGAATTATCTCATTTCGAATTCTATCTTTCCGTGTATTTCCACTTATCCATTTTAGCATTCTCTTTTCAACTATATTCATTTTTATGAATATGCTACTTCTTAATGACCCAACATTCAGCACCATAAAACATAATTGATTGTATATGTATAATAGTCTTATAATTTTTTTTTTCTTTAACTTAATGGGTATTCTATGATCACATAACTTCATGCATCATGCTCTTATCCTATGATTCACACCCTCTTCAATTTCTCCATTTTTATAAATTATTAACTCAAGATATCAAAAGTTGACACTCTTTTATATCTTTTGACCATCGAGTCTTTTTGCCTTTTCATTTATGTTTTTATTTTAACTAAACTTATACCCATGTACTCTATTTTATAGTTTTTAAATAAAAATAAAAGGCATTATAATTTATTTCCTTATTAATTGAAAGTCAAAATTTTAAATCTCACTCTAAACCCAATTAATCTCATTCAAAAAGCACTCAATGACTTTTTTCGAAATCAAAATTTGACTTTTTAATTAATAAGGAAATAAATTACAAATATTAATTTTTTTTGTTAAAATACTCAAACATGAGGTATTCCTTGAATTTGACAAAAGTCAATCATGTCTACTAGTTGATCCAATCAAATCATGTCATACTAGTTTTATTACTATTATTTCATATTTTGTAGGTCTATATAGTACATACACTTTTTGGGTTGTTGTATATCGAGGATGACATGCCTAAAAAGTTTGTTGCATCAATTGATAAAATATCTTACAAGGGGTAGGTATCATCTCAAGAGAGCAGCAATATCTATGCCTTGATTTTGTCACCCTCAAACTCTTGAATTGACTATAATAATTAATATTGCTCGTTATATGATATGTTGAAGTAGCAACAAGGTAATGTCTCTTATTTTTTTATCCATTAAGCTAAATATCTAACAATATCAAATTCTACAAAGGCTAAGGGCGAGTTTGGTATTAGCTTTAACTGTTTTTAGCTTTTATGTACAGCTTTTTAAAACCTTACTTTTTCCTACCTTCATATAATTCAAGAGTTTAACTGCCTTATCTAAATCTCCTATGCCTGCATATGATTCTAGTGGAGCCTTCATCACAAACACCATTGGATCAACTTTGTTACTCACTCTTACATGTAAGAACCAAACCAATAGCAAAATTAAACAAGCCAAAAAGTTAGGCAGGTCTTCTTGCACGGCTAAAATCAAATAGTTCTATCAAGATGAAATAGGAGGTATGTTATCAACAATTTTAGCAAAATTAAGTTCTAAAAAAGGAATAAAACACTCTTAGCTATTGGAACAAACAATTTGTGTGCATGTAACAAAAGATTTTGGTAATTGTATCCACACCAAAATAATAAAGCAAAATTTGAGACAGAGAAATCAATGGATAAAAATTAGAAGAAAGAAAGATCAGAAGATTTGGGTGAATTCCCTTATAAATTTGATCCTCATTAAAGTGGAGTACCTGAAAAGAATGGTGTAATCAGGAGGAGGAGCTAGGAAATTTCACTCTTAAGACCTTTTCCATTGGACTCCTTAGTTATTACAATGTTGTAAATAGTTGCAGCTGTATATGAATGAATTTGCTGAGTCAGTGTGCTAATATGTAGGATTGCGATTTTTCATCCCGCTAGAAGTTTTCGATTTGCAAGAGTAAATTCATATAAATATATATATATATATATATATATATATATATATATATATTTTTTTTTTTTTTAAAAAGAAATAGGTTTGTACAATCTAAATAAAAAATGACTTCTATGTTCTAGCAGTTCAATCAAGAAAATTAAGCCAATAGAGAGTACTTTCCATGGTCACTTCTAGTTGAGAGAGGGAGAGGACTTTTGACGTATGAGTTTAATATCATTTCCTTGAATTTTTAGGGGAACTGGCAACATAATGGTTATAATGAACAAGGGAAAGGAAAAGTCATTTAGTTGGGAAGATGAAAATTTGTAGTAAGTTTAACATTTCTATGTTAAAAATCACTTCTTGTGATTGACAATATATCAATTTGTTAGGTTATGTAGTAAAATTTGTATTGCCCCTAGCATCGCTTTTTTATTATATAATTTTTACAAATTGATATGACAATATATATGATTAATGGATGTCAAAAATATAATAAATAAAGTTGGGAGTTTTTAATTTTTTTTAATTTTTTTTGGGGGGTTTGATTTGGTCATGAAGGTATAGAATATATAATTTTATTCAAAAACAATAAAGGCCCAAACTTTTAAATAATATAAAAAAATTAAATAAAACTAGTAAAAAGGGGTCATTAACATATAGAAATATATATATAATTTTTATTGAGAAACAATTAAGGCCTGTGTATTGTACAGTTTTGTTTATAACCGTATAGAATATGTAATTTTATTGGGAAACAATATCTGTAAGGACACGATTTGGAACAACCCAAAACGATACTGGGTTCGCACGTAAAAAGGCCCAAACAATATCATTTATAGAGCGTGGGTTTGAAAGGCTAGGCCTTGATCACAAGTCGGTGGTATTCCGTGGTGTTCATACATAAATAAATCGTGTACGCTCTGGGAGTCTTTCTCCTAGAGGTGGGCTGGGAGGCTCTGGTTTTGGCCATTTTTCCCAGTCTCTCTTATGGATTACTTACTTTTCCTTTTATACTAGCCTGTGTTCCTTATACTTCGTCCACGTGTAGGGTTGACTTTTCCAAGACTGATACTTGTCCCATCAGCCCATATCCAGAGTGGTTGGGGGTGGTTGTAAAAGCTGGGGAGTATGGCTCTGTCAAGTGCAGAGTATTGAATGGCAGTAAGGGCGGCTTTCCCTGTTCGTTATACTTTCCAGCGTATCCTTCTCTATTGACCTAGATATTTTAGATTTTTTCCAAGCTGCTCTTATACCATTTTTACCCTTCCTTTCGGTGAGACCTTGGACATGCCGAGGACTGAATCGTCCTCGGCTGTGTCCCAAGACTATTTCGTACTTGTATTACCGAGTCTGGGCTATAACCTTCCTCGGCTTGGGCCTTGGACCCCAACGAATAAATGGGCTAGGGCCACAAATTACTGGGCCCCACAATATCAAAATTCATTTATTACATAATTTCATAAATGTAATATTGTGTTTTAATAATTATATAATTTCATAGCTTGTAGTAGTTTTTCTATAATGGCATTTGTAGCTTTGAATAATGAAACTTTTGCATTTTTGTATCTAATGGAGTTGCAATATAAAAGTTTTTAAAGCACATTGTTGTTTTCTTAATGTCAAAATTATTGGGTCAGATTGAACCAAATGAGTATGCCCATAGACCATAGTTGGCTTAATCCAATCCATGATGAAGAGTTGTCTTGTGAGCCAAGTTTTAAAAGTTGGATCGAAATTGCCAATCAAATTTGGGCTGCATTTGTTTCGACAGTAAAAGGAATCTGGAAATCATTTTACACCATGGGGCATGTTTGGGAATGGCCGGAAAATTCAGTCAAATGGAAAATGATTTCCATTGACCGTAAAATATCAAGCCTTTTGGTGTAAAATCAATTCCCCTTCTATTTTACCTTCAAACTAATTACACCCATTTTCAACCTACCTGAGAGAGAGAGAGAGAGAGAGAGAGAGAGAGAGAGAGAGAGAGAGAGAGAGAGAGAGAGAGAGAGAGAGAGAGAGAGAGAGAGCTTGAACCTGAGACCTGAACCCCACCGCCAATTGAAGCCCACTGTCGCCTGAAGCATGTTGCCGCCGCCCACTAGATCGCACCACCACCGAGATCGCACCCCAGCACCAGCGCCACCATTTAGATCGTCATCACCCAAGACCGATCCACCCAAAACCGATCTCGTTCTCGACCCAAAGCTCATCGGGGCCGTCGTTCTCGTTTTCGTTCTCAACCCAAAGCTCATTGGCACCGTCATTCTCGTTCACGTTCTCGACCCAAAGCTCATTGACGCTGCCGATCTTGTCGTCTCAATCTCATCGCCCATGACCGATCTCATTGCCCATGACCCATGACCAATCTCTCTCTTTCTCGATCTACCTCTCTATTTCCCTCAGTTTTTGATCACTCTCTCTTCCTCCCTCTCTCATCTTGACCAAATTTTTTAGTTTAATGAATTGTTTTGAGCAAATTTTTGTTTCTTTAAGTGTATATATTGAAATTTTCTGTAATAAAATTTATTTGGATATTGAGAAAATGACTGAGAAAATGTGAAAAATTTGTAGGAAAATGGCATTTTTAGAATGTTACCAAACACCTTAAATCGTTTTCCAGACTATTTTCCATTGCACAATCAAACACCCGGATTTCATTTTCCTTACGGGAATTCACTTTCCCCTGCATTCATTTTACACTCGGAATTCGATTTATATTGAACCAAACGTAGCCTTAGTTAACTGCGAATTGACTTCTAGTCTAGTTTTTAAAACTAAAAAACTTGGGAAAACAAAAAGGCCTTTAACCGTTTAATTACTAGGGTCGAACCAACCAGTTCAGTAGACAAACTGCGAGTTGAACGATTTGAACATTCATTCTCTCCATAAAACATCGAGTGTCTTGGTCCTTGGAGGCAAAAATTTCTTTCCCATGATGATATTCTAAGCTTACTTCTTCACTTTTTTTATTTTTATAAGATAGAAATTATACTCTTTCTCAAAAAAAAAAAAAAAAAAGAAGAAGAAGAAGAAGAAGAAGAAGAAGAAGAAGAAGATAGAAATTATACTCTAGTATAATTAAATGTATATATGTGTATGAAGTTCCTTCCTAGAGACTTGAATCCCGGCTTTTACCTCTCACACCCTACAAGTACTTATACTTGTAGAGTGACTATCGCACCAAAGATGTGCGGTGCACTTACCTCTTGACATTCTAAAATATTGTATATCGTTCCCCCTAATTTACGCATCTCTCTCAAACTTGCTTGGTACAAGTTACACCTTGAAATCTTTAGGAATTTTTGATAAGAAAAATAATATTTAAGATATTCCAAGATCTTATTCAAAAAAAAAAAAAAAAAAAATTCCAAGATCCAATCTATGAAGAATGAAGAATTCTTTGTCTGATACCCCATCAATGTAATCGTTAGAATTAAAAACATGTCGATAATTGATAGGTGTTGAGCATAATTTGTGACCTAAACATCCTTACCACCCTCGTGATTGTTTTTTGGCCTTTAAAGTGAGATCAATAAGCATATTGCAAATATCATAAAGTCCACGAGTCATCCTTTCAATAGGTGTTACTTTCATAGTCACGTTCTGTTATGTTAGGATATGATTATATGAACGAGGTCTGATACCAACTGATGCAGAATGGAACACATGAAATAGGCTAGATTTTGCTCTAAATAAACACAACCCTTAAATTCGTAAAATACTTTTTGAACCCACAAGGAATTGGTTTTTTTTTTTTGGGAATCAACAATAGATGAATAAAATATCTTTATTAAAAGATAATTATTCTTTCTTGTTTTAGCCTATTTAAAGCGGCACAAACTTATTTTCCAAATAAGGATAATCCTAAAATAGATTTTAACGAATACAAACTTTTTTTTTTTTTTTTTAAATTTGATTAGGAAAGTCTTAAAAACACCTAATTTAGGACATAAATTCCTATACTTGAAAATTCAGAAAATTAAATAAAACTATAATAATAAAAATCCCCATATTTGATCATACCTCACTAGAAAATGAAGTTCGGGAGAAGAATCAGAGAAGTTATAATTTTGAAGAATTTAGGGTTTGTTTAGTTGGAGGGGTGGAAAAGTGAGATGATAGAAAATTGTGGGAGGATGGAAAAGTGGGAGGATAGAAAAGATTTTTCACTTGAAAGTACACTTATTTCTTATACTAGATGAACATAAATAATTAACAAGGGTAAAAGCAAGTGCATGTATCATCTGGTACTACTTTGGCGGAGCAACGTCCTTTAGCAGTAGCCCCAAATGTGTTCTGACAATCAGCAACGCATTGTCTACTATCACAGCCTTTTCTTGGAACATTATATACATTCTGACATGTTTTTGCCTCTGCCATCATCACCTCATCTCCTGCACGCAACAAACACAATTTTTTATCTTTTGAATAACCTTAATTCACATGAATTCAGATTCTTCATATCATTATTTACTAGTACGCAAATCAAATAATTCAGTATCTATTGAGTGTGAATTTATCATTATTCTTTAAAGAAAACCATGTCACCAACATATAAAGTGTGAATTTACAAATGCACTCTGGGAAAGGAAAAGAAAATTAAGTTCTTTATTGGAACAAAGTCTTGTTTTGATTTGGAAGTAGAGGGGTGATGCATGGGAACAGAGCTTGTGAAATTTAAAATGTTAAAAAAAAGAAGAAAAAAGAAGAAGATATATAAATCTAAGGTTGCTTGAAATCAACAATCAGCACAAAGTAGTAGAAGAGAGGATAAAAACCAAAGGATTAACACAAAAGTTAATTAATATTAGCACCAAGAAAGAAAAGATGATTACCTTTAGCAACCAAGGTTAGATAAATTTTATTTTTTGATAAGTTACACACACTCAATAGGTTTTGAACCCAAACAATAGGTGAAGGTAGCGCAAAAAGATATCTAAATTGTGAAAATTTCTTTGTGCTTAAAGTGACAAGTCAGTGTTTCTATTAGGTGTAAAAAAAGGGTTTCTTTATACAATTTTAACCTTGTGTTTTTCTTTTTGGGTTTCTTTACATGATCACACAGGCTAGATTAAATTTTCTTATTGCTTCACATAAACCAACTGACCCATTTTTAATGCTGGGACTTCCATATGATGCAAAAGAAAGTCTTAGGTCATGTGTGAGGCATAGTATTAGGGTTTAGGGACAACTACGATTCATATAAATTACAACAGGTGGAAATAAAGCTTTGGTTTGATCATTTAATGGTGGAGAGAAGGGAAAAAGAAAACATCTAAAACTGTTTATCTTGTAAAATATGAATAAATCGACTCAAGCATATTGCAATATTTTATTGAGCATTTGATTATATATATATGATTGAACTCTCCCACATATTATTCGCAAAAAGTGAGAAAAATAATGAAAAAGCATGCATTGATGTACTACCATATACATACAATCGGCTAGCTTATTTGACAAAAAGTCTTTTATTATAGTTCAAAATTGTTCCTTTATGTCATGAAAACGAAAAGTTCAAGGAGAAGGCTAGCACCTTTTTGTAACCCATTGACCTAATGGCCTCGCTCGAATTGACCAAAAACAAATAAATAAATAAATAAATAAATTCTCCAACTCTTTATGCTTGGTAAAGGAAGATATCAATGAAACACAAATAAGCAGAGGATGAAAGGTTTACCATTAGTGATGAACAGAACCAGTAGAAGAACGGCAACAATTGAAAGACTTTTCATGGTTTCCTATCTGATAATTGGTGAAAGAGAAAAATAAAATTCTTTTTTGGCTAAGAGAAAGAGAATAATTTTGTGCAAGATGTAGATTGTGCTTTAACATTTTATTGGCAGAAATTGAGAGTTATTTTTGTTTTACTTCAAAAAAAAAAAAAAAAAAAAAAAAAAAATACTTGAGTAACAATTAAGGGATGATATCTAACACGATGCAGTATGTCCATATGTAACCCGCATTTAGCACTCCTGTCGGCTGTTCTTTTTGCCAGAAAAAGGAGACTTAAATTGAGAGAGAAATTATTCGGAAGTAGTAAATAATAATAATAATAATAATAATAATTGCTGTATTAGTGTCTTCAGTCTTGTTTACAATTTATAGCCAAAACATGCGAAGATACAAACCAAATCGTCTGAATATTTATCTTTATTTGATTTCATAATCTCGGTAGATTCTGTTGACTTCTGTGATGCGCCTATAATTAATGCAAATTTATTTTTATCTTGATTTGATCGTCTGAATTTCATCCATAGGTTTAGCATTTTCTATGTTAGAATCACTTTTTGTGGTTGAAGACACATCAATTTGTAATTTTAAATAGCAATTTTTTTTTTTTTTTTTTTTTTTTTTTTTTTTTTTTATAGAAGATAAAAATTCTACTTAATTTAATCTAATTGTATATATGTAAAACTTCCTTCCAAAAACTTGAACCTCAGCCCTTACCCAAACATCCCACAAGCACTTATTACTATCCATAGCACTTCTCTTTTATTACATAATCTTTACAAATTGATATGATAATAAATATGATTAGTGAATGTCAACAACATAATAAATGAATGTTATGACTTTTTTTTATTGAATGGTTCTATCATGTACATATAGATTATATAATTTTATCATCGCGCATCATTGGCTCGATGGTCACTCCACAAGTATAAAGGCACGTTTGGTAGACTGTAATAGGCACTGTAATGTAATAGTTATTCCTATGGTTTAGCTATTTAATAGTTTGGTTATATTTTTATTACAGGGAATAATCATTCCTTATTAATAGCTATTCTTTAAAATAAGGAATAACTATTCCTCTTTAAAAGGGTTGTAATAGCTATTCCTTAGTAGATGTAATAATTTTTAACATTAATATATTTCCAAATAAATAAACTTTCCATATCCACCTAACAATTATGGAAATAAAAAATCATTAAAAAATAACTCATCTCTCTAAAATTTAAAATATATTATTTTCTAGAAAATATATTTATATGATTGAGATATTTTCTAAAATAGATCATAAGTTTTATTCTAATGTTACAACTCACAACCAAACTAATGAATATGTTTAGTTATTCCATTACAACACATTTTATTCCTGGTAATAAAGATTACCATTCCTGTTGTAATCCACATTCAGTGTACCAAACGTACCCTAAGTGCTTGTGAGGTGTGAGAGACCCGCAAGGGTTCAAGTTTCTAAAAGGGAATTTTACACACATATATACTTAGATTAAGTTAGAGTAGAATTTCTATTTTGTATAATAATACATATACATATATATACATATATATATATATATATATAATATTTTATGGAGAAGCAATAAAGGTCCAATTATTGTATGATTTTGGTCATTAACTTATAGAATATGTAATTTTATTGAAAAAATAATAAGGACAATTCATTTAGTATACATAATTTCATAACTCTAATATAGTATATTGGTTGTGAGTTTCAGTTAACTCAACTGGTAAAGTATCTGTAATCAAATAAAATATTTGAAATTTAATCTTCACCTACACTAAAAACTCAATTAGTGTCTTAGTCTGATAGTAGAAAATCATCACAAGCAAACACTATAAGTTGAAAGTATCTCTAAAAAAAACATAATATATCATACTAGTTGTCTTATAATGATATTTGTAGCTTTTTTTCTTTTCTTTTTAATGAAGTTTTTGCATTTGAATTTTGTATCTAATTGAGTTGGGATATATGATTTTCTTAAACACATTGTCGTTTTGTTAATGTTAACATTATTGGGTCGAATTGAACCCAATGAGGATGCTCATATATAGTTGACCTAATCCAATCCATAACGAGGAGTTGTACGTGACTTGTGACCCAGGATTTAAAACTTGTATTGGACTAGCCAATTAGATTAAACGTGAACCGACCTATAGTCTAGTTTTTAAAGAAGTATGAAAATTTTGAAGAATTTAATCTCTCACGTTAAAAATAGAATGTGATGAGGTCTGTTATCAACTGATTCTGATGCTCTCATTGCTAAAACATGTTCCTTTAGATTTTTAGGTTGAGTTTGAGTGTTTGCTCTTCTGAATGAAACATTACATAGTTCTTCAAATGGGATATGGCTCACAACTTGTTCTTATTGCAAAATAGAAGGGGTGGTATTCATTTAGCAAGCTAAGGATTATATGAAAAAGTCCTTAATTTTCTGTAGATAAACACTCATTGGATCATTCTCTTTCTTCATAATATTGTGTAGCTCAATCTTTATATTCGGGACATTTGATATGTAGACTGAAGTGTAACTGTTTTCTAGCAATTTCTAAGCACTGTTAGCAGAATTCTTACCACCCCACTAGAGATAATGTACGTAGCGATTTATATGACTATCTATACATATTATTTAAATAAGTCACATGACTCATAAGAAAATTCATATGACTAAAAAAACACAAGGATAGTCTCTTCAATTTCCATATGATGGGCTAGAAGGAAGATAGCTCTAAACTTGTTTGGAGCTAAAGCCATTGTTTTATGAGATTTTTGTATTGCTACCATCAAGCAAATATATAAAATCTAGTTATCATTAATGACTGTCTTTTTCTTTAATTTTTTTTTTTCCGTTTTTATCTTTAACTTCAATTCATTTATTTTGATATAGTTATAATATGTTGTTAGTCTTGTAACTTGAACATTTTTCCCCTAAACTCTCAAACATTTTGTGTATAAGGAGGTGTCAATTTAGTTATAAAGCTTTTGACAACTTCAATTCATTTCTAATTTTGGACCTTTTGTCCAGCCAATCTCCACCGTTAATTTCATTAAAACCACATTGTTTTGGAAAATTAAAAAAAAAAATTAAATAAATGAAAAAGATTTGACAGAAGTAAACAAAACGACTAAATTGAAAAAGTTAAAAGACAAATTAAAATGGGAAAAAAATTATAAAATTAAATTGAATACAATAATATTAAGCCCTTGGGGAATTGTCAGTTGAGTCTCGAACTAGTGCGACAATGATAGAGGACAAATAGTTTCAGTCTTATAATTTATGGATCAAGTTGGTACTATTAATACACATTTAATACATAATTACATGAGAATATAAATCAATATTACAAACAATATGATGAACTAAAATGAAATAATAATTATTATTCATATTTTTGGTGACAATATAAGAAAATGGTAGAATGTATGTGCATGTGTAACGCGTGTGATGAAACTAGTAATTTTTATCATAGAATGCATGTGTGTAGCGCATGTGATAAAACTATTTATTTTTTTTAATGCTAACAAAGAAGGTCAAATTTAATGATTTGATTAAATTGTTTTACCTTCCAAGCCATGAAAAAAAAAGGCATTAACGCACCAAAAACTCATCTTCAAAAGTCTTCTATATATACAAATCAATTCTCACCCATTTCCCATACCAAGCAACAAAATTGAATTCCTTTCATCACAAACACCTACTTCAAGATGGGGTGCAAGGTTTTGGATATCACAATCAACTCAGCGAAGGACTTGCAAGACGTGAATCTTTTCTTCAAGATGAAGGTGTACGCCGCAGTTTCAATCCAAGACTACAATTTAATTAAAGACGACACCTGCATGCAATTGCAAATTACACCCATAGACAAAGACTGTGGCCCCAACCCCGAATGGAATTTCCCTATGAAATTCAGAGTAGATACCTTCGCATCCCAGCAAAACCGCCTCATCCTCGTCGTGGAACTCAAAGCAGATAAAAAATTGGGTAACAAAGACATTGGTGAAGTCCAAGTGCCCATGAAAGAACTGCTCGACAGATTTGGTGAATCAAAAAATGAAATAAGTGTAAGTTATAGCGTAATAACCCCATCTGGAGAAGCCAAAGGGTTACTATATTTTACGTACAAGTTTAGTTCAAAGTTTACCATAGAGAGTGGCGACATGCCTGTCTCTGCAGCCTTAAACTGGAAATGATGTTATTGTGTCGGGAATTGCTAATATATTTGATTTCAAATAAGGTTTTTTTTTTTTTTTTTTTTTTTTTTTTTTTTTTTTTTTTTTTAAGTTTTGCAATTAATTTCGTTTAGGAAGATTTGATATCATACTAAACTAAATTGCCCTAGTTAAAAGTTCAAGTGAAGTGATCCTTGCTAGTGCTCAGCAAGGAAGAGATCAAAGTATGTGGCAAAATAATGTTATGATGTGGACCACTTGCTTGTATACATGCACAACGAACTAGCTACATGAGTGAGAAATTATCTCATTCTCATTAAGCATGTGCACATATCTCACATGGTCACATGTTATATATATAAAGTGAGTAAAAGTAGTGCGAGATAAAAACTCTCATATAGATATCAGTATATGGCATACTTTTATCATGTTTAGCCACCTCATACTCCATTTGTTTCAGCATTAATATTTTTTTTTAAATGTATCATTTTTCATTTTTTTTAAAACTACTTCATTTTTCTGGAGTTGTTTTTCAGAAAATTTTCATGAAAAATAACTTTAATTCATGTCAAGCTAAATAAAAGAAAATAAGAGATAGTTTTCTTAACACAAAAAAATGCAAAAAAATATTTTCACATAAGATTTTCTATTAAAATAAACAGAGCTTAAGTTGTCAAGGTTATACACAGACTTTTAATATCAACAGATTTCCAAGGTCACACATATAGACTTTTAATATCAACAGTTTCCACTTGGAAATAATTTAGCATTTTATTAAGAATTCTTAATAAAGTGAATTTCGAAATTTCACATCTTAAATATCCTAGCGAAAATATGCTTTGTTATTGAGCATGAGCAACTTCGAAATATCCCATTCCCCTCGTCAACTGAAAAAGATCGGCATATTGAGGATCTCCTTCCGATTAAGAGAGAGGCAAGGAATGTCTAACGGTTTATATATCATTTCTTTGAATTTAGAGGGGCAGTGGCAAGTGGCAACTGAACAATGAATTGGTTGGGTTCAATGAGGAGAGGAAGAGGCAAGAAAGAGCTTACATGGGAAGTTGAAAACAATGGAGAGAGGGAGTTAAGAGCGTTAATGAAACTAAAGTGAAAATTGTGGAAGTACTAAAAGATTTTTAAGCGTTGTAATGATAAATATTATGTTTTAGCTTTTAGATATAACTAGCATGTTGCCTACATGTTGCGCAGATAATGTTGGAAGCTTTTATATAAGATGATTTTGGAAATTGTTGTACATATATTATAAAATAAATTGTGGATATTTTCATTGCTAAAATCACCTACAATTATACCTGACCAATAAATAAATAAAGCAAGCAATTTCAATGATGGTTGTACGTGGTTCAATCTATTTAACAAATTTTGTGTATCTGTTAAATATATTTAACAATTCTTTTAATACCATTTTGAGTCAATATAGATTCTAGGATAACCTTCAAATAATGGAGACACTACATAATTTTTTCTGCTCACTTAGTTCTTAATTTGTACCTTTGGGGTTCTCTTTGTTTCTTTCTCAGTTCTTATTTTTGGCAACTGAGTTTCTGTCATTTAGTAGGACATGGAATATGTGTAGATTTTGGTGATTATTTTAAAAATATTCTTCCAAATAATCCCTAACCCTCAATAAGTAAAAGCAAATTATTGACCTAAAAATAATAACAAATTTCTTACCTGTAGCTAAGTTAATTTGTTTCACTCATGTCAATTATAGGCTGTTACATCATACAACCAAAATAAAAATTATAAATTCTATGTCAAGCATTTTATCAACCACTATGGGTCTGTGCTCCAACTGCATGTGGCGCCCAACAAAACCAGATTATTTACTCAACTTGTCTTTGCCTTAGGGTCTAAAAAGTACCTAATTTAACAAATTTTCTTAATTACACCCTCATGTAACATATTAAATCACTCACCAAAAGTCCAAAACATAAATTACAGAAATGATGTGGCTCAATAAAAATCTCAACCAATAAATAGTTCAAATGAAAAGAAACAAACCACAATCTAGTTCGATTATCAAAAACTCATTACCAAACAATAGCAAAGAATGATCAATAAAGTATAAGTATTTTGTACCTCTTAGACACTAAACAAGGGTCTGATAAATTAGGGGCCGGTGGCTTTTCCTCCTTGGGTTTAGAGACTTTAGTCCCCGACCACAATAGGTAGGGTTGGCTGAACTATAGAAGCAAGTGATGCAATCGTCTAAGGTGCCCAAATAAAAAAAGGCCCCCACTTGTAAAAAAAAAAAAAATATATATATATATATTTATCTATATATTTTAATTATGAAAAAATTTTAAGTCCTTTTATTGGTCAATAGAATGAATTAGAAAGGCCCCATTGTATCCTAAAATACAGAAGATTAAAAAGGGAAAAAACAAAAATAGTCAAAATTCGACTAAAAAAATTAAATCATAGGAAACAAATTCATTAACTCTCTATCTCTCTGCCTCTCCATCTATATTCTTACCTTACTTTTCTTCATCTTGAATCCTTGATCTTTTTCTATAAGTTTTCTTTTATTCAATCATTCTTTGTAATAGCTTCACTGTGAAATCATTCTTTGCAACAACTTTTGTTTGTTATGTTTAGACCTCTTAAACCAAATTGTTTAACCTAATATATTAATCGATTACTTAGATTAATTATTCAGATCTAGGTTAAACACAAATAAATCATATCATGCAAAGTAGCAAAAAATAAACAACACTACGATATGATTACCCAAAAAAACCAATGAAACGAACCGTTTCAAGGTAAAAACCTAGAGAGGATTTGACCTAACTATCCTCAAGGAGAAAAAAATCCACTCTAAGAGAATCGAAGTTTTTACAATTAGATTTAACCCTAAATCTATTGCTACCTCATGTAGTAAATTTTACACCAACACAAGCACCCACACTTGTGACTTTGAGATCCCGCTCAAAGGTTTAGCAACACAAACGCTCTAGTTTGTGACTCCAAGACCACTCTTGAAGGTTTAGATCATCAACAGTTGTTGATTTTGTTGCAACAACTTTAGATTTACTGGATCTAACAATATGAGAATGATTTCTGGCAGTGACTTTGATAAAGGAAGGCACAATACCTTTTAGATCTCACAAGAGCACCTTCAAAGTCTCTAAAAAGCTTTGAAAATGTAGTTAAGGTTTTCCTTTATATACTAGAAATGTTTCACTTGAAACCCAATACTTTTAAGTAGATTTTGGGTTGAAATAGAATTCTACAGAAATTTCATGTCTGTGATTTTCAATCGGTCGAATCTAATTTTCGATCAGTTGGATTTCACTGAATTTGAATTCTCCTTTCTGCAGCTTGAATGTTCTTATATTTTACTTGTAATACCTTGAGCATTGTCTAATAAACTCTATAGACTCTAACATCTATACTTAGACAAGTTTGTGCTCACAGTTTGCCAATTGTTCTAAACTTTTAGAACCTAACAATCTCTCCCTTTGGTAATCCATGACAAAACTTACGTACAAAATGAAATGCTCAAATACAAGAACAACCCAATTACAATAAAATGCCCAATTATATCACAAATCCCAACCTAAGACTTCAAACCTAAAAGTTGCAAGAAGAGACAGAAGGTCTTGATCAGAATGTACCTGTCTTTCTTGAAACACTCAAAAGTGCACATCACCGCATGTGTGGAAATAAAGATAGATAAACAATAAATAACTAATATGCAATAACAGCAAATAACAAACATGTAAACTAACTCTCCCCCTAAGTAAGATACATCAAAAACTTTTATTTTCT
Source organism: Quercus tomentella (assembly GCA_028535165.1). Classification (NCBI taxonomy): domain Eukaryota; kingdom Viridiplantae; phylum Streptophyta; class Magnoliopsida; order Fagales; family Fagaceae; genus Quercus; species Quercus tomentella. The sequence continues at coordinate 19,730,479 of JAPQVY010000089.1, read as the reverse complement.
CCCCATTTCAAAAAACAATTTCATCTCTACCTAAATAAAAACAGTTAAAAAGCTTTTTAAATAGGATTCTCAAATTTCCAAATTTCATCTATTTCTCTCCCCTTTTTGTCACGTATTGACAAGAACAACTATAACAAAGAGTAGATAGTAGACATACACATCAGAGGATAAGAGAAAATAGAGAATTAAGGGAAAGAAAAACATAAGCTCTATAGAAAATAGAGGCAACTCCCCCTATGAACAACATAGATTTTAAAAACAGCTTTCTCCCCTTATAAAAATAGGGAAAACAACACAAGTTTTGAGAAAAACAATTTTGGGAAAAATTTAGGAGGTAGGGAAAAACTAAAAAGAAAAACAAAAGTTGGGGATACCCATGAAGAAAAATATTCTCTCTTTTAATATATGCAAACTTGACACTATGTGACCCATAAACAGATGCATGCAAACATTCCAGGTACAATCAGTTAAGACTATACAATATAGAACTCAATGATATAAAAATTCAGCATGTAATGTTTTAGAGAAAATATTTGCATATTTATTATCTATCATATCCCAAAAAAAAATTCAATTTTAACAATTCACACATCAAGAAAAAATAGCATGTACTAACATGTACATAACTCAAAGATTAATCAATCAATTTTTAGATCAAGTTGAGTACCCAATTTAGCAAAGTGAATATGTGTTGTGTGTGAAAACAATGAGAGATATGACTGCAAAAATGCAAGATGGATAAAGAAAACAATGCAATGCATGTCCTAATCTATATGTGCAATGCATGAAAAGACTGATTGGTTAAAAACTTAAAAACTGAAAATTTTCCATTTTCGATTGGTTGAACATCGATTGAGTATCAATCGAGAGAGGCAAAGAGTTTTGAACACAAAAACTCACAAGTTCAATCGGTCGAGTGAGAACTTCGATCAGTCGAATCTTGAAGAAATAGAAATTTTGAAAATTTTGGAAAACTTTTTTTGTAGAACCATTTGAAAATTTGTTTTTATGATATGAGATGTATGTTCATGATTTCAAATGTTTTACCAAACCAAACTTTTCAAAAACAACTTTAACAAAATTTCTTCAATCTTTTCTTTCCTCACTCCCCCAAAATGCATTAAACACATCAAGAAGTTAAATTTAAGATGGCCATAAAACTTAACACACAATCACGTGTACAGAGTTTAACAAAGATTTGTGTGTAGTGTGTGCAACTAGTAAGTGTATGAGATACTCATAAGGTGATATGCAGACAGAAAATAAGCACAATTTCTACATTATCCATCACATAAGTTTGAAAGTAATTATCACCTAAAGAGTTATATCATATAACTCCCACATTTCCTAGAAAATAAGTTTGCAATCATGCAATTTTTTTTAATTCTTTTCTTTTGAAGCATAATTTTCTTTTAGTTTTTGATTTTGCTTTTAGCTTCTTTTACTAATGTACAATAACACCTTAATAATTTTGTTGTGCAAGTGCTACACCTTACCAAGCACAGCTTTTATGATTTGCACATAGGTGTTCATGATTGGCGAGTAACAATGATGAGATGATTATTTTTGCCTTTCTCCTAAGATTTTTTAGTCCTTACAATCAAAAGAACGTGACTTCAAAATCAAGAGCATGTGTTTAAAAACTATAAACAATTCACACAATATAAGCACTAAATAGCACAAACTAGCAAAGTGTAGAAAAATAAAGCTCATCAAAGCTAAACAAGGTACACAGACATGAAATGCAAATTTCATAAGCCAACCTCAATTACACACCTTGAAGATGCATAATACAAAAAATAAAAATCTTTTTATATTTTCCAAAAAAAAAAAAATTGACCAAAAAAAAAAAAACACACATTATGCTAAATGAACAAAATGCAACAACAATGCATGAACAATGCTCAACTAAGCTATAGAGGGTACACAAACAAGAAATATCAATTTCTTAATTAACCTATGAGTACATGTACAAACTAGTACATACTCACACAAAATTGCATTTATCTCAAAATAGTCATGCACTTAGTTAAGCAATACACACTTTCTATGTTTCTCCACAATATCAAGTATGTTCTAAATCAAGAAAGAGATATCATAATTCATGTAATCCTCAAGAAAAATAAAACAAAGCACATAAAATATTTTTGTTTTTTTGAAACTTTTCAATGTTTTTGGATTTTTTATTTTTTAAAACAAAACAACCTAAAACAGAAATAAAAAAATGTCCACAAATAATTGAAAGAATTATATCAAGGACAAATAAATAACACTCACCTTAGTAAGTCTTTTCTCATCCATATAGCACGCATTTTTGGCTTTGTAGGTGAAAAACCCTGAGAACCAGAGTGTATTTGAGGGATTACAAACTTCTTCTGAGAAATATCAAAATCCTGCAATTTCCTTTTACAATCCAACATGCTTAAATTCTTCAAGAGCATATGAAACAATTTATTTGGACTTGTAGCAAGAGATAAATCATTAAATATCCTAGATTGAAACACAGAATGCTTAAATTTCAATTTATGACAATTAGGACGAATGTGACCAGACACACCACAAAAGCGACGCATAGGTACATCAATATTCCTAACAGCAGATCTAGTCTCAGATTTTGGTTTTTGCCTCAGCAAAGAACAATTTGGTCAAATATGACTAACAACATCACAAAGATGACAGGTAGGCACAAAAACAGATTTCTTATACTCTCTAACAGCAGGCTTAGACTTAGGTTTAGAAATTTCAGTGTCTACATCAGAACTTTTACCTTTGTCTAACCTAGCAACATAAGCCTTTTCTTTATGATTCCTCTTGAAAGGAGGAATACAAACTTTGTCTTTAGGCTTAATAGGAACAGAAACAAAAAACAAATCTGTTATCAACAGCAAGTTTCGTATTAGATAAATTTCAAGTTTAGCTTCAGCCTCAGCTAACTTTTGTTCCAAACTTTTCATCTTTTCATCTTGAGAGGAAAATTGATTTCTCAAAAATTCATTCTTTTTATTAGATTCATCTATTCTCACAATCAATTCATCTTTTTCAAGATTAGCCAATTTTAACTCTTTCATGAATTTCTTAGCAATTTTCATAGATTTAGTTAATTCCCTATGAAGAGTTTCACAAGCATTAACAAGATTAACAGAAACATTAGTGTCATTTTTATTCAAATCATCACAAATATGAGAAGACAGACACTTATAATTATCCATGATAGCAAGGATCAAGGATCTCACCTAGGACGTTAATCCAATCAGAGTGAACCTGCTCTGATACCACTTTTTTGTTATGTTTAGACCCTTTAAACTAGATTGTTTAACCTAATATATTAATCAAATGATTACTTAGATTAATTATTCTTATCTAAGTTAAACACAAATAAATCATATCATGCAAAGCAGCAGAAAATAAACACCACGATATGATGTCCCAGGAAAACCAATGAAACGAACCGTTTCAAGGTAAAAACCTGGAGAGGATTTAACCTAACTATCCTCAAGGTAAAAAAAAAATCCACTATAAGAGAATTGAAGTTTTTACAATCAGATTTAACCCTAAATCTATTGCTACCTCATGTAATAACTTACTGACACGACCACGTGCAAGCTCCGAATCCATGGACTCCTACTCCTCTTGGATTTACACCAACACAAGCACCCATGCTTGTGACTTTGAGATCCCACTCAAAGGTTTAGCAACACAAACTCTCTAGTTTGTGACTCCAAGACCACTCTTGAAGGTTTAGATCATCAGCAGTTGTTGATCTTGTTGCAAATCTAATGACATGAGAATGATTTCCGGTAGTGACTTTGATAAAAGAAGGCACAATACCTTTTAGATCTCACAAGAGCACCTCCAAAGTCTTTAAAAAGCTCTGGAAACGTAGCTAGGGTTTTTTTCTTTATATACTAGAAGTGTTTCACTTAAAACCCAATACGTTTAAGTAGAGTTTGGGTTAAAATAGAATTCTGCAAAAATTTCATGTTTGCGATTTTCGATCGGTCAGATCTAATTTTCAATCGGTCGGATTTCACTGAATTTGAATTCTCTTTTCTCTTTTCTGCAGCTTAAATGTTCTTATATTTTGACTTGTAACACCTTAAGCATTGTCTAATAAACTCTATAGACTCTAGATCTATACCTAGACAAGTTTGTGCTCATGGTTTGCCAATTATTTTAAACTTTTAGAACCTAACAACTTCATTGCCTTCACAGTAGTGGACAGTGTGCGTGTGGCGGTGTGGGCATAGCAGAGGTAACCTCTCTCTCTCTCTCTCTCTCTCTCTCTCTCTCTCTCTCTCTCTCTCTCTCTCTCTCTCTCTCTCTCTCTCTCTCTCTAAAACTTTCATGTAGATTGAAGAGTGTAGGCTTTTTATTCAATATTTCAAAATTTATTTTTTACTCTACACACTACCACTACACACACAGTTGATAGGACAACACATTGGCACTACACAAAGGCTATAGCATATTAACACACCATAGCTCACAGCTGGCCCACACACACTAACCCACCCACACTCACTATATATGCATAGGCACACACCCACTTTGCACGCATAGTATCTTCTACTTTTACTTTATCAATTATTATAAGTTATCACACCAATTGATTATTTGATGCATATCATGTCAACCCACTTGTATTATAGTGATACTAATTTATTGAACCATATAATAAATTAATTTTTATTTGTGTAACTTTACACTTAAAGTATAAAGTGGTCACAACTTTAGAAAAATTGCAATAACCAAGTTTTATTATTCTATAATTTATATTTTATTTTTAGTTAAATAATAATTTTTAATTATAAATTGTGTTTTATTTATTTATAAATATTTGGTAATTATAAATGTCTACTAGAAAATATTTATCTGGATATGAAAAACTTCAAAAAAGAGAAAAATTGAAAAACAAATTGAATCTCAAAAAGGATATATGGATAAATTTGTTACTACTATTAAAAAAAACACAATAGAAAGCTTGGGTGAAAATATTACAAATGAACAAGAAACTCATCAAAAAGAGTTGGAAGATAATGAAATTATACAACGAAAAGATATTAATGAAAATAGTCATAACAATGTTCAAACATTTAATGTAACAATAATTGATAATGAAAAACAAAATAATTTTGAAGAAAATGAAAAAATTACTAATCTACCTACTGATAATATCTATGATCCAAGTCAATGGGAAAATATTGATACAAAATTAAGAGATTTGTTAGGAGAAAGGGTCCAATTAAAGACAATGATCCAAATTGTCCTATAAATAAAAATTGTAGACATTTTTCTACTAAATATTATTTTAAAAAATTACCAAATGGAGAGAAATTTGATAGAAAATGGCTAGCGTATTCAAAAGATTTGGATAAAGCATTTTGTTTTTGTTGCAAGTTGTTTAATTCAACAACACATGGTACAAATCAACTTACTAATGAAGGAACTAATGGTTGGAGAAATATTAGCAATAAGTTTAAAAAAAAAAAAAAAACCAAAGAGCATATTACTAACATGAATGCTTGGATTGATTTAGAAATTAGATTATTGAAAAATAAAACAATTGATAAAAATGTCCAAGAACAAATTAACAAAGATAAGATCATTGGAGAAAAGTGTTGTTAAGAATTATTGATGTTGTAAAAAATCTTGGAAAAAATAATTTGGCATTCCAAGGAAAAAACAAAAAGATCTATCAAGAAACTAATGGAAATTTTTTAAGTCTAATTGAAATGATTGCAAAATTTGATCCAGTAATGCAAGAACATGTTCGACGTGTTCAACATGGTGCAATGCATAATCATTATCTTGGACATAATATACAAGATGAATTGATACAATTGTTAGCAAATGAAATTAAAAGTAAAATTATTAAAAAGATTAAGTAAGCAAAGTATTTTTCAATTATACTTGATTGTACCCCTGATACAAGTCATCATGAACAAATGACTCTAGTGCTATGATGTGTGGATATTTCAACAAGTCAAATAAAAATTGATGAGTATTTTGTAGAATTTTTAAAAGTAGATGATACTTTTGGAAAATGTATTTTTAATGAAATTATAAGTGAAATAAAAAGTCTTGAACTTGATATTAATGATGTACATGGACAAGGATATGACAATGGGTCTAATATTATGAAAGGAATAAAACAAGGGTTACAAAAAAGAATTATTGATATAAACCCTAAAGCATTTTACACACCGTGTGGTTGCCATAATCTTAACCTTGTACTATGCGATGTGGCCAATTCTTGTTCTAAAGCTATATCTTTTTTTTTTAGTAGTACAATGTATATATACATTGTTTTCTTCTTCCACAAAGCGATGGAAATTTTTACAAGATAATGTGTCAGGTTTAATTCTTAAACCATTGTCGCAAACACATTGGGAAAGTTAAATTGAAAGTGTAAAAGTAATAAAATTTCAAGCTTTAGAAATAAGAGATGCTTTGTTACAATTAGCAAAAATAAGTGAAGATCCCAAAACAAAAAGTGAAGCTAATTGTTTGGCAACATATGAGATTGAAATTTTTGAATTCTTGTTAGGCATGATATATTACTTGCCGTTAACTCTGTTAGTAAAAATTTACAATCAAAAGACATGCATATTGATGTTGTCATAGATCGATTGAAAGGTCTCATATCTTTTAATAAAAAATATAGATGTAAAAACAAAATTTCTCAATAGTAGAAAATCAAACAAATTGAAAAATGTGTTCCACAAATATAATTTTGTATTAATCAAGTAGTGAGTATAATCTCTATTTTGATTCTTTTACAAAAATTGCTCCTCTGATTCTATCTTCTTTATGTTCTTGACTCGAACACGAAATTTTCTTCAATTTGGTTGGAAGATGGATCAAATGGCCTTCACAATGAATCTCTGGCTTTGAGCTTATTAGAGATTTGTTGTTCTTTAAGTTCTTCAAGTCCTTCAAATGTTCTTCAAGTCCTTTGAATATCCTTCAAGTCCTTTGAATGTTCTTCAAGTTTTTCAAAGATTCATGAAACTGAATTTCTCCAAAGTTTGGGATTCTTGAAAACTTGGTATTAAAAATGAGAGGGGATGTCCTCTATTTATAGTGGTTTCAGATGATAAGTTCCACTTTAAATTGATATGCTTCAAAATAAGTAGTAGACATTTGATTGGCCCAAATTTTGCTTATGGATAATTATCTCTATTTATCTATTTTGATAAAGATAATGATCAATAAAGATAAATAATTATCTCTATTTAATTTATTTATTTTAATAAAGATAATTATCCATCAATTTTGAATAGAAAATTTATCTTTATTTTATTTTATTTATTTTAATATAGATAATTATCCATAAACTTTGAATAGGGGATTTATCTTTATCTTGTGGGTTAAGTGACACATGGCAAATTTCAATATGCCAATGTAATATCAATTTGGATGACACGTGTCATCATTTGATTTAACTAATTTAATAACATATTAATCCAGAATTTGTCACTAAACTTTGATTTGGCATTTTATAATTGGCTTAAAATTTTGCCTTCTACAATAGAGAAGATGAAGTTACATTTGCTATGATTTCATCTAAAGTGATTGCAACCAAAATGGAAATAGAGCCTATATTTCGTGAAAAACATATAATTCGTAGAAAGAAACAATTTGATGATAATGCCAATGATGAGAAAACACAATCTGCTGAAGAATCTTTTGGAATTAATTATTTTTTATATACAGTAGATCAAGCTATTTCATCAATTGAAAGAAGGTTTGAACAATTTCAAATATATGAAGATATTTTTTGTTTTTTATTTAATTTTGAATAACTAAAAACACTAGATGATAATAGTTTGAAAAAATATTGTCTTAATCTTGAATGTTTTCTCAAACATTGATGGCTTAGATTTACTTTCAGAACTAATAGTTTAAAGAAGTTACGCAAATATGAAAATACTCCAATGAATGTACTTAATTATTTAAAAATGCTAGATTCTTTTCCAAATGCATATATTGCTTATAGAATATTAACAATGCATGTTACAATTGCATATGCATAAAGAAGTTTTTCAAAATTAAAATTAATAAATCTTATTTAAGGCCTACTATGTCATAAGAAATATTAAGTGAATTAGTCATATTATCAATTGAAAAAGAAATGTTAGAGAAACTTAAATATAAAAACTTAAGTAGTAATTCTACATCTCAGAAAGCAAGAAAATAGATTTTAAATAAAAAAATTCAATAAATATTATTTAATTAATATTTAAATATAAAAAATGCCCACTTAAAATTTTGCCTAAGTCCTCAAAGTTGTTGAGCTTGACAACAAGTAAAGTTGAAGCTTTAGGACTCGTTTGGTACATATGTTTAAACAACAGTTTTCAGATTCTTTGGAAATACATGTGAGTGAAAAAGTTTGTGAAAATATGTATAATATTGTTTAAAAACTAAAAACATATGTTTAAATTCACATACCAAACAGGACCTCAGTCTCCCCAAGTTTGTGTTCCCTCAAGCATTACAAACCACAAATTTAGTACTCTGAATAAAATTTAGAAAAAAAAAAATGAAGGAAAGGAACAAAGAGAGAGAGAGAGAGAGAGAGAGAGTCGGCGATATTAATTTATTTATTCACGGACACTGATATAGGAGTTTTGTCCATCAACTCGTAGAGGAATATTCAATCTATCAATAGAAGGAAGATCCATCAATATATTATTTTCAAAAGAAATACGTGAGTTTTTTTTTTTTTTTTTTTTCTCCTTCCCTCTTTTTGGAAAAAGTGAAGAGTTAAAGAGAGAGAAGTGAATTGGATAACTATCCCATTAAGAGCATCCACAGCAGTGGATCTATAATTTTAGCTATTTAGCATCACCAAAACTTACTTTATCTATTTTACCTACACACATGCTACAGCAGTGGATCTATTTTAGCTTTCTACACAATAAAATAATATATACATCACAATAAAATAATATATATACTAAAATAAAATAATACATACTACTACAAAAAAAAAACACCACAAATCCTATTAAAAAAAAAAAAAAAACACCACAAACGGCACAATCCACACCCACTGCCAAAGAACAACCACCCAACAACAATTACACAAACGGCACAATCCACTTTTCCACTGCCAGAGAACAACCACACACCAACAACTACACAAACTCAGACCACCATCTGAGAACGGCACAATCCACTTTTCCACTGCCAAAGAACAACCACCCACCAACAACTACACAAACCTAGACCACCATCAAACCCACCATCTGAGCTTGATCGAGAGAGAGAAGACCAGCCATCGCCATTGCCATTGCCATCACCGATCACGCCATCGCTGACCCACTAACCCACGCCATCCATGAAACCCACCGACCCATGCCATCGCCGATCACGCCATCCATGAAACCCACCGACCTAATCGCCGATCACGCCAAACCCACCGACCCACGCCATCCACGAAACCCACTGACCCAATCGCCGATTATGCCATTCACGAAACCCAGTGATCCACGCCATCGCCGATCCAGACCAGCCATCACCGATCACGCCATCACCGACCCACTAACCCACGCCATCCATGAAATCCACCGACCCATGCCATCGCCGATCACACCATCCATGAAACCCACTGACCCAATCGCCGATCACGCCATCCACGAAACCCACCGACCCAATCGCCGATCATGCCATTCACGACACCCACCGATCCACGCCATCGCCGATCACCTGAAAAGAAGAGAGAAAGGATAGGGAAGAGGTAGAGAAGGAAGAGAGAGGCTGAGACTCTTGAGTCTGAGACGAAAAGAAAGAGAAGGCAGAGAGAGAGGAGAGAAAAAGAATATTTTAATGGTAAAGGGAGAGAGAAGTTAAATAAAATATATTATTTTTTTTAGCTTTGTGTTACAGTGCACATCTATAGATAGATGTGCACTGTAGCTGAACATCTAAATTTTTTAGATATGCCTCCACTGCTGCGGGGTGATTTTTGTGATAAGTGGTGCTAAAAAATAGCAATATAGCTATTTAGCACCACTGCTGTGAGTGCTCTTAATAGAGCAGTCTCCACTCTCCACAGACATCTTATCAAATCACCCTAAATCAGTTATGCCAAGAGAACGAGTGAATTAGAAAATTTTAAGATGGGTTTGATCTCAAAGGAAATTACTTGGAAAGTATAATATTATTGTAATGATATTGCGGATATATAAAGGTGTAACAGTGCAAAGCATGGTCTCACTTTGCCAGGTGCTTATCCGTAGTGTGCGTTTAAATTTGAAAGAGGAAGTGAAAGAGTTTTATGTTTTTTTCTTGGCCGGAAGAAGTGAAGAGTTAAGAGAGACAAAGAAGTGACTTGGTTTTTGTTGAAGCAATAAGTGCTAACCATAAAAGCTGCATCGTTTCAATTTTTGAGGTTGGACAGAAATATATGGAAGGTCTTAATAATAAAAAAAGCATCCCAACAAAGAACGAAGTGAAAAATGAAGAATCTAACAAAATGATTCAGTTTCTTTCTAGGTATAGTACAAGTGTTATATAATCATATCAGAACAAAGGCTAACTGGGTACATAGTTATAAAAATCATCAATATAGAATATCGGGCAGGGTGAACTTGGAATCTGAACTCCTTGTATAGAGTACAAGTAGCTATATATTTTATGGACTGTCCAACAAATAATACTAAAAGGGAGCAAATAAATGAAACCCAACACACAAAACACAAAACAAAGCATCACCCTCTGAAGTAAAACCAAAAGCTAAATTTATTTTCTCAAATTCCATGACCTTCCATTGTCATTTAAGCCCTTCCTGGTGGCACAGCAATCATCAAGAACAACCTCCTCATCGCCCTTTAGGATTGACAATCTGTGAGAAGATTGCACTGGTTTCTACGGATTCATCACTTGTTTCATGCTCACTTTCGATACTCAGGTTTTTACGATGCATTGCCATGGTATCGTTTTTTGGACTTTCATCAGAAGTGCTGCTTTCCCCGCATTGTGAAGAATGGTTTGAATCTTCATTGTTATCCTGCAATTGGAGAGCAAACTCAAGGTTCCACAGCACATCACCCATAGAAGGGCGTTCATATCCAACCTCAGCCAAGCACTTCTCAGCTGTATCTGCAAATTTCTTCAAGCATTCTGGATGGATCTTCCCCTTTATATTAGGATCAATAATATCATCGAGAACTCCTTTCCGTTTGCAATTTAAAGCCCAGTCTGCCAAACTAACCTGTTCCTTTGGAAGGCTAGGATTGAGAGCAGGCCTTGCACACAAGACCTCAAAAAGGACAACCCCGAATGAGTAGACATCAGACTTCTCGGTCAACTGTTGCCTCCTGAAATATTCAGGATCCAAGTAACCAAAGCTACCCTTCACCACTGTAGTAACATGACCATTATTCATATTTGGACCTGTTTTGGAGAGACCAAAATCTGAAACCTTGGCAACCCAATTCTCATCCAAAAGAATGTTTGTTGTTTTGACATCTCTATGGATAATGGTGTACCTTGCACCTGTGTGAAGGTAGTGAAGTCCCCTTGCAGCTCCAATGCAGATCTCCAACCTTTGCTTCCATGAGAGAGGTTGTTTGGTCTTGTAGACATGATCTCTCAGAGTCCCATGTGCCATGTAGTCGTAGACCAAGCACATCTCATTACCTTCCTCACAGAACCCTATTAAAGACACCAAATGCTTGTGTCTCAGCTTAGAAAGCATCTCAATTTCAGTCTGGAACTCATTAACTCCTTGTTCTGAAGATGGGTTTGACCTCTTGATGGCCACTGTGATCCCTCCATCGATAACTCCCTTGTAAACCTTCCCAAAGCCTCCAACCCCAATCACAACAGACTCATCAAAGTTCTTAGTAACTTTTTTTATCTCTGCCAAGGAGAAGTGGCGGCATAGTCCCTGGGCCAATGCTGAGATGTTGCTGCTAGCATTACTCTTCCCTGATATTGTTGATTTGCTGCCACTCGTATGCGAGTTTCCATAGATTGGTAGCCAGCTAGAAGTTTGAGAATCTGTTCCATAGATTTGTCTCTTTCGTTGGTAGACAACAAAAACAAGTGCAGCCAGAATGCCGAAGGCTGCAGCTCCTCCAACTGTTCCACCGATCACCTTAGCTTTACTGTTATCTGATTTCTTGAAAGAGGACTTTTCCACTGCCTCATTCTGGAGAAGCATAGGTGAGGGCTTTGGATTGGGGCCTGCCAAGTTTCCAGTCGTGTCACTGAGCTTGAATATCTCTAGTCCGTTGAGTAATGCATCTAAGTACTCAGGCCGTGTTTCGTTTGTGGGATGCAAAGCCACCCAAAGCATCTGATCTCCCGAGGCATCTGTGAAATATGTCATGTAATCTTGGTATGTTGGCACTGCCTTCCCCTCACTCCACGCGATCACGTCTGCTGTAGCCTCTGCTGTTTGATTGTTGACAAAGATGGAAAACACCAGCTGATTGGGTTTGCTATAGTAAAAGTCACAGAAATGAAACCTCAGAAGATAGGTAGAATTCGGATCAACCTGGAACACCCATGTGAGGTTGAAACCCTCAGTGATTGCCTTATCTACACCCATTGATCTTGAAGAGCTGTAAACCTCTACAGGAGCCACATATGCCGGCATGCTTTTATACTGGATTTTAACATTTTGGCTAATAGCATTGGTTGTCCCCAATTGAGCACCATTTAAATAAGGCAAGTCATCATACCAAGTCCGGGTAAGACCAGAGTCATTGGTTGGAGGAATGAACTGCCCAGCAACATTCAGTCTATACATGGTCTGCGAATGGACACCCTTGACATCAATTTGGTCAGAGGTCCCTACCATTTTTGCCGAGTCAAATAAGTCTGGCATTTCAATCACCTCAATGCCATTGACAAAAGCAAAAGAACTAGAAGGCTTAAAGATTACTGTCAAAGTATTTGAATCCAATGGCGCCAGGGAGTATTCTCTAACAATGTAAGCTTGTGAAAGGGCCTGACAAGTAATTGAAGCACTGAAATTCTTCAAGAGCGTGAGGCCATTCACGGTCACTGAGAAATAGGAGTCTGCAGGATTGAAATTGCCATAAGCAGATGGATAAAAATGGAGCCTTAGCCAATAACGCTTATCGGTTTTCACTTGGAACTTGTATGTTGCTTCAGATGTGAAAATTCTGGCTGTCATGTATGGAATCTCAGAAAGAAGTGAAGGGTCTTGGAATCCAGCTCTAATGGTAATTGAATTGCTTCCATTAAGGTACTTGGAATCTGGGGCCCATTTCCTACCATACATGTCTGTGCCACCATCTGCCAAGCCACAGCTCAGGACTAATGAGTCCGACTGAGCACCCCATACATGAAGGGCATTCAAGAGGAAAGATATGCAAACAAGAAAAAACAAAATATGCTTGTTGGTGTGCATGGTTTTGAAGAGAGAAAAAGATTGATTGCACGCGCTTTGGCGTACAGGAAAACAATGTAGGCTGATCAAGAAAGGAGAGGAAAAAGTTTTCCTGTACGCCGAAAAACAGCACAGCTTCTTGGATTTTCCCTTGTGATATGAATGCACAAATAGTTTAAACCATCTCTAACCATGGAGGCTCATTCATTTGCAGACTTACCTGGATTTCAGGGACAAAACCAGGCAAGAAGAAAAGGTAAACTTTTATTGTTCTTTAGTATTATGGGAACATTCTTTTTGTCATTTGTTATGTTTTCCATTTTAGGGGTTGGTCCAAAGTAACGTGTAATTGTCTGAGATTCAGAGGTAGTTCAAAACCAATGGTAGAGAGCAAGAATCGTGAATCTACAGGTTGCATTCGTTAGAAACAAAGTTTGAATTCCTATAAGAAGTAAAACAACATGCTATGTTTAGTATTGCTCTCCACAGAATATGGAGATTGGAGGGCTTATGTTTGCATAATAAGTTTGTTAAAAGGGTTTTCAAGGGAGCCACTGAAATAAGGTAGCTGAAGAAACCTCTTTTATGTATGACTTCGTGGATTTCAAAATCCCATATCAATTGTTTCTCAAATTTTCTTATGATGCACATAATTTGTTAATTTTTCTCAAATGAAATTGTCTTTAATCTTTTCTAAAAGAAATTGTAAGACTGAAATGTGTTGAAAAATAAAAAGTTACCAGAAATAAGGTGATAAGTTGAACTATAAAGTACTAACAACATTATTACACGTTATTAATTATTTAATGAAAATGATATACTAATACTAATCTTGTAGTTCTCGGCGAAAAAAAATATTTAATAAATTGTTGAAGAATTTGATAACACTGTTATTTGGTAGAGAATTCAAATTTGAAGGACAAAAAATGTTTTACAGATGAATCTCAACTCTCAAAGAAATCAAAGCACAAAACCCATTTCAAAATGTTAAAGTCTAATCTTTTACCCTTCGTTTGGGAGTTCATAAAGGAATATGAAATGGAATGAAATTACTAAATCATAAAACAATGGAAAGTAACATAATGAAATGAAACATTTTTAAGTAATGGAAAAAATGGAATAGAATGAAATTAAATAATCTTGTTTGAATGTTTTAAAATAAAAGAATGGAAATGAATGGAAGGTAAATAACCTTATTTGGAAGTAGCATAAAAAGAAATTAATGAAATCATTTTATAACTATATTACTATTAAATCCCTATTTTAAAAGAAATTGCCGAATAAATAGGGGTATTCTGGAAGTTTCATTAAACTAAATTCTATTCCCTTAGATTTCTCTCAATTTAGAGGGAATGAAAATTTGAGCATTTGAGGGATTAGAGAGGAATAAAGTGTTTATTCTTACTCATTCTATTCACTCCCACTTTAACTTCCAAATAAGGGGATGATATTTCTATTTTTTTTCATTAAAACTCCAAATAGAAGGAAAATTCTAAAATTATTCATTTTATTTTATTCCATTCTATCCTCCCAAATAGAGTGTTAAGGGTCAGCCAAAACACCAAAGTGAAAGTAAGCTAAAAAACTAAAGCCCAAGACATCCGGGATACAGTATGCTGAGTGAACTCCCAAATCGCACCATTGCTCCAGCAAGGCAAAATAAAACTGTATACCTTACTATCAATGAGCCCTCTTTTACCTAGAGAATTCTTCTTATTAACCCTTAGGCTTGGCATAATAAATTAAATCCTATAATGGTAATTGTTATAATGAGCTTTTTAAAAAATTTATTTTACATACACTACGCTCCCAACGGATGCAATTATTCCCTTCTAAATCTTTTTCCTTGAAGGCAAAACTTTGGCACAATCCTCTAGTTGTTGTACCTTAGATTCCTCTATTAAATTTATCATATGGTGTATTAGCCAATGCAGCACAATCATGCGGCTCACTGGTTTATTGGCCTATTCACCTAGTGTACAATTACAACTTTCAAAATTACATGATTGAATTTGAATGTAGAGTTTAAGACAATACATAAGAAAATATACATAAGTTTTACCGTTTAGTGTATTGAAGCGGAAACATTTGTTATAGAAGTCGGTGATTAAAGACGAAGTATTGCACTTATTACATGGCAGGTGATCGTAGTTAGTGGATAATATTGTTGATATCAATGAATTTATGGTCTCCTAAGGAATAAAAAACATTTATCCTATTTTGGGTGTTCCACAATACTACACCAGACATAACCTTACACATATCCATTTTTTTATTTTTTTATAAATTAAACAAAATTTAAAATGGGAAAAAAATTCAAGTACATGGCATATTATGATTGTTTGGAGCATAAATTGGAACACTCAAAGTACAACAAAGGATTTCTATTCTCTCCTTACATTAGTTTTTAAATACTCCAATAGCATTATCATCTCTTATATCCTAAGATTATAATTTTATTTTATTTAGATATTTTAACAAATTCTTAACATTAACTTTAATTATTGTCATTATACAATTGTAAATCATTTTCATTTTACTATAAGATATATATAGTTTGTATCAATTAACATTCTATAATATTTTTTTATCACATTATAAGTTAGGGGAAGAAGTACTTATATAATTTCTTAAAGCTTTCATACTACTCAAATTGCAAATCAGATTATCAATGATTGTTATGATTTCTTGCTTATGAAATAACAAATGAAAATTATCTATCTTATTATTATTATTTTTTGCTTTATACTCCACCAATCACAATTTTTTATGTGCTTGATTTTTTTTTTTTTTATTTAAAGTTTAGTGATTTTATAAGGAAAGAAAAAAGAATATGTAGCAAGTTGGGGCATAAGGTAAAAATACAAAAAGTGAGATAGAAAATTTTTATTATGAAAGAATATATCTTTAATCTCAAAACTCCCAACCATTCTCGCTACCAATTTGGCATGAATAAATATGAGCTGGGCTAAATTCCTTCATTAATGACAGTAATACTTACTGAACTTTCTACATTTCGATGAATCCAAATGATTCTGATTGTTAATATTTTGTTTTTTCATGAGTTCTGCATCACAAGATTCACAACAAAATGTCCTTAATTTAGCCAAAAGAACAATAGAACTTCGCTACTTGGAATGTACTTGAACAGTAATCTTGTCTTGTATTTAAGGAGACATGATGGTTAGCTGCTGGGCTATGTGTGTCACACAACAGAAACGACATATGGCATAATAACTGTCACCCTCAACTTCTATAACGGTTCCTCTTTGTATCCCATGAAAATCGGATTGGAATGTACTTAGCACATGAAAAACGGATTCTATAGCAGTTGCTCTTGTTTTAGGATTAAGTTACTGGAATGCAGGTAAACCTCCCAAACAAACAGCACAAATACCCCCTAAAAATTGACTACTTACCCCCTAAAATTAACTCAGGCATTGCAGCTAGACAGTTACAAATGAATGGCATGTAAGACACCAAGAGAGGACTCAATGAATGGTGTGACAGACGCCTCTTTTACCCATCTATTTCGACTTTCACAAGCATTAAAGCCCTTTGCAACACATCCTCGGTTGAGCCGGTTGGGCCGGTGACGTCCGTCAATAATCAAATTCTTTTCTTAGATTCAATACTTTTGCGTTCAGGTGACGCACCCCCCACCCCCATTGTACACCTCAAAAAGCAAACCCCAGGCTGACGGGGGCGGCTCCAGTCGCTGCCGCAGCCACTTGATCAATCTTTTTGTGCAGCATTGCCCTCTTTCTTAGGCAACAAGAAAAGAAAAAAGAAAAAACAAAGAAAAAGATCTCACTTCATTAAAAAAAAAAACATATTAAAAATGCAGGGCGAGCAACGTTTGGCTAGAATGTCATCTTCATCATCATCCCCATCATTGTATGAGTCAGAAGAGGAGCTTCAACGCATGCCATTGGCACCTCCGCCTTGGAAGAACCGCAGATGCTTGTCAAAACAATTATCTATGTGTGAGACCCCGCGTGACATTGCGTGGGAGAAGAGACGCCGCCAAATTATTAGACAAGAGCGTAAAAAGAATGGCATAAATCAAGATTCTGAGGACCTCACCGATGAGGACTTGAACGAGCTCAAAGGAAGCATAGAGCTCGGGTTCGGATTCAATGAAGAAGATGGTCAGACATTGTGCAACACTTTGCCTGCTCTCGACCTTTATTTTGCAGTGAATCGACAGTTTTCAACAAGTCCTGTCTCAACGCCTGGTGGTTCATCATCATCACTCGATGTCCGTTCTTCATCTTTTGAGAGCCCAAAGAGTGAATCTGACGCATGGAAGATCTGCAGTCCAGGTAAAGTTTCTACATTCAAACCAATACTACAAAAATGATTTTAAGAAAAATTTTCATATCAGTACAAACATATTAGTGTACCAAGTTTTTGTATAACTTTGATAAACATAAAAAGAATTTCATTATGTGTTTACAAACATAAAATGTAAGTTTTTGGTAATATTTTGATTTTTTCATGACTTGCAGGGGATGATCCTCAACAAGTTAAGACCAAGTTGAGGCATTGGGCTCAAGCCGTTGCTTGTTCTGTGATGCAGTCTTTTTGAAGAGTTGGATGGCCTTGTACAGACAAAGAATACTAGACTGAGACAGAAAGGAAAAAACACACACAAAAAAAGGCAGAGAGGGAAGTTGCTTAAGCTTAATTAGGGTTTTCTTTAACTGACTGCTACTACTACTGCCAACAAAAAGATGGTGCAGCTTAATTCCGGGGACTGCAATTATAGGGGCCAAAGAAGTCCATTGGCATTGATCTGATCAGACCACTTTGCTTAGAAGATTATGATTTTACCCACTTCTTTTTTCTTCTTTTTTTTCCTTCTCCTTTTACTCTTTTTAAAGTTTCTTTTGGCACATATATATAAATATATATGTATATTTGTGTAAACAATCTTGTGTCATATAGAATTGGCTTGGTATTGGAACTACACCAGCTAAAGTCATGTAATTTTGATTGCAATGTTTACATAAAATGAATAGATGAATTTGAATTTCCAGCCTCTTGCTCAGAATTATGCTAAGATTGTGACTTATTGAAGAGTTCGTTACTTCACTTGGGTTCTCCTCCTTTAAAGTAATTACAGAGAATTAATTCTTCCCATATTATTCAATATGATCAAGCTGGCTTGTCCTGAAGTCAGACAATTCTTTCCTTAAATCCCCAAATGCTATGCATCATTCTTTTTATTTAGTTAGAAAGTAATAGTTTGTCAAATTCCATGTTCCTGACATAGATTCAATTCTTTATAAATTTCAAGTTGATGGAGAAATTGTGTACTAGTAGTATGTTTCTGGTGAAGAATTTACAATTAAAAAGGAACATATTGGAATTGGCAGGGAAAGGAATGATTGTGGCACTGTATTAATGGTGGAGCTTGCTTGAAGTGCTTGTGCTAGCTGATCTCACTCTTGGAGTTGCATGGAACGATGGAAGCTAGGCTAAGATGGAAAAATGCAAGTTTCATTTCTTGGTCTCCACCGTTCCAGAAGTTTCTATCTTCTATGCGAATATGCTACTCCTTATGACATAATTTTCCTATAATAGGAAAATGGTTGTATCCTAACCTACGAGTCAACACCAATCTAGAATCATGAGAGCATTTCAAAAACTCTTTTTTGTTATATGTTTGTTTTGAACCGATTCAACACCCTTTTCTAGGTTCATCCTTTTCGGTTTTGTGAGAAACTAACATTTGCAATGCACTCTCAAAAATGTGGGTTACACGGCATTTCTCCGCTTTTTAAAAGTGTTATAGAATTATATCGTAATGCTTTTGATGTGTTACTAATTAGAAAGAGACAATTCAAAATTTAATTATAAGGTGATTGGAATCCATCAGTCACATTCATTACCACACCAATTTATAAACTTCATGTAGTAGAACTTGTAACCTTTAGCATTTTTCAAATTTTATTATGTGAATATCTAATAATTTCGTGCAAAAAATATATTCACTATTTCCATTTCTAATTACTTTTAGAGTTTTGCCAATCATTGGGTTTTTTACACCTTCTGAAAAATTTTGATTTGAGAACACTGCGTGTTTAATGTTTACTAATTAATAAATTTAACAATTGAACATACTGATTGAAAAAAAATTAACCCATTCGATATAATATACTATAGAAGTTCAATAAAGCAACAAAAGATATGATATGGATGTCAAAAAAGAAAAAGAAAAGATATGACGTGATTTGGTTATGAAGTGGAAAACCAATAACAAATCTCTCCAAAGGAAAACCATTGCAGGAAAACAAATAGTCCCATAGAAAATTCACTAATGAAAGTACAGTTACAATAATCAAAGTCTCATAAAACCTTTATATATAGCCTAGACTTTATGCAACCTCTTCAAATATTACTCTTGCCTTCCTACCACAGTAGTCTCATATTATACAGAATCCTTATGTAGTGATCCCTTCCATGAACTCTCCGCCCGCAAGAACTTAAATTAAACCTCTTGCAATCCAAGGAACCGCCCTAAAGGTTTGACCATAGTAAACCTCACTGGATATTTGGCTTTGTGGTTTCAAGCTCTCATATACTGACTGGATTGGAATGTGAGTGGGATAATAAAATGGGTTTTCTATGGAGTAATAGGCATGAATTCTTTTAATGATCTTGTCCAAATCATATGGATTTAAGGTAAGTTACAAGATCAAGAAACAAAAGAAGTTCTTCTCCAAAGAAAAAAAGTAAAAAAGGAAACAAAAGAAGAGATGAAGATTTTTGAAGGTAGACGCACGGGCTCACTCTATTTCCTTAAGCTCAACAAATTAAAAAAAGAAAATGTACCCAAGAAAGCTAACCTATTAACACACCAAAAATAATGCTACAAACATAATAAATTCAACAATTTTTTCACAATATTTGAAATGGCAGAGATTATGATTAGTGCAACATCATTTTTACATAAGATTACATAACATATAATTTTAATTGTACACTCATCACAATCCAACATCTCAATAATTGTGAAATTTGTTGTGTATCTATATTTATTGAGATAAAAATCAGCTTCAACATCTATCTATGAACTCCAAGTTGTCAATTCGCAGAGAGAATTAAACTCCCTGCAATTTAACACCAAAAGTATTTTAAAAAAATGCAACATGGACACTCAAGTAATTAGGGAAAAAAACATACAAACAAATAACCATGACCATAATATATATCTATATATATATATATATATATATGGTCATTGGATAACAGGTTTCTTCATG
The DNA here is from genome assembly GCA_028535165.1 of Quercus tomentella. Taxonomy (NCBI): domain Eukaryota; kingdom Viridiplantae; phylum Streptophyta; class Magnoliopsida; order Fagales; family Fagaceae; genus Quercus; species Quercus tomentella. The sequence goes on along the minus strand of JAPQVY010000089.1, from coordinate 19,709,836 downwards.
TCCATCCGTCGGACAACTAGTGTGTTATATGAGTTCAACTTGTAATATCACTTAGGTTCATCCATTTGTAGGTCAAATTTGATACTAAACTGGTTTTACACTTTGTAAGTTGTAACTAACAACTTACATATAACTATAATGTTGTTATTATATTAGAGACTTAAAATCTGACCTTTACTCCCCACACCTCACAAGTACTTATATAACTATCACAGTAAAGGAACGCGATAGTGTAAATTATATTAGTATTACTTGAAAATCTTTGTGACCTTAGAAGTATTCCCTTTGCCATGTATCTCTCTTTATAGTAGGTTACTAGACCATTCACATCAACATAGTCAAACTTTAAGATTTAAATAAATTATAATCTATCTCAAAAAAAAAAAAAAAAAAAACCCAAATTATACTGTAGTCAAAATTCTAATTTTTCAATATTGGCTAGGTCAGCATTTGTGGGTGACTGTGTTGTGACCCGGACAAGGATAGACTCGTGCAATTGATAAAGCTTAATGTGGATTGGATGGATTTGATTAGATGAATAAAGAGCTAAATATTAGCTTGAGTTTTAAATGATCTGATCATTGCTTTGCACTAATTCATGCTATTAGATAGGAGTTGGTTCCTTTAATAAAGGAGTAGTTGGATGAGACCTTCCCATCTTTGTAGTTTGGCTATTTATGTAAGCTTGATATGCGAATGGCAAGCAAATCAAGCCCGCCAAAAAGTCTTTGAGTCTTTTTCTTATACTAGAAGATTGATCATCTCGAATTGACTAAACAAAATTTTATTTTTTAGTTAAATAACGAATTGATTAAACTCCTAAATTTAAGAGAGATAAAAAGAGGTTTTTTTGGCTTTAATTTTGCTTGCCATTATTTTGCATATCACGTAGAATTATTAGGGTTTTGGTGCTTATATAGTTATATTAAGTGGTTTGATTAGGTAACATTGAATTGCGGGAGGAGTGGGTACATGTGGCAAAATTGGTCGGGATTCATTAACCTGACTTAAAATCCAATTTTTTTTTATCCGAAGTAAAAATGGGTTGATCCGTGGTCCAATTCATTTTTGTAGGTCAACCAAGCCAACTAACCCATGACCCAAACCGTTCTTCAAAACTTTTATTTTTTGGTAAAAATAAAAAATAAAAGTAAGACATGATTGATTTACTTGTTTGTTGTGGGCTTTATAATGCACAACTCAAACTCATTTTGATAATACTATAATGCATGTGATTTTTTTATTTTTTATTTACAAAAAAATCATCAATTTTTTAAAAACATTTTTTGGATAATGCTATTCAGAAAATAAAATTTTATATATATATATATATATATATATATATATATTTATATTTAATGTTATCAAATACAATAACCTCAAGAAAACAATTGAGACATTTATCTAGTTGCATGCAAACGAATTGAAAAGTAAATGATTGAGGCATTTTTTCTTACTTGAATAATGCGATAAGTAAATATTTTTAGATATCAAATGACAAATTACATGCCAAGATTATTTGGTTGCAATAGAGTTAAAAACGTATATTTGAAATATTATAACATGTATGAAAAGCATTTAGAGGTGTGAAAAAGTGAAGTTGAAGTATATCAATGAATTTGACATAAATTACGAATGCTTAAGCCTATTTTTAACAATTCATAGCCAAAAGAAATGACTTTTCAAATAAACACAACTATTAGATTGAGTGCATTAGACTCAAGCCAAGTTCTTATATTGTAACAATTATAAATGGTTCCCAACACCAATCGATATTGATGTAGATTGTTTTTGGGTGTGAATGCAGATGTAATACACTATTTTGACTATTTGCTATTTATCTATGTAGTTTTTTTATATGTGGTGCCTAACAATAGGAAAAAAAAAAATGAACTACCAATAATAGTAAGTATATTCCAATAGTTACAACAATTTGAGAAATGAGAATTAAACATATGTTTTCATAACAGTAGGTATAGCAAACTTGTTTTCATAAGTCATAACATTATTTGTTGAAAAAATTATTCTTAAAAAAATTTAATATCCAAATAATGTATTTGGATGATTCATTAATTTATTTTATTTTTAAAAATTTATGTAAAAATATAATTCTACTTAGGAAAAAGCTCACTTTAAAAAGCTATTTACTAAGTTAAAGTAAAAATAAATTGATATTTTAAGATAAAATGAATAACTCCCCCAAAAAAAAAAAAAAAAAACCTATTAAGAGTAATAATGTTTTTAATTTTAAACATTAAAAGTATACTAAGGACAATTATTTTTATAACTTTCTTAAGATAACAACTGATTAAAAGACCATTACTTTAATATGGATCTATAGTTAAAAAATGGCTGATTGAGGGAGTCATTACTCACCATTCTGATAGATTTAGTGCATTAGACTTAAGCCCAGTTCTTATATTGAAGTAAATTGAATGATGAGTTATTGTAGCAATTATAAATGGTTCCCGACACCAATCGAGGTTGATGTAGATTGTTTTTGGGTGTGATGCAGATATAGTACACTATTTTGAATTTTTTTTTTTTTTTTGGTAAAGGAGGTTGAATGCATTAAAAACTAAATCAGTCTGTTACAAAAAGGCCCCTTCTTTGTCCAGGGTGCAAAGCCGATCCACCATCGGCGGTGGAAGGGCAAACAAAATGAAAGAAACATCGCTAGTACTACCAATACTGGCTAATGCATCCACGTACTGATTAGCTTCCCTGTACGCATGGACTACTCGCAGGTTTGGAAACTTCTTCAAGAGAAGCCTGCAATCAGTAAGTAAGGGTTCAAGAGAGGTTAGCAATAGAGTTTTTCATCAGGTGTACAACAGCAAGAGCATCAAGTTCAACAGTAAGATTACGTATATTTTCCATAGTTGCCAAGTGCAGCCTGTCCTAGAGGGCCCATAGCTCAGCCATAACACTATTTAGCTTCCCACAATTTTTGGCAAAGCCTTTGATCCAATTACCATGTTCATTCCTCAATAGACCTCCTCCCCCACCCCCCTGCTTGTCCAGCGTTGCCAAGAGAGGATCCATCGGTGTTTGATTTCACCCAAGCCGCTAGTGGTTTTTGCCATGAGATTGCCTGAAGAAGTTATTTTGACTATTTGCTATGCAATTTATCTATGTAGTTTATTTATATGTGGTGCCTAAAAATAGGAAAAAATGAACTACCAATAATAGTAAGTATATTCCAATAGTTACAACAATTTGAGAAATGAGAATTAAACATCTATTTTCATAACAGTAGGTATACGAAACTTTTTTTCATAAGTCATAACATTATTTGTTGAAAAGAATATTCTTAAAAAAAATTAATATCCAAATAATATGTTTGGATGATTCATTAACTTATTTTATTTTTAAAAAGTTATGTAAAAATATAATTCTACTTAGGAAAAAGCTCACTTTAAGTGCTTGTTTGGCAAAAAAAATTTTGTCAACTTATTTTACTATTTAACTTATTTTTACTATTATTCATAGGCCCCACTACACTTTTTGGTACTATTCATATGTCTCACTGTACTATTTCAACTAACTTTTATCTTTATCTACAGTACTTTCAGCAAAATATTTTCAGTTTCAGCAAAATAAGCGGATCCCAAACAAACCCTAAAAAACTATTTACTAAGTTAAAGTGAAAATAAATTGATATTTTAAGATAAAATGAATAAATCCAAAAAAAACAAAAACAAAAACCTATTAAGAGTAACAATGTTTTTTTTTTTTTTTTAATTTTAAATATTAAGAGTATATTAAGGACAATTACTTTTACAACTTTGTTAAGTAACAACTGATTAAAAGACTATTACTTTAATATGGATCTATGGTTAAAAAATGTCTGATTGAGGGAGTCATTACTCACCATCCTGATAGATTTAGTGCATTAGGCTCAAGCCAAGTTCTTATATTGGAGTAAATTGAATGATGAGTTATTGTAGCAATTATAAATGGTTCCCAACACCAATCGAGATTGATGTAGATTGTTTTGGGTGTGAATGCAGATATAGTACACCATTTTGAATATTTGCTATTAATCTATGTAGTTTATTTATATGTGGTGCCTAAAAATAGGAAAAATGAACTACCAATAATAGTAAGGGCACGTTTGGTACACTATAATGATTATTACATGGAAATCGAAATAAGTATTACAAGGAATACATTAAGTTGGAATGTAATAAGTATTACTATTTATTAGTTTGGTAACCATTTAAGAATAGAATTCTGAATATGCATCCACAATTTAATAGAGAATAAAAAGAAGGCGCAATTAAATCATTTTTAAGTCAAATTTCCTAAAATAGATTTATTTTAGAGTGTTCAAAATAAAGCTAATAATTAACAAGAAGAAAATTTTATTTTCTTTCCTTTTGAAGATGTGACAACCAATGGCTTTTTAGGAAATTTTTTTAAAAAGTTATTACATAAGATGAAAGAATAGATATTCAATACTTTTGATAAAGAATAGTTATTCTTCATTTTGAAGAATAGCTATTCATAAGGAATAACTATTCATTGTAATAAAAACATAACTAAACAACCGAATAGTTATGTTATAGGAATATCTATTACATTACAGTGTCTATTACAGTCTACCAAAAGTGCCCTAAGTATATTCCAATAGTTACAACAATTTGAGAAACAAGAATTAAACATTTGTTTTCATAACAGTAGGTAAACCAAACTTGTTTTCATAAGTCATAACATTATTTTTTGAAAATTTTATTCTTAAAAAAAAAAATTAATATCCAAATAATGTGTTTGGATGATCCATTAATTTATTTTATTTTAAAAAAGTTATGTAAAAATATAATTTTACTTAGGAAGAAAAAGCTCACTTTAAAAAGCTATTTGCAAAGTTAAAGTAAAAATAAATTGATATTTTAAGATAAAATGAATAACTCCAAAAAAAAACAAAAACAAAAACCTATTAAGATTAATAATGTTTTTTTTTTTAATTTTAAATATTAAGAGTATATTAAAGACAATTATTTTTAGTTTTCAAAAAGAAAAAGGACAATTACTTTTACAAATTTGCTAAAGTAATAGCTGATTAAAAGACCATTACTTTGTCAAGTAGTGTATGTTCAAGCTTGGTTCGATGGGAAAAGTCATAAGCTCAAACTTGGCTCGAGCTTGGTGTTGAGTTAAAATAGATTGATCCCGTTTAATTAATTTAAATTACCCAAGTTGATTAATTAGGTCAAATTACATGTAAATCGTGGAGGCACCAACAAATCACCAAATAACTAATATACAGTGGAAAATAAATTAACACGATGATTTGTTGACAAATAGGGAAAACCTCTTACAAGACAAAAGCCCCATCTAGTGAATTTAAGGTTACCACTCTCAATAATCCACTAATAAATAATCAAGCGGTTACAAGAATGAGGAAACTTACCGCTACCCCGGTCTATTCCAAAATATCAACCTACAATTGAACATTTGCTTCAATACCCAATTGAACTTGATCTTGTAGTAGACTTCTTTGCTTTGCACAAATCCACAATCTGTGACTAACTTATTTGCATGAATCCCAGTATTTAACTAACTCCAGCAACTTGATTGATTGTTGTTGACTGCAAATTTTTTCATTTCATAAATGATGAAGATCAGGAAACACTTGGTTACAAAACCCTAAGGTGTACGAACGCAGTAGCTTCACATAAAGCATATGAGTTCTAAGTCTCTGTTTCCGTATTTGATGACTTTTAAAATAAGCCTTATATATGTCTAGGGCTGTAGAGAGAGAAACCCTAATCATTCAAGTCATCATGGGCTGAAATTCAAATTCGAGAAATCTGAAATTGTAATTCTCAATAGATCAAGCTTATGTTAAGCTTCTTCATTAATCTTTGATAGCAGCTAGTGTCGAGCTTTAATGAAACAACATTTCTTCACTTGTTTATTAGATCAAACTTCATATCTTTAATGATTTCACTTGAAATGTTAGAACAACATACTTCTTGATACATTAAACCCAACTTAGATCTACCCAATTACAAGTAAAGTACGTTTTGTCAAAAGATTAGCTAATTACATATAAAATATGACCCTAACACTCGTGACAAACCTAAGAATAGTGTTTGAACTTGAACTCGTGGGAAAACTAAAAAGCTTGAGTTTGACTTAGTTTGACTTAATTAATTAGTCAAGTCAAGCTCGAGCTTAAAATCAAGCTCAAATTTGAGCTTAGGTCAAGCTTTTGAGTTTGAGATTTAAAGAAATTACATTATCAAATGCTTAAATCTCTAAAATTAAGAAAAAAGAAAAGGAAAATAGTATACTCATTTTATCATGCATCTAGCCCTACCTATGATTAACTATTATTCAAATTAAAACTTTACATAATTAAATTCATTCGTTCATCATTCTCTGTCTACACTCTACAATTTCAGCAATTGTTTAAAATACAATTTTTACATTCACGATAGATGGTGAAGAACTAGAAAAATACTTGTTTGTAACTATTATGAATAAAAAAGAATACTAATATGTTTCATAACTTTACTTTATATGATTGATAGGGAAGGATCATATATGATCAACTTAATTAATTAATTTATTTTTAAACATAACTATATTCTAAAGTGGTTCTTGGTCAGTTTAGAGGAAGGAAAAAATTAAGGTAATTGGTAGTGGTCTCATGTTGGCCATGTCATTATTAAGATATGTGTAATGAGTATATTTAGCTAATATATATAAACTTATAAATAAGTCTATGTTTGAATTGTTTTGTATCAAGTTTAATAGCTCACAAGCTTGTTCATGAACAAATTTTTTTGCTTGGGCTCGGCTTGTTTATTAAACAAGTTTAAAACTAAGGCTCAAACTTGATTTATTTATAAACAAACAAATATGAACAATGTTTTTATCAAGCCGATCTTGAGTTGTTCATGATTGGTTTGGTTCATTTACGGCCTTATCTATAATTTATACTATTATGAAATTATATAGCAATTACACTATTTTGTCATAATCACAACCAAAAAGAATATATGAAACATTTAATGTTATCAGACTTATTGAATTGATAATAATATTTCGTTTATATTCAAAAAGAAAAAAAAATCATTTGTGTGCTTTCAATTTTATAAGTACTCCTTGGCTTCAAAAAAAGAAAAAGAAATTATAAATATTATAGTGTTAATCTCTTTAAAACCTTCTTCACTTTTTCGGTTTGTGTTCAAAATACTTATTATTCTTAATATATATATATATATATATATATATATATATATATATATATATATATATATATATATATATATATATATAAATACTCAAACCCATAAAAAAAATTATGTACTCAAAAAAAAAAGAAGTTTAATACTATTTTAATCACTACTGTTTTGGTACTTCCTGGTACCCTTTAGAAGCTGTCTCTCTCTCAAACTCAAAGAGCCCTCACTTGAAAAGTCTCTCTTAAGGTCCGTTTGAATACCGCTGAAAACTGAAAATTGAAAAATATTGTAACAAAATAATTTTTAAATGTGTGAATAGTACCGTGGGACCCATTTTTAATGAAAAAGTTGTTAAAAAGTGAAATTTGTGGGTCCATAAACAATGTACGATGTGCACTGATGGGTTGAAAAGTCAAAATTTGTGTTTACTGTTTATTGAACAGTGCATGAACAGTACCACAAGTCTAAAAAACGCGTGAAAAAAAAAAAAAAAATTGCAAACGCGCTGGAAAATCAGCGCAATCCAAACGCAGCTTGAAACTAAAGCAAAACTTATAAAAACCCCAAAAGAGAAGAGGGGAGCTTTCTTTCTTTAGGGTTTTAGAAACTACTTCTTTCGTTCTTCACCTTATCACATCATTCATGGCTACCGATGCTTCTGATGCTCTTGCAGGTCTTCTCTCTTTCTCTCTCTCTCATAAATACAGACACATTGACACAGACCCACATGCACAAAACCACATAAGCACAAGAAAAACTTGAAAAAGTTTGTAAATTTGATTTTTTTTTTTTTTTAATGCTCTGTGCTTGGTAACACTTAATATGCGTACTTGAATGCTTTTCTTTCTGTGTGTGTGTGTTTATATATATTCATATGGAAGCAGAAAGTTCAATAGTTAATAATTCTTATCTCTCATTCTCTCTGAATCCCTGTTGCTATATGCAGTGAGGCAGAAAGTTCAACAATTTCTCAATGCTGCTCGTATTGGCAATCTTGATCTCTTAAAGAGTAAGCTCATATTTTTGCATCTTTTTTTGGATAATTTGATAGTTACAACAACGGGGTAGTGGGGATTTGAACTCTGGTTCTTTTCACTTAGGAGAGCAGACTGCCACTAAGCTACAAGGCTCTTGGCTATTTGAGTGCATATCATTGAATGTATGCTAATTTTGGTTTTTAATTTGGGTATTTGTGTGTGCATCAGTAGTATATGTGCAAATTTTGATTTTGATTTTTTTTTTTTTTTTTGGGTTTAGGGTGGGGGGTGTTTGAATTTTGAATATTTATTTTGGTTTTACTTATATATAAAAAAATAATATTTATTTTGGGTTTAATTTTATTGCAATAGATTTGGCGGGGCAACTCGATGAGGGAAAGGGTTTGGCGAGAACCGTAGCAGATATTAAGGATGCAAACAAACGAGGGGCGCTTCACTTTGCTGCAAGGGAGGGGCAGACTGAGGTTTGCAAGTACTTGTTGGAGGAGTTGAAGCTCGATGTTGATTTGAAGGATGAAGAAGGTATGCGCCTAATCTTATGCATTGTCTGTATTTGTTATTTTCTTCATGTCCTCTTCGACATTGGTTTGGAGCATGTTGATTGATTCTTTTAGATTTGAAAATAGGCACCCTTTTGAATTATCTTTGAGGGAAAAAAAATTCAGGAATCTGGAATTTACATTATGTAGACGCAATTCCAATGATCTATCAAATAACAAATCGAACAAATAGAAAAACATCTCACAACTGATAACCATTCTAACAAATTTTTTAAGAAAGAAGAGCTTAAGATCCAGCAGATTCCTCTCAACATCCTCAAAACTTTGGAATTGCACGCTCTCCAAATTATTTTTTGTGTCTCTCTATCAATGATGATAGTGTTGGATAGATTTCTATGGCTGTCGAATATGACTTCAAAAACTGAAAATTGTTTGGTCAGTTTTAAGCTCTTGGTTGTTTTATTATTATTATTATAATATGGATTCTTTCCTCCCCAGTCTCTTGTCCAGTGAATGTTATAGTACTTTTGCTTGTTTGAATGGACGCCCTTCCTTGTGGTTGGACTACTAAATAAAATAAAATAAAATGGCAGTAACAATGTGATAGATTAGTTGTATACTTTTGTAGTTTATTGCAACAGATAATTAGCTAAATAAATAATTTTGCTAGAATACTTTTGGCTAAAATCAATGTCTAGTCAGAGCAACTTTGGATTATTTTGGTTATGATGTCTGAAAAAGCAATGGGGGATGTCATTCCTACTACAACTTACCAAGTAAGCTTCTTGTCCTTCAAAAAAATGACCAAAATATTTTAATGAAATCGTTTAGAGTTTAGCCCCCTTTTTGTGCAAAATTATTTACATGTGAAAAAAAAAAGACCAAAATATGTTTACTTAAAACTTTATAAGATACTTGATGTAATAAGATTACATTCTATAATTTTCATATTATCCAATCTTTGTGAGGCCTGCTCTAGATTGGAAATTGGAGATGTTCACCAATTTCTTTGAGGTGTTGTATTCAGAACAAATTAAGAGGACCTGTTGTATCAGACCTCATTGGAAGGCAATAGGGGGTTGTGTCTTTGAGCATGGCTTTCTTTGTGGACTGCTTCATCAGGGACAATACTCCCTATAAAAAAAAATCTTATTAAACCTATGTCATCAAAGAAAATCTTATTGAACCCCCAAGTTTATAGTGGATCAATGTTGTATATGTAAACAACATGGGGAATAAGTTGATAATTTGCTATTGTATTGTCCAATAGCGAGGGATTTATGGTCATTTGTGTTTGCAGCTTTTGGGGTGAAATGGGTGATGTCGAATATGGTACGTTGAGTGCTTCAATGTTGGCAACATAGAAAAAATTCTTTTAGGAATAGGGTATTGAATATGGTTCCATCATGTTTGATGTGGCAAAATTAGAGGGATTGGGAAACGACAGGAGGACTTTTGAGGGGCAAGAGTTGTCTGTAGAGAGATTGAATTCTCATTTTGTTGGGTCTTGTTTCTGTTGTGCATCTTTGGATGACTTTTGAGGGGCAACAGTTGTCTATAGAGAGATTGAAATCTCATTTTGTTGGGTCTCATTTCTGTTGTGTATCTTGGGATGAGGGTATACCATCAAATATGTGGGATTTCATAGATTCATTGTACTTTTGATTTAGTACGGGAACTTTTGTGTGTGTATATATATATATTCTTATTTTAATGCAATTCAGTATTACTTATCAACAATTAAAAAAATAAAACAACATGAAGGGCAGTTATATTAAAAGAAAAAAAAAAAAAAATCAATTTGCCAAATTGCATCACAAGGGCATAGAATTACCATGTAACTTGTTAAAGACCATATAATGGACTAGAAGTTCTTTTTGCTCCTTGCAATAAGAATTCATCATCTTGCACTGTATATTTCATTCCTTCAAGTTGTAACAAGTCATGCTTCTGATCTTAGAAGTACACTTTGATAGTAAGACATCACATAAGGGTTGTGTTATCAGGATGAAGGAAAATCAGGAGGGCACTCGTAGGTTCACAATTAATGTAAAGCTTATTGTCAAACCTCGTGATTTACTCTTATAATTATATGTTATTCAGATGCTACTGTAATCTTGGATTTGGTAGTTAATTCATGAGTCATATATTTTTATCATTGGCAAACAAATTTGTCATAATATCTATGGTTGACCAATATGTGACTTTGATTTAATAGTTTACAAATGTAAACTTGAGATGACATTCTTCTCCTTGGATAGACTTGTTATGGTTATTATAATGATGTTTTGGCTAATCCATTGATTTTTGTAATTTATCTACAGGTGAGACTCCTCTTATTCATGCTGCTCGGCAAGGACATACTGATACTGCCAAATACCTTCTCGAGGGTGGTGCCAATCCCGCTATACCTAGTGACTTAGGGGCCACAGCCCTGCACCATTCTGCTGGAATAGGTGCGCTGTCTAATTTTCATTCATTGTCTTCCTTTTTGGGTTGTTGTGTGTGCGTGTGCCTGTACGTGCATATTTGGAACGTTTATTGCTAACTTTTCTGCTTTGCATGACCTCTCCTTATGAGTAAAAAGTCACCTCTCCATCACTTTTAATCTCTTTTTAGCATGATGGAGTTATTTGTTTCTGTGGTCCTAATCATGGTTTATGATAATTTGAAAACTTATGTTCATTTCTGTGCTTTATCAACCTGAACAGAATTTTAATCTCAGAAACTAGCCTTCTAAAACTAACCATTCCAAAGCTCTATAATTAAAAGATCTTCCATATCTCTATGACCTTATATTTAAATGTTCTGTTGTGGGATTTACATGTTTGCATGATGGTGCCGTTTGGATTGCGCTGAAACCTGCGTCTGCGTCTGCGTTCCTTTTTTTTTTTCATTTCACGCGTTTTGCTGAAAGGCAGGGGACAATTATCACTGTAGCAGTACTGTAGATACACTGTAGCAGTACTGTTCATGGGACCCACAGTCACTTTATTCAGAAAAAAATATTAAAAATGAGTCCCACGGCACTATTCACACATTTAAAAATTATTTTGCTACAGTGTTTTCAGTTTTCAGTTTTCAGTTTCATCAACAATAAGTCCAATCCAAACGGACCTGATATGGCTAGATGCAAAGAATTTAATATTTCTCAATTTCACTGATTTTTTCATTTCAAATCTCAATGTGGTTATACTTTGTTAATTCTTACAGGAGAAATTAAGTTGCTGAAGATTTTACTTTCCAAAGTTGTTGATGTTGATTTACAAAGTGATGCTGGCACTCCATTAATTTGGGCTGCTGGTCATGGACAACCAGATGCCGTGAAAGTTCTATTGGAACACCATGCTAATGTAAGCTTGCATTTTGTAGTTCATATAATTATATCTTCGTCCTCTATTTTATCATAGGATGTCCAAAAATATGATCTTCATTGAAAAGCCAACAGACACATTATAAATAAATTTCCTAACTTACCTTTATTTTAAAAGTCAAGGGTCCCAAAATATGTTATTCTTGGCTTATGAGGCCTCTCTGGATGTTTTTTGGTTTTTTAATTCCTGTGGGACTGCACTATTATGGATTGGTGTTGCATGTGTAAATGTAATGGGGAGAGTGTGGATCATTTGCTTCTACATTGTGGTGAGGTTTTTCGGTTATGGAGTTTTTCCCTTAGATCTTTTGGTGTTTCTTGGGTTCTACCTAAAAGGGTTATTGACTCGTTGGCCGGTTGGAGGAATTGGTTGGGGAAGCATTCTTCAAATGTTTGGAATTTGGTACCACATTGTGTGATGTGGATTATTTTGAGGGAGAGAAATAATCGCATATTTGAAGACTTGGTGCTTTCTGGGGATAAGCTCTTAGAATTGTTTGCGACCACTTTGTTTGATTGGTCTTGTGCGTGGGATTTTACTTCTTCGAAATCCATTCCGCTGTTTTTAGATTCACTTTTTTCTTGTACATAAGTTGTTTTGTTTTCTTTTGTTGCTTGTATATATTTCCTTCATTTACTTCATCTCTTTGATGAAGTAGCTTCTTTTCAATACAAATTTTTCTTACCTATCAAAAAAAAAAAAAAAAAAAAAAATTCCTGTGGGGCCCTTCTTAGTCTTTCAAGCCCTTGTCCTTGCGTGACTGGTTTTAGAGGCTAGTAGAACATTTCCTGAGTTTGGTGTTGCCTACTTCTAGGCCAGCAGGACCTCACTTTTCTCCTTGGTTCCTCTGGTAGGATTATGCACCTTATGTGGGCAAGTTTAGTATTGTTTATTTAGGAGGGACTCCCTGATGTGTCAAGTGGACTTAGGCTTGGTGTTTGGGTTTCGGTGTCCATCTATCTGTGGACTTCCTGCCCAGTGTTAGTTTTTTGATCTGCTGTTGATATTTGTTATTGGATACTTCTTTGTTAGGAATGCTATAGATGGGTTATTACATGTCTTGGTATTTTGATACTATTTTTGTATTGAGTTTGTACTACATCACACTTCATCCCTATTCTAATTTTTTGTTATAAGAATTATTTCATTAATTGGAGACTACTTCATGTACAAATGACACAAATTAGACTAGAGAATTACAAAAAAGAAAAAAGAAATGTACAAAAGGATAGAGACTCTAAAAACAATGGAGTGGAGTCTCTGCGTGTAAAACCCCCTGCAGGAAACTGATCAAATAAAGACTCTATGAAGGTGACTATAAGCCAATCCCCTGTACTCTCCACATCCTCAAATGTACACCTATTACGTTCCCGCCATGTACTCCACATGAAACATAAGGGAACCAAGTTCCAGATGTTTAAAGAATGTTTACCCATCTAATTTCTCCATCCATACATAGTATCAATCACTCTTCTGTAGGACCCAATGAATCGCAAAAGCCCTGTAAACAAAACTCCACAAATGATTGGCTTCCTTGCAATGAATCAAAATGTGGTCCATCGTCTCCCCATTACACTGACACATATAGCACTAGTCCTAATATTTTCATGAGAATCTTCCCCCCCAAACCGCTATCTACAAAAAAAGGAAACCCTCTATGGGGCCTTCATGCCCCAAATGCCTTTTCAAGGGAAAATGACATAAGTGAACCCCCTCAAAGCATTATAGAAAGAATGGATATCAAATTCCCCATTCTTCAACTTCTGCAGCTCTGCCTCACCCGGTCTCCATCCTCTCTAAGCAGAACATGGTATTCTAGAAGTGGAGAAAAGAAACTACCAAGTCCAACTCTCAATCATTAAAATCCTGATAGAATCTAATTCCAACTCCGTCTCTCCCCTTTAGATCGTCTCACCAACAGAGACTCCACTGAAGTATCTTTGTCAGTGGAACTGTCATACAAGTTGGCTCTCAATTTTGCAATGGTGCGTGCAGGGCCTCATAGAAATTGTTGTACAATATATTATTTAATAGGTTTGGGATCCATCATGCAAGGATCCCATTAGTTCTTAAGAGTCATCTTTGTTAGCTAATTAGAGCCACAATACTCATTATTGACAGTAAAGGATGTAAGTTTTTCAACTTTAAGTTTCCACATTTGTAAAAAGGAAGTTGCATTTAGCATGCAAAATGATTTGGAATTCAAAAATTCATTATAAATTTATAATAGACATTTTTTGACTTGCACCAAATATATATCTTGTCATCATCCATCTACATCTCATTATCTCAATGATAGAAGGATACAATGCTGGGGGGGCTGTCAGTTTGAAAGATCAATTTTTTGGAATCTGATGCGGTCTATTCTTCTTGGTTGCTGGACATTTCTGAAGTTTGCAAAAGCACCGCATAGGAGGTTAATGACTGTGAAGGACATAAAATTTTCAACTTCAAGTCTTCACATTTGTAAAAAGGAAGTTGCATTTAGCATGCAAAATGATTCAGGCTTCAAAAATTCATTATAAATTGATAATTGAATTTTTTCAACTTACACTCAATAACATTTCATCATCCAATGACATCTCATCATCTCAATGATAGAAGGATACAATTTTGCTGGTTGGGCTGTCAGATTGAAGGGTCAATTCTTTGGATCTGATGTGGTCTATTCTACTTGGTTGATGGATGATTCTGAAGTTTGCAGAAGCTTCATTGCATAGGAGCTAAATATAAAGGACAGAAAATATTTGATGCTAAGAACTCATGTATACCTAGGAGAACACTTTGTAAAGTTAGCAGCCTTTGCTCAAAAATGGTTTCGGAAATTCTAGACCATGACAAATACTAAAGTGTGCATGATTACATCTGGAAAGTTTTGGAAGAGGAATCAGAATATGGTTCTTTTGGGTGGTTTAACAAAACATATACCAATTACAAAATGTTAACATAATTTATCTGACATGGCATTTTTGTTTACAGTGTTGGACTTGATTCTTTCGTTTCCTTATGTCATTTGGTTAAGAGTTCTCAGGGTAGTGTTATTACATACTTGAATCTTTTGTTATATCATTGAAATGTGAGTTGAGATTCTCTTTTATTGTTTGATTTAATTTCTTGATATTTGATATTTGTTTTGCAGCCTAATGCTGAAACAGATGATAATATTACTCCACTGTTGTCAACAGTGGCAGCCGGTTCGCTGCCATGCTTAGAGTTGTTGATTCAGGTTCTATAATTTTCTTCAACTTATAATATGAATTACATGGACTTTGGGTCACCACCCATTGCCATTGTTTTGATATCTGAATGACCTTGTTAGCAATCAAATACACAATTTTAGACTTCTGTAAATGAAATCTTATGTGAATTACTGAAGTATGATGTTGTCTACTTTGAATTGAGCTTTATAATTGCACAATGTATACCATAGTTGAGTAAAGCTTGGGGCTAATGTAAAAGAATTTTTGTTTGGTGCTTAACATCTGTTATTTCAGTCCTCTGATATCTATGCTTCTGTTTATATAGTTCCTCAGAATAGGCCTAGTAGCTTGATTTGTGCTACTTCATATGAACTTTTCTCTGCAGTCCTAACTTTTGCATTTTCTAATGTATAGGCAGGTGCCAAAGTTAATATTAGTGTTGGTGGAGTAACCCCTTTACACATTGCTGCTGATAATGGGAGCTTGGAAATCATAAATTGTTTGTTGAAAGCTGGAGCTGATCCAAATGTCACTGATGAGGTGAGGCTATAACTATTCCCTACATAATATTTTTTTTACTTAAGAAGTAAAACATATTTTTTGTTTCTTTTTCTCTTGTTTGTCTGTATGCATTTACTTGTTGGAGTGTTGGAAAAAAGCTCTTGGGTTGATATAATATTCTGCCTACTTATCTCAAAATAAGTAAATAAATAAATAATAATAGGCGGGTGATCTCTCCCTCCTCAGCACATTCAGACCCCTTGCCCCTTTGGCCTCTTTTTCTTTTTTTGTCAGTGGCGTCACTAGAGGACACACGCGTGGGGGTAGGGGTTGGTGGTCGGGGCACCACTGGAACTGTTGGGGAAGCACCCCCAGCATGGGCTGTGAGCAATGCCAACAGGTTCGTGTCTTCTCCTCTAGCACCATTCCTTTGGGAATGTTGGCTTCTTCTTGACTGGTACTAACTTGGGTGGGTAGTAGACGATGATGGGAGGGGTCAGGGAGGTCTTCGGGATCCTCTTGCTGGTAGGAGATCTCAAAGTCTTTGTCTGTGACCTCCTGAGTGGGTTTGGGAGTGCACTTCTTGACTTCGTCATCCGAAGGTATGGGTTGCTCCTGGGAGTACAGTAGTTTGGTTACGAGCGGGGATGGAAGTTGGGCGTCTTGAGTTCCGGATGAAGGAGGAGTTGTTAGAAAGCCAGGAATTGCTACGTCAATTAAAGCTAGCCATGGATCCTTAGCTTTGATTACGTGTTTAGGGCTTTGGAAACGTTTGGAGATGGGGTTGAAACCAAGGATCATGTGCATCGCCCGAAGCTGACTGTCTTTGTGAAGAAAAATTTCTGATCTGAGGATAGGGTTTAGCTCAAGAAAATTCACTAAGCTCTTGTTCGGGGCGGTGTGATGTTCGTCTGCCAATAAACATGCAACATAAGTCACAGATTAGAAAAAATCCTTATAAAAGTTTTCTTTATCTGAATATGAAAATCCTATGTGCATCTAATGTCTATGGGAACCCTACCTGGTTCCCCATCTTGGGTGGGACAGTGCAATCCATCATGCCAGTCTCCCGAGACGATGAGAAAGTCCTCGTCCATGCCCTTGTTTGACTCAGGCATACAGGAAATTAACCTAACGGCTGGGACCCTACATTTAATATAGTAGTTGGTTTCCTTCCCTTTTTGGCAGTTGTGTACCTAGTTCACATCATGCCATGTGAGGTTGGTCCCCATCTTATGGTTTATCATATCTACACTACCGAGTACCCTAAAGACGTTGGGAGAGCATTGTGTGGGGGTTAACCTATAATTCATAAGGAAGTCTCTAATAACCCTACCCATGGGAATTTTCATCCCGCCTTCTATGAAAGCGATCATCGGAATCACTACTGAGCCAGGAGGTCTGTTCATGACCAGCCACTTGCCTAACTCACAGTGTTGGAGTTCAACACCGTTAGGGATCCTATATTGAGCCCTAAAGGTGGCCATGCCTTCGGGGGTATCCACTAACCTAGCAAATTTACCCGTGGAAATTTATGGTATAGGTAACAAAGAATCTACGTATAAAAGTAAATGAATCCAGACGCACCTACAAGTAGAAGTTCAGCCACAATGGGACTACAGTTGTACATCAGTTCAGCCACAACGGGAAATACAGTTATAGATGAGCTTTATCTGGTTTTTCCATCATGGTGTATAGAATAATGATGAAGAAACATATTATGTGTCCAAAATAGATAATCTGATGTTCTTTATATGAGTAGATAACTACCTTAGGTAGCATTTCTTCATCCTCTTTTCTAGAATTTGCAGATCTTTTGAATCTTAGACTAACTCTTTAGGAGTCGTTCAATTATATACATTGTATGTTTGAACTCTCCTCCTTCGAATAAAATTATTTAAAACCAAAAATAGAAAATCTGACGCAATCCATTTAGTCTTGTTAGAACAATGGTTAAGTGATTAAATTCTCCTATCAAGTTTAAACTTTTGGGATAATTGGTAATTTATCATGGTATTAGAGCAGGTGGTCTTGAGTTTGAACCCTATCTCTACTCTACCTCCCATTTAAAAAATTAAAAATCCTACATGTTAGGCCCCACTTATTTAGGGAAGTTTGGGCCCACACGTGATGGGGAGTGATAGAAAATTCACCATTTCCTAACAACTTTAGCTTTTAGGAAAATTAGTAACTTAGCAAGTCTTTAAATCTTTCTTTATTTTTTGTTTAATTTTTTTGTGCAATCTTTCCCTTGTCTTTTGGTTTTTGCTTTCTCCATCATAGGTTCTTTGGTTAGGTTGGATTATAAAGTAGTTTAGGCTTTAAGGAAGCTACCTTTCTGGTATGGCCATTAGTTAGTTTGAGCCACATTGTCACGAATTGACCCTTTATATCTTGAGCAGCACAAACATTTTTATTTGCTAGGGTTATTACATTATGGTTGGCATATAAAAAAAATTAGAAAATACCAGGGGTATTTGATCTGCTTAGAAAATTCAGGCCCCCCCATCCCCCTCCCCCCCCCCCCACCCCCCCACAAAAAAAAAAGAAAAAGAAAAAAAGTTATTCAAGAGATTTTTGAACTCTTTTACCTCTCCTTACAAAAATGACTCATAAAAATGGAATTTTTGGCAAAAAGAAAAATTGTGCTTTGGGTACTCTACTACTTGCTGGAAAGCACTGATGCGGCTACAGGGGTGCCACACCGGCGTCTGATGCGGGGTGCGGTGGGCGATGCTGCTGCCTGCATGTTGGTGCTTTCTTTTTTTTTTTTTTTGTTTCTTGATTTGCGCCGAATCGGGTTGAATCGGTTCGTATTGGCCGGCCGATTCAGGCTGAAATTCAAGTAAGAATTATTATTAAAAAAAAAAAAAAAAAAAAAAGGAGTGCAAAAACATCTTTAAACAAAAAAAACCCCTAAAACCATCACTGCCTCTTTGCTCTCTGCCTCCCTCCCTATATTCTAATTTCAATGTTTTAGTTTCAAATTTGTGGATTGTATTTAATTTATGAACATCATGTTTTAGTTATCATCTACTTTGCTCTTAAATTTGGTATATGTTTATATAATGTGAAAAAAATATGCTTTGCAATATATAGAAAATATAAATGAAAATATTTTTAATAATTTTTTAATCGCCACACCCCACCTCACCCGCACCCTACTTTTTCAAAAATTACCGAGTTCCGCACTCGCACCCGAATCCGAAAATGCACCCATGCTTCATAGACTACTTGTTAACAGAAAAATGATACTTCCTACATTTTTTTTCCTTGTTTTAGTAGCTCAAGCATAATGCTTGCCCTACCTTTCAAATTGTGTTAGGCTTAAGTAATTTAAATATGCTAGAGGTTGTTGACATGTCATACACGTATGCTTCCTCATGCTGGAAATATGTGTTTGCCTTTTCTCTCTCACATTTGGTGTGTGTGTAGTGAACCCATATTTCTTTGCTCATGGTGACATTTATATGTAGTGTATTCCTTGCTTAATAGTGTGTATCGTTTCCATGCCCAATAAGAAGTTCTGTTAACTAAACTTTTTATTCATTGTTGCATTTAAATTTTCGGACTTGGTTTATAATTAAATTCTTCTTTTGTGTTACTCCATGTGTACTTGGGATGTGGCCCCTTTTGGTGCCTTTTAATAAATATTTACTTATTAAAAGATTATTCAAATAATTTCAGTGTACATGAAAATTCATATGTAATGCTTTCTTTTATTATAAGTGAGGAAATTTTTTTTGGATAAGTTATAAGTGAGGAAAATCCCTTCTTTCAATAGGTAAAACCTCTGTTTCAAAGACAACAGATATAAGATCTTCTCAAATGTTTTTCTTATTCTCTCCTTCCAAAGGCACCCTATTAGACAAAATGCTGCTATCTTCCCGATGACCTTCCTCTTTTTTCCCAACCTGTAATCCACTTACCAACTTGGATTTCTCTCCAAATTGATCTTACTGTGTGTACCCTGTTAGTTGTGAATTGTCAAATATTGGAAAAATTGAGGTTAACTAGAGTCAAAAGCACAATCTAGATTATATTCTATACTAAGCAGCTTAAGTAACCAAAAATCTAGCGTTAAGCACCATGACCTAGCATGTCTGCCATTTCTATTCATAATGATGAATCATTTCTTGTTTCAATTGGTGGCTTGTATGATTCCTTTAATAAATAAAAAATTGCAGATGGTTTCTGTCACATCAATGTCTGTTGACTTTATCTCCAATATGAAATAAATTTTGAATGTTCTTTGCATCTCAGGATGGTCTAAAGCCAATCCAAGTTGCAGCTGCAAGAGGCAATCGAGGAGCTGTTGAGATTCTTTTTCCTTTGACATCAAAAGTTCAGACCATTGCAAATTGGACTGTTGATGGAATACTTGATTATATGCAGTCTGAGATTAGCAAACAGGTATTAAGATCCTGACGTATAGTGCTAGATATTGGGGAATAGAAAGAAGCTGTCCTACTTTTCAATATTTGTACATATTTTGCTTCTGTGCACTTAATAGTTTATTATCCAATAAATCATATCTGCTAAACTGAAAACTTAAAATACAATCTCCTGGTGCAGCATTTTGAGTTTAAAAGTAATAATTTGACCTGTCTCTGTGTTCCTTTCTTAGCCTGATACATATCATAGTGGTGACTAAATACTTACCCTTTCTCATCTGGATCAGATTACAAAAAAAATTTCATTCTCCATTCATAGGTATTTTGAGGCCTGTTCCCATGTAAAAGGACAGGTTGTGTATGTTTAGGATAACAAGCAACAAGCAAAGTCTAATTTTGCTACGAAAGGAGATATGCCCACTAAAGAAATAGAAGAAAAGATGAAGATAAAAAATAACCCAAGCAACAAAGAAACATGTCAAAGTCTTGTCACTATGAAATGGTCATTTTCTGCTTGATATTGTCTAAACAAATGACAGCTGAATAATTCCTACCTAGCTTCTTGTTAGTTTTCTTTTCTGCCAAACTTTAAGCTATTGTTGATTCTTGTATTAACTTTCAAGGGGAAAATTTTCAGGATGAAGCAAGAAACAAAAAGGAAGTTAATTTTCTGGAGGAAACTTCATTATCAAATCAAGATCTCCCCCAGGTGCCACTTTTTATTGTGTTGTAACTTTTATTGTTTATGCATTAGTTCTGATCCAATTTTGCGTTAGGATTGTCACCTGAAATTGGATGGTTTCTAGCTTTTGGACAGGATAATCTGTGGACAGATTATTATAACTCTTAACTCATCAATACATAATGCCATACATCCAATATAGAATTCAATATCCTGATTTTTTCTGCTTAACCACCAGTTCAACCAATAGACAGAACTAAGGGTTATCAACAAAAAAAAATTAAGACAGAACTAAGGATTTTTTTGAATCAATTACTTGTTTATTTTCTTGTATTACTATCACTGCAAAATATCTTCTATAAGAATTTGAATCTCAACTGAAATTTTAGCCAGAGTTGGAGAAGCATTAAATGCTACTGAAAAGAAAAACCAGATGCCATTTTGGGATTGTTTGAAACTATTCATGAGTAATTTTTAAATTTTGGTGCATTGAAATGGTTCTCCCCTGTTCCAATTGCAAGGGATTGGACATACTTACACCTACGTACTTGCACCTTAAGATTTTCAAACTTGCTACTCGTATGTCTCTTATGTTTATAAACTAAGTCAGCAAGTTCTCATACCTGTTGGGATCTATTTAATGTATTTGAATTCTTTGTGGTATTAAACTATTTTTCTGCAGTGGCAGTGAATAAAGATTTCCATCCCTACAAATGCTTGTAAAAAATATTTTGGAAGTAGTCTGTTGGACTCCTTTAGTCTTGTGTTTGTCACCCTGATGAATGTTCAACATTTTAGGTGACACCAGAAGCAAAGAAGAAAGCTGCAGAAGCAAAATCAAGAGGAGATGATGCTTTCAAAAGAAAAGATTATCATATGGCTATAGATTCTTATACACAAGTAACTAACTGCATCTTTTCTCCTTTGACTATTGAAATATTTCCTTTTTCAGTTGCAATCAGATGACTTTCATTTTGTTTGTTCTCTTGCTTGATAGTTCATTTGATATCTGAGAAAACTTATATAATGTCTTACAATTTGCTTTATTGATGGTAGTATTTCTTTCGGAAGGCTTTGTGTAGTGTTTCAGAAAGTTCATTGGATACTTGCGGTTCCCCTTGGCATCCTTTTGAATTGGAAATCATGCTATGAAGCTCTGACAGTTTTAGAATCCCTGAATGACTCCTCCGCCCCCCCACCCCCCTCCCCCACCCCATCCTCATCCTCTCCACCCCCCTTTTCCACCCCACCCTCTCCCTCTCCCTCTCCCTCAACCATCACCATCCTTTTTTCCTCTTTTGGCACCCCCACATATTCCTCCCTCTCCCCTTTGCTTTCCTCCACAGTTTGGGTTTTTCCCATATCCTTATCCCCCTCCTCCACCACTACCTTCCCCTTCCCCACCACCTCAGGGGTCTAACCATGCTTTGCGTAAACAGCCTACCCTTGTACCTGCACCTTTAACCATACCAAATTCTCCCTCCATAGAAACCTCACATAACATCCCTCCTAAATCTCAATCCTCTAACCTTGGGGGCAGCAAGAGGTCGTTTCACATTGATGCAAAATTTTTTTCTTTTTCTTTTGATGTTGAGAGAGGGGGGGGGGGGGGGGGGGGTTCTAATTCGCTCTATGTGGGTTGGACGTAGGGGCATGGAGTGGATACTTACTTGTCTCGCAGATATACAAGATTGGGTGCCTGGTCATGTTGTACTTTGTAAAAGATTCAGGGAAAATGGGAAGATGATATAGTTTTGTGGGAGATCAAACAAAGCTAGTCTTTTTGTTGTTATTGCGGTATATTTTGGAGGGTCTAGGAGAGGTTGTATAATGATACCAGCAAACTCAAATCGTGCTGGTTGGTCTTTGTTTCAGAAAGAGCTAAGGAACTTTTGCTCTCGTGCAAAATCGGTATCTATGGCCAGAGTATCATCCGATAATGGTGGTGGAGGTGGTCAGTTTGTTGATGGTGACCGGAGTGGGAAGATTATATATGTTTATGGTAATCAGCAAAAGATCAGGAATTTTGAAAAAATTGGAACTATATTGGGGCAGAACGTGATTCATGGAAAACTTATAGAAAATGTTTCAGTTATAAAAGGCAATGTTTCAGCTTTAAATGGTAAACCCACGTGGGCTTTTAAATTTAAGTTGACTCCTGCTACTTTGGCTTTGAGAGTGTGCAAGCCTGAGGGTGGGAGATGTTCTGTGACTTGGTTGGGTGCTAAGGAGTTCAGCTGGCCCAAGGTTTTAAGTGATGGGCCAGAAGTCACAAAACAAACAGGTGGGCTTGTTGAAGCCCAACCCGTGGTGCTAGTGACTTCTCAAAAGAAGGGTAGTTTGGTTAAGCCCAACTTATTTCAAGTGAAGTCTAATGCTCAGTCATCGTGGGTAGTAGGCGAGAATTCGAGAGGAAGGAGTGGAGATTCCGAGTCGCCGGTGAGAGCAGCGGTGCCGGAATTGGAACTTTGTGCCTCTGCCCTTAACGCCGACCCTGTTCATGTTGTCCCGGTGGTCTCACCGATGGTCAATTTGGAGGGAGATAATCCCAATGAAGTGGTGAGTGCAACGGAGGCTCCCAAGTGTGGGTTCATTGGAGAGGCGGCGACCAGCAAGGGGATGGGGGTCGAGATCCAGAGTCCGATGGTTGGGATTTCAGAGGAGGGATGTTGGCGAGGCTGAAGGGGCCTGGGAAGGTTGTTTCTTCGCCTCAACGGCATCAGGGAGCAGCCCAAAATCATTTTTCTCCTCTGTTGGGTCTGGGTAGCGAGAAGAGCTTCTGTTTTGGGGAGATAGAGAATTCTACAGAGGTATTAGGGGAGAAGGGAGAAAAATGGAGCAATACGTTGAGAGATTTGGATGGGGAGGAGCTACCACAGGATGGGGATGAGCTGGCACAAGATGGGTCTGAGCACTTTCTATTTCAGTGGAAGCACAGTGAAGTTAATCCTAGTGGTTTTTCTCACGTGGAGGAAGAGAGTGGCTTATTGGAGTGTTCACCTTTATCTAGATGGGATCCCAATGAACATAAGGAGTTGGAGGTGATCCAGGAAGTTGATGAGGGAGAGGTTCGGGGGTTAGAGGTGAAAAATTTGAAATGGGTATGTAGCTTGATGAAAGGTTTTTGTAGAATAGTGGGTTTTCCTATTGTTAAGCATGAAGATCAATGTCTGGCTTTGTTTCGTCTCCTCGAACAAGACTGCATTGATGTTGTAAACGTTGGGACTTCTAAAGAAATTGTGAACTCAAGGCAGAAAGGGCTTAGGGAACTTAAAGGTTTGCTTTCTTTAATTAATTATGATGGGGTAGCATCAAAGGGGAGGAACAGAGATTCCTTAGTAGGTACGGGGGTGATTACTTGTGTTAAATGAGTTTACGGCTTTTATCTTGGAATGTTAGGGGATTAAATAATCCTCAGAAGCGAGAAGTATGTAAAAATCTTCTCAAGGAGTGGAAGTGTGATATTGTTTGCTATCAAGAAACTAAGTTGGCTTCTACAAACTCCTCTGTTGTTCGAAGCCTTTGGGGTAGTCCGTTCCTAGATTGGGTTGCTCTAGATGCAGTCAACACTACCCGGGGGGGGGGGGGGGGGGTGTTACTGGTTTGGGACAAGATAGTTTATGAAAAAGTTGATTGTGCTATTGGTCAGTTTTTAGTTAATGTTTTACTGAAGGGGGTTGTAGATGATTTTGTATGGCCATCTTCAGGAGTGTATGGTCCTAATGACGATAGTCAGCGGGGTGCTCTGTTGGGGGGGGGGGGGGGGTGTTACTGGTTTGGGACAAGATAGTTTATGAAAAAGTTGATTGTGCTATTGGTCAGTTTTTAGTTAATGTTTTACTGAAGGGGGTTGTAGATGATTTTGTATGGCCATCTTCAGGAGTGTATGGTCCTAATGACGATAGTCAGCGGGGTGCTCTGTGGGAGGAGCTTACAAGGATGCACTCTAGGTGGAATATAGCATGGTGTGTGATTGGGGATTTTAATATCATTCAATATCTAAGTGAGAGATTGGGTTGTGAGGCCTTTAGCCCTGCTATGTTTGCTTTTTTAGACTTCATTGAGGCTAACTACCTTGTAGACTTACCTCTTGAAGGGGCTTCTTTTACTTGGTTTAGAGATTCAGGGATAGATTGTATGTCAAGAATTGATAGAACCTTGGCATTGGTGGATTGGGTAGATCATTTTGGGAACGTGTCTCAAAGGGTACTCCCTCGTGTTGTTTTTGATCATTGCCCACTTTTGGTAGTGGCCGGTAGTGTTAATAAAGGTCGTAGTGCCTTTAAGTTTGAGAATATGTGGTTGAAAGAAGAGGGTTTTGTAGAAAGGGTTCAGCAATGGTGGAATGGGTATTTCTTTGTGGGTTCTCCAAGCTTTATTCTGGCTCGTAAATTAAAAACTCTTAAAGAAGACTTGAAAAAGTGGAACAAGGAGGAATTTGGGGATCTGGCCTTTAGGAAGAAATGTCTTTTATCTGAATTATTGGGTTTGGATGCTAGGGAGGACTTGTTAGGCCTTTCTCAGGAGGAACAAACTAGGCGAAGCCAAATTAAAAGTGAGGTTGCACATCTTGCCTCTTTGGAGGAGATCTCCTGGAGACAAAAGTCCCGGATATTATTTGTGTAGGAGGGAGACAATAATACTCGTTTTTTTCATCGGGTTGTAAACTCCTATAGAAGAACTAACCATATTCGGGGTATAGAGGTGGATGGTGTTCTCTATGAGGATGAGGAAGAGGTGCGGTTTAAGGTGGTTCAGTTTTATCAGAGTTTGTACACTGAGTTAGATACCTGGCGTCCTTCTATGGATGGCTTAGAGTTTGCTAGTATTGAGGAGGATGAGCGGCTTGCTCTAGAGAGGGATTTTTCTAAGGAGGAAGTAGTTAAGGTTCTTCAAGAGATGGAGGGCGATAAAGCCCTAGGTCCTGACGGTTTCACTATGGCATTTTTTCAAAAAATGCTGGAGTGTAGTGGAAACAAATGTTATGGCATTTTTTGATCATTTCCATAGGAGCTCAAAGTTTGAACGGTCTCTGAATGCTTCTTTTCTATCTTTGATTCCCAAGAAAAATAATGCTTTGAATATCAAAGATTTTCGGCCTATCAACTTAGTGGGCAGTGTGTATAAGCTATTGTCTAAAGTTTTGGCTAACAAATTGAGGCTGGTGCTGGATAAACTCATTTTGCAGTCGCGGAATTCTTTTGTTGGTGGCAGGCAGATCTTGGACTCGGTGCTTATTGCTAATGAATGTTTAGACAGTAGACTGAAGTGTCGTGCTCCAGGGGTAGTGTGTAAGTTAGACATTGAGAAAGCATATGATCATGTGAATTGGGACACTTTGTTTTATCTGTTGGAGAGGATGGGTTTTGGGGGTAGATGGAGGAGATGGCTGAAGACTTGTGTCACTACCGTTCGATTCTCAGTTTTGGTTAATGGATTTCCTGCTGGTTTCTTTGGTAGCTCTAAAGGTCTAAGATAAGGTGATCCATTGTCTCCCCTCCTCTTTCTTTTAATCATGGAGGTTTTAAGTCGTATCCTGAAGAAAACTGAGGAAGGTGGTCTCATTCAGTGTTTTCATGTGGGTCCTAATAATTCTACTAGTATTCATATTTCTCACCTATTATTTGCTGATGATACTATTCTTTTTTGTGATGCCTCTAGAGAGCAGATCCTTTCCATTAGGCTGGTTTTGACTTGTTTTCAAGCTTTTACTGGTTTGAAGGTGAACGTGGGGAAAAGTGAAATTGTCCTTATTGGGGAGGTGAGCAACATTCAGACTTTGGCTTATATTCTTCAGTGCAGGGTGGGCAGTTTGCCTATGATTTATTTGGGTATGCCACTGGGAACTTTGTATAAAACAGCCTCTATTTGGAATCCGATTCTTGAGAGGTTGGAAAAGAAGCTTTCAGGCTGGAAGCAACTTTACTTGTCAAAGGGTGGTAGACTCACTTTGTTGAAAAGTACCCTTTCAAGCCTTCCAACTTATTACCTTTCCCTTTTTATTATCCCTAAAGCTGTGGCGACTAGATTGGAATGTATTCAGAGGAATTTTTTGTGGGGTTCTTCTGTGGAGTGTTTCAAATATCCATTGGTGGCTTGGGAAAAGGTTTGTTTACCGCGTGAGTTGGGTGGTTTGGGAATTTGGAATTTGGTGTCTTTTAATCAGGCCTTATTAGGGATATGGCTTTGGAGGTATGGCCATGAAATCACTCATCTATGGTGGAGGGTCATAGCCATGAAATATGGGGAGGGGAAAGGGGGTTGGTGCACTAGAGTTTGCAGAAGGGCTCATGGTTGTGGTTTATGGCGGAGTATTAGTGAAGGGTGGGAAAGTTTTGCTAAGCATTTGTCTTTTGTGGCGGGGGATGGTTCTCGTATTCTTTTTTGGCATGATAAATGGACTGGGGATGTCCCTCTTAAAATTCTTTATCCCCAGTTATTTTTGTGTTCAACCAATAAAGAAGCTTATGTTTCTGAAGTGTTAAGCCCTCTAGTGGGTGATAATGACAGAATGTGGAGTTTAAGATTTTATAGGGAATTCAATGATTGAGAGTTAGCGGCTTCATATTACCAACTTCATTTCATCCAAACCCAGATTCCTAGGGGTGATGGGTGTGATAGGCTTTGTTGGGTTCTTAATGGAAGTGGGAAGTTTGACATCGGTCTTTTTATCATAAGATTCGAAATGCAGCTCTTTCCACTTTCCCTTGGAAGGGCATTTGGAAAGTCAAGGTTCCTAAAAGGGTGGCATTTTTTATGTGGACAGCAGCTCATGGTCAAATTCTAACCTTAGATAACCTTATGCTTCGTGGTCGCCCTTCGGCGAATCATTGTTGTTTGTGCTGTTGTAATGTGGAATCTGTGAATCACCTGTTACTTTTTTGTCCGATAGCTCATTCTTTGTGGACGTATATGCTTCGGTTGTTTGGGATCGATTGGGTCATGCTAGGTTCAGTAGTGGACTTATTATTTTGTTGGTACCATTGGCTTGGGAATCATAGCTCCGATATTTGGAATATGGTTCCAGGCTGTTTAATGTGGACTATTTGAACTGAACTGAATCGGTGTTCTTTTGAGGATAAGGGGAAAACTGTGGTTCAGCTATTAGATTTATGCCAACGGACCCTCTTTGATTTGTCTCGGTGTTGGGGTCTCTCGGATTGTTTTACCCTTATGGAATTCCTTTCGTCTATTAGAATATCTTAGTGGCTGCTTGTGGCTGCTTGTGTCTTTTTGTTCACTACCGTGAACTCTTTGTATTTTCATGCTATTCCTTTATTAATAATATTTTCTTCTTACTTATCAAAAAAAAAAAAAATTTATGGTGCAGCTAATAAAGTTGAGTGCATTTTTGGAGAAACTAATCAATCTCCTCACTTAACAAATATGACTTATATAAATTTGTCAATGTCATTCTTCCAACAGAATCTAGTTGCTAGATTAATATTGTTGGTGTTCTCTTGGTAGTAGATACACTATGTGGCATGTGCTATACCTGTCCTTTGCAGTTTGCACCTCTCTATATGTTTGTGCTTTAGCTCCCTGCCTTTACATTCCATAAAAAATAGGAAATGTAACAACCCATTACTTTTATTTGGAATGGGCATGTACCTGCCATGAGAACATTGAGAAATCTGAATATTTTGGAGCTTTGTCTAAAAGATCTATGTTTGAACAACTTAGAGTGTATTTGATTCTTAATGAAATGAGCACAGCAACTTGGATTGGGAACATGGATATGGTATTTAGATCAGTGTCCTCAGTTCTATGTCCATCCTGTGTCTAGAAATGCATTTTGGTGAAGAGCTAATTGTTAGTAGTTTTAGAAGTTACTTTTGCTGTGTTATAGTTGGTAATGGATTTTAGGAATGAGGTCAAGGTTTGGACAGAGAATATATCTAGACCTATGAAGCACCCATATGTGCATACAATACGATACAGGCATGGTTATACATAAATTCTGGAAAATCTAGGATGCAATAAGGCAGGGATATGTCATATTAAAAAATAATTTTAAATTTAAATGATGCTAGATTTTAGGTTAAAAGACAAATAACAAACATGACAAGGCTTAAAAGAAGTATATATGATTAAACTATAAATACTGAAAGAAAACGTGATCCTTGATTCATGTAAAGATGGTTATATATATATTTAAGTCTTGATGGTTTCAAACTTTCTAAGACCATAGATTTTGTTTTTACATTTAAACTCCCTTTTTTCTTAAGAAAATTCTTTTACCTGCAAAAGTGTCCATGAATTAGTTGTGCCATATGGCATATCCATGGAAAAGAAAACAAAAATTAATTTTCATATTTACAGATACATATTGGCTACATATCCTAGCATATCTGTATTGGAAAGATATCATGTGAGGGAAGTTACGTCTAGATCTCCTTTTTTAGGTATTCCTTTTGCTTCCATTTGTGGTTATACACTAATATAGCTAGAAATACTGTCTACATTGGACATGTTGCCAGCATAACACATGAGCTTTGGGCATTGTGATTTGTGATTTGTGACTTTATTGTTTGGTTATGCATTTACAGGCAATTGATTTAGATCCCACTGATGCTACTTTGCTTTCCAATCGGAGCCTTTGTTGGATACGTTTGGATCAAGCTGAGCATGCCTTAGATGATGCAAAGGCCTGCCGAGCATTAAGACCAGATTGGCCAAAAGCTTGCTATCGGGAAGGTGCAGCCCTACGTTTATTACAGGCATGCTTTCGTGTTCCCTTCTGGCCCTTAACATTTGTAACAACAATTGTGATATTTGTAGTTTGATGTTATTTGTCTTGCTCTTATTATTGTAGAGATTTGATGAAGCAGCCAACTCATTTTATGAGGGAGTGCAGCTTGACCCTGAAAATAAGGAGCTTGTAAATGCCTTCAGGTAGCGATTATGACCACCCTCTTTGGATTTATTTAGGCCTTGGATTAAGGTTGCTCATGACTAAGTTACCAAAAAGTAAAAAAAACAATGTTTTATGGTTGCAGTTCTATACCAATTGTGAAATGAGTCACTGTGTGTTGTGGTTATATGGGACTTCTTAGACTTTCAGGGGGGCTGCAAATTTTGTTTTTGTTAGATTAAATGATTAAATCACAATATTTTAATAACTTACCTACCTCCCATCTAGAATAAATAAATAAAACCATGAGTTGAGGCCACTTAATAAGGGGAGACTAGACCCACATGTGAAGGGGGAGTGTTAGATTAAATAATTAATTTACCATTTCCTAATGGTTTGAGTTTTTAGGACAATCAGTAATTTATCAATTTTTATGAACTAGTCGCAAACTCTAATTACCTTCCATCTTTACAGGGAAGCTGTTGAAGCTGGGAGGAAGTTTCATGTTACCAATCAGGAAAAACCATAGCTTGCCTTCTGCTGATAGCTCAAAGTTGTGACAAGAGGGAAGGAGGGACTGGAATGGGGGTCCCCACATGTGAGGAACTGTTAACTGTTAAGCTTATTTTCCTTTTTGTTATTTATATACCTGCTGCAATGACGGGGTATACATAGGGAACTGCAGTTAGCAAAAATGGATAGCTGTAATTGTTTTACAATTGTGAGTGAGAATTGTCTGCAATTTTGGTAGAGGTTTCATACTAATTTCAGCCCCTTTGAACTTTTTAAAACTCCTCAAGTTGTATATAACGTCTGAAGGGTCAAAGTTTCATAGTACTTGCAAGGTGCATTTTAATGAAATAAGGTCTTTTGAGTATATCAAACCAGGTCCTAGGAACAAATCAAATGCGACCACAGCTAGATTGAAGGATATGGTTCTGATGGGAAGTTTGAATAAAATATCCAAAACAATCAGTGGAGGGAGGTCTAGTGTTTGATTGATGTATTCAATGTAAAGGGAAGGGCATAAGAACTTTGAAGTTGCATTAGTAGTTCTTACAACCAAAAAAAAAAAAAGTCGCAGTAGTATTGTAGTTAACACAAAAAGTAAATAGGGAGGAAACAATATTTAAAAAAAATATATATTTTTTTTTTGAGAAAAAATTAATAGGGAGGCCAAAATTGTAATATTTGAAATATGGAAAGAAAAATAGTACAATTAATCCCTAGGTTTACTCCTATTGTAATTTAGTTCCTAAGCTTTCAGTTGTTACATTTAACTTTCTATGGTTTGGATTATTAAAATGAGATCATTAAGGTTCGGTTCAAATGTATAAATTTTGTATTCTGGGGACAAGTTTTTTGGTATGTGCATGAAAAATAGGTGGGACATGCAATGCAAGTGTGATTGATCCCACACGGGTAGCAGTAAGATTGGGATGGTGAGAAATAATAGGATCCAACAATTAATGGTGTGAGGAATAATAGGTGCTACTGCTATTAGTATTTGAGTTTATCTGCAATTGTTACTTTTAATGTTAATTTAGTTTGAGTTGTTACGTCCTTAAGAGTTGAGACTTGGGAGTATCTGAGTCCTTTATTTTAGCTTGAGTCAGTATTTGAGTCCTTATATTTAGCATTTGAGCAATGTAGGCTTTTAGTGTTCCTTGCTTTTAGCGAGATTGTTTTTCAAAAAATTTTAGCGGAAAACAACTAAAAAATAAGCCCAATTTTTAATTGAATTTTCTATTGACTAAAAATAATTTTTCTTTGACCTATTTTTTTATATTACCAAACACGAAAAACACAGAAAATTATTGTTTGCCATCAAGACAAACGGAGTGTTAGTCCAAGTTCAAGAGGTGAGGATTTCCAATGGTAGAGGGTCAAATGTAGCATAGTTGTATTACTATTACCTAATTATTTTTATTAAAAGAACAAAGTTTTACCAAAAAGAAAAAATGGTTTTTTGTCGTTGAAAAAAGGACTTTACTTAAATCCAACCTTGGCCTAATAATAGAGAGCAACAAAAATTGAGGGTTTTGTGGAGGAAAACAAGTAATACGACTATAAGAGTATCAAAGGAATGGTCAAATTTAGTTTTAAAGTTTGATCTATAACAACCAAAATAAGCAAATGCTCTCCAAAAGGAATACAAATTCTTAGTACCACTTTTTGTGTTCCATTTTATATTCCACTAATCACAAACTTTCATGCATTTATTTATTTATTTTTTCCATTTTAAACTTTGCCTCCAAAAGTATGAATCCAATCAGCATTTGGTTTAAAGAAATGC
Source organism: Quercus tomentella (assembly GCA_028535165.1). Lineage (NCBI taxonomy): Eukaryota > Viridiplantae > Streptophyta > Magnoliopsida > Fagales > Fagaceae > Quercus > Quercus tomentella. The sequence goes on along the minus strand of JAPQVY010000089.1, from coordinate 19,677,838 downwards.
TATATTCATAACACTTTCAGAATAAATCTTAGGTGGCAATTTGTTACTAGTTCTCATTCAGACTCATCATTGATATCACTTTCTTACTCTAACAATTTGCCACCTAGAATTTGTTTTGAAAATGTTATGGATTAGCATTTCTTTTAAGATTAATCTTTAACATGAAAACATTTCAGAGAGTGGGAATATGGTGTCTTGTGAGTTGTGAGTTGAGGCATATAACTGCATCTCTCACACACATGCAATCATACTGCTTACTAGCTAGAAGTGCAACTAGCATTATTTATTAGTAAGAATAGTTCTCTCAACCTAAATTTGACATACACAATAAATCGAATACATAAAGCTACTTAAATTTTTGGCTTAGAAATTAAAACAATCTCTACTAATGGTGGCATTCTTAAGTACTAACATTATTATTTTCATTTTGCTTACTGCCAAATAAAAATATCAACATCAATAGTGTTTCATCCTTAGTTGAATGATTCAACATCAATATTGTAATTTGCATTTTGCTTACTTCCAAATAAAAATATCAACATCAATAGTGTTTCATCATTAGTTGAGTGATTCAACACAAAATCAGTAATTCAAAACATAACACTCAACACTTATTTCAGAAACGAATGGTAGTTCTCAAATTCTCCCTATAGAAAATCATGCAGAAACACTTTCAATAGTTGCAACAATGTCAACAAGCCACACATGCTACCCAAAATGTCAGGAACCTTCTTTCAATTTAACAAGTCACTCAAATTGCCTGAGTAAAGGATCAGGCAATCTTATTCCCATAACTTTGGGTGGAGGAAGGATCATTCCACATAGTGCCTCAGCTTTGAAGGGTGCTGATAATAAGAAGTTATACAATTTCTTCACCCATTTTTTCTCTGGAAGAGATTGGATGCTCTTGATATGCCCCTGGTTTGAAAGAACAACAAATATGTCAATTTATATGAGAACAGCTTTGGAGTACATTTAACATGATTAGATATCTTTTCTTAGCATGTTCCAACACACAAGATTCAGAATGGATTATTAATTTTTTTTTTTAATTTTAAAAATGGATTATTGAGTTAGAAAAACAGTGAATTTTACATGTTAGCAAAAACATGGTTTAATAGAAGTGTCCAATATAAAATTCAAATTTTCATTTGCTACAATCCGTCATATGAAACCTAGAAGGAAGCTCATAAATTTCACATGGCAGTCAATTTCAGTACCAAGATTGTGTGGAAAGTGGAAACAAATTTAGAACTATTACTGCATCTAATTTTCTTTTTGTTTATCCTAGTGCAATTTTTAATTCAAAACTCCAAGTAATGATCTGTACTGTGACATGATTTATCATTCTACAAAACTAGATTCTCAAAAGAAGTGTGCCAGTTGATGAAGCAAAAGCATTATCAAGATATTGATGTTTGTTATAATCTCTGCATGTTTTCAAATCACATAATACAAGATCAAAGGGATGCAAAAAATGAAACTCATGCAATTATAATGCCATTATAATAAATAAATAACATTTAGTTAAGCACAAAGTACCTTTGAATTTTCTCCAGCCACAGCATCCTTGAGTGAAACAAGGCTAGGAGTGTAAGGAATTGCATGGAATTCTGGATAAATGCCACAAACCTGAACTTCCCTGAAACATTTGCTTCTTGCATTGTACGCACATAGCTGATTAAAATTGCGTAACGCATATATTTCATCCCCCATACCATAGTTGAGAAAATATACAGGTCCTCTTTTCCAGGAAGTATTAGAGATGACAAACTCTTTCATCCAAGACTGCTCGTTACCATATTCCTTCATGACCCAAATATCAACAGAAGAAGAAGTTGGATAGTTCTCACATAAGTAGAGAAAACCTCCTGAAGCACCCAAATGGATGTGTTCAATCTCCCAATTTGGACCCAAGTCTTGAATTGGGGGTCCTGGAAATGGTTGAAACTCTTCCTTCTCAATGTCAAAACTACAAATGAATGTGGAAGTGGAATCAGTAGTATCAATTGGTTGAATCAAACAGTGAAGAGCACCATTCAAGAAAGTACCAAAATATGGTCCAACAAATGAATATGGGGCATCTCCAATGATTCTCCAACTATCTGCACCAAGTGTGTATACCTCAACCCGAGGGGCAGGATTAAAATCAGGACGACAAAATCCCTTATCAAGTGCAAGCTCTGCAATCAACTTGTATTGATTTGTTTTAGGACTGTAACCAAATCCGCGTATTGTTTGCCAGAATCGATCATCCTTAGTTTTGGCTCCTGGAAGAGTCATGTACTCCCCTGTAGCTATGTTACAGACACATGTGACCTCTTTTCTGTGACGAACTGCACTCAAGCACAGCAATCCATTGCAGGAAGTGAGTAGTATCATGTTCTGTCCCAGGAGATAAAACTTTTGAGGCAATTTCTTCAATGGGGCAAACAATGAGTGACCACGAGTGTCCCATTCTGCATGCTCAAGCATATAGAATTTACTGTAGCAACCAGGATTACATGAAAGAAGAGTCTGGATAACAAGGCTGGCTGTAGGTCCTCTAGCAAGGTGCATTCTAGTGAAATAGGGGTCTGAGATAATGTTGTACCAGGTCTTACAAACGTACCTAGCTCGAACTAGACTCTTAGTTGGTAATCTCAGCAAAATTTCCATGATAACAAGGATTGGGATGTCCATGTTTGACATCATTTTGTGGTTCTGTCTTCTACCTTCAGTTTCCATTTGAATAAGAGGTTAATGTTGACAGGAAAAAAAAATCCCAGAGGATTTTTTTTAAAAGAAAAAGCCCGGAGGACTTGATGGACTGCAATGTTACACACAATCCCTTAAATATCGAATGTTAGTTGCTATTTCATATTGGGTGGTTATTATGTGATCGTTAATAGTTGTCATTGTGTTAGCTTTAGCTTTGGTCTAGTTGTATCTCATCATTTTTAAATTAAAAAACAAATTGTAGTAGAGTCCCAGTAGACCAAGTTGGTTTAAGCCTTCCTAACTTTTCGATTGTGTAAGTTACCACTAAAATTTATCAGATTATTATTCTCAATTAAAAAAAAAAAAAACTTTTTTAAGAATCTTAAAAAAAAAAAAAAAAAAAAAAAAAAAAAAAAAAACAGAACTTACATTGAATCAATCCATTATCATTTATCTTTTCTTTATGTACGAGTTTCTTTAAGAATTCCGGACAATTTGGCATTTGGTATGGGATAATATTTTAGAATTCTTAAGAATGTTGAAAAGTTCTCACTTTTGAATACAAATCACTCCAATGAATCATATGTTAGAGGTATTTGAATTCTTAATTTCTCACTCAATACCATTTTTGTGGGAATGTAAATTCCCTCTTAAAAAATAGGTATTCACATTTCCATATTTTGATAAAGTTACATTTTGTATAAACTAACAATTTTACCAATTCTCCTTACCCTTTAACCAGTAGAAAAAAAATAAAAATATTATTATAAATTGAAAATTTAAATAATTTTATTTAATTAAACATACATGTTAAATTGTCCATTATTATTATAAATTGACAATATAAGTAATTATGAATTAAGAGTATAAAAATTGAGTGTATAATTTCATCTTTTATTTATTGGGTTTATTTGTGTTTTATGTTTTGGCATTGTGATTTAACTTTTAAGTTTTGGATTTGCTTGGTTATTGAAGATGGCACGAGAACATGGAGTAGAGAGCGGGTGGAGCAGCAAAGAGTCCCATTTATAATAAGCATGGAGATTATGTCTACAAAGATACTTTTATTTTGTAAACAATTTTCAGAAATCGAAAATATGTGTTATAATACAAGTGTTTGAGTTATGAATGTGAAGTTTTGGAGTTTATTAGTAATCCTTTTTGGTATTTGAAAAAGTAAAAAGAGTAATATATTTATACAAGATTCATCTTTTTAGACTGGAGTTTTATGTGGTTTACAAGTTACCTTATACAACCACATCATTTTTTTTTTTTTTTTTTTGAGACTCATTTGAGTCGTTGGGTGATGATTCTCGCATTATATGGGGGAACACACAATGATGACGAAAAGCACCATTCTAATCATGAAATTTTTATTATCATAAGCTATAAAAGCACTCTGCCTAATCCTCTCAAAATGTTATTCAATTAAAGTTTTTTTTTTTTTTTTTTTTTTTTGAGGAACTTATTCAATTAAAGTTGATTGCGAGAGTAATGGATGAATTGGTTGACAACATAGCTACAATCCCAAAAAATTAAAAAAAAAAATTGGAGGAAACCAAAATCTATTAAATTTTGAGAAGGATAAAGCAACCACACAACTTATGAAATTTATAGGTATCCATTTGGTTTTGTTACGGTATTTTGGGCAAAATCAATTTTAGGTGTTGTAACAATGTACATTTTAGTAAAATAGGAGTCTGAGATAATGTTGGATTAAGTATTTTTTTGAACGAATCTAAGTCAAAATAATTTCCATGATAATGGGGTTGCAATTTTCAGGTTTGAAATATTTTTGTGAGATGGTTCTCTCTACCAATTTCATAGTTGTGAAAATTCAATTTAGATGGAAAAAAAAGGTAGTAATGAGCTAGGTTTTCAAACTCGGACCAGATCGACCGGTTCGACTCGGTAACCTTGAACTGGATGATAATCCGGTTATTTAATAAATAGAATCGGTTCAATGTGTTATGCTACTTTAAATATAAAATAATTCAAAGAAATGAAGGCAAGAGAAATGGAACCAAGGATCCGAAAGCCTGAAGTGTCACTCTTGAATGAAATTTATTTATTTATTTTAAGATCATAGTTTTTCAATTTTTCATATTATTTGATAATTTTATTAGAGGTTCAAGAATTATGCATTTTACATGTGAATATACAATTTATTAATTTATGTTGAAAATGATTTTATTTTATACAATTTTTTTTTTTTAATTTGAAAAATTACTAAGCACAAAATTTTTAGACTTGTTTATGCTTTTATTATTTTCTATCCTTATAAAGTCAAAGTTTTGGGTCAATAGTTTGGAAGTTAAGTTAGTGGGATAGAAGGAATAAACAAAAAATTTGGAATGCTACTTATGGAATAATTCAAAATGAGTAATACTGTACACACAAACTATTTTACAAACATTTTACAAACTATGGCGTGCTCCTCCCATCAAAAAAAAAAAAAAAACTATGGCATGCTCCATGTCAACTTTTTAAAAACTAAAATGCCACATAAGATATTAACAAACTCAAATTAAAAAAAAAAAAAAAAAAAAAAAAAAAAAAAAAAAAATCTCAAGCTTCTTTGCCTCCCTCCCTCATTGCCTCTTCAGTCTCAAATCCCAAATCCACAATCCGCTTCCTCTTGTCCATGCCTCCACCCCACCACACTTCAACTCATGCCACTGCCACACAAGTTGCTGGATTCTATGCAAAAGCTGTTGGAGCCATGGCTGAGACTAATGCTCCCACAATGCTATCTGATACTTCTAATTCTTCTACTTCTAGTAATTCCTCGACTACTTGTATTTTTTTTTTTTTTTTGTAAAGAAATTACTTAATTTTAATTTTATAGTTTAGTCATTTTATTTTTAATGTTTCTAAATTCAATACATAGTTTAAAGTTTATTTTTGATTTATTTATTATTATATAATTGAATAGTATTTTTATTGGAAACAATTATGTGATTGTCAGAGAATGAAGACAACATGTCTTCAAATGAAGAAATTTTCATTGTTAAGGAAGAAAATGAGCAAAAGTTAGAGATTGAAAGGATTTTAGAAAATGAGCATTTTATACTATTTATTTGTGTTTTCTGCCAATATGTCTAATTTGATTACAGGCTAATCAAAGACCGGTAACTAGTAATAACCCAAGATATTTAGGCACTCCAAGAAGCAATATACACCAACTATCAATAATTCCTTAACTTTTATTCAATGCTATACTCGTTAAGAGTTTTTAATTTAACCTTTTTTGTTTTGTTTAATGAAATTTGTATTTGTAGGGTCATCCAAATCAATTTTGGGGAAGTGGATGTCTAGAGCCAAATACTGACTAGTTTAGTATTTATGGAACACAACAACATCATATAAACAACTTTAATTATTGGATCTGCTACAATTATTGTTAGTAAATTGTATATTTAACTATGTCAATTATTAGCACATGAATTTGTAAATAATTTAATACATTTTCTTTTGTTCTTTATGTAGGCTCAACATCTTGGGCATCAATTTAAAGATCTTTTGTCAAATTATGAATAAAGGGATGGATAGCATTGCTCTTTATTTATGTTATTAAGAGATGGGCATGTTTGATACTCATTGTGTTCGAGTTCATTACATAACCTACTTCAACACGAACTAGATACAGATACAACAATACATATCAAGGGCCATCCCTGTAATACAAAAAAGCCTCTACTTGAATAAAGGATAACTCATTGTCATATTCAAAAAACAGCTAAAACCATAAAGCTGAAAATAAGTATACCAAATTAGTAAGACCAGGAAAAACACTGGGAAAAAAAAAACAAAACAAAACAAAACAAAAAAAAACAATTGCAACTGGAAAAAAAAGACTGATGGTTACAAAATAAAAGACTGACAGCTATCCATAAGCACAATCATACAATGTGTTCACTTCATTTACACTACCAAAAAAAAACCTTTGAGAGAGTCAAAAGTAGCTTCCTCTTTGGTTGATGCAACTCCAATGTAGCATCAGCCTCCTTCCCTACCTATTGTAGAACACAAGTGCAGAATCACTAAACTTCTTCCTCTAGGAATGAACACCTGCAATTAACAACAGAACTTGTCATCTTGTATATTGCCCAAAGAAAAACAATCCCATTCAAAGTATGTTCTCTCCATCGAATAAATTCTTCATTCAAGATATCTATAAACTGGACAACCATCTTCTACTATGTTCTATCACTTTCTTCAACACACTAACATCCACATCTTGCTGCACAATCAAGTCAGTAACAAGACAAATGACAAAATCCAAAGTCTGAGGGTATAAAAGCTATTCATGCAAACAGCAGGTACAAAAATTTACTTTAGAATATATAGGATTTGATGATGCTGAAAAATCAACAGTAAATCACATGGTCCTCACGTGCTCGAAACAACACCTGCACAACAAAAAGAGAAGACCTTACAGAGAGTACCGGTGTGGTGCCGGCTAAGTACCCTCCGAAGGTCAAGTTAGAACTTCTCACAACTCTCAAGTGCCAGAGCGGGGTAAATTATGCGTACCTTGGTCAGTGAGGGTATTTGAGCTTTTATAGTAGAAAAAGATTGACATCTCTTTCCTTGGTTTAGAAGTCTTTTCCTTATAGAAATCCTCATGAGCGTATTTTTCGGAATCCTTTCCTTGTAGGAGTCTTTTTGATCAACATTGGGTGTGGGGCACAAGAAATTTCCTTATATGTATGCGTGGAGACCAAGTTAGGGTTACGTCAGAACCGTCAGCCTAGTTCCTCCCTTCATCATGGAGGCGTCAGCTTTCCATCCCCGTCCTAAGTTAATCCTGTTAGCTTTGTAGACTTACTGTTTGTCATGTGTTGATAGACGCAAGGCTGATGGGTTGATTTGGGGTGTCACTCTACGCCTTGCCATAGGTAAGTTCTAATATTACAAAATCATCCTTATCAAGATTGAACAAAGGTCCAGCAGTATGTTACTCAAAATTAGATTTATATTGCAAATAGTCCCAACTGGTATGAATTACTAAATAGCAGCCCTCTGTTTCAAATCCATCCACTTGGGTATATCAAACCCACTTGCAAGACTCAAAATATGAATTAAACAAATTTGAGCAAACATTTAATTTACATTTGTAAACACAGAAAATCTCTAGATGATTATTCACAAGCTCAAAATACAGAAAAATTCTTTTTGGTTATTAGTCATTACGACCCATTCCATCCACATTTTTATACAATCCATTAATTGCCTCAAGGCCATAGATATTGCAATACTTTACACCAAATTTTCATATGAATTAAGTAAATAAAAAAAAAAAAACAAATTTCAATACTGAAACAGAGTATAATCCTTGTCGTTGTCAACACCATGCTCACGGTGGCTCCAGCAACGAATCCGATGACTTGTGTGGGGACGGTGTGTGTTGGTGTATGGTGGAGTGAAGGCATGGGCAAGAGGAAGCGGTGGGTTTGGGGTTTGTATAATCACATTTTTGTAGATTTGGGATTGGAGGGAGGGAGAGGCAATAGGGAGGGAGGGAGGGAGGCAGAGATGCTTGAGGTTTTATTTTTTTATTTTTTTATTATAATTTGAGTTTGTTAATGTCTTATGTGGAATTTTAGTCATTAAAAAATTGACGTAAAGTATGTTACATCAGCAATTTGTAAAATGTTTGTAAAATAGTTTGTATCTGTACTCCATAGTATTACTCTTTCAAAAGGAAAAGGGATTGATGAGGAGTTGGTGAATAGTTGGCACAATAAATGAGACAACTATTTAATTAACAGGAGGCACTCCTAAAGTGGAAACCAGAGTAAATGCAGGAGGACTTGGGCTTATATAGTAACACTAAAGGAGAGGCGAAAATGGAAAAGGATTGTGAGACAGAGAGAGGATGACAATGATCAATGGATAGGCCACCCATGAGTCATGATTACTAATTACGAGAGCCTAGTAGGTGGAAAATGCCTTAGGCTTAGTAATAGCACTTGCACCAGTTCATGCATAATAACCTAAATGCAAAATCTTGGCCAATCAACTTTAAAAATCACCCATCATTGCATGTAAATTTATGTATCTATGGTTCATTTTCACTGTTAGCTACTGCAGCTTTGTACGTAAATTGTAGCTGCGAGGACCAAAAGGGCTCGTAATAGAATTGGGCTTTAGCCTAAATATAAAACAAGCCCAACTAAATGTTTTAAATGGTCATGTAGGCCTTGTCGAGGAGAAAGATGCCTAAGGAGGAAATAGGTCTGAGGAAGGATTGTGGAGATGAATGAGTTGAGGAGGGTGTGAAATGTTCGAAGTCAGGTTACATGTCTCAACCCAAGGAAGGTAACAGTAACTATCCTAATTAGGTGGCAAATGAAACTTCCAAATATACCATCACCTATGCGTTAAATGCACGGTACCAATCAAGCATGTCACATTAATGACTGAATGACACCTGAATAGTGCCTTCATAGCCTGTTACTTGCTCAACAAGGCCTCAAAAGGAGGGAAAAGAAGGATGAGACAAGTATCTTCATGAAAGACCATCAACCATCCAAGTGGAGGGCTAAGATCAAAGCTGTGATACTATAAAAGGGAAGAGATCCCCAATGAATAGGGATCGGATCCTAAGAAAAAGAGAGAATAGACCTTAATCTTGCATTTTGCCAAGTGTAAAGGCTCCTCGGTTATTTCAAGGAAGAAGAAATAAAGAACTTATGTCATTATCAATTCTCACCCAATCACTTGTTTAATATAGATCCTTAGATAGGAATTATTGTTCAAAATTCAACTATTGGTCAAGAAACTCACCTCTATAAATAAATTGTCGTGGACTTTGATCCAAGCTTAATACCTTTTTGCACCTTTCGGATTTTGAGCCCATACAGTAGCTGTGTATATGCATATTTTATTCATTATTTGCATATCCTAAGGATAAAAGAATAAAGTGGATTGCAATTATGATATGAAAAGAGAGAGAAATAATTAAAAAAAATAAGAAAATGAAGGATCCAAATTCCCTCCATTTCAATGTGATGGGTTCTTTTTCATTTAGGGCCAGCTCAATGAATTTTAAGGCATAAGGTAATAACTAAATTAAAGCTTTTTACATATTTAAATGTCCATTAAATAAGAAAATTTTTATATAAAATTTATTCAACATGCTTGTTTAGATGAAAACAACTGTAGGGACACGATTTTAGTTAACCCGGTCCTGAACTGTCAGGCCCTGGCTTAATGAGTCCCACACAATGAATTTTGTAGAGTATGGGCTGAAGAACTCAGTCTCGGTTGGCTCAGACGGTTCGTTGCATGTCCTTAGTGTATATAGAAACGTGAATCAATAAAATGGATGGGGAACTGGAAGTTTTATTCATGGTCATGCATTCGTACAATGAATCCTTGCTTTTTTATCTCTCCTCTCTTTCCCTCTTTTTTCTCTGTCCCCTCTTTTGGGGGACTCCTACATATTATATAGGCTCTCTTTTATCATCTGGGCCTTACACTTGTTGATCATCCAAACCCCCACTTGAGCACCTGTCCTATCAGACGCCCTTACCAGTTCTTTGTGAGTTGCAGTGACCAAGGTGACACTGTTCAGGGGTCTTCTCCCCATTAATGCGGCCAGGAGAGTAGCTGTGGTGCATTTAATGTGGTGGTGACAGCCTTTGCTGGGATATTTGAATCTTCTTTCTTTTTACGTGCTTGGGGTGAGGGCTACAGTAACCAGGATGTATCACTGACCTGGACTTTGGAATGTCCGAGGAGGAATTACTCCTCGGACGTGTTTTCTTGGCCCCAGTTGGCTTGGGCAGGGATTCTGGGCCGCGACGTCTCCTCGGAAGGAATGGTCCTCGAACGGGCCCAAGGCCCAGCCCACTTGTTATTCTGGGTCGGTCCCCACAATAGCCCCTCAAAACTCCGGTTTTGATCTCCCTCCGAGGAGAAAAGCGGGGTTTTGACATTTATAAAGGGCGGAACGGATGAAATCTTGGTCCACGCGTGCGGGCGGTTACTTTTGACGCGTTACAATTTACGAGGCACGGCCATTTACTCCAGACAACTTTATGTCTCCTTCATCCAACGGCGAGATGTGGATCTGACGGCCAGCATTGTCCCTTGAATTTTTGAGCGGGAGGGATTGTTTCTCTCTCTCCCACCTGCTATATAAAGCGCCAGAGAGGCTCCTTTTTTCTTTTTATCAGAACAGAGAACTCCAGAGAACTCCGGCGCCCAGAAATCCACGAGCACCTCCATTCTTCAAATCTCCATAATCGTTTCCTCGAAGCGCCCTTTCTAGAAGAGATTTTCGATCGCCTTGCCGGTCGTTTGGGGAAAATATCCGTAAGTTGCGTTCGTTTTGTCGCTTCGAGTTCCTCCTCGGATTTTACTTTTCTCTTCGGTCTTTATTTCCATTCCTCCAGTTTGGCTTAGATGGGTAGATTCAAAGACCTAGTAGACACCCCGGCTGCCATGGAGGCTTTTAGGGCAAAATATCACATCCCGCGGGGGGTGGCTCTACGGTACTGTCCCACAGAAGGAGTATTGCTAGATAGAGACGTGGGCGAAGTGGTCATTCCGATGATTGCCTTTATAGAGGGAGGAATGACTCTCCCCATGCGTAGGATTACCCGGGACTACTTGTTCCACCATAGGTTGACACCGCATCAGTGTGCTCCAAACATGTTCAGGATATTAGGCTGCATAGATGCTTTAAACGAGCGGATGGGTCTAGGCCTGACCTGGCACGATGTGGTTCACCTGTACGAGTGCCACTACATTGAGAAAGGAGGGTATTACCTTAAATCTCGATTTGAGGCGGTTAGACGAATCTCCTGCCTCCCCATATCTAATAAGACTATGAAGGATGACTTCCTCATTACTTCAGGAGAGTGGAGCGATGGTCTTCATTGTCCAACTTGGGCAGGAACTCCAGGTGCGGCGCCTTTAGGGCCAGTCCTTTAGGGAGGGGGCTTAGCTCTTCGGACTCACCCCTTTTTTTTTTTGCTTAAGTCATAAATTTTGTATTTTAATTCTAATTTCCTTCTCGACTGTGTTGCAGATAAGGCTGTGCTTACTCCCAAGCTAAGCCACGTAAATGTTCAGGCCTTGAACTATCTTCTAAGGTCAGAAATCTACGTTACCGAGGACAGGCAGCTACGCGCGTGTCATTTGATTTTGGGCTACCGACCACTAACCCGCTCTTTCCAACCCATTGGTTACGCGATAAGAGCTGGTAGTCCAAGGTTGGCCAGGATTGACGTATCCAAGCCCAGGTTCTTGGCCGCACGAGACCTTAAGCCCGTCGTGTTACCTGGCGCTCGGAATCTTCCACCAGCCGTGCAACTGTCTCCGCCAGCCAACCTTGACGTTGCTGCGCCAGTTGAAGAAGAGACCGAATCCTCGCGTCTTTCTCTTGAGGAGGAGATAGACGAGTTCTATTTGGAAGAGGAGGTTCGTAAAGACCCTGAAGGAGAGCAGGATCAAAACTCTGCGGTCGGCGCTCCAGTTATTATAACCTGTTCGGACGACTCTTCAGACGAGGAGGTGGACAATATGGCTGGCAAGGGAAAAACCTTACGAGAGTTGATGTTATCCCGAGGAAAAGGTCAATCTTCGAAGGTGCATTCTGAGTCGCAGACCCAAGACCGTCCTCCAGCCGCTCCTCAGGTTCCTTCTGACCTTGACCTTAAGGTTAACCCGGACCCAAAAAAGAAAAGGCCGGCTGACATCTCTGAGGAAGGCGAGGTGGTGCCCCGCCAGGGCAAGTAGTCAAAGACCACCCGAGGGCAAAAGAACAAAGGGGCTTCCTCCCTAGAGGGCCGAGAGAAGGACAACCGGGCTGAAGTGCGTGTTCAACCACGCACATGGAGTCCAAGGATGGAGCTAGACGGGGTTGCCATCCCTTACACTGCATCGGTCCGAGAATACAATAGGGGCCGAGCAGGGTACATAGCCGAGGTTTTGGAATAGCCGGTACTCCTCCCTCGGGATATGGAGGCCTACAGGCGGTTCTCCCAAGCCGAGCTCTTTCTATCCCTCAAAAGGGATCTGGCAATGGTAAGCCGTTCTTCTACCTTTTCGTTAGATCATTGAACATTGTCGTGTTCTGAAACAATTTTTGTTTTGTTCGCAGATAACTCAGCAAGTGTTTGTGGCTGAGGAGTTCTACCGCAGCAACCGCAGCTTAGCTGAAGCAGAGATCCAGTCTTGGACAGAGGTGGAGAAACTCGTGGGGTCCCTCCAGCATGAGAATTCTGAACTTGCGGAGAAGTTCAAAAAAGAGGAGAAAGAGCGCCGGAGTGCTGAGGCCGGTTTGAAGAACGCTGAAGCCCAAGCGGAGGATCAACGCCAAAAATTGTACGTGACCGAGACCAGCCTAGCCACTGAAAAACAAACAGTTCTGGATCTCAGGGCCACGCTACAAAAGGTTGAGGAAGAGGCCCGGCGGGCTAAAGAAGAGGCTCAGCTGCTACGGGAGGCTGCCGAGGCTGAAAAGAAAGCTGCTTATCAGCTCGGGGCTGAAGAGACTGAAGCCAGGCTCTCCGAGGAAATTCCGGAGGTGTGTAGGGATTATTGCAGCATCTCATAGGCTCACGCCCTTGATGCTGCAGGAATTCCTGCAGATTCGGCACTGAGGTTGCCCGGGAAGGTTTTCTTTCCGCTGGAGATCCGAGAGAATCCTGATGGTGCTTCTGAAGCTTCTGAGTAGGTCTCGGCTATACCTGGTGCCATTCCTCTGCTTGATAAAGCCAAGGATCCTGCGAAAGCGTCCGTCTCCGAGGTTCTTCCTCCTCAACCAGAGCAGAAAGAGAATCCTCCTACTAAGGTCTAGATTTTAGGTTTTTAAGTATTGCATTCCTCTTCCTCTTTCTTTTTATATGAGAGTTGTCTTGTTTTTGCTCCTTTGTAAAGACCTCTCACTGTACTGATTTCGGAGGATTAATATAGAACATTCCCTTTGTTTTCTATGGATGTCTTCTGACACTATCCCTTTATTTATCGTTTACAATGATATGAATATAAACGAACGAGAGCAAAGGATTCCGTGCAGCGAATTTTAATAAGGGTTGTAATGACGCTAGACTACTCGCGCACCTTGAACTAATTTTCCCTAAGGCTGTGGTCCGAGGAGCATGCAGAACTTAGATGCCGTTTAAAACTTTGAATAAATTGCGTAAGTAATAATTTCCCTTAAGCCTGTGGTCCGAGGAGCCATGCAGGACTTAGGTTCTGTTTAAAACTTTGAACAGTTGCCCTAAGTGATAATTTCCCCTAAGCCTGTGGTCCGAGGAGCCATGCAGGACTTAGGTTCTGTTTAAAACTTGGAATAAATTGCGTAAGTAATAATTTCCCCTAAGCCTGTGGTCCGAGGAGCCATGCAGGACTTAGGTTCTGTTTAAAACTTTGAACAGTTGCCCTAAGTGATAATTTCCCCTAAGCCTGTGGTCCGAGGAGCCATGCAGGACTTAGATTCTGTTTAAAACTTGGAATAAATTGCGTAAGTAATAATTTCCCCTAAGCCTGTGGTCCGAGGAGCCATGCAGGACTTAGGTTCTGTTTAAAACTTGGAATAAATTGCGTAAGTAATAATTTCCCCTAAGTCTGCGGGCCGAGGAGCCATGCAGGACTTAGGTTCTGTTTAAAACTTTGAACAGTTGCCCTAAGTGATAATTTCCCCTAAGCCTGTGGTCCGAGGAGCCATGCAGGACTTAGGTTCTGTTTAAAACTTGGAATAAATTGCGTAAGTAATAATTTCCCCTAAGTCTGTGGGCCGAGGAGCCATGCAGGACTTAGGTTCTGTTTAAAACTTTGAACAGTTACCCTAAGTGATAATTTCCCCTAAGCCTGTGGTCCGAGGAGCCATGCAGGACTTAGGTTCTGTTTAAAACTTGGAATAAATTGCGTAAGTAATAATTTCCCCTAAGTCTGCGGGCCGAGGAGCCATGCAGGACTTAGGTTCTGTTTAAAACTTTGAACAGTTGCCCTAAGTGATAATTTCCCCTAAGCTTGTGGTCCGAGGAGCCATGCAGGACTTAGGTTCTGTTTAAAACTTGGAATAAATTGCGTAAGTAATAATTTCCCCTAAGTCTGTGGTCCGAGGAGCCATGCAGAACTTAGGTTCTGTTTAAAACTTGGAATAAATTGCGTAAGTAATAATTTCCCCTAAGTCTGCGGGCCGAGGAGCCATGCAGGACTTAGGTTCTGTTTAAAACTTTGAACAGTTGCCCTAAGTGATAATTTTCCCTAAGCCTGTGGTCCGAGGAGCCATGCAGGACTTAGGTTCTGTTTAAAACTTGGAATAAATTGCGTAAGTAATAATTTCCCCTAAGTCTGTAGTCCGAGGAGCCATGCAGGACTTAGGTTCTGTTTAAAACTTTGAATAAATTGCGTAAGTAATAATTTCCCCTAAGCCTGTGGTCCGAGGAGTCATGCAGGACTTAGGTTCTGTTTAAAACTTTGAACAGTTGCCATAGACCGGTGGGTACAGGATAATCATGGAACAAAACATGGGCAAAGCCGTTTTCATTAATAATAGTATCTTCTTAGGTTGTTTACGTTCCATGGTCGAGGTACAGTTTTTTCATCCAGATCTTCTAGATAATAAGCACCTATCCCGGCCACAGATGTGATGCGATACGGTCCTTCCCAATTGGGCCCCAGCTTGCCCCAAGAGGGGTTTTTTGCGCTGTCGAGAATCTTTCTCATCACGAGATCACCCGGACCTAAAGGTCGTAGTTTAACATTGGCATCATATCCCTGTCTCAGCTTCTGATGATAATAGGCCATATGGATTGTTGCTCTTTCCCTTCTATCCTCGGCTAAGTCTAGACTTCTTCCCAATAATTCATCGTTACTGTTCGGGGTAAAGGAGCTAGACCTCAGTGTGGGAAAGTTGTTCTCGATTGGGAGCACGGCCTCAGCCCCATAAGTCATCGAAAAGGGGGTTTCACCGGTTGATCGTCGCGGCGTTGTCCGATAGGTCCATAAGACGTATGGGAGCTCTTCCACCCATCTCCCCTTTGCCTCATCCAGCCTTTTCTTCAGTCCGTTCACTATGACCTTCTTCACGGCCTCGACCTGCCCATTTCCCTGGGGGTAGGCAGGAGTGGAGTATCGGTTAATGATCCCAAACTCGTGGCAATACTCCCTAAAGTTCTTGCTATCGAATTGGAGACCGTTGTCCGAAATGAATGTGTGTGGAGTTCCGAAGCGGGTAATAATGTTCTTCCAGATGAATTTCTGGGCATCTACGTCCCTAATGTTGGCCAAAGGTTCAGCTTCCACCCATTTGGTGAAGTAATCGGTTCCTACTATTATGTATCGCTTGTTCCCCGCAGCTTTGGGGAAAGGACCGACAATATCAAGTCCCCATTGTGCGAACGGCCAAGGACTGGAGAGGGGGTTGAGGACCCCTCCGGGTTGATGGATATTTGGGGCGAATCTCTGGCACTGATCACACTTCTTGACGTACTCTTGGGCCTCTCTTTGCATGTTCGGCCACCAGTATCCTTGGGTGAGTGCCCTATGTGCTAGCGACCTCCCTCTGGTGTGACTTCCACAAATCCCCTCGTGTAACTCTTCAAGTAAAGACTCGGATTCTTCTGGATGTATGCAGAGTAGGTATGGCCCAGAGTAGGAGCGCCGATATAGTTTATGGTCCTCCGATAGCCAGAACCGAGGAGCATACCTCCGTATCTTCTCGGCCTCCAATTTTCCCTCTGGTAGGATGTCGTTTTGGAGGAAGTTTTTTATGGGATCCATCCAGCTGGGACTCTTTCTGATCTGATGGACCTGTGCCGGGTCTGTTCTAATGGGACTCGCTTGGGCTAGATCCTCGACAAGGATCATTCGCGGCAGATCATGCACCGAGGACGTGGCGAGAGTGGCCAGCGAGTCTGCATGGGTGTTTGCATTCCTGGAGACGTGTGTCAGGTTGAAGGATTCAAAACTTGACTGTAGGCGTTTGACTCGTCCTAGATATTCTTGCATTCTAGCATCTCTAACTTCCAGCTCGCCCATCACTTGGCCAACGACCAACTTAGAGTCCGAGAATGCTTCTATTACCCCTCCGCCCAATCTTTGAACCATCGTCATCCCTTGAAGCAAGGCTTCATACTCGGCCTCGTTGTTCGTAGCCGAGAACCCGAGTCTCAGTGATTTCTCAATGGCAGCACCGTCCGGCGATATCAAAACTATTCCAATTCCAGATCCTCTCTGGTTGGCCGCACCATCCACGTAGACCTTCCAATGCACGGTCCCCCCTGCTGAAATTGTACCAACCGATTTTCCATCCATGTCTTTCTTCTCGGTTATTGTTTCTACGGAGGGTTCAGCAAACTCCGCGACTAAGTCTGCGAGGACTTGACCTTTGATGGAGGATCTGGGCATATATTTAATATCAAAGGCCCCCAAAAGCGCACTCCACATGGCGATCCTCCCTGTGTAGTCGGCACTTCGAAGTACCGCTCGAAGGGGAAGCTGGGTTAGAACGATGACCGTATGCGCCTGAAAGTAGTGAGGGAGCTTTCGTGTGGCGTGCACTATCGCCAGAATTGCTTTTTCCAAAGGTAAGTATCGCACTTCGGCCTCGTGTAATGATTTGCTCACGTAGTAAACCGGTCGCTGCACCCCGTTATCATCCCGTATCAGTACCAGGCTTACAGCATGGGGAGCTACGGCCACGTATGCAAATAATACCTCGTCTGCCTCAGGGCTGGACATGATGGGTGGTCGCGACAGGTAGTCCTTAAGTTGCTGAAAGGCCCGAACACAGTCCTCCGACCATTCAAACCCTTTCCACTTATTTGTCAAGAGGTAGAAGGGTCGACATCGATCCGCAGATCGTGATATGAACCTGTTTAATGCTGCGATCATGCCAGTGAGCTTCTGTACTTCTTTTGGATTCCGAGGAGCCTGTAGGCTGTTAATTGCTTTGATTTGATCGGGACTTACTTCTATTCCTCTGTGGGTTACCATATACCCTAAGAATTTCCCAGACCCGACCCCGAATGAACACTTGGAGGCATTGAGTCGCAACTTGTGCTCCCTTAATATAACAAAGATGGCTTCAAGGTCTTTCACGTGCTCGGACACTATTTTACTTTTTACAACCATATCGTCTATGTGCACCTCAATGATTTTGCCCAGTTGCGGTTCAAACATCCTGGTCATCATCCTTTGGTAGGTTGACCCTGCGTTCTTTAGTCCGAACGGCATCACCTTATAATGATAGTTTCCGACGGGTGTCATGAAAGCCGTCTTCTCCTGATCTTCTAACGCAAGGGGTATCTGATGATAACCCTGGAAGGCGTCTAGGAAACTCATTCGAGGGTGTCCCACAGTCACGTCCACTAATCGGTCAATTCGAGGTAAGGGAAATGGATCCTTTGGGCACGCCTTATTTAGGTCC
The DNA here is from genome assembly GCA_028535165.1 of Quercus tomentella. NCBI lineage: Eukaryota > Viridiplantae > Streptophyta > Magnoliopsida > Fagales > Fagaceae > Quercus > Quercus tomentella. Next base: position 19,659,744 of record JAPQVY010000089.1, on the reverse strand, counting down.
GTGAAGTCCACGCAGACTCTCCACTTCCCTGTTTTCTTCCTTACCACCACCGTGTTTGCCAACCATTCGGGGTAAAAGACCTCTTTAATAGCCCCTGCTCTTTTCAGCTTTGCCACTTCGTCTCTTACAGCACTAGCATGTTCCTTTGAGGGGCGTCGGGGTGGTTGCTTCTTCGGAGTGGAAGAGGGATTAACGTTCAGGTGGTGACAAATAAGGCTAGGATCAACTCCCGGGGCGTCGTAAGCGTCCCATGCAAACACATCGACATTTCTTCTGAGAAATCCGACCAATTCCTCTTTTTCTTGAAAAGGCAACTCGGACCCGACCTGGAAAAACTTTTCTGGGTCGTCGTTGACGATGAATTTATCTAAATTTTCACACCTTATCTCCTCGGTTGGCTCACCGTCCTGCCCTACCGAGGTGGCTGGTTGCTATAAGTTCCCAGGGGCCGAGGACTCAGCATGGGACTGACGTAAGATGGCGGCCACCATACACTGCCTGGCCATGGCCTGATCTCCACGAATCTCTTCTACCTGGCCTCTGGACGGGTATTTTACTTTTTGGTGAAGTGTGGAGGATACGGCTTCCAGGGCGTGGATCCATGGCCTGGCCATTATCGCTGTGTAGGGTGAGTAAGCATCGACCACGATAAAATTTACTTCCACCACCTCTGATCCAGTCTGGATGGGAAGCTTAATTTGCCCCTTGGGCGTAACAGTCTTCCCTTCGAAGCTGATAAGAGGGGAGTCATAAGCTGTCAAATCCTCCGGCCTCAGGTTCAGCCCCTTGTATAGATCAGGGTACATTATCTCTACTGCGCTTCCTGTGTCTACTAACACTATTTTCACATCGAAGCCTCCGATTCTTAACGTAACCACTAAGGCGTCGTCGTGAGGTTGGATAGTTCCTCTCTTATCTTCGTCCGAGAACCCCAATATCAAAGAGCTTCCCTTTTTAGACCTTTTAGGTTCCCTTTGCCTGTCCTCGGAGGGGAGCCGACCAATAGCCAATACCCTGGAAGGGGGTGGCCCAGTTCTTCCTGGTGCGGCGAGGATGACATGTATCGTATCGGTGGGGGGTCTTAATGACACATCCTTTCGAGGCTCTTGCATTGCTTGACCGGGATGGCCGCTCGAGGGGTGCAGAAGATGATGTAGCTTCCCTTCTTGGACCAACTGATCTAGGTGACTCCATAGATTCCTGCAGTCCTCAGTAGTATGCCCATGGTCTTGATGATAGTGACAGTATAGGTTTTGGTTACGTTTGGAAGGGTCTCCAGCCATCTTTCCCGGCCATCTGAAGTAGGGCTCGTTCCTTACTTTCTCCAGCACCTGTTGTACTGGCTCTCTGAACACGGCATTCACCGTTTGCGTGTTACTCTGTCCGGCCTGTCGCAAAAAATCTCTCCTCGGCTGGTTATGGTTATATCGTTCCGACCTAAAATCACTTTCTTTGGGGGGAATGATCTTCTCCTTTTCCCTTCCTTGCAACTGATCTTCCTCCACCCTTTTGTACTTGTCGATCCTGTCCATCAACTGATGAACGTTGGCAACTGGTTTACCAGTGAGAGATTTCCTTAAGCCATGCTCGATGGGGAGGCCGCTTTTGAATGTGCTGATAGCAACATCATCATGGTTGTCGTCTAACTCGTTGTACACCTCCCAATATCTGTCCGAATATGCTTTCAGGGTCTCTCCCTCGTGCATGGATAAGGACAATAGCGAACTCAGGGGCCGAGGGACTCTGGTATTTGTAATAAAGCGGGAGCAGAAAGCCTGAGTGAGCTGCTTGTATGAGCCTATGGAATTTGTCTTCAGGCTATTGAACCACCTCATCGCCACTGGTCCCAAGCTGGATGGGAAGACTTTGCACATCAGGGCTTCATTTTGCGAGTAGATAGCCATTTTTTGGTTAAACTGACTCACGTGCTCTACCGGGTCTGCTCGGCCGTTATAGATGGCGAACGCTGGTTGGTTGAAGCGTCGAGGCATCTTAGCCCCTTCGATTCTATGCATGAAGGGTGACCTTGAAATCTGGTCTAGCGCCCTATTCATAGCATCATTTCCCGAACCCTTGCTGGATGGGCTTTCATGTTTCCGTACAGGGCGCGGCTCCCTCTCGTAAGAAAAGGTTTCACTTGGGGGGGTCCTTGACCTCCGTCGGTAACTCGCATCCTCCCCATTAGAGGACTCGTCTGAGCCAGAGGGAGATCGTTTTCGCGACACACGTCTTAACTCCCTTTTCAGGTCAGCTATCTCTCGCTGCATGGCCTGATGACTATTTCGCCTCTGGGATACGTGACTGCCTATCTGGGTGTGACTCTGGCCTGTCTGGGCAGGATGCACGCTTCCCTCACGATTCCCTCTGCCGCCTGGGTTGGCAGGGTTATTTTGCCTATCAGACTCGATGGGTTGTGTCTGTTGAGAGTTAGCCTGGTGAGGGTTCTCCTAGTGTGGGCTTGGTTCTTCCATGCTCGACCGTTGTGCTAACTGATACCTTAGTCCTTCCCACAGACGGCGCCAATTGTAGGGACACGATTTTAGTTAACCCGGTCCTGAACTGTCAGGCCCTGGCTTAATGAGTCCCACACAATGAATTTTGTAGAGTATGGGCTGAAGAACTCAGTCTCAGTTGGCTCAGACGGTTCGTTGCATGTCCTTAGTGTATATAGAAACGTGAATCAATAAAATGGATGGGGAACTGGAAGTTTTATTCATGGTCATGCATTCGTACAATGAATCCTTACTTTTTTTTCTCTCCTCTCTTTTCTTCTTTTTTCTCTGTCCCCTCTTTTGGGGGAATCCTACATATTATATAGGCTCTCTTTTATCATCTGGGCCTTACACTTGTTGATCATCCAAACCCCCACTTGAGCACCTGTCCCATTAGACGCCCTTACCAGTTCTTTGTGAGTTGCAGTGACCAAGGTGGCACTGTTCAGGGGTCTTCTCCCCATTAATGCGGCCAGGAGAGTAGCTGTGGTGCATTTAATGTGGTGGTGACAGCCTTTGCTGGGATATTTGAATCTTCTTTCTTTTTACGTGCTTGGGGTGAGGGCTACAGTAACCGGGATGCATCACTGACCTGGACTTTGGAATGTCCAAGGAGGAATTACTCCTTGGACGTGTTTTCTTGGCCCCAGTTGGCTTGGGCAGGGATTCTGGGCCGCGACGTCTCCTCGGAAGGAATGGTCCTTGGACGGGCCCAAGGCCCAGCCCACTTGTTATTCTGGGTCGGTCCCCACAACAACTAATTAATTTTTTTTTATTCAAGTTATCTAACATCTCTTTTATATTAATAATATAGTTAATTCGCTTAATCTTTCATAACATGTTATATTTATTAACTAGCGATTAGATATATAGTTAATTGAATTTTTTTCACAAATTTTATTTTTTAATTTGTTAACAACTATATATATATATATATATATATATATATATATATATATATATGAGTTGGGCTCAAGTTACACCTAGTGTAACTCTAAGCAATGTTACAGCACCCAATAACTTATTATTGAATTAATATTTTGAAAATCTAACCGTTAAATTACATGTTCTATATGTTTTTTACATGCATGCCAATTTTCATATCAATTAGATGTTATTTACCATTTAATCCATAAACTCATATTTTATACATTATTTTAAACTACAAAAATTTGAATTTTAACAATTGATTGATGTCATGGATATTAATTTTTGATCACCTTAAAATTTTGCAAGTATAAAAAATGAGATGAGTTCAAGTTACACCTGAGGTAATTCTACAAAAGTTACACATTTTTTAGACAGTAGATTTCTAAAAGATCTAACGGTTAAAAAAAATCATTAAATATGATTGTTTCCACCTTATTACCTAATTAATACTAGCATTCTCTCTCTCTCTCTCTCTCTCTCTCTCTCTCTCTCTCTCTCTCTCTCTCTCTCTCTCTCTCTCTCTCTCTCTCTCTCTCTCTCTCTCCTTATTTATTGCTTTCTAAGAGATAATATTTTGTTTGACACAACCTAAACAAAAAATCTAATTTTTTGGTTAGACTGCGTTGAAGCAGCAGATAACTTTTTTTTTTTTATCAGATAACTTTATCTCATTAGATAATTTTTTTTTTTTTTTTTTTTTAGGGTAAAGATAGAAGTATATATTTGTGTAAAAAAAAAAAAAAAACAAAGAAAACACTTAGTTTGAACACAAGGGCCACCCCGGTGGGCCATGGCTGCCAAACACCAGTAAACAAAACAAAACAAAAGTTCCATAAAAAAATTATAAAAAAAAAAAATCCAATTGGTCTTTAAAAAAAAAAAAAAAAAAAAAAAAGACCATAAAATTTTGAAAGATAGACCTTCTGGACTTGCTGCTTCAACGCAGTCTTACCAAAAAAGAAATTTAAAATCTTCAAGGAATAAAGAATCTTTTGTAGGGTCTTTGGAGAGAAACATTGGTGCACCCAAGTATATAGCATCAACTTTGAGCTTTTTCATTTGGTGGGTTTGCTTTATTGTTCTGCAGGACTGAAGAAGAGTGCGTTTTGAGAAGAAAACTCCTGATTTACTTCGATTCAAGCATTGGCCCAACCATCTACATTACTTTTCAAGGCATTCAACGATTGCTGAGGCATCTTTTGGGCTGGCTTCGGAGAAAAGAACAACATCATCCTCGGACATTACGTGGTGATTTCAGGTCCTCTGGACTTGTTACCTTTCAAAATTTTATGGTCTTTTTTTTTTAAGGATCAATTGGAAGTTTATTTTTTTTTAAATTTTATGGAACTTTTCTTTTGTTTTGTTTACTGGTGTTTGACAGCCATGATCCATCGGGGTGGCCGTGTTCAAACTCAGTTTTTTTTTTACACAAATATATACTTCTATCTTCACCGTAAATTTTTTTTTTTTTTTTTTTTTTTTTTTTTTTTTAAGTTATCTTAAAAAAAAGAAAAAGAAAAAAAAGAACTTAAAAAAAGAAAAAGAAAAAAAAGAAAAGGTTATCTGCTGCTTCAACTCAGTCTAACTAGAAAATTAGATTTTTTTGTTTAGGCTGTGTTGAACAAAATATTATTTCTTGGAAAGCAATAAATGAGGAGAGAGAGAGAGAGAGAGAGAGAGAGAGAGAGAGAATGTTAGTATTAATTAGGTAATAAGGTGGAAGCAATTATATTTAATGATTTTTTTTAACCGTTAGATCTTTTAAAAATCTACGGTCTAAAAAAGGTGTAACTTTTGTAGAGTCACATCAGGTGTAACTTGAACCCATCTCATAAAGAATATACAAAGATAATGTAATTTAAAGGTAAATTTGTTAATATTCGCATCTAAGTAAAAAATATTGAGTGGTGTAATATTATTTAGAGTTATACCAGATGTAACTTGAACCCAACCCTATATATATAACAACACCTATATTACCATCAATAAAAAAAAGGGTGAATTTTTATCTAATAAAACAAAAATAATATAATAAAAATCAACCATGCTACACCTCCTCAAAATATGAATGACATAATGAGTTATATAAAAATAGTAAATAACAATCAAAATAATGAATATAGATTGTGTAAAAGCTTAAAATCTAAGCTAAACAGGAGTGATGGAATAACCAAGGATGTCAATACCGTACCGGTTGGCCACCGGTACGATATATTTCGGATACCGGTCAATACCGGTGTACCGTTTCGGGTTTACCGCTATTTTTTATATTTATAAATATATATATGTATGTATGTATGTACGTGTCTGTGTATATATATATTATAATAAATATAAAAGTTTACCATAAAACATTTCCTCAATTCAGAATTAATTATTCATGGTTTTAGACTTTAGTATCAATTAAACGGGAAAAAAAATAAAAAAATAAAATAGAAAGCTTAAAAGTTACCATTGCATACTAAGAAAACAAATAATATTAATAAGTTAATGCAAATAAGTTACCATTCTGTCCTAACAAAAATTCAAAAATTACAAAACTTAAAAAAAAAAAAAAAAAAAAAAAACTTTTTTCTGTACCGGTCATTATGCCCGGTACCGGCCAGTATTGCCCGAAATTGGTCGGTACGCCTGGTATTTTTTCCGGTACGAAACATGGGGGTCGAGTGTACCGGATTGCTGGCCGGTACGGTATATTCCGACCGTACCGACTGGTACGGTACAGAATTGATAACCTTGGGAATAACTCCATTTTATCCTACCAAGGGTAAAACAAACACAAGGTAAAACTACTTTTCACCTATAAAAACAAGCAGAGAGAGAGAGAGAGAGAGAGAGAGAGAGAGAGAGAGAGAGAGAGAGAGAGAGAGGTTTTAACTCAAATCCACAGTGGAGCCAAACTTGAAAGGAGCGGAGAAGAAGATCCAACGCAAGTACAAAAAAGTTTTTTTAAAAATTACTTTATGTGCTTTAAATGGAGAGAGTGGCAAAAAAATGGAGAGAGTGGCAAAATTTCCAGCAATAAGCACAAAAAAAAAAAGAAAAAAAAAGAGAGGTTTGACACTTTTTTTATAATATTTTTAATTTACTAATTTCAATTTTGTTTTGTTGATTGAGAAAGAAAGAGTGAGTGATTTTCTAGCTTCTGTGTGTGGAAGACTATGAATTCTACTACACTCTAAAACTTGAACATAGAGGAAACAAACCATCAACTATACATTAAATGAAGAAAAAAAAATTTCTGTGGTTTTTTTTTATAAGAGTGATGTGTCACTAACCAATCACAGTTATTAGGTAATTGTAAAAAAATGTAGGAGTGAGTTTCACAGCGTTTAAATCAAGTTAGAGTAGAATTCTATTTTAGATAAAATAAAAAAGAGTTGTAGTAGTAACATTATCATTTTATTTTTTAAAAATATTATTTTTTATTAAATGATGGTTTAATGTCTGTTAAGGTAATTGTCTTAACTTTTTTTTCTTGCAAATAATATAATTATTTGCTTTTAGTTTTTTGTCACATATTTTTTTAAGAAATATCATTTAATAAATACTATGCACTATGCAGATAAGCTAAAAAAGAAACCGCAAGCTTTTTTCTTTTTTTTCCTTCATTTTTTAGAGAATTTCAATTTATGGCATCCGCTCTTAATGATAACTCTTTAATATCAGATCAAAACACCAATCAATTTTTGGTGTAAAAGAAAATTGAATCTTAGATCTCTTATTTAACCATTAAAAATTTTACTAGTTGAACTAATTTAAAAAAAAAAAAAAAAAAAAAAAAAAAAAACTGAGCATTGTAAGTTGTAAGTTTTTAGATTTCAATAATATTAGGACAAAAAACATTTTATTCCCAAAAAAGAAACATTATTAGCTCAAATTCAATAAAAATAAATAAAAATTTAAAAAGTCCATTTCATGAAATGCAAAAACCATATAAACGCAGCCCCAAAAAAGCATTTTCATTTCCCTCTCTTTCAACTCTTCACATCTCCCTGAGACAATCCTTTGCTTAAAAGGGATTCCTCTCACTCAAACTTTGAGATCCAAAAAGCCTGAAAAAAGAAAAAAAGAAAAAAAAAGAAAATCCCATTCGTAATCACAAAGTCACCAGCAATGTCTCTGAAATCACCCGCGGGTTATGGCGCCACCACCACCACCACCACCACACAGCCACCTCCCAATTCGCCGACCTCCTTAACCTTCATCTCACGCGCGACGCGCGCCACCCGAACCCTGGTAGCCACGCGCCGCCCATGGGCGGAGCTTTTCACACCATTCTCCTCCTTCTCTCTTCCTTACTCATACTCAGATGCCCTTTCACGCATCAAGCGGAACTTCTACCACTTCCGTGTAAACTACGCCATGGTCGCTCTCTTCATCCTCTTCCTCAGCCTCCTGTGGCACCCAGTTTCCATGATCGTTTTTCTCCTCGTCTTCGTCGCCTGGTTCTTCCTCTACTTCGATAGACCCAACCCAGTTGTCGTTTTCGGTCGGACGCTAGACGACCGTGTCGTATTGGGTGTGCTGGGAGTTGTGACTGTCATAGCTTTGGTGTTGACCGATGTGGGATTGAATGTTTTGGTGGCTCTGATTGTTGGGGTTGTTGTTGTTGGGTTACACGCCGCGTTTCGTGGCACTGAGGACTTGTTTCTCGACGAGGAAAGCGCTGTGGAAGGTGGATTGCTCTCGGTTGTGGGGAGCCATGATAGTCAGCCGCTCAGAACTACGTATACTCGGATTTGAGACTTCGTTGAATGCTTGTTAATTCATGAAATTTTGACCTGGTATCTGTTGGATTTGAGGTTTTTGGGGTGTGTTCTGAAATGGGTTTTTTGGAATTTTGAAGATTCCTCGTGGGATTTGAAATGGGTCTTTTGGAATTTCGACAATTTCTCATTGGATTTGAGGTCTTTGGGGTTTTATCTGAAATGGGTATATTTTGAAATTTTCAGAATTTAGCATTGGCAACTGGTTTATGGTGACTTGGTCTGAAGTTGATATTGTAGGATTTTGAGGATTCTTTAGCAGTTATTGGTGTTTAAGAGTTTGATTTGAATTTGCTTATTGTGTGATTTTGTTCATGTTTTGGTGGTGGTGTGGGTTGGGAGGAGGTGGGTTGTCAAAGAAAACTGGTTGCCAATGGTATAATCTCTGTTGGAATGGATCTTTCGTATTGATTTCTTTGGTTAGTTTTCAGCTGGGATCTTTTGGGAAATAAGGTGCAACTTCATGCTGCAAAGTGGGACTGTGGAATCTTCGAGTTCGAATAGGGTGTGTTTGTTTACGGCATCATAGTGCAGGTGATTGTTCTGCTTTTTTATTTTGGGAGTCATTGACATGGAAAATAGTTTGTAAAGTGATTTAAGGTTGAATACAGGTGGTGATGTATTTTGAAACTGGAAATTTTTGTGTTTCTCTTTAGTTATACTTATCTGGGGAAAAAAATGTTTGTCTCTCTAGTTATAGGGAAATTTAAATCAAGTGATTAAGCAACCAGTTTAAAGTCTTGTGCAAAGTACTGTTCTATGGCATGTTGGCTGTGTTATTTACTTGCTTTAGCATGTTCACTTCAAATTAATATGAAATTTGATGCCAGCTTTGTTGGTACTGGTTGCTGGTCATTCAGTACAATCTGAATGGCCTCCTTTCAAATGGTATTTTGGCCCTTTAGCATAGGTGTTGATATGAAATTCAGTGACCTGGGTGGGACTATATTTCCACACAATGATATTGTATTGTACTTGGCTTCTCTCTCCAATGATGATATTTCCTGCCTATTGAATCTATGCCTTTATTTTTTTTACTCTTCTTTTTTCTTTCCTTATCAGAATTCTCTTGCATTTCTTTGTAGGACCTCTTGAGTTTGAAAATTTGAGAGCTGTACTCACTGAATTTTTGGATGCTTGTGACTTTTTATGTGATATTTAATTGCAAAATGAACCTTTGGTTATCTATTGGTTATTCCTTGTCGCTATGCAGTTACTCATTTCTTTCACTTTGGTTTCCAATTTGTATCAAATGATTTTTAGAGCATTTTGCTTTAGCTAAAAGAGGGTGTATTATTCTTTACATAGATTTTGAAACTGTACCTTCGTGTTTTTTTTTTTTTTTTCAAATGTAAAAGCTTATTGCTCGGTAGCAAACAGCTTGTTCTGCGCTAGAATGTCAAATGATCAAAGGGAGTCGGGGAGGAAAATTCTTGTGTGAATTATTAAACTGCAAAGAATTGTCTAAGAAATGTGGTAGACTAGGGCATTTGAGAGGAGTATTTAAAATACTACATATAAGTTGATGAGGTGTGCATTTCTTTCAGTCTTTTTGTCAGGGATTAGGAGATTGTTCTGCTAGTTTGGAGACTCTATATTCACTGCACTTGTTTCTTCCTTCCCTATAACATCGTTTGATCCTTAGTAAGATTCTTGTTTCACTGCCTTTCTGGTAAGGCAGCAGACTTGATAGACCAAGCTGTTTGTAACAGTTCTGATTCATATTTTGTTCTTTCCAATTTAATGTGAGTTACCCATTATTACTTATAAAAAAAAAAGTGAGTTAGCCATTTAGGTTATCAGCAAATTCAGATGGTGTAGTGGGCTTGTGGCTGTAAGTAAATGTGATTTTATGCATTACTCCATTGGGAGACGTGGAGTACTTCTGAATGTTGGATTAGCATAAGTTGACCATTAATCTGTCCAATTTTCCTGAACTAGTGTGCAAATGCATACTCTTGCCTGGCATAAGCATTTGGTTGTACAATGGAGATGGAGATTTGACAGGCCCTGAGAAATTGAATCATTAATATCATAATGATACCTGTATTGTTCAGTCAGTATCTTCACAGTCTCTGATTCTCTACTTTGAACTTCCCTTGTTAATGCCTTAAGGAAGTAACAAACCGAGAAAGTTTACTTGCCAATTGGTTTATTTTGCTGTTCTAGCATTGCTCAACGAGCTGTGGGTTTGTTTGTTTCGTTTTTTCCCCCAATCTAATTAATCGGCACTATAAGTTATACAACATTTAAATCTATTGTCTTTATTCCTTTTGCGAAGGAAAAGCTTCTTATGGAATGGAGTCCAATGTGAAAAGATTAGCTTTTCTTCATCTGAAATGGTCAGCTAACTTTTTATTAAAAAAATAGAAAGGCCAAAATGTTTGATAAAAGGATTCCTTTATGGGTGTGGTCGACTTTACAAAGGCTAGCTAACAGTAACAGGTCACTTTTCATGAGTTGCCTCACGCCTTTTTATTTAGTATTATTAGCTGGTGACTAATGATTTAGCAAAAAAGGGTGGAGGGGACTGTGTTGTCCAGCTATTCTTCTATTATGAAATGCAAAATATTACATCATGGTGGCAATTCTTAGTTAAGTTTTAGAACTCATCATCTCACGTTGTTTCTGAATCATGACATGGTCTACTGGGAATGTCCCTACCATAGGCATAGCAACATTTTCAATTCCTACCAAAATATGCAATATTTTCAGCTTACAGATCTGTCAACCTGTTATGAAGTCTGTGCATAATGGCTGTCTTCTCCGTGACACTCTACGATGTTGCACATTGTGAATTTATTCATCAGGAACTGACAATTATGTATGTGAGAATTTTTAATTTGTTTGTTTGGAACCGTTACTTGACTAAAGTGAGAACATCCTAGGCTTCCACCTCCCATTTGAGGTAGGAAATGCGAAGATCAAAGGCCAGGCTTAATGTTCATTTGCCTTCAAAATCCTGTATTAGCCTCCCCCCAAGTCCTGCCAATCCAATGTCTAATAATATCAGTTTTGACTTTGAAAATATCCGATGGCTAAGAAATCCATGTAATAAAAAATTAGTCATTCTGTCCCAGTTTGTTTGTCTTCTATTCTATTTTTGGATGTCCCAAAATATTGTCCTATTTCTAAAAATAAAAGTTATTAGTTTACTAATATTCCTATTATACCCCTATTTTATTTTCAAAACTATTTGAAAAGAAAACTAACAAATATTTAAAAAATCAATCTAATTAGGGCACTTTTTTAGTTGCCTCATTAAGAATAACTCTTTTTTTTTTTTTTTAATTAAAAAAACTAATAAATTTATTAAAGGATAGTTTTGTAAACTTATACATTTTTATAAGGCAGACAAAACAATAAATGATATTCCTTTAAAAAGTTTGACTTTTCAAACATGATAAACAAAATGGGACGAAAGGAGTACACATATTTTACCTCAGTAAGTGTGGTCGGTTTCCGAACTCCAATGCGAAATTTTGAGTGCCACTGACTTGCTGACTTCAATGACTTTATTTTTCCCCAGCATTGAATAGTACACCTTCCATGACAAGCTTGTTTATTTTCCAAAACACCACAATAAATAACGTTTTCCAATTGACCAAAGCAGTGAGAGTTGAAACCAAAAGGGGTGAGGTGTTTGATTTGATCTAGTTCTTTAACTTGAGGCTACAGGGCAATGAAAATTTTAAAGGGTCACTTTACAAAGATGGATAATAGTTTTGTGATGGAAATCGGCCTAATTTATTTCAGTTTCTCATAAGTTGTGATTCTGTTTTCTGAAACAATGGCTGGAGAGAAGATATTGGAGAAACATTCTTTACGCTCCTGCCATTGATACAACAGCTTTTATCTTTTTACTTCTATCATAGAGAGATATTCCGTTATGGGAGGTTCTACTTTTGTTTTCATTGAATCAAAAACTTTTGAGTTTGCTATTGAGGAAGGGGGGTTGTTTTTCTTATTACGTATTCATGAAAGAGGTAGGAATTCCTTACGTTCTGTCTGTATGGGTAAGGAGAGTGCTAAGAGAATTTTGTTTCACGTTGAGGAGTTGATATCTAAGCAAAATCTGGGTTAGTTTGCGAGAACGGTTAGGGAGGGAAATAGAGTTCTTATTTTTCAGTTGTGGTCCAATGCCTAAGGCACTTTTTTTTTCTTTTTTTCTCTGAGTTAGATAAAGGCCGCCGAAGGGGCTCCATTGTCGTACCGGAAAGGAAATTGGGAAGTGGCTGGAGAGGTTTTGGAATACATTTGAGAAAGACTATTCGCCCGATTATTCAGAATATTGGTGTCAAGCACACGAGTGCCACCATAAAACTGGTGAGGGTGACGGAGAAATTCCAGTAGAATCCTGGAGGTTTTGGAATCAAAGGTAAGGACGTTTCTTCAGGTTTTCAAAATTTGAAATCGTATATTTCTTGGGGAGATATTTCCGGGATTGACAAGGATCACATTGGGGCAGATGTCACGTCAGTCACGTCGGTCATCAATGGTGCTGAGAATACAAGCTTTAATGCAACGCTGACCTTAGATATTTCCTTGCATGTGGAACGTGCGAATGAAGGGAAGTGGGCTGTGTTATCTTCTGAGATTAAAGAGGTGGGCCTGGTTGTTGTTAAGCCCAGAGGAGAGAATAAGATACACAGTTTTAAAACTGTGTTGATCAATGGAAGTGGGCCAAGGCCCCTTGCTGCTTGGAAGCCCAAAGCCCAAGCTCATAGAGCTTTGTTTCACAAGTTTGATTTACAGCATATCAATACTAAACCCATCCCCATTAAATTGGGTGAAACTCGGCCAAGTGCTTCAGTCTCTACCGATCCAGTGAAACGGGTTCCTGGTGTTGCATCTTCGAAAGCACCCTCCTCTTTCGCTCGCAACACTGTTGTTCAGTCGAGTGTGGCTTCTTCTCAACCAAGTGTCTCGGGTTGTCATGGTTCGGGGCTTGGGTCTTCCTTTCTTGCTTGTGCAAACATTTTAGTAGTTGGCACCTCTCTTGCAGTGCCTAATCAGGTGGCTCTTGCTCCTGGGTTTGGGTCTTTGGCGTCTCCTCCTTTCATTGCATGTGACACAGCTTTTGGGCTTCCTCCGTTGCTCTCAAGCGAGCCACCAGATCAGCCGCCACTCCACACTCTTAAGGTGGGTATTAGCAACCCGACGAGTGACGCAGTAGGTATGGGGTCAGAAAAGGGGAATATCGAGTCTATTTCAGTAGTGTCAGCTCAGCATGCAGAGGGATCAGAGATATCAGAACCGATCTTCACCAAAGCACCACACAATTTTGGTCATAGAATCAGTGATTTTGTTGGGGATTTGAGCAAAACATGGGGTAACTCTAAAGATTGGATGCTTGAACTTCGGGACGGGAGAAAAATAGTTATTCCGCTTTCCGCATATCGTTCTCCTGAATTCGTATTAGATCAGCCTGCATCGGAGGGTGTAGTTAATCCAAGTTTGGCTTTTCTTTTTTATGAGGGAAAAATTGTTAGTTGAGATTCTGAGTGTGATGGTGTTGGGGGCTCAGTTGTCTCTGATCTTGGGTTAAAGGGTGAGGCTTGGGACTCTGATGAGGGGTTGTTGGATTGGGAACATTTAGGTGAACCATTAGAAGTGGCACCTCTGGCGATGGATAATTCAATGGTTACGAAGATTCCTACAGCTGAGAAGATAGGGTGTAAGGTGGATGTAGATAACACCAAGTCGTCACAATGGATAACTAATAGAATTAAAGCTTTCCAGAAATCTGTTGGGACCTTGCTTGAGGGCTTCGAAGAACAAGTTACAGGTTTGCTCTTAGCTTTAGAAGCTCGAAGAAATCAACGGTTGCTTGATGTAGCTTCTAAGAGGAAGATGGGTAAGGCTAGGCATAAAGGGCATTGTGAATTGAAGAGTTTGATGAGTTCGTGGAGTGATGAGAATGAGACAGAAAGGAGTAGGAGTGCTAGTAGGGATCGAGCTATTGTAGTGCATCAATGAATTTGAGAATTGTTTCATGGAATGTAATGAGTAGGATAAGTGGCTACGAGTTAGAAATTTGATCTGAAAGTGGAAAGCAGATATTGTTTGTCTACAACAAACTAAGATGGAGATAATTAATAGAGGTGTCATTTGTAGTTTGTAGGGAGGTTATCATATGGATTGGCTCTACTTAGGCTCTATGGGTGATTCAGGTGGGGTTTTATTGATGTGGGACAACAAGGTTGTGGTTAAGGTGGAGGAAGTGGTGGGTCGTTTCTCTGTCTCTTGTAAATTCAAAAATGCGGTGGATCATTTTGTTTGGGCTTTCATTGGTGTTTATGGACCCAATAGTGATAGTGGTAGAAGTTTCTTTTGGGAGGAGTTATCTAGCTTATGTAGTTGGTGGGATGTGCCTTGGTACGTGGGAGGTGATTTTAATGTGGTGCGGTTTCCTTTTGAATGTTCTGGTTTTGCAAATTTCACTATAGCTATGTATCGATTTTCAACTTTTATTTTTGAGCAAAGGCTTATTGATCTGCCTTTGGTTGGGGGGAACTTCACTTGGTCTAACTCTAGAGAGGTTGTTTCAAGATCTAGATTGGACAAGTTTCTATTGTCAGCAGATTGGGAGGAGAATTTCCATCTGTTTGTCAACGCCGACTATCTAGGCTGCTATCGAATCATTTTCCTATCCTTCTTGGGGGTGGGAATTTACACGGAGGCAAAAAACCTTTTAGGTTTGAGAACATGTGGTTAAAGGATGAGGGATTTTTGGAAAGGGTGAGCTCATGGTGGGAGTCCTATCATTTCCAAGGAACTCCTAGTTTTTCTTTGGCTAGCAAGCTGAAGATGTTGAAATTGGATTTGAAGAGATGGAATGTGGAGGAGTTTGGTATTATAGGTCTTAGGGTGCAGAATTTGTGGAAGGATTTTAATGTGTTGGAAGTTATCGAGGATGATTGTGTTCTTACAGCGGAGGAAAGGAGGAAAAATGAACGAATTCGTGGAGAGTTAGAAAAAACAATTTTGTTGGAAGAAATCTGCTGGAGGCAGAAATCTAGGGCTCTTTTTCTTAAAAAGGGAGATAGGAACACAAAATTTTTTCATCGTATTGCAAATTCTTATAAAAGATGCAATACTATTGATAGGCTTATGGTGGATGGAGAGTTATCTACGGATCAGGGGATCATTGAGGGGTACATTACTCATTTCTATAGGCAGTTATACTCGAAGAATGAGGTTCATAGACCTCTTTTGGAGTGGTCCATGATTTCAACGGTGATAAAGCACCAGGTCCAGATGGTTTTACAATGAGATTTTTTCAGTCATGTTGAAGCATGGTGAAAACTGATATTATGAATGTGTTTCATATTTTTCATGCCCACGATTTCTTTGAAAAGAGCCTTAATGCTACTTTTCTGGTTCTCATTCCTACGAAATTTGATGTTGTGGATGTCAAAGACTTTCGGCCTATTAGTTTGGTGGGAGGGGTGTACAAGATTATCGCTAAGGTGTTAGCCAATTGAATGCGAAGGCTGGTTCACGGTCTTATTTCAAAATCTCAGAATGCCTTTGTGAAAGGGCGACAAATTTTAGATTCTGTCCTTATTGCTTCTGAGTGTTTAGACAGTCGATTGAAGGCAGGGGTTCTAGGGGTGTTATGCCAATTGGATATCGAGAAAGCGTATGACCATATGAATTGGGAGTTTCTCATGTTTTTGTTACAGCAGTGTGGTTTTTCCAAAAAGTGGAGAAGGTGGATCAGGTGTTGTATATCAACTGTTAAATTCTCCATTTTGATCAATGGTTGCCCATCTGAATTTTTTGGGAGTTCTAGAGGACTTCGGCAAGGTGATCCTTTATCCCCATTTCTCTTTGATATTGTCATGAAGGCCTTGAGCCGTATGTTGGTTGCAACTACTGCAGCAGGTCAATTTTCGGGCTTCACAGTTGGGAATGCAACTGGTTTCTTGATGACGGTGTCTCATTTATTGTTCGCGGATGATACTCTTGTTTTCTGTGATGCTGACAGCACTCATATAACAGCTTTACGTGGGATTCTTTCTAGATTTGAGGAGATGTCAGGGCTAAAAATTAATTTAGGAAAGTCTGAATTGGTTCTAGTTGGGGATGTGCCTAATCTACATGAGTTAGTGGAGATTTTGGGCTGTAGGGAGTCTACTCTTTCGCTGAAATATTTAGGTCTTCTGTTGGGTGCTACTTTTAAAGATAAGTCGATTTGGAATCCTATTTTGGAGAAGATGGAGTGAAAGCTAGCTGGTTGGAAGAGGTATTTACCTAAGGGGGGTAAGGTTACCCTTATTACTCTCTCTAGCTTACCTAAGTATTTCCTTTCTCTTCTCCCGATTCCAGTTAAGGTGGCTAAGAGGATGGAGAAATTACAAAGAGATTTTCTTTGGACTAGTATTGGGGATGATCATAAAATTCATCTAGTTAATTGGTCTAAGGTTTGTAGGCCAGTGAAGAATGGAGGGTTAGGCATTTGGTGTTTGAGAAGGTTTAATTCTACGTTATTAGCCAAATGGTTGTGGCGTTATGGTTTGGAGAATGATGCCCTTTGGAGAAGGGTCATTGGGGCAAAGTATGGGAATGAGTGGAGTGGTTGGTGCACAAAATCTGTGTCTAGGGCATATGGTATTTGTTTGTGCAAGTTCATTAGAAGTGGTTGGTTGAAGTTTTCCAAGTTCCTTTGGTATGATGTGGGTAATGGTACTCAGGTGAAGTTTTGGGATGATATGTGGTGTAGGGATCGTCCTCTTAATGAGGCATTTCCAGATTTATATAATATTAGTAGGAAAAGGGATGCTTCGGTCTCTGATGTTATGTGTTATACTAATGGGAGAATTTCTTGGGACGTACAGTTTCGCCGTTTAGTGAATGATCAAGAGTCACAATTTTTGGATTCGTTTATGGTTTTGATCTATTCCACTAAGGTGCGGGGTGTTGGTTCTGACAAACTTTGTTGGAAGCCAGCTAGCAGTCGAGGTTTCAAGGTGAGTAGGTATTATCATTCTCTATCCCCTTCTTTTGTCATTTCTTTCCCTTGGAAAATGGTGTGGCAATTGAAGGTTCCTCCTCGGGTAGCTTTCTTCTCTTGGATTGCGGCTTTAGGCAAGATTCTAACTATTGATAATCTTCAAAAGAGGCATTTTGTTGTTCCAAAAGGTGTGGGGAATCTGTAGATCATCTCTTCCTTCACTGTCCTATAGCATATGAGATGTGGAGTATGATCTTTTGCTTGTTTGGTATTTGTTGGGTGATGCCGCAAAGGGTAGTGGATTTGTTGGATAGTTGGTCTTGCAATTTCAGGCGACATCGTAATATAGTTATATGGAGGATTGTGCCGCATTGTTTGATGTGGTGTATCTGGTGGGAACGAAATTCTAGAAGTTTTGAGGGTCGCGAGCAGTCCATTCTTGAGTTTAAGTCTTTTTTCTTTTTTACTCTTCTCGAATGGTGTTTTGTTTTACCATCTTTTTCTTGTTTTTCCCTTCCTGTGTTGCTTGATCATTGTAATTTGGTTTCTTGATGTTTTTGCCTCATTTTTACATTTCCTATCTACTAGGTTGTGTTCTTTAAATAAAATTTTTATGTTACTTAACCAAAAAAAAAAAATCGTTTATTTTTTTTATATTATATATATTTTTTCAAATTTATTATTAATTCTTACTTATTAATATGACTAGTTCACCCAAAGTGAGCTAATAGTACTTACTATATGTGTTTTTACAAACTGACATATTACCAATAAAAAAAATATTATTTAAACATTCATTTATTATATTGTTTGAGTGACATCGGTCATATTCTTGTCATATTAATTTGTAATTTTTTTTGTTTTAAAATTTGTATTAGTTTTAGCATTTTTTTCATTCATTTAATGGTGAATGAGTTGTATTTCTATTAATTTTTTTTTTCTTTTTTGTGTGTGGAGAAAATGTTAAACTTACTAAAATTTTACTACAAAAAACTTACAAATTGATGTGGCAATGGGATGAGCCTTCAACAAATGAATCAATGAGTATTGAATTACTAGCACATTAATTTACAGGACTTATGTAATAAAACTTGTAATATACTAGCATAACTCTAATATTTTAGGCATTCTTTAGAGTGGGAAAAAATGTACACCTAACTCACATTTTTTCTTTAATTAAAAAAAGAAAAATGAAAAATGAAAAACCCTTACTGCCCCTATATTTGGGGGCCTTTCTATGGTAGGGAGCCTTAGGCCACTGCCCAGGCCTAGGGCCGGCCCTGTAAGGCTATTGGTGAAATGCCAAGCTTAGAGCATTCACATCAGCTCATCTAAAAAATTTCGTCTATTTTACACCAAAAACCTACTTTTTCTATTTTACACTCCCACTTTTATAAAACACCCACATCAGTTTGTCTATTATGCACATCTATTCAAATAAAATATTCAATTCACACCCACCGTCAACCTACCCAGCCACCATCATCAACCCACCCAGCCACCATCTTCAACCCACAAATCTTCAGCTAATTCATTCTTATCAAACCCATAAACAGTCAACAAAATTTTAAAAAATAAAATAATAATATTCTAAGCAAAATTATGAGCAGCCAAACAAAAACCCAGATGATTTTCTGAGCAGCCAAACAAAAACCCAGGTGCGTTGGTGTTGCTCTGTTCCTCCAAGGTTCCAAGCTTCAAACGCTTGGCCGGATAGAGTTTTTCCAGGTGGGTTTCTTGTCGAGCCAGATGAAACCGCATGTTGCGTTTGGGTCCCACCAGAGCTCGCTGTATCGGCTACGCTTGTTCCACGCCTGAACTGTGCCGGCGAGGCCGAGGAGGAAGGCGCCGCAGGGGATGAGGCCCATGAGGGCGATGGCGAAGGATGTTGCTTCGGCGCAGGGGTCAAGAGTTTTTGAGCCATCTAGAAGAGGATCTGAGTTTTTGAGTGGTGTAGGCGAAGGATGTTGCTCCGGTGGCATCATTTTGGCTAGCCGGAATATCAGATTGAAGAAAAGGATCTGAGATTGAAGAGAAGGATCTGAGAGCAACAGCGACAAGGAGAGGGATTGAGATAGAACGAGAGAGAGGTGAAAGTGAGGCGAAGGAGAGAGAAAAAATTAATAAAATAATTATAAACGAGCTACAATAACCGTGTATATTTACACGGTTACTGTAGCTCGTGGAAAGTTTTACACAATTTTACACATTTTTACACCCACTGATGTGGGTGTTTTTTTGCTCAAAATGTGTAAAATTTGTACTTTCTTCTAAAATAGAAGACTATACATGGACTGATGAGGATGCTCTTAGAGGAGGTCCTGCTTGCTCCCAAATAAGTCTCACCCTACTACAATCCCTAAGGATATGGAGAATGGTTTTACCGTGTGGCTAAGGCAAAGCGGGCAGGTATCACTGTCAACACTTTCATAATATGAAAATTACTATGGGCATTGAGACTGTCATGGCAAGCTAACCATAAAAGTAAAATTTGGATCCATTTCTTATAACCCAATCCCACCCAACCCTTTTTTTCGCAAAGATATCAAGGCTTCAGGTCTTCGTTTTGGGTTAGCCCAGTTGTTTTTGGGCAAGTATTCGGCTTCTAGAATTGGAGCCCATTTCTATCTTTTTCTCTCCCAAAAAAAAAAGAAAAGAAAAGAGAATTGGAGCCCATTGAGTTTTTTGTTTTCATTGAGGATATGCCCATTTTGTTTGTCTAGGAGGACTTTACCCCTATTCTTGCATCTTTTAATAATAGGACCTCCACCATCATGCACCAATGGTGCAATAGTCACTTTACAAGTATAAATGCTTGTGAGGTGTGGGGGGCAAGGGCTGGAGTTCAAATCTTCAGGAGAGAGTTTCACACACATATACACTTAGATTAGGCTAGAATAGAAATTCTATCTTATATATATATATATATATATATATATATAAAACAAAAAAAAAAAAAAAACAAACAAACAAACAGGTCCTCCTTCATCTTTGGGCTTAGTAAGCAGTAGCCACTTTCTAACTAATGGGATGGGCTTTCGCTTTTCCTCAGATGAAAGTTATATGCATTGCATCAGATATGGAGGGATAACTGAAGTAACTATATATTGACCAGGGTGACCTTACCAGCTAATGAAAGTAGTCTCCATTCCCACCCGTTAAGCATGTCCCTAATTTTTTCTAGAATGAACTCCTAAGGCTTTGGTATTTTAGAAAATTATTGAATACTCCAGAAGTACCATATTTATGTACTTCCTCATCTCACATGAATTATGGGTCTCACTATAAATTTAATTAGTAGACCCACAGTTATATGAGAAGAGGAAGTATGCATTTATAATATTCCAGAAGTACTCAATAATTACCCTGGTATTTCTATCATCTGCCACAATAGGAAACCCTAGATATTTTTGGAATCTTGCTAGCTAGTTTGTTCAAGCGTCAATGCTAGAAGAAACACTTGGACACAAAAAAATTTTGGATTTCTCAAAGTTTTTATCTTTTGGCAAGAAACACTATAGAATCTATTATGTACGAAAAGGATGGCATTTCGACATGGCTAGTTGGCAATAATAAGTACAATGTTATTGTATTTCGAGAGTACCTAATAATTTTCCATAAGAAGAACCAGGTTAATCTGTGGGTTTGATAATAATAGAGCTAGACTTGGACGCACATTCCCTTTCCATCTTTTGGGTTCTATGCTCTTCTTGTATAAGAATAGAAAGGTATTCCATGCACAAAATGAAGATGTATGGATTAATCATGCAAAAAAAAAAATTGAACACATTAGCCAAAAAAATAACCTTTACTTTCAGCAAAAATAAGTAGTGAATTTATTTTGAGCCAAAAAAGGGAAGTATTGAATTTTTTATTGTTACTCAAATAGTCAAATGTCTAGAATATAAAGAATATTTAACCTATTGTCTAAATTCCCCCCCCCCCCCCCCCCCCCAAAAAAAAAAAAATCACTTAATCACCTTTATAAATAAAATTAGGTCCTGGATGAGACGCCATCCTAGTCTAGGTTCCACCCCCCCCCCCCCCCCCCCCCCCCCAACTCCCCACAACCCCAAATATAAATAAATAAACTAAATCAAAATAATTAATACATAAATCGAAAATAAAAACTATTAATAAAAAAATTTCATGAAACAAAATACGTTTAAAATTTAAGCATAAGAAACCAAGTCATTTTACATGACAAAAAGACTGATAAACATTCACTAATTAATTGAACTGTCTAAAGACAATGGTGATGACAACCGGGGCAATAGAATTTCCAGCAAGTCATTTTTCCTAATTACATAGCAACAAGGGGAATCATGTCATCAACATGAACAAGCAACCAAACCATAGGAAAATTACAGCTTATCCATATCAATCCTCCTCTAGATTGATGGAGTCATTGAACTTCCCATACAAAATCTTTTTCAATTCGGCCATCTGTGCAACTACAGAATCCTTCTCTTCCTCAAGTTTTTCCAAGTTCTTGGTAGTCACCTCTTTCATCTGTTCTATCCTGGCCTCCACTTCATCCTTTGACACATGGGCAAAGACTTCCCCTATTTGGAACCGAACCACATCCTCATCAGTGAGAATCAGTTCGTTGCTAGCATCCTCCAGATTTTCATTTGATTCCTTAGGAAAAAAAAAAAAAAAAGACCATTTATTTAGAAGGGAATCATATTATTAAAAAGAACAGGACAAGTCTAATTTTCAGCATGTTGTAATCATAAACAAATGCAGGTTGAATAAATTTACATTTTCACCAACATATAATCACTGCATTTAGAAAAACAAATATTTCATGCTGTAAAGAGCATTAAGGTTTGAAACAAACAGGGAGATAAAATCTGAACATGACAGAGCAACAAATAATGAAAACTATAAACTGATTTACTACACATCTGTAGCCAAATCATTCCACTTTACTTTTTCATCTAATGATTATAGTTTCACTTTCCTCTCAATACCATGTATGTCACAATGGGAAGTCCAACTGTAAAATGTAGAAAATGGAGGCAATCCTTGCCCCTTGATAATATGCAATAAAATGCAACAGAATTAGAAACGAGATATGTGGTTCAAGCGAAAGGACCTTATTGCCAAATAATTAATTTTCGGAAAGGTTTGTTGTTATTATTCCATCTTGGAGACCCTAATTTAGTGTAGGCACTGCTGATTGTTTTTTCACAATCTTGGAGTCTCTGGGATCATGCAGAAAAAGGTGAATAAGGTGTTGGGTGGTTGGAGGGGGAGGTGAAGGTTGTTCTGTGGTGATTGATCTAGAGTACTTGGTAAAAGTATGTTTTAGGAAGTTGAGCTACATGATAGTGTCAATTTAGATAAGTTTGAAGTCGCACAACAACCACATAGGGTTTGCTAGAGTTAAATTTAGCTAGTATGAGCTACTTAAATTGTCTTTCCACAATGATCATTTTGTCTCTCTCTCTCTCTCTCTCTCTCTCTCTCTCCCAATTTTTTTTGTTGTTCCTTCATCAATACCTCGCCCATTGTAATGGGGAAAAAAACTGCTTTTGTACTTTTGTGCTGTTCTCACGCATACCAACATAGCTGGCATTTGCAAGGGCTCTAAAATGAACCAAGTCACTCTAGCTTGGCACAAGATCAAATCAATAAAAGTTGAATCAACATAAAGTGCCATACCTAGTGTACAAAGTTCCCACTTTTGCAGGGTTTAGGAGAGGTGATTGGTTGGCAGCCTTACCCCAAATATTTTTTTGGAGAGGCTAATTCCTAAACTCAAACCCATGACTTGTCACTTTTGGTGAAAGGCACACTTGCCATCACACCAAGGCCCAAACTCTAAAAAATTGAATCAACATTCTAAGCAAAAATATAACTAAGCTAGAACAGAAAACTAAAGTGCCTGTTTGGATAGTGTTTTTCCTCAGTTTTCTAGCTCTAAAACAGTTTTGTTTTATTTTATTTTATTTTTATTTTTATTATTTTTTTTCTAACCTAAGAAACTCTTTGGTTCAGAATTAAAACAAAGAACAATTTTTGGAAAATCATCTCAAAATCTAGAAGAAATGGAATTTCCATTTCCTTGTTTCTTGAGGGGAGAAGATGCGTTATTTTGCCTTCATGAAGAGTGCACAGTAACTGGTATATAGCCTGTACTTTTACTCTCTCTCTCACAGAAATTTGGACAAAGAGCTTGTCAGATCTTACGAAGCCACCAATTAGTCACATGTGGGAAATCTGTAATGAATTCGATATGTGGGTGGTGGTGTTGCAATGGTTTGGGTCAATTTCGGCAAGCCATCAATCGTAGTGTTGGGGGTCGTGAATTTCAGTTGTGAAGTCTTATTGATGAATGGGGGCTTAATTGAGTATTGTTTGACCATACAACATGTTGGTAGCTTCAGCTATTAGGGATTAATATATGGTGGTTTGGGTCATGTGTGGCTTGAACAATTTGGGGAAGATTTGAATGGTTTGGGTATGTTAGTCGTCACTGATCTAGGTGACAAAATCACCTTTGTCTGCTCACCATCCTGGCTTCGTAGGACCAACAAGTGGCTTTTGGTGTCAGGGGCTGATTTTGACATGGATGGGCTTCTTGATCAGGTTGTCCAGCTGCATGGGCTTGATGGGTTTCAATTGTATTGGCAGCAATATGTGAAGCAATGATGGGAGCTTGGTTTGATAGGCTAATGGTAGCTAGGAGTGTGGGTGGCTTTGGATGTCAACAATGGGTGTTTGTGGCAGTTTGGGATGGGCTTGATTTTGTAAGTCAATCGGGTAGCCACTGATTTGCGTATGAGGAATGGATGTTCAGTTCGTGGCATGTGTTGGAGAGAATGGGTCTCAGCCAGTTTTAGGAGGATTGATAGTGGTGTGAATCTCTGGTGCCAGCGGTGGTGCGATGGTTTATGAATAAATGTGTGTTAAAGGAGGATGTGTTTTGGTGTGAATCACTGGTGGCAGTGCAACATCCAAACAAATTTTCTAGTTCCTATTCTAAAACATATTTTTTTCACATGACAAACAAATTTTCACTCGAAAACCAACTATAATTGTGTTTTATTATCATCTCGTAAGACAAAATTTTGAAGACACAAAAAAAAAAAAAAATCCTAAACTTGCCCTAGTAGACTCAATTGATCTGCTAGTGTTTCAAAATTTCAGTTTAAATAGAATCAAGACAGATTTCAAATGACGGTTAAACAATCTCCAAATGAAGTTGGTTTGCAAGTTGATCTCGTTCATAGACCCCACCTAACATTTTCACATGTTGATTCCATGTTGGCCTTATTGCTAGAAATATCTTCTGAAAGAAAAGAAATTAGTAAGAGAGATTGGAATTACCATTCATAATTCTAGATCATCTTGTAATATATATTCAAGAAAGCAAATGCATGGAAATATTCCATGGTATCTTTAGAGATTCTGTTTACGCATGACAGCTACTATTCAAATCTATGAGCATGTACTATAACTGCAATGAATGCTGCATGTACCAGCATCATGGGAAGGATATAGGAAATTTACATAGGCAGTACAGACATCTGTAGACAAATGATTGTTTTAATTCACTAAATCCTACCAATCCTGTTAAATTTTACATTTTTAAAGTTTAATTTACTTTCTTTTTATAATTAAGTTTTAGTTTACTTTTCCCCTCATTTATATAGTACACTGGTTATTGGAAGGATGGAAGAAGTGATCAACCTTCCAAACTCAACCAATAGCCATCTCTGATGTTGAGGCACATAGCTCAAGAACTCATCTACATCAACAAGTTTATATTATTTAATTTCATCTAGAAAGGCTAAAGCATTCATGGCTGCAAAATTGAAGCAATTGTTATTGTTTAAATATGTTCACATATACAACATTGTTTTAAGAAAATGACAATTCCTATTCATTTTCATCTAATGACAACATTCCATACACGAATTAGATAATCAAACAAGAAATGACTAGATTGTTGACTGAATTGGTACCACAAAGACTCACTAATAACACAATTAGCAAAAAAGAATCAAACACTAGCCCCCTACTTTAAATTTTTTAAGATAATAATGTTTTATTAGCCACTTTCAAAAAATATTGCTCCTCTGAGAAATAAAGAAGGAAACATTTAGAGAGAGAGAGAGAGAGAGAGAGAGAGATGTTTTAGGCTAAGGCATTGAACAAAAATTGAAATAATCATTCTGATGGAATTTTAATTCGCTCTTTGAGGAAAGAGTGGTATGCACTGAGAATCAAAAAACATAGAAAAGAATATATATGCAGCTTGACAATGAAAAAGAAAACATCCTTTATGTAAACTTCATTTCCTTTTATGAAAAACATAGCATGCCCTGTGTGATAAACTGGGATTCAAGAGATAGCCCAATGAAATGGCATCTTTTGTGGTCCCATGTCTGTGGTTCAAACCCCAACTCCCCCTCCCATACCTTCCTATAAAACTAAATAAAATAAAAAAGAACAAACATTTCTGGTGTTTTAGAAATTTGTGAAGTTGTTAAGTTCTTCTTAGAGAGCAAATTGACAAAATGAAGGAGAACATGTCACAATCCTTCAAAACAAAAGATCATTTAACTAAACCCATAGACTTCACTCAATACGTGATCCATCTGGAATCTAATAAAACAAATCTTATTCAGAACACAACAACTCTAATTGCAGCATTTGTGTAAAACTTCCACCCCATGGCCCACACTCTATCACAAAACACTTCAAAATTAAAACTTTCTTTCACACCAAGTTTTTATCTTTTCTGGTTACCGTATAAAGTCTCAATCAAAGCATGAACTAACTTCTACCTCCAGTCAATATTTTATCCATTTATATTGAAAAACGCAATCAACACAAATCCATGGAAAAATTAAAGCTGGAATTCCTCCAACTTTCACAATCTGATCTCAAATCCTCTTAACTTTCACAGTCTGATATCAAATCAAAGCGACAAATTTAAAAAAACAAAATTTTAAGTTTCGAACACAATTAATCCAAAACCATTGCCCTACTAAATTCAAGGGAAAATTAAAGCTGGACTTATCTTAATTTCCAAAACCCAGCTAAAATGACACAAAAATCTCAATATCTAAAATCCCAGATCACAATAAAAAGTAAAACCAGTACCCATCAAGATTAAACCAAAATTTAGAGTTGGCTTTTAAATATTTCTCGAAACCCACCTCAAATTATGCAACAAAGTCAGTGACTAACATTTCCAAATAGAAAGTGACAATGTTCTATTCCCAAAAAAGTAAAAATAAAGACAGTCCAAACCATATAAAAAAAAGACACAAAATGAAAGCACATCAAGTTTAATCCAAACCTATTTTAACAACCTCGTATGCTAAAATCATAAATAAATAAGAAAATGAAGCAAAACCCATATCATAACAATACCTTGGCAACTTTGATTTCAACCTCAAGCTCGTGAAAGCGGTTGTTTAATCTTCCAAACTTGTTAATGTTCTGCTGGTCCTCCCAAGTCACCTCTGTTTCAGATCCTCCACCCTTTGTAAATCAACAATTTCAAATCAAATTCAGACCCACAACTCAACACAACACAACAAACAAAAAAACACGATTAACTATAAATTAAAAGGAACAAATAATAATAAGAAGAACAGTGATACTAATGTGATAATTCTATTACCTGCTGCATGTTTGTTTTCACTACAGAAGCTGGAAGCGAAGTGCAAGTGTGGTGTTATTAGTTTTCGGGGATTAGAGACAGAGAGAGATGGGGTTTTAGGCTTTTTCGTTTTTGTCTCTCAACAAAATGTTGTAGGCAATTTTTGGGCTTAGGCCCAAAACAGGTTGCTTCACGTTCGGCTAAGTTTTTTTTGGGCTTAGAATTGCTTTTTTTTTTTTTTTTTTTTTTTTTTTTTTTTTTTTTTTTTAAAGTAGCTTATTTGTATAATAATGCAAAACAAAAAACTAAAAGTTAGCTTATCTTCAAAAAATGCTTCATAAAGTTGAAAGTTCAATAATTCGAAATAAAAGTGAGATAAAAAGTAATGTGGGAATTGTAAATAGTATAAAATATAAGTAAAAAAGTTAATTTTTTAATCGATTGTCAATCGCACACTTATTAGTCTTTACGATAAAAGAAACAGGATTTATATAAAAAAAGAAAATTAGAAATGGACTATATATATATATATTGTGAAGGTAATGAAGTATATTTACACCTCTTGAACTTCATATGTGATGCCAAGCACAGTGACAGTATGGAAGTTGTATGTTGGAATGGAAATTTAGTGCATGCTCCTAATGCATGACGATGTGACGCTCCTTCCTTTCATATTCTTGGTGGATCTCACCATGAATTTAATTAGTTAAGTCCACCATGAACGTGAGAGGAAGGACCATCATGTCACCGTGCTCAGTGAGCATTACTTGTAAGAAATTGTCGAACATTACTTAAAGTTCATTGACCAATCCAGACTCAAATAACAAAAGGATGCTATACAACAACATTTTTTATACACTGATTAGAGTGATAGTGTATTGATAATGGTATCATTTGCTGTGTCACATGTTTGTGATTCAAATCCTACCTTCCACTCCCCCTCCCACACTATTTGCCTATAAAAAAATACAACATTTTGCATGTTTGGCAAATGAATAAGAAAAAGCTATGTATTGCACAAGTTAGATATAAATAATTTGCATTTTTTAAAATAAATTTTATGAATTTTTTCCTTTTTAAAAACAAAGTAACTTTTTTTTTTTTTTTTAATCAGAAAAAAACAAAGCAACTTTGATAATAAAGAAAAGCGCAAATTACACTCCCTCTTTTAAAGAATTATTTTGCTAAGTAATCAAGATTTTCAAGTTATACCGAAAAGCAGTTTGAAGATTTCTAAGTCATTGACTCATTGCTGTATAAACTACTGTAGCACACAAATTTCTAGATATTAAGGCGTATAATTAAACTATATTTATTATTGCCAAAGACCTTGTAGCTGAATTTACACCTCCCCATATACAAAATGCTTGGGAGTCTAGGGAGGAAAGGGTTCGAGCTGCAGGATTAGCAGCATGTTGTAATTATTTCTAAAAAAAAAAACTATATTTATTATTAATTTTTTTAATACATTAAAGTAAAGGATTTGGACCCTCACTATCAATTATTATTATATTCTTTTTTCGGTAGAAATTTATTATTATATTAAAAGTGTTTGATAACTCTTTCATGCAACAAATTCATGGTGGGAACTGATATAGCAACATTTGAGGCATGCAAGCTGTGCATGCCAAAGCTTTAGAAGGCCTATGCGAGCACACTGCCACTAATATCATCCTGAAGCGTTTTAAATCAAAATAATCTTCAGTTAAAAACAGTAGAAAGGCTCCTCTAGGCAAGCATATTATCAAGTATGATGAGGTTGGAAATAAGACCAGCCGAAGGAAGTAACCAAAGGAGACATTAGTGTGTTTTGATAAGCTTATTTTCATATTGTACAAAAAAAAAAAAACATTTGTACCTTGAGAAAGACAATTTCTTATTGGATGGTGTAAAACATGAGTTTTACACTTATCCTTACCATGTTTTACACCTATCCTTACCAAATTCAGACTCTTCATGAGTAACTGTATATTCCCTTTATAAAATTAAAATAAACAAAACCAATGAGGGCCATCGAGTGACCATTAGAGGGTCAACAATGTAGGTGATGCAGCAAACTAATGCAACAAAATTAATTAAATCTTTATTCATATAAAAACATGCATGGTACAAACATACATGATGGATCAAATGACCTTGCAGTCAATGCAGCTATAAAGATCCAAACAACTTGGATAACTAAAGATGTATATTGCCAAGACAACAAAGAAAAAAAATTCTCTCTCAAGGGGTTTGGACTTTTCGGCAATATGAAAGGACCATCACAAAGTCCTTGGCAGAAGAGCCAACAGATGCCGGTACTTTTTTCGAAGTTGATGCTGTCCTAAACCACAGATCTACTAAGTTCTGTAGTTGCAACGATGGAACCACTGGCTGACCCCGGCACATTATCTCCACCTACAATCAAAGAAAAAAAACTAAAATATAAGTGACAATATATCCCTGAATTATCACTAGTATCATTACTCATCGCTTCCTTGTCAAGTGGTGAACATTCATCTAATACACTTACACATACAAAAAGTAGTCATTTAGGTGCCTTTCCTACAAATGTTTACCTTACCCGAAGACGAATGACATTTGCTAGGTGACTTGCCTACAATTTTACTCAAAGAAGATTGAAATTACACAAACATCATAGCGCAACTGCCAGGGGACTGGTAGAAATCACACATTCCATCACTAAGACCCTAAAACTAAGTATTAGTCTTCTGGCCACGACAACAATTGAGACTTTTACATGTCTTTTGTGATTTATTAACAATGCTCAAGGCTAATGTTGGTGCAGTATAAAATAGTAATTTGCCTATGACTAGATATAGCAACCAAGGACAACAAACCTAAAAGGAGCAATTAAGTTTGATCTTTTATATGGTTAAAACAGTTATTCTTCTATGATTAGGTTTTCATTTATCAATATACTTCTTGAATTTGTTACAAGATCAAGTGTGGGTAGTTTTTTTTCAACATCCCATAAATCCTTGGAATACAGCTGAATCAGACATCCTAATGCAAACAACTAGTTTGTTGATGATTGTCAATCTAAAGCATTATAGTGAGAAATAAAGAGAAAGGGAGAGGAAATCAACGGAAAGAATTTTAGTGAGCCTACATTCACAGGAATGTGCAAATTCTTCATTATCAACAACAAATAGGGTTCACAGCATATGTATACTCCAAAAAAGAAAACCGTGGGGGCCTTTGCCCCTGCACTCCCAACCTATTATTCGTCCCTGGCACAACAGACTTAGACTAAGCTAAATAGGCCTCCAGGCTAGAGAGCAATATTTAGGGGCTGGTGGGTGGGGGGAGCAACTTCTAGAGGTTAAGGGCAGCAAAGATATGGGTAAGACTGGCTAGTCAAAATGTTTTGTACATGCCCTTCAAGACCAATAAATGCACCAGTGTTGAGGAATGATTTGTTTTAAATGGAAAACACTACCAAGGACATAGGAAAGTGCACATAGAACACAATTTAAAGAGAGTGAGGAAAGGCATAATCATTAGGGATAAAATCGAAAACATGGTGCTAGGTAGAGCTAAATGGCAAAAAAGGATTCATGGTCAATCCAAATAATTAGCACTATATTAAGCTGATATTATCTTATAACTTCAAATATTTGATACTTTCGATCATTATTTTCCTATCAAGTACCATGAAACATGGTGGGGCTTTAAACAACTTGCAGAAAGGAAAACTTGACAACAAACAACTGTAGAATGTAAAGAACCACAAGGCTAACAAGTGACTACAAAGGACATCTTTCACATTTTCTCTTAATACATATATGTGGCAGTTCAATAGAAAACATTAAATTGTTATTGTTATTATTGTCTTCAGGAGGAAATATATTAGGCCCAAAAGATGCATTATAATACCAACATAAATCAATACCTTAAAACAGTTGGTGTAAAGTAAAGCCCCAGGGAAGACACAAGCTGAATATTGCTTGAGCAAATTTTTGCTTTCATTTTTATTTTAATGATTTCAGCAAAAAATAATGAAGAAGACATGTCATATGTAGCAAGTAGCAACACTTGATAGAAACCAAAAATATATTTAATAAAAATCACATAGAAAAACAACATCCAGACATCCTCAGGTTTCTGGCAAGGCAAGGAAGATGTACACACCTCAGCTTCACTTGTAAGATCAAGTTTCTTCATAAGATACTTTTGGATAAATGATACAGGCATTTTTCCATCCCTGTTAAAGAAAAATAGAGAGTCAACAAAACATAAGACATTTTACTGATGAGCAAAGAAATCTCCAAGAGAATTGCCGACTTCATCATTCTTCTTTGAACAAACAATTTTGCAAAAATTACAACTATTAACTTTAACACTATCAAACATTAGACCATTGATTAACAATTACGTAATGGTTCAACTTTTAATACAGCAAGCTAGGTAAGACTGAGAGTGCTCAAGAAAAAAAGGAAACATACATGAAGACAGTCATAACTCATAATGAATATGCTACAGCCAATGAGTTCCAGTTCAAATGGCACCTCATTCCCTTGTAAAAGCAAGGTAGAGGGCAAGACAGTCATTCATTCTACTTCATTCCTAGCTTCCCAACCTAAACACAAAAAAGCTTTTCCAAAATCTAAACCATGATGCCTCAATCCCTCTACATGTATCCAATGGGTTAATTTTTTATTTTATTTTATTTTTTTTGGGAGGGGGTGGGGTGGGGTTATATGTCCAAATGAATTCAGTTATTTATTATAAAAATAAAATTTCTTTTATTCAGCAGATAAAACATAATCTTGATACCACCCTTTATTCTAACCAAGTCATGCAAACTGACAGCACGGTCACAATATTGTGTCCAATAATGGCAAAATAACACAAGACCAGTGATACATGGAAGTAGATGAAAAGAAAAACTACTTGCTTGCATATATTACATTCACAATACTCGTAATCAAGATATTTGAAGATTGAGAATATATAACCTAAAGATCATCTTATTTATCATATCAAAATTAAGGGTAAACACATTCCAAATTCCCTTGGACCTAGGAGAAAATACAGCCATCTTTTTGTTTTTTTGGACATTACAGCTCACTCCATGTTACAGGATTCTATAAAAAGAAAATGTGAATGTCAATCACCCCCTGCCCCCCAACCACACAAAAAAAAAAGGCTTATATAACATGTGTGATAGATTGATTTGCAGGTATTGGAGTATAAAAAAGGTTTATGATATTACCATGAATCTCGTGATAACAAAACTAGGTATTTCTAGAATTTCATATTATTCTTACACCTGTAGTGTGGAATCATATTTCCTCAAACTAACAGATAGAACACATTTGTGGATACTTTCCAGAATGCTAATCGCTGAATATTTCTTTACTGAGGTATGGGCCTCAGCCTAATCCATATTATCACTAAACAGATGTAATACAAACCTGCATTTTGTATCAGCTAGTCACACATTTACACATGTTCAAATACTAAAAACGTTGACATGGTAGAACCTCAAAGCATGAGATGGGACCAAAGATACTCACTTTATCCTCAAGTAACATGCAGATATCTGAGGCAAGGAAACATCTCCTTTCCTATATAAATGTATTTGAAAATCATTAATGAAATAACCATAAATAAAATCCCAGAAAAATGGAAAACCATATAATGACATGGTAATATAGAATTTTACCGGTCTTCAGAAGCAACCAATGAGAACCAAATTGGACTATTTTTTCTGTTGCGCTTAGAACCTGCAACATCTAGCATGGCTTGTGCTGAGGGGTGAAGCTTCCCAGATGCCGCTGTGCTTTTTCGACTGGCTGCACGCAACCTTCTACGCTTCACTGGCCCTGGAAGTAAAGTTGTTCCATTATTTTCATCCTGTGCTTTCGTATTTTGTCCATTCTCCTTTGTTTTGCTTTTAGACATATACACTTCATTGTCAAGAACACTGGGTGATTCTGCTCTGGCTTTGGTTTCAGACATATATACTTCACTATCATGGGCACTGGCTTGCTCTGATTTGGCAAGGGATGGCCCTTGTGAATTTGACTTAGAGGACTTGGTTCTGTTCGCAGCTTCAACAAGACAGTTCAAGGGTGTCCACAGATCGGCTTTTCCTTCAATTATTTCCACATCATTCTCTGTGTCTTCATTATGCTTTTTCTCATTAGAAGGCTCAGCAACTGAAAAATTCTGCAACATTTCATAATGTGTTAGAACTATAATTACAGTACAAGTATGTAATTGCCTTAGAGGAAAGTTTAAAAGTAGAAACAAAATCAAATTTTAAGTCACACAAGCACAAAGGATCAAACATGTCTTCCTTTACCTGCCTTTTATTTCGAGTAATTTTGTTTTGAGAATCATGTGAGCTGGAGCTCACAGGATGATCCTCTGCAGAATCTTCTTTCTTGGTATGTTCCTCAACAGCAAAACCACCTCGTATAGCAGCTTTTCTTGCAGCTTTTGTTCTCCTTCCAGTCAAACCAGTCTGCATCGGCACTTTGGGAGTGCTGACCACCAATGAAGATAGTGATCTCTCTTTCCTTTTAACTGGCAGTGAATTTGTAGGTGTAACTTCAGGGGCTTCAACTTTTCTCCTCTTCAGAGGGAAAATTTTGGCCCTTATATCTTGCAGATTGTGGTCTGGCCTGCATATGATCAATGAAAAGCCTCTATTGTGAACACATGACAACACAAAGCATCAGCACATACAGACATCTTTATATCTATTTTGGCATACACATAACATTACAATAGAAAAAAGGGTATCTAGAACTATATGGAACAATCTAAAAAGTTATACTAACTTGAAACAAAGAAGAAACAAGAATAACATAAATTATGGTATTGAAAAAGCACTAATTTTCTAAACAGTTCAAACATCATACAATCACAATTTTTTTTAGAACCATTTCCAGATGAACATGCAGCCTCTATGAAATGATATGCTAGCAGGAATTTCTAGCTCTGTCTATAATAGGCAGAGATAAAATGGCAGAACCAGTATATCATAAAAATGAAACTATAAAAGCTGGGGAGAACAACTAGAAGTAGACCATGATCTAGAGCTGACAGTAATGTTATAAGTATCATCTTTGTCCTTTAAGGAAATAATTTAATATAAATTGCTAGACAGCAAGGGAAAGCCTAGATTAATTATGTGATCGTGATTTATCCAGCAACCCTTTCATTCTCAAAAAAATTCTCAAAATTAGATGGAGCCCAATCTGATAGATATTTTGCATCAATTCTATGCATTTACCCATACTTATAGTCTTGAAAAACATACAAGGAATTCAACAATTACTTGATGCTCCAAATCGAGAGAGAGAGAGAGAGAGAGAGAGAGAGAGAGAGAGAGAGAGAGAGAGAGAGAGAGATCATAAAATATACAAAAGGACTAACCTGAGTTTCTCCACTGGAAGACAACCCAGATCAATGTTGCATACAGGACAGCAATCCATCTCCTCATCTGAGAGCTTCTCATATATGCACTTCCTGCAAACTGGTTTGAAGTTTGAAATTGTAAGTGTCAGAAATGATTGTAGACAGAGCCAAAAACATTCCAGGAGATAAAAAATTTTAGCATTTTATTTTTTCAATACTGTGACAATGTATAGTGTTGAATTTAATCTAACACATATTAAGAAAATGAAGAAGAAGAAATAAATAGTACTTCAACACTGTCAAGCCAACCAGAATAGAAAGACCATGTTGAGGTGAATAATGAGCTTTT
The DNA here is from genome assembly GCA_028535165.1 of Quercus tomentella. NCBI lineage: Eukaryota > Viridiplantae > Streptophyta > Magnoliopsida > Fagales > Fagaceae > Quercus > Quercus tomentella. The sequence goes on along the minus strand of JAPQVY010000089.1, from coordinate 19,625,246 downwards.
TTTATTTTTTATTTTTTGATAAGTAGAGATAAGATTATCCTTTCTAATCAGAAAATAATCTCCTATGAAAGATATCTTTATAATTTTCAAAAGCAGCCTAACAGTTACAACAGAACCATATAGCTCACAGCCAATGCATAATGATTGGAGAAAATGACGACTTCCTTCTGACATTGGTGGTGATGACTGCCATAGCAGGCAGTCCCCGCCACAAACTATAACAATTTTACTGAAATATTCACAAAAGCTGGCATTAAGAACTTTACAGTGCAGCCAGCAAAGAGTTTGAGGAAGAACAGGATTAAATACCAAAAGATTCAAGAATTGTGGTCTAGTTTCAATGTGGGGCCTCCTTGGCACCTTTCATAGATAACTTTAGTTATTATTGAATCCTAGCATTAAATCTTTAGGTAAGAAAGTTGCTGGTTCAGTTTTAATTACATTTTAAGCTTCTTTACATTGTTATTGACTACTAATTTAATTTCCATGTTTTCAAGACTGGGCTGTGATAGGCTGTACTAGAGGCCCGTCAGTCTTATTTTATGTTCTGAGTCCCTCTAGTGTTTAGTTTAGAAGTTCTTAATTACTTTTCATTGTTACTAAGAGTCCTAGTCTTTATAGGAATAGACTATATAGGAGTCCTATTCTTTCTAGGACAATCTCTAGCAAAAGCCTATATAAAGGCTTGATTGTAGTCAATAACATTCATAGACAGATTAAATTTGATAAAATTCCAGCAACTTATTTTATGTTTTGAGGGTGTGATTGTCTTCTTCCTAAGTGTGATTGTTTAGGAAACCTAGGTGTGATTGCCTAGGGCTTATCTCTCTTTGTTTCTTGCTCTATTCACCGTTTTTAACACCAAATAGCCATCAAATTCATTCAAGATCCAATCCTTTTATTACTTAACCCTACCTAAACCCTTTATATCAAACCCTATTCAAGAACCCTTTGAGATATCATCAAGAATCCTAAGTTTGTTCTGAATTTCTAAAGATCCTACATCACTTTAATGTTCTCATGTTTGAAAAGGATGGCCTTGAACAGCCCTTGGTTAGTATCTTTAAACTTTAGACATACATATTGAGGATGAGCTATGGATTCCCAGACATATAGCATAAGCTTAAGATCCTCATATGTCCTATGGATGGGCCTTACACCATGGTTTTCATAAGCAAAAAAACAAATGAACTGAGCCAGGCAAATCAGATCAATAACTCATTACAAGGACAGGAATGTAGTATGGATGGCCAACAGTGGATCACTAAAATTAAGGGTAACATATTAAACAGATAACAGAGTACAAGAACCATAACAAAACTGATCCTAGTGAATGATACAACAATCCAGTAGCAATCCTAGACCTGTAAGCAAGGTCATTGTAGTTGACCTCTTAAAGGGCAAAGTCACATCCACTGGAGCTTTGTAGAATAAGAAATATCATTATGCATAAGAATTGACTCCACAAGTACTGATTGGGATGTATTCTGAATCAACTAACAAGATTGACCAAAAAATTTAAAAGACAATGTGCAAGAATATATCAAATTATCAAGTCTAGTGAAAGGGTGCATCATATCTAAATCTCTATCTAATTGTCAAAGGATTCATAAGAGTATCAAACTTACAATTAATAATGACCTTTTCTATAATTTAAAAGAAAAAAAAGTAGGACTTCTGAACTCTCAGTTGATGAGTAGATAACACAATCCTATTTGGTATGATAACTCTGATCAAGACATGAAGCAATGGATTGATACATCGTTTTACATGTAAATAAACACTACATAGATTGGGCGGTATAATAGCTCTGATGAGAAAGAGAAAATAAAAGCTAAGAAAATAAAAGCCTCAAAGAAATTACAAAGACATCTCATCGTCAATTTGCAAACACAATTATTGCAGTAAGATATTCCTCAAACAGGAGATGAATAAATATGACTTCAGAATTGAGTTTTCAGACCCAAAAAAGAACTTAGAAGCCTGTCCAAGGGCTCAACTAATCAACCCCAAAAACTTTGATTGAGAAGGGATCCATATTAATCATTGATCTTGTATTAGTTAGTGTGTAGTACATTCTAAAATTTTTCAATGTATAATATTCTAGCTGAGCTAGGGAAAACATGTAAATATAAGATCACCATATTCACTAGTAATTCATGAAATTTTATATAAGTATTTTATTTAAAAAGAACAGAAAATCACATACAAGAGGTGTGTGTCTATCCCATTGTAAAGAATACAAACAACAGATGGTCAATAGATGCTCCATTCCTTCTATACATACAAAACCAATCAACTATCAATAAATGCCTCTTACAAAGATTTCAATTGTCAAGATTTTTCCCAAAGCTGTTGTTCAAGTAAAAATGCAACCTTTCATGGGACCTTAGCACCCCATATGCTCTTCTAAGGATAAGAGTAAGCTGTGGAATCCCTGAGGGCATTATAATATGAACAAACCTCAAATATCCCATTCTTTGTTAACTTCCACAGAGATTGATCCCCACCCAAATACAAGGGAATGATTTTATAGAGCAGCTCAAATAGATTTCCCACTGACTCCGACTCTCAATCTTGGAAAGAATGAATGAACTGAGGGTTCCAAAGCCTAACACCACCTTTAGATCGGTTGACTAGATAAGAGGCCACTGAAGCGTCCTATCCAAAGATAAAGCATAGAAATCCATAAAGAAACCTTTAAAAGAATGATCACCACAAGATATATTTGTCCAAGACCTCACTCTAGTTTCTCTTACATCGAACTTTAAGTAATTAGAGAAGAATTCCAAAATCCCTCACTTATAATTTTCTCAAAAAAGAACTCTATGAAACCCTTAATCCTCTTAATCATCCATCCCACATTCTTCTCCATATTTCACATAAATGACCTTCTCCAAAGATGGTCGTGGAATTCTAACAAGGAATATGATTTTAATCAATAACATACCAAATAAATAAGTCGTAGATCATACATTTAAACTAGCTCGGAAAAAAGATTAAACATATAAATCATTATTAATTGGCAAAATTTAAACCAAGACTATGATTTTAATCAATAATATACCAAATAAATAGGACCTAGAATCTCCTAGGCAGAGAAAGTAAGCAAATAAACAACGTATAGTTTTCTAGTCAGGCTATGGAAACCATAGTCACTATTAATTCGCGAAATTTCAACCAGGATTATGTTAATCAATAATATACCAAATACATAAGACCTAAAACATAATTTTAAACCGCCTAGAGAAAGTAAACAAGTAAACAACAACATATAGTTTTTTAGTCGGGGTAGGGAAACCATAGTCATTAATTCACCATATTTCACCCAGGATTATGATTTTAGCCCATACCATATCAAGTAAACAAGATCTATATCACAATTTTAAACAAGCTAGGCAGAAAAGTAAACAAATAAACAACAATGCATGCTTTTCTAGACAGGCCAGAGAAGCCGTATTCATTATTAATTCACAACATTTCGACCAGGATTTATGATTTTAATCAATAAGTATACCAATTATTTAAGAAATCTAAACTAGCCAGGCAGAGAAAGCAAACAAATAAACAACAATACCTGTATGACAAATAGAGTTCACAAATTGCAATACAAGAATAGCCCGAACCAAATCAGGAATTTTTTTTTTTTTTTATAGAAAAGAGTGAATAACATTAGAACGCAATTGAAAAATCCACACGTAAGAAATTTGAAATTGCAATTATGTAATTGCAAAATCCACAAATAGCCACAGCCACACAAACTTGACGTACTAAGAGCAAAATCCATAATATGCAAATCACTAATCAAGAACAGAAAAAACCCATTTCCCCACCGGATATTTCAAGAATTGACAAAAAGCATGAGGAACCCAGATCACAAATATGCAATACAAGCACAAACCCAGATCAAAAATTGAACAAATTTAAGCCCAAAACACAGACAGACCAAAGAGACTCACACGTGTGAAGGCACAAAGATATGGTTGTCGCTTCCTTCAAGAGCTTGTTACAAAGAGGGCACGTCATGCATGCCTCTACGGTCTCCCTCTTCACTTTCACCACCTGACTCGCCATCACACACCCTCTCTTTCTCTCTCTCTGTCTCTCTCTTTCTCTCTCTCTATCAAAAAAAGTCTCTCAATTTCTCTCTAGCTAACCAGCATTAAACTAAAACAACAATAAAGGCATGGAATTTAAGAAGAAGAAGAAGAAGAAGTTTTGGTGTCATTGAATAATTGGACGTGTAAGGAGTTTTGTGGATCTGGGTGTGTGTGAACAAAGTGACGGGTTTTTGGGGTTAGATTACGAGATGGGGTTTGGATTTTTTCATTGTATTGCGGCAAAATTACGTTGGGGGAGGTTTGGTTTGTTGGGATTTTGGAGGCGTTTGTTTAAGGTTTGTTTTCTTTTTTTGTTGGCTTTGAGTTTGGATGAAAGAGCATGTAAGAAAATGTATAAAATATACTATGGTACTATGAAGAAGTGCGTATGCGTGTAATAAAAAGACGACTTTTGAGTGCGTGTGTTGCGTGAAGTGTGTTGAGAGTCTTTGAGTTGGAGAGTTGGGAGTTTAAACTTGAAATTTACTCCATACTTCAACGTTGTGGATAAACTGCGCCGTTCACACACTGTTCTGTTCTGTTTTGTTTTGTTTTTTTTTTTTTGTTTTTTTTTTTGGGTAAAAAGGTAAGAATTTTAATCCCGTCAAGTTAAGACATTAATTAATTGTTAGTGTAAGTAGGTTTGAATCTCAAATTTTTATAAGTGAATTTATCCTGGAGAGCGATTCTCGGATTATCTCTTAGGTTTTAAGTGAATAAACTCCACCTTCTTCTTCCGTAGCACTGATTTTCTATTGTGTGTTGTCTTTCATTCATGATTTTCGTAAAGTTGAGTTTTTTTTTATGTTCAAAGATAAAGTAACAGAAATTCTCATTTATTAACAAAATATACTTCAGGGAATTACAGTTTCCAATATTGAATAAAATTCTTATTCTTTCTATATATAAAAAAAAAAAAAACTAAAATTCTTATTCTTTTTATAATAAAAAATAAAACACTAATTTATTTTTGAGAGCAAATTACAACTTACCTACCTGTGATTTGACTGAAATTTAAATTGTCTACCTATAGTTTAAAATTTGACACTTTACCCACTTGAGGTTTGACTGAAATTTAAGTTGTCTATCTGTAGTTTGAAATCCCATGTTGCAAGTGTTTTGCTGGATTTTTTTTAATCTTATTTGATCTTGTATTTAAATGTTTTTTGTGTTTTTGGAAGAGAGACACATAAAAGTTGAGCAAAATTACATATTTAGTTATATTTTTAACCGATGTGAGTTACAGAAATTTAATTGAGCTAACCTTCCACGGATGGATAAGTTGTAATTTACCATAATTTTTTGTGTAGACGGATTTGAATCATAAATTTCTTTTTTGACAAAAAAAAATTTGGAACCCACGTGTTCTAGTTTAGGGTCCGTTTGGAATCTGCTTATTTTGCTGAAATTGAAAACTTTTTACTAAAAGTACTGTAAATAAAGGTAAAAGTTAGTTGAAATAGTACGTGAGATCCATGAATATCACCAAAAAGTACAATAAGACTCATGAGTAGTAGCAAAAATAAGCTAAATAGTAAAATAAGTTGGCAAAAATAATTTTGGCCAAACAAACACTTAGTGTGTGTTTGCCTAGCATTGAAATTATATTTAAGCTGCGTTTTGCATTTTTTTGAGGTCCCATAGTACTGTTCATGGACCATCAAACTCAGCAAAATGCATATTTCTAAGTAAATTTGGATCCCACAGTACTATTCACACTTTTAAAAATTATTTTGTTTCAATATTTTCAATAATAAATTTTTAATTTTTAGCAATAAACAGTATCCAAACAGACTCTTATTAAATCTTCAAACCTTACCTTATTCCGCGTTTTTTTTACATTTTTCTGTTTCTTCGTTGTTTCTGCTTGTTTGTCTTTTTGTGTTTTTTTGCCTTTTCGTGTTTTTTTGCCTTTTCTTTCGTATTGCACACGCTGACGAAGAAATGAGATAATAATGCATTGTATATTCGTATTTCACACGCAGAAATGAAAACAATATTTTTAACTGTTTATTGTTAAGCTTTTATTTAAACATGGAGGATTTAAAATCAAAAAATTTGAAGGGTAATGGACCAATGGTTAATGTAAACTTTTAAAAAATAAGATTGTAACTAGAATAAAGAGAAATGCTATGTTCACAATATTTATACAACACTTTTACAACAAATTCTAAGTAGTATGTTGTCATTGGTTGCCATAGGTGGATAAAAAAATAATTTAAGCTATTGATTCAAATTAAAATCACTAACAACTTACAATCTATGATTTATTGTGAAAGTATTGTGAAAATATTGTAAATGTATCACTTTTCTTGAATAAATGTTTGGTTTCTATAAGCAATACTTTATAGAATATAATGTGTATTGGACCAAAATTTTTGAACCAAAGTCTTATATGTCGACAGGATTGAAAATTTGAGACTACTCTGTCATAGCGGGTCCATAGTTTGACACATTGCCCTTTATGCGCTCTTAGTTTTTATTTTTTTAATTCCATACTTACAACAGGAAATAAAGGAATTTAAATTTAGATTTTTACATTAAAAATATTAAAAGGTGCTAACTATTTAAATTACAAGACTTTTAGCCCATTTAAGTTTCAATTGTTTTGGAAGCAAGTCTGGTGGCATAAAAATAATTTTGTATCATACAAGCAATAATTTGATTTGCATAATGACAAAAAAGTAACAAACTACAAATCTTTAATGTAAAATTTAAAAAGGACAAGTGGCTTAATTAGGCCCCGTGACATGGACGGGGAGCATTATTATCCCTATGATAGAAGATTTGTGTTCATACTTCTATCCTTCCAAAGAAGGCTATCAAAATAATTGTGTAGGAGTATAATTTTGAATTTTCTATATAAGAGAGATGAATGACAAGCCAAGGTAGCTTGGGTATGTGCTCCTAAGGAATGGGGTTTATATTTAAAAAGAGATTTGTGGGTGGAATAAAGTTTCAACTGAACATATCTACAATTTATTTACTCTAGCATGCTCCATTTGAGTAGCTTGGGAGCATGAATACTTGTTAAAAGGGAAGAGCTTTCGTTAGTAAAATGTTTTAAGGGAAATGTTAATGGATGTCTTAAGAATATTGGTTTAGAAAATATTTTGAGAAATTTTTTAAGGGAAAAAAAAAAAACAATTGACTTTTTTGACAGTTTTTTATATTTTTCATAAAAGTAATATTAATTTTTATTTTTATTTTTAATATAGTCTATTAACAATTGTCTTAAGGGCACCCGTTAAGTTAACTTTTCTTAAATTGAGTCGTGTAGCCATTAACGCGACCCAATTTCTAATAATTGCTCTTGAGGATGGAAGAGGCTGCTAAAGCTGAGTAAAATTAGGCCTCTCACAAAGCATAAGCCTGGGCAATGCAACAATATATTTCAATGGTAAGATAATTGGCATCTAGATGATGCATATACTATGGTTTTGAAGTCATCTATGATGATGCCAGGTCATTGACTGCAAAGTTATCAACTATTTTGTACCAAAAAAAAAAAGTCTGTGGCAGTCGGTACTGGCCAAATCAAATGATCTAGTTAGGAATTAGGATCTAAAGCAAAATTTATAAGGTGAAGATAGAATCAAAGGATTCAATTCAATGGCTTCAATTAAAGTTAGGGGACTTTTCTTGTGTATCAGCTAAGGATGAGGTCAGAATCCATTTATCCTATTGATTATTGGTGGAGATTAATGTGGTTCTCTTTTGCAATACCCAAAAATTCTTTCCTAGTTGGCTAAATCCTAAATGTGAGAAATACGTTAGCAACTCAAGACAAGTTGATAAAAATGGAGCTAAATCCAATGTATTTACTACATCAAAAATATAAAGAGCAGAGATTATCTAATATCTTGACTGTTCCTAAGAAGGTGTGGAAGGTGGTCATGAGATGGTACATAATCCTAATTACTGTTAGAAAAATGAAATTTAGTGGAGTGTTGAGGTTCTCAAAGAAGGAGCTTTCAAATTATCTACTACAACTTGCTTTTTATGTTTAGGGGTACTATGTTAGGTTAGAGGTAGGAGTGACAATTCGTATTTACGTGTTGTGTCGACTCATGAGTATTCAATTATATAGATTAACAAAAACATGACACATTTACTAATCGTGTCAAGGCTCGATCTTAACACGACATATTTTTTAAACAAGTTGACATGATACAATTCACATAACCCATTTAAAAATAAGGTAATTTAATCTAACAAAATTTTTGTGTTATGAATTGAAATAACATTTAATACATAACCATTTTTAAATCAACACAATAACATGGATTCAATCCGTTCATAAATTTTACTAAAATAAAAACTGATATTGAAATGTTTCCTTTTATCTGTTAATATATAAAATTTATATTTTTCATACTTTATTCATGCGACTTAAAATAAAAATCGGTATTGAAAGGCTTCTTTTTTATATTCTTTAAAAAAAAAAAAGTGGTAGTTATTTTTTAAGAGGAGGAATAATTATTATAATAGTATTTCAACTTATGGCGTCTATTCTATAATGATTGCTCATTATCATCAAGTCAAGATACGAATTAGTTTTTGTTGTAAACGGGTTCGAACTCCAGATCTCTTATTCAATGCAAGAACGAAAAAACTTTACCAGAAGAGAAAGAATTATAGATAAAGAAAAGTTGAAATGGGCTATGGGAGTGGTAGTGTAAATAAATAATCATACTAATAAACATTTTTGAGTTAATCAAACAAATTTCATGACATATATAGCAAATAACCTTGTAGCTGAATAGAAATTTATTAGTATTTTTAACAGAGGTATTCAATTTTCAAATCCCCCCTCTCTCCCATTGCGGACATCATAAGTTGAAACTCTACTTAAAATTAAAAAAAAAAAAAAAAAAACTACTCTTTAATTAGCTTTATGAGAAACAAAATAAAAAATAAATTCATTAGTATTACACAAAATGTCATCATGATTTATCTTTAAACATGATAGACCAAAAACATTGGTAACTCTCTCAACGATCTAAAAATGAATGCCAAATTTTGTTACTGCTCAAAAGGGATTGAAATTTTTGGATTTGATAGTCATTTGGAAATGACTTGAAATGAAGCCAAAGGTCATCTTCCTAGACAATTTGGGACTTTAAAACTGTAACAAGTATTTTTCACGTGAAGAAGGATTTGAATTTTTGTCCTTTTTATGGAGCAGTGAAGCATGATGGACAGGGTGAAACGAACAAATCTCTTTCAAATTTTGTTCTCAAATTATTATTAATTTTTTGTATGACTAAAAAGCTGTTTGTTATTACTTCTTTGGCTTATTTACAGTACAGTTTTTTAAAAGTTGTATTTTTTTAAATGGGTACAGTTATATATTTTTTTGTGGGTCTCAAAGAAAAACACAATTATAACTTATATACCTATATTTTGGTCTACCTCGTTATTTTAAAATTTAACAAAATAATTTAAAATGAAAATATGCTACACCAAGTGCACTCAGAAACTTCAAAAACAGGGTGATTTTGATTTCTGTGTGACCGTGTCAATGATATAGACTTTTTTTCTCACATTTATTACATTCAATTCAACATTGGTTTAAAAAAAAAAAGGACAATTAGCTATCTGCCCAAGCATGTAGTCATTAATGATTATACTGGGTTGGTTGGTTATTATGTCAAGGCAGGCCTGTATTGAAAGAATCTCACCTGAGCAAAAGACCACATAATGCCTGGGCTGCAAAGTCAAACCGAAGAAGATGTCCTAGATTAACCCTTTCGGCTAACTTGGCCCACCACAAGCCTTCGATGTCATGCAATAATAGAACATATTGAAGAACATATGCTTTTAATTATTTTAGAAATAGAGCATAATAAACATCTTATGCATGTGAATCATATTCCTTGATAATTTTTCTTTATTTTATTTTTCCTAAAAAATAATTTAAGTAATTTACAATATGTTTTAATTAGCTAAAACATTTTAGTAATAATATATTATGTGTCTGCGCACACGCAGCAATTAGATATTATTTTATACAATATTTTGTTAGGTTCATTCTAAAGGAGGTAAGTTTAATTTTAATCTGTCAATTCTAAAAAGAGTCTTTTTAGGATTTAGCTGCTATAATAGTTCTCATGCTAAATATCATGCTAATTACATGGAATCATTAAAGTTATTATTTGTCTAGAATTATTCCTTTAGAATCATTAAAAGACATTTTGATATTTTGGTCCTTATAAAACTTGTCAATTTTCCTTAATTCCTTATAGGGAAAAAAGGGAGGGGATTTCTTTTAATCAAATAGAAATGTAGGCTGCAGTGTTGACTAGTCTTTCTGCATTCTTTAAACCCTGACTCCTGAATCAAGACAACATCTTGAGAACTGTTATATAAGGTTAGGATACTTTACGACATATAATTTTCTAAACTAAATTTGTGAAATAGTTTACAATTCTTTATGAACAAAACACAGAAAGCCTTTAAATTTTCAAAATTTGGCCTAGTAATTAGTCCAGCTTTAAGAAATCCTATTATTATTTGGCCTCTTTGTCTATTTTGGAGATACTTTATCTACTTAATATAAACTGTTGGATTTACCTACTATTTCATGAAGAACTTGTTCATGAGATATATACTGAATCAATTCATGGATTATTATTAGAATTAATCCCCTGACATTGAACAGATTAGATTTAAATATATCTTTGTTGTAATCCCCATATTGTGACTGTCCACCAATCTGAAAGTCCACAATTAGATTGCTTATTCCCTGGGTTTTTTTTTTTTTTTTTTTTTTTAAAAGAGTTTCAACCTATGACGTCCATTTTTAATAATTGCACTATTTATCATCATACCAAGACACCAATTAGTTTTGATGTAGGCGGTAATTAAACCCTAAACTCTTATTCAACCATCAAAAATTTTATTAGTTAAGCTAACTAGAACACACTAAATTGCTATTTCTTAATAGGACAAAACGTAGGTACAGTATTTTAGGTGTTATTTCTTAATTTCCCCTTTTAAGATTCAGTCATGTGTCTACTTAACTAAAACATATACTTCCATTCCATGAAAAAAAATGCACATAGTAGAATCTTAAGAAAGAAACCTATAAAACGGCACCTAACTACTGTATTTAAGTTTTGCTCTTCTTAGTGTGCATTTAGATACCGTTTATTTTGCTGAAAAGTGAAAACTAGAAATTGAAAACAATAAAAAAAATATATTTCAATTATTGTTCATTAATGAAATCACTGTTTATTTGCCTGTTTGCACTGTTCATGGGACAGTGCAAGAGGCACTAGACTAAAAAAAAAAGAAAAAGTGATGAACGCAGACGCCTAACGCACCCTTAAATATAAAGGGTCCGCCCAACATTTTGATTTGTTTATAACCTTTGCCGGTGGTCATCATATGGATTTTCAATTTTTCATATACTTTTTTCAAGAACTTTCACATTAATTCAAATGCATCTCCATGGGGAATCTTTCTATTTTGTTAACGGTACAAAAACCAGCAATCAATTTCCTTCAACGATTCAGCCAAAAAAAGAAAAAAAATTTCCTTCAACGGGTTATTACAGCTTCCCTCAGCTAAATTGGCTGATTGTAGCTATATATGGCAATTGGCATGCTTGAAGAACGCGCCAACAATGTTGACATAATAAGCCCAGATACAGATGAACTGTTATGCCTGAGCCCCACATTTACTTCATGCATTCACTGAAATTTGAAAAAAATAAAAAGTTATATGCAAGTATAAATGAGTTTTGACACTTCTCTTTTCTTAACAATTGCATTCACTGAAAAAAGAAAAAAAAAAAAAAAAAAAAAACTTAGGTCAATTCTGAGAAAGTTTTTGAAAAATCCTATAAATTTTTAAGGAATATTATTAATATATAAAAAGAATGAAAATATGCTTTTTTTTTTTTTTGCTTGTCTGTTCACTAATAGGTGTGTCTTATCTATCAAACATAGTAAACAACTAATTTAAATGTTTATATTAATCTTTTATTGAAATGTTAGTGGAAGACTATCGGCTTCCACCAAGTGAAGGGTTATTCTTTCTCAAAAAAAAAAAAGTGAAGGGTTATTGCATGAGTGAGGGTGCACCATATTATGGTGTGATCACTGATCACCTATCACTTTTATGTTCTAACATATTGTAACTATTTGATTGTTTGAATTGATATTGATTATATTAGGGCGTTTAATATATAGTTTTTGAATAATGAATTTCTTAATTTAATATCATATTGGTTCAACTATTGGTAAGTTTAGTTGAATTCTTTATTAGTTTGTATAAAATTCATGTAAGTTGTTAATTAATAAAAATATGAAATTATGTTATTAAAAGTGTTTAATTGGTTAAAGAAAAAGGATGTTGAAATTGATTAAATTATTATTTTTAAATCAGATGTTGATGAATTTCTCAAGACAAAACTAAAATTAGAGCTACACCCCTTTATCCAACAAACTGTTAGTAATAGTACGGCACAAAATTATTTAAATCAAAACCATGTTGAAGCTGACTTCGAGAATTTCCCCACTAGTCTTGGACTACAGATCAATTAAGTTACCATCAAAATTTTAAATGATCATAATAATATTAGAAAAGTATCAAATGGTTCTAGTCAATCTTATAATAATCACTATTTTCCACAAAGAAATATTAGATACTTTTCAAGTAAGTTGAATGGTGCTCAGGATAATGAGTAAAATATTAATTGTAATATACTATAACAAATAAATTTTTTTTTTTTTTTTTTCATTTATAAATCAACATCAAGTCCATTTATTTGTTTATTTATTAGTTAAGAGTTCGCACTCATTGGAGAAAAATCAAGCTTTGCCACGCCACCGCCGCCCTATATATAGATTGGGCATTCCTGTCCTAAAGTATGAATTAACAAACCCATGTCCAAACAGACTCTATAATTTACCTATATATATATATTAGCCTAACAATTCTGACTTAAAATGAAAAATTTCAATTATTAATCATGGTAACCTACCACTAGGAAAGTGACACATGGAGAGCACTGATTGGTGCCTCAAGATCATGGATATGAAATGCTACGCTATCCATTCATCCATATTGAGTGGTTCATGTAATACACACACTAGCTATATGCCAGTAACAATAATTCCCCAAGCTTTCCCAATTTATGTGACATAGAATAATTTTCTTCTCTTGTCTGAACCAGTTTCTTCATTTCTCTTGTTTGTTCTGAAAAAAATGGCTTCAATAACAGCAACTAACTTTGCAAAGTTGTCACCTGGTACTGGTCTTGTGCTCAAAGGGTCAAGTGGGGTTCAGTCAAGCCCTGTCCTTGGTGAGATTTCTTGGTTCATAGGTCACTATACAATAATATTGCAGTACCATCTATATATATTTTTGAATTTTCCCTCATAATTTTACTTGCATCAGTAAGTGCAATCACGGTTCAGATAGAGACAAGGTCATTCTCAAAAAAAAAAAAAAGGAGATACAGACAAGGTCAAAAATGATTCCTGAGTAGCTAAAATGATTTTGGTTACTACTATGTGGAGCATTAACTATTGTACTGGAATTATAATATAGAAGTCATTGTATTATATATATATTATCATGGTCTTGGTTGCAATGAAATCTTTCATAATTAATTTGATAGTAACTTTAACAATTGATGTTTTAATTGATAAGAAAAACATGTTAGAGTTGCTTGAATAATGGCCAAGGATACAGGATTCATTAACTCTCCCCAAAAAATATTTTGGAGATTGTTCTTTTAGGCTGAAAGTGTTGGTGAGGTGTTAGCCTCCTATTAGAGTTTTAATATAGCATATAATGAGTTTCATACTTTCATTTAAGCCAAAAACTTAAGTTTATGGGTTTTTTCCAACTATGTTTTTCAAATCTTTTACTTTTTATCCACGTAGAACTTTTACTTGCATGTGTGTACCCAACGCAAAGAAACAGAAGCAAATTGAAGTGTATATATTTTTATTTTTTGGATGTTGGTCACAGTGGTTGATTGTTTAATAGGGTTGCCAAGAATGGTTACAAGAGGAGGGGTTAGGTGCAGCATGGTGGAGAAGACATCATCAGCAAGTGGCAAAGGCTCAATCACAAACACTAGCATGGTTGCATCATTGATGGCTGCAGCATCGGTTGTGACTGCAACCGCAGGCCCAGCCATGGCTTTGGTGGATGAGAGACTGAGCACAGAAGGGACAGGACTTCCCTTTGGATTGAGCAACAACCTTCTAGGGTGGATACTATTTGGTATGTTTGGTTTAACTTGGGGATTCTATTTTATCTACACTTCCACTCTAGAAGAGGACGAGGAGTCCGGGTTGTCCCTCTAAGCGAGATCCAATCTATGTAAATGAAAATTTGAAGTGGGAAAAAGGACAATTTGCTGTTGATGTAATTGCTTTTGAACCATTTCGATCCAATTAGTCATGCTAGTATAAACTGCACTTTTGGTTCTCCCTTCTGTGTTTTCGACTTATTTCTTTGAAAGTATGTGAGAAGCTAGCTTCTTTTTCTTATATTGAGAAATGCCTTAATGTCTAAAAAAAACTGTGGAACGAAAATGCCGACTAATACTTTGACCAAACGGTAAAGTGTCACTCAACACATAGAATCCCCATTTCGGCACTTTGATGCTCAGATACTGAATTTCATTTTTTTGCTCCATATTATGATGATTTCTCTTATTTGAGTTCAGCCCATGAGAAGAGAAGATTAGAGAATTCTTTAATGGTTTTGAAATCCCACACATTGGTTAAGAATAATAAGGATGGTCTAATTCTATTATAAGAGTTAGGCACAGTTTGGATCCAGAGTTTGTTGCGTTTTAAGTTTCTGCGTTTTCCTTTTTTTTTTTTTTTTTTTTTTTTTTTTTTTTCACGCCTTTTCCCCAACAAGAGATACTGTTCATATACGGTACATGAACAGTAGCCACAACTTTTGACCGGTCTTTCGTGAACAGTGCATCCGTGCACTGTTTACAGACCCACAAATTTCATTTTTTTATCAATTTTTTCATTAAAAATGGGTCTTATAGCACTATTCACACATTTAAAAATTATTTTGCTACAGTATTTTCAGTTTTCAGTTTTAGCAAAATAAGTTCTATCCAAACAGACCCTTAGTTTCATATTGAAAAGAAAAGAAAAGTAAATAGGAGGTGTGACATCCCTTATTCAAGGTGTAGCTTTGTTGTGTGTGATTAGTTAGGAGCAAAAATTTGTCTTGTGAAAGAGGTAAAGACTAGGGTGAGCAAATTGCAGGCTGGGTCGGGTTTGGAGTCACCCACGATTCGACCTGATAAAACACACACCAGCCTGCATGGTTGATTGATCAGCTCAAAAGGTTGCTGAAATTTTGGGTCGGGTTTCTTTGTTTTTTTTTTGGGCCGCTGGGTCTTTTGATATTTTTGGGTCTTTTGTTGTTTTTGAGTTATTTTCTATAACGTTGGCATTGATACCAAATCTGTTTCCAATTTGAAAACTTGACCAAATCACTTGTACAATACGTAAACGTGTGTAAAAAGTTTCATATCGTATCGGCATATCATAAGTACTCATGAATCATACAATATAGTATGCATATCATATAAATCATATGTATCGTACGGTATATAGACAAATGTTTTAAAATAAGATTTTTTTGTTAAAATTTGTACTTTAATTTAAATCTAACAAGTTGTTAGACTTGTTTTTAACACAAAATTATTAAGTTACTCAATTTGGCCTAATAAAATAACATATTCATAAGTTTTTTTCCCCTCACTTTCTCCTATAAAATTTGGACTACACAGTACACACTTACACTTCACTTTAATATTTGCAAGTTTATTTTCTATACTGTGAATAAGATATTAATTGATAATATAATTATTTTATTATTTTTGTCATTATTGTTATAAGTCCAAGAAACTAGAATGCCAAGAAGAATTTTTTTTTAATTACTAAAATAAAAAGAACAAAAAGATATAGTAAATGTTAATGACGATAAAGAAAATTTTAATAAAGAAATAAGTTTGCAAAATGATAAACATGATGATAACATTGACTTAGATGAGGTTTATTAGGCAATATGATGGAGTATTATTTTTGGGTCATTTGTAATATATTATTATCACTTTTGAATTTAAGCAATTTGAATATGTATGTTATAATCACATGCTAGTTTGATATACTTAGTTAGCTTGTTAAATATTACATAAGTGATGAATAAATTAGTCATTAGTTGAATATATTTAAATTTTATAATAAATATACCATTTATATATGTATATCTATAATATTTTATAAATTTTATTAAGTATTTGTGTATTTTACGATACACGATGCCATACGATACACAATACAGAAAAATAAAAAATCGATTAATAATACGATTCACATTTTGACAACTATATTTATGACACTATTATCACTTGCCAAATTTTATTCAATTTCAAATTTAACTTTTAAGAGAAAATCTTTTGGCATCAAATTCATTAATGATAAGGCTCAACTCATTTAGAAAATGTAATTTGAATTTTCCAATTTGAAAACTTGACCAAATCTCTTTCCAATTTGGAAACTTGACCAAATCTCAATATTTATGATCCTATTATCACTTGCCAAATTTTATTCAACTTCAAATTTAACTTTTAAGAGGAAATCTTTTGGCATTAAATTCATTAATGATAATGACCAACTCATTTAGGAAATGGAAACTGAAATGATACCACCACGGCACCACCCTTTTTAAGAGAAAATACATTTCAAGCTTATGTAATCTTTTTTGGGTTAATTATAGGGGTGTCAATGTTCGACCCAACCTACGAACATGACATGAACCTGACACGGGTTTTTACGGGTTAGGATTGGGCCTTAATGGGTTTGGGTCATAAACGGATCGACCCGAAAGTGACACGATAAGAAACGTGTCATAAGCGGGTCAACCCGCATAACCAGCAATAGACACGTTTGACGCGCCAATTTATTTGTGTTAATCCAAAATGACTTACTTAACAACCCATTTAACTTGTATAACAAATTAATATTCATTTTATTTTAGATTTTTCAAATACCCTTTATATCCAACATATATTTTAAATTTAAAAAGAAAAGTGAGTAATTACAAAAACTTATAAGGGATATAATTGGAAATTGAAATTTTACAAATCTTAAATCTCTAAACCCTACAAACCCTAAATCTCTAAAATTATTTTTTTTATTTCAGTTGTACTACTCACTCTACTATCTTATAGACTCACGCCCAATTCTCAAACTCAAAGTCTCAAACCGGTTATCGCTCGCTCTCTCTCTCTCTCTCTCTCTCTCTCTCTCTCTCTCTCTCTCTCTCTCTCTCTCTCTCTCTCATGTGTTTAGTGAGTTTTAGAATTAAAGAAAACCGTTTTCTTGGTGTTTCAAAATTTTGTAGTAATTTATTCTACATAATGTTTTTGTTCTATAAACTTCGAACCCATGTGCCATTATTAATATATGAGATATATTAATTGTTGATTAAGGCCACGGCTATAGCTTTTGTCCTGTGTCGTGTGTTTTTTTTTTTTTTTTTTGGTGTTTGTATTAGTGTTGGACACCGTCTACATATCTTGCGAGTGGGTTTATTGAGATAATTTATAAACTAGATCTGATGGGTATTGCTTTTAAAATTGTTGAGGCATGATCATATTTTGTAACTACTAATACATATATATATATATATATATATATATATATATATATATATATATATATATATATATATATATATTTGGCATAGAACTTGCACAAATGAAATTGGATGAGCTTGTGGAAGATTTTATGAATTTGGACATCAACAAAGAATCTATGGATGATAATCGTAGTTATAGTCAGGATTAGTCTATTGTTTGCTCCAATTCTTTCAATATTGATATTTAGCATTTGGCGAGTTTCAAGGATATTATATTTTTGTTGAACTATGTTATTTCATTTTTGTTAAACTATGTTATTTTGAATTTGGGTTGAAGTGTATGCACTTTTTTTAGAGTGTAAAGAACTTTTTTTTTTTTTTTTTTTTGAGAAGGTAGAGTGTAAAGAACTTATTTCTAGATGAATGTTATATTTTTGTTAAACTATATTATTTTGAATATGGGTTGAAGACTTAAAGTGTATGCATTGCTTTTGGGATGTAAAAAAAAAATTTCTAGATGGATGTTATATTTAATATTATGTAGGTTGAAATGGGTTGTGTTACATTCGTGTCAACCCAACACGACTCGTTTATTAAGTGTGTCAAATGGGTTGGGTCAGGTCAACCCACTTTATTAATAGGTCGGGTTAGGGTTGAAAGATCATGACACAATTATTAAATAGGTCGGGTTAGGGTTGAGTCATTTAGTCGAATACCCCTACCTCGACACGACACGAACCCGACACACTAACCCGAATTGACACCCTTAGTTAACTATGTATTTAGTCTCTATTCTATACACCATATTTTAATTTGGTCCCTAAACTTTCAATTTTGTCAATTTGGTTCCTAACTTTTCAGTACTGTGTCAATTTTGTCCTAGCCATTATTTTTTGGAAGAAAATTGATGACACGCCTAATGGCCAAAATAAAAAATTAACTTTCGTTAATGTGACAATACACTAAAATTTTATTTTGGTCATTTGTCAGGTCATCAATTTTCACCCATGATATAATGACAGAGACAAATTGACATGAAACTGAAAGGTTAAGAACCAAACTAATATAATTGAAAGGTTAGAGACCAGAGTGAAATATGGTGTAAAAGGTAGAGACCAAATATGTAGTTTATCTTTTTTTTTTCTTTTTCTTTTTCTTTTTCTATTCTTCTTCTTCGTTTTTATTTTATTTTTTATTTTTTATTATTATTATTTTTTGGTGAGACAAAAGTTTCCGTTTGGATTGAGCTTATTTTTGCTGAAACTGAAAACTGAAATTGAAAACATTGTAGTAAAATAATTTTTAAATGTGTGAATGGTATCGTGGGACCCATTTTTAATGAAAAAATTGTTGAAAAGTGGAATTTGTGAGTTCGTGAACAGTGCACGGGTGTACTGTTCGTGGTTGACTTAGTCAAATAGTGCAGCTGGAACAAAAAAAAAAAGAAAAAAAAAGAAGAAGTCAGAAAACGTAAACGCAGCTACTTATAATTCGAATCCAAACACATACTAAGACTTACATGATGCACTTACCTAAGGTCTGATCTATTCTAATCTACACGACACCACATTCTCTTAGTCAGATCTTCCCAAGCCATGGCCCCAAAGAACTATACTATTTTGCAGAAGCAAGTCTGTTTCAAATTCCAGATAAATTGAGATCACAGTGCATAGACAATCTCCACACTGCTGTCGATGCCAAGCTCAGAGTCAGAATCCAAGTCATCCATATCCAGGTTGTCTATTGAGAACGGGTGAATGCCATGAGCCCGCCAACTGTATGCTGGTATGGTGGCCTCAGCAATTATCTATTATATGAATGTTTCCTAAGCATCAGCCGCGAGGAATAATCAGTCCAGCAAAAGTGCAAGTTGAATCCTTTATTTGTACTGAAATATCACTCAAACCAGCAAAATAAATCTACTAAGTAACCAAATTCAGAATACTCGGGACAGTGGCAGATATAAGAGAGTTGGCTTTTTTTTTTCTTTCTACATGTACTGTACAACTTACAATTCTAGCAATGAGAGGTGGAAGTTACTTTTCTATTAGTAAAATGTACAGGTTGATCAACTTCTTTTGACAAAACCACCTAATTATTAGTAATATCCCGTTGATCTCTAAATGGATTTTTTTTTTACCTTCCTCATGCTTATCTAAGAGGTTGTTCATCTTCCCATCAAACAAAAATACCTAATATTTATCTCTCTCTTACCTCTTTCAAGTGCCAAAGTCCAAAGGTCTCTAAAACACTAAATTTCTACTCCATTTTAAATCATAACATGACATGTTACTACTATAATAGAATAAGAAATAGTCCCCCAAAACCCAAAACATGACTCAAATAGTTTTACCAAAAAAAGATGCAAACTAAACTACTTCAATTCAACGCACTTATTTATTTATTTATTTTTATCAATGTTATTGCAAATGTATGGTGATGTGGTTGGCCTCTCTTCACAAAGATATTGATATGTTTTGTTCATTCAGGTATTGCTAGTTGCGATAATATCACTGTAATTAGAAAAATAATATTAATAACTAACATTTAACAAATCCTGTGCATTGTGCGGATTACATGCTATTTTTATTTAAAAATGTAACGTGATGTGCTCCTTAAATATCACATGAGCAAATCTTGTGTACTAGTTGATCCAATCAAATCATGTCATGTAATTTCAATTATGGTAGACCGATTAAATAGTTTAAAAAACCCTTTAAAAAGTAAACCAAATCTCCAAAATACATAAAATGTAAAAAAAAAAAAAAAAAAAAAAAGTACTTCTTTCCATTATTTTCTCATCATCCAAACAGACAGTATGCAAATCCAAATTTCCAAATAGAATAATACAAAACCTCTGTGATCATCAAGCATCCATAATTCCCAAAAATACCAAATCTATATATACTATAAAACTGAAACTTTTGACTTTTTGTTGACTCTCATGAGGGCTTGCCACATAAGCTTTGGAATCATTACAATTTTCCACATCAACATTTTTTATTTATTAATTTATTAATTTGAATTTTGTAACCTGATATTACTTTTCCTCTCTATTTAGTTTATTGAATCCTTCCTCTCTCTACGCATTCCCCTGCCTCCACCTCTCACGTCTTTTACTTTTGTTTTCATTCACACCAGTATCCTTTGTGAAGAAAAGCCAAACCCTTCACCGTGAATTAGAGTCCCAAGTGAATTAAGAGACATGAGTCTCTAAGAATAAAGGCGGTTGCTTTTGTTATATAAATAGAAACATGCGTGTGAGGCAATTAGAAGGAGAGAGTGCCGCTGGAATAAGGGAAAAGAAAAGAAAGAGAAACGCAGTGAGAAGAAAAAGTTCCCTGTGTGAGAGCAAAAATCTATTATACATGTTGATTGTTAATAATATATATATATATATATATATATATATATATATATATATATAGAGATGAGTTCAAGTTACACTTGATAAAACTTAACAATAATTACACATTTTTCTAACCATTGATTTCTATTAGATCTAATGGTAAATAACACACTAATTACCATGTTATCAACTTTCTAAAAATAAGTGATGCCAAAGCATTAAAAGTCATTAATGCCTTTATATATAATATATATATATATTTAAAAGTCATTAAGCTCCACTTTCTCTCCCCATCGTCTTCTTCTTCTCTTCTCTTCTCTCTCTCATCTGCCTAGGCCTCTTTGAGCTCACCTTCTCCTCCGCTAACCCACTCAACTCATCAGAGCTACATGTTAAATTTAGCTGGTTAAATTCAGAAGTATAATTTAGTTTTAGATATAAGTATAACACCGATCTATTAGATTTTTTTACTGGTTAGAGTCCTCTGTCACTTAACAATGAAATAGGGGTGTTCTAGTAGTCTGAATGAAAATTTGATCAAAATTCAGAGAATTGAAACTCAGTAAGAATTGGCTCAAAGTTAATTGTTAGGCTAAAACAAGAAAAAATAATTATCTTTCAATCAAAATATTTTATTCATTTATTGTGGATTCCAAAAAATTCTTTAGTGGATTCAAAAAGCTTTTTATGGATTTAAAGGTTGTGTTTATTTAGAACGAAATCTAGCCCATTTCACTGTTGGAATCCCAGAGAATGTGAATATAG
This sequence comes from Quercus tomentella, assembly GCA_028535165.1. Classification (NCBI taxonomy): domain Eukaryota; kingdom Viridiplantae; phylum Streptophyta; class Magnoliopsida; order Fagales; family Fagaceae; genus Quercus; species Quercus tomentella. The sequence continues at coordinate 19,603,391 of JAPQVY010000089.1, read as the reverse complement.
CAATTTGCTCCCCACTTCTTTTGTTAAATTCTTCATAGTCCCCTGTTGGATATATATCAAATGATATCATATCCGCAATATTAAAATCCAATAAACAATAGACATATTTACTAAAGATAACTAATCCACTAACAAATGAAAGACACGTGTTAGTGGATAGTTATTTTTTACGCATGTCTCTAGTTTATTGGATTTTGATATTGATGATGTGGTATTGTTTGATATAAAATACTTTTTACATCTCATGAGGTTTTAGGAAATGTAAAAAAAAAAAAAACCCTTTTGAAAAGGACCCTTTAATGACGAGAAAAAAAACTCTTATCATATGATAAATCTTGTAATTTAACTATCTTTTTTGGGGTTGAATAACAAGGGTAAGGTTGAGAGGCCAAGATATGATGGATTAAACAGAGAGGAGATTGATGCCTCCCCAAATGGCTTGAACTGCATCACCTGTTGTCCATGGAGGTTCAAACTTAAAATTTAGCATATACAAAGATTCTAACAATGATCACGACTCTAAATTGTCCCTTCTGGCTTATTTACTTATTTGTAGAAATGATTTAGTGATTTGTATTATACAATGGTGACAGACTTGTATGTAATATTAATAATAATGTGCATGCTTATGTTTATTTATTTTACACTTAAATATAATTGTATTGGTCACTATAATTATTTCATTACACTCAATAAGTCACTAGAATTATTTCATTACACTTAATAGGGCTTGTATTATTACACAAATTGATACATCATTGCAATTTCTGTAAATCTAGAGTAAGTGCCTCTATTAGTCTTCATCTTCACCAACATAAGTGCACTCCAAAATTTCTCACAAATTAATTTGTTCTTCTTGAGGTGACAAAATGCCCGATAACTAGTCTAATTATCAATCAACAAGCATATCCTATTTCAGTCACTTTCCAACCAAATCCTTCTACTATTGATGATTCTTGTCTTGTTTCATAAATTGGTGTCTCATTATTTCCACATTTCTTGGCAACGAAGAGCCACACGATCCCAAGTTTCCCTCAAAAGAGGAAATTTAAAACATCCAAAATTGTCCACCTTGTGGAATTGAACCAATAAATTTATTTTGAGACAAGCTTAAATATTCCAGAAATGTAAGACATATTAGCTATCAAGGAATTCACCTGAGAACTCATTTTGAGAAAGATCCAAAAGTTCAACCGCAGTTAGGTTCCCTAATGATGAATGGACATGGCCTAAGAAGCTATTACTTGACAAATTGAGTACAATGAGTCCCTTTAGGTTACCCACGCTATTTAGAGTTTCTCCACGAAACCTATTATTAGAGAGATTAATAGTTGTGAAGATGGTCAAGATTTTTACCATTAATATTTCTACACCCTTATTCACCACTCTCATTAAGTCTTTAAAATAAT